>BSUD01000003.1:29272609-29688045 GCA_033239045.1 Fagopyrum esculentum
TTTGAAAGGTTTTATGATATGTTTAAGTTGCTAAATGCTTTGTTTGAAATTTGTGGCATGTTTAATACTTTGTTTTTATCAAAATTATGTTGAATTTGAAGGTTGACACCACATTATGAGTTCTCTCACTTTCATCCTGGAAAGACCATAGCAATTCATTCTTTTCTCTTCTTCTTCTTGATCATGCTTAGCCCCTCATATACATATTTGGCTTCTTTTACCTATCCGGGAATTTGGAAGCAAGCAAGTGAAAAGTAGGTGAAAGAAAAAAATTGAGAAGTTGGCTGGAAGTGAAAGTGTCAGAAAGAAATAAATAGGTTTGGGGAAGTCAATCATGATGATGAGTAACTCGGCACCATTCACATAGCCGGGTGTTTGTGTCTTGCCAAAGTCGGATTGAGCGATATTCCTAACGGGTCATGGTATGTGCATCAAGGGTTTGATGTGTCTCAAGAAATTTATGATTGCTGATTTCCTAGGCTTCGGTTATTGTACACCTCTGTCCATGCATCCCAAAAAGTAAAGTAAACAAAAAGAAAAGTGTGAGATAAGCAAAGCTTATTGGTGGATGATGTTGAAAGTCAAGTGAAAGTAAAGTGATATCCTTTTCCCGGATTCTAGCACCACATTACCTTCTATACATCCATACCCTACACGTTTCTTGACCTTTCTTTTGGGAAGCCCTTAAGACCTCGATCTTGTTGATTGACTTAGTAGTTTAAACTGGATTATACATGATTAATTTCGATAATTATGATTTATTATGCATTCTATGATTTTATGCAAAGATGAACAACTTTCTTATATTTATAAAATGTTTTAAGCATATTTTTATTTTAAATTCCATGAAGTATTCTCTTAGAGTGATCTATGATTGTAAGCACACCATTGAAATGTTTTGAAAGACTTTTTCATTGATCTTCATGACTTATAATCCATTCTATCTTGTATTTTATATTCGGAACTTGCTTGGGGACAAGCAAGGGCTAAGTATGAGGTATTTTGATAGCATGAATTATTGTCAATATTTTGGGGCCTATATAGACGTTTTATCTCCGATAATCTGCATGTTTGAATGTATATTATGTGATTATATTATCGTTTCATCTACCTTTGCAGGAATCGAGGTCTACACCAAGTTTCGTTATAATCATAGGTAAAATGGCACGTTTTGCATAAAAAAGGAGCAAAAGGAGCTAAGGAGTCATTGGAGCTACATTCAGGAGCTTAAGGAAGAATCCAGGAATCATGGAATTGGATTAGAGATTCACTTTGGACCAGATTTGAGAGATTTCACATTCAGTTGTGATTCACCTCGGTTGACTACAGAGTCACCCCGACCAAGGTGATCCAGAGGAGCTGACTCGACCGAGGCGAACACCTTGGACGCGGCAAGGATACTTTATTCTTGGCTGAGATCTTTTATTTTTGGAAAGAGGATCTTATATTTTTAGGCTGGATTCCTGGAAGGAAGAAGATAATTTAGCCCATATATTTTACCTATTTTTATGGAAAAAGATCTTTCTAAGATATCTTATCTTTGGAGAGTAATTTTTCTATAAAAAGGGTTGGATTTTCCACAAATCCGTATCCCGCATACCTACGAATAGACGGCTGAGGGCTGGAAAACATCATTACAGCTGGAAGATTTGAAGAACCTTTTTGAAGGTTGAAGAAAGATTGAAGGAAGGAAGTTGATAGCTTTTATAGCTTTTTGAAGGGTTTTGTAAGATTCCCTTCTTTGTTGATTGTCTTATTGGATTTTGATCCAAGGAACGCTTGTTGTTTGATAATTGATTCAGTTATTAAAGCCTTTCTCTTAATGTTTTCTTGTTCAATTATTCTCTTTCTTCCCTTATATTTGATTATTGCTTTCATGATGATGAGTGGCTAATTTCTTTGTGTGATTCTAGGGTGATTGGCTGAAGGTTGTGGGAAAAACAATGATAGAATAATCTTAATCACAGTAGGACCCTGAAAGCTCGAGTCTTTATCCTTAACCCTAAAGCATCTCGCTCAGTCGATGAACATCTCGGTCGGGGTGGAATTCTTCTGACCGAGGTGACTTACCTGAACCGAAAGTGAGAGTTAAGTGTTAGAGTTTACCAAATCCTATTCTTATTACACCTTTCCTGGTTCAATGCAAGAGTAGGATGAGATTTACCCGGTAATTCCTTTGTTTGTTTACCCAAGATCATAAGTGTAGGTAATAAAGGTTTATCCTTTATTGGGGTTTGAGTGTGCTTTCATTCCATCTTTGTGAGTTAGCCTGAGACTTACCCGGTAAAGGTTGATTCTATTCCCTTAGTTGGATTGTTAGTTTGAGGTTATAGTTCTTTTCCTTAATTCCTTGAGACTTACCCGGTAATAGGAGTTATGGTTTGGGATTAGTGAGTAGTGAGACTTACCCGGTGATCTATTCCACGTTAGTAACATCTTCCCTATGCAAATATCTCAACTTTGTCCGCTTATCTTTAGATCTTTAGTTGGAACCACAACTAGATGCTTTAATCCCTAGAATTGCATATTTCCTTAATTGACTTTTTATCATCTTTGATTGTTTTAATCGCTTTTGTGGTTAGTAGTTACATTGACAAACCTATACCTGCTTTGTTTCACTAAGTCCCTGTGATCGAACCCAGGAATTTCTTACTTTTTACTACGATTGACCCGTACACTGCGGGTTCGCATCCTTGTTTTAAGCTTACATCTAGGGTTATAAATTTAATGCTTGCACACACCGTTTGGAGCGAACAATTTTATAGACGTTTTATAAAGGATTTCTCTAAGATTGGTCTTTGAAGCTAGATGATGCATTATGGGCATACCGGACTGCATACAAGACTCCCATAGGAACGACACCATACAACCGTGTGTATGGGAAGTCTTGTCACATACCGGTAGAGCAGGAACATAAGGCGTATTGAGCGGTAAAGTGGTTGAACTTCAGCATGAAGGAAGCAGGCGAAAAGTGCCTCTTGGACCTTAACGAGCTTGAAGAACTTCGCTTAAACGCCTACGAGAACGCCAAAATCTATAAGGAGAGAGCGAAGCGTTGGCATGATAAGCATATCATTCCAAAGGACCTCAAGAAAGGAGATCAAGTTGTCTTCTTCAATTCGAGACTTCGGCTTTTTCTAGGTAAGCTTAAATCTCGTTGGACCGGACCTTATCTAATCAGACACGTTTTTCCCCATGGCGCAGTTGAAGTATGGGGTGAGAAAGGTAGAAGTTTTAAGGTGAACGGTCAACGACTCAAGAAGTATTCACTGGAGCTCCAAGCTGAGGAGTTTGCGCCTACCGCAATCGAATAGACGAAGGTACGGTCTACCTACGGACCTTAAACGAGCGCTACTTGGGAGGCAACCCAAGCTATTGCACTTTTGCTTTTCATTCTTAGATTAGACTAGTCTAGACGTTTTTGTTTTGTTTTGCCCTCGATACCTTCCGGTATGTTGTATTTTTGGATGTAGGAGCAATGAAGTAGGCAATGGAAGGAGGAAAAGCTAGAAGGAATTGACGAAACTTGGGTTTTGACACAATACACAGAGTTCCATGCCCTGAACCACGGTCGTGGAAGCTACAATGACCGTAATTCTTCAAAATCTGAGAAAAATCACCAAAAACCACGGGTCCGTACAGTTCCACGGCCGTGGAACACCCCGAGTGACCTAGATTTTCAAATATTTTTACGGCCATTATATAAACCACCTTCCTTCACAAAAACACCCCATTCCCCAATTCCACGGCCCTCTTCCATGACCTAAAGGCCGAAAATCCTCCCCATCCCGCATTTCTTCGTTCGGAAACCGTTTCGAGCGATTCTTGGTGCTAAAGTGAAGCATTTCCGATCATCTACAAGATCCAATCAACAAATCAAGTGGACAATCTCTGCAGAAGGCGGAATTTGGATTCAAAGATCCAAAAACCTAGGTTTTTCTTCTATTTCCCTACTTTGTCAATTCGGGTCTATTTCTCGCAAGAACTTAGAGGAATTGCATAGGATTGAGATCGAAATTAGTCTAGGATAGGCTTTGCTGAGTTTGGTGATTGATTTGTTGAGATTTGAGCAAAACAATGCCGAACCACGGTCCTTGTAGGTTCCACGGCCGTGGTTTCTGTAGAACAGACCGTGATTTCTCCTCTGAAATGGATTTGATAAGGAGAATGTCTACTAGAAGCAAGAAGAGGAAAGGTGATACTTCCTCCTTCTCCCAAAACCATCCTAATGAACCATCATCACCCCCAGCTCCTAGAATTCCAACCATCCATGAGGATTATCACGATTCCTTGGAAAGGATCGAGAAGAGGGCGGTTATAGGACCATGCTACTTAGTGCTTGAGGAGCTAGAGCCGCTGAATGTAGTGACTGACTTGACGTGGCTTCTAGATAGATCCGGTTTGATCATCTTCTCCGCTATTAGGGAAGATGCATATGAGGAGATTACTAGGGAATTTGTGATTTTCTTTGAGCACAATGCCATGGATAGGATAGTTTCCTTTAGGTTGATGGAGGAGAACTACGAGTTCTCAATCATGTAGTTTGGAGCCTTCTTTGGGTTCCACGAGACCTTCAATGGTCGTTTTCCTAGCGGTGTATACGCTAAGGATTTCTGGGAGGACATAGCCATGATCTATGCCAACGAGGACCGCTGGCAACCAGTTGGCGCCAAGGCTAAGCTCATCTACCACTTAACCTTGAAGATAGCCCATAGAGTCCTTTCTGAGTGCCTTTTCCCTAGGACTGAGACCACTCAAAAGACTAAGACTGATGAGTTGTTTCTTCTTTACTCTATGCTTCACGGTAGACCTGCTGACTGTGCTACCCTCCTAGCCTCCACCATGAGCAAGCTCAAGAATAAGAGAGCCAGCAACATTGGATATGGTGGTATATTTACCCACATTGCTAGGCAGTTAGGGACTGACTTTTCTGCTTGTACTAGGATTGCAGCGAGACCATTGGGTATCAATAGCTTGATGACGAGGGGTATCATCTTCCCTATGCATCGCGGTCCACCTACCACCGGTATGCCTTGGGAGGAGAGAGGAGGTAGAGGCATCCCATGGCTCTCTGATTATTCCATTATGGCTGGACGCCATAATTGGAAGCAGACATTCGTTGCTATGCATTAGAAAATGGCTAGTGACACCTCCCTATGTCCCCGATGAGGTTCCGATCGTAGATGTTGAGGAGGAGGTAGGAGGAGGGGATAGTTTTGAGGGATGAGGTGATCAGCAGGACTATGGTGGCGGCTGCCAAGCCGATTGAGCTACAGGAGATGATTACGAGGAGGATCTTGGTTCCTCGCGGACTTACTACGCCGTATGTTGCGATGCCCTGGGAGCAGACTGCACCTCAGGGTATTAGATGGTCATCTCAGTTTTCACTTTATGACCCGCAGTACTGGTACACAACATGGATTCCTCTTATTGAGGATGCTAGGGACGCAGCAGTAGCAGTAGCTCAGGGGCAGGATGAGGAGGAGGCTGATGAGCAGGCTAATGAGGATGATGATGGCGGTGCTGCCATGGACACAGGGACAGATACTGTTGGCACCAGTATACTAGTCGTCGATCTGGACGACGAGGAGACAGAGGACGAGCCAACTGCAGCACCAGCACAACCTGCCAGGCGTAGAGTACGCAGGCAGAGGGATCCCTTAGCTCACTCGGATCGACGATCTGACAAAGCAGATGATTGGCTCCTACGCAGCCATGACGGTCGATTTAGGAGGACGTTTGGATGGCCTTCACAGAGAGTTGGATAGCCGGACTCATCAAATACTAGAGAGCCAGCATTATCAGCGCCGGATGATGGAGATCCAGTTCTAGCATATGATGGGACATCCATTCGACCCGTCTCAACATCCGTACATACCATATCCTCCACCACCGCCGGCAGATCATGATTAGAGCTTGCAGGATTTCTTTTCTTTATTTATTATGCAGCTCAGCTTTGTCCGGTGAGTATTCTGTTCTTAGACTTATTTGACCCATTGGGACAATGTGTCCCAAGTATGGGGTATGTGGATATATATTATTTGACTTATGTGGATGATTGTATGACTCTTTATGACTCATTTATGATTTTATCTTGCTTTATATGCTTATCTGAGACTACATGCATGCATACAGGTTGTTTGATTGAGAAAAATGTCAAAAACTGGTTTAAAGAAAAAATTTATGACCTCGACCGATGTGACTCTGACCAATCGAGGTACAGTACCTCGGTTGACTTAGAACATCTCGACCGAGGTGGTTTAACTGAGAAGTTTTCGAAACGATTTTTGTGCTTCTTATTTGGATATGACCTTAGTGATGATTTTTTTTGCTGACTGGTTTTGAAATCTTTATATGTTTGAAAGGTTTTATAATATGTTTAAGTTGCTAAATGTTTTGTTTGAAATTTGTGGCATGTTTAATACTTTGTTTTTATCAAAATTAGGTTGAATTTGAAGGTTGACCCAACATGATGACTTCTCTCACTTTCTTCCTAGGAAGATCAAGGCAATTTATTCTCTTCTCTTCTTCTTCTTGATCATGCTTAGCCCCTTATATACATATTTGCCTCCCTTTACCTATCCGGGAATTTGGAAGCAAGCAAGAGAAAAGCAAGTGAACGAAAAGTTGAGATGTTGGCTGAAGTTAGAAACAAACAAATAGGTTTGGGGAAGTCAATCATGATGATGAGTAACTCGGCACCATTCACATAGCCGGGTGTTTGTGTCTTGCCAAAGTCGGATTGAGCGATATTCCTAACGGGTCATGGTATGTGCATCAAGGGTTTGAGGCATCTCGAGAAATTGATGATTGCTGATTTCCTAGGCTTCGGTTATTGTGACCTCTGTCCATGCATCCCAAAAAGTAAAGTAAAAAAGTAAAATAAGCAAAGCTTATTGGTGGAAGATGTTGAAGTTCAAAAGGAAGTGAAGTAAAGATCCTTTTCCCGGATTCTAGCACCACATTCCCTATATACATCCCACCCTCACACGTTTCTTGACCTCTTTTGAAAGCCCTTGAGACCTCGAGCTTGTTGATTGACTTGGTGGTTTAAATTGGATTATGCATGATTAATTTTGATAATTATGATTTATTATGCATTCTATGATTTTATGCAAAGATGAACAACTTTCTTATATTTATAAAATGTTTTGAGCATGTTTTGATTTTAAATTCCATGAAGCATTATCTTAGAGTGATCTATGAGCGGAGCACATCACAAAAATGTTTTGAAATACTTTTCATTGATCTTTATAACTTATAATCCATTATATCCTGTATCTAAGATTTGGAACTTGCTTGGGGACAAGCAAGGAACAAGTATGGGGTATTTTGATAGCATGAATTATAGTCTATATTTTGGGACCTGTTTAGACGTTTTATCTTCAAGAATCTGCATGTTTGAATGTATATTATGTGACTATATTGTCATTTCATCTACCTTTGCAGGAATCGAGGTCTACCCCAAGTTTCGTTGTAATCGTAGGTAAAATGGCACGTTTTGCATCAAAATAAAGCTAAGGAGTAAAGGAGTCATTGGAGCTACATTCAGGAGCTTAAGAAAGAATCCAGGAAGCATGGAATTGAATTAAAGATTTGCTTTGGACCAGATTTGAGAGATTTCACCCTTAGTTGAGGTTCACCTCGGTCAGCTACAGTACCATCTCGACCGAGGTGATTTTGAGGAGCGTCGCGACCGAGGCGAATACCCTGAAGCGGCGAGATCGTTTATTCTTGGCAAAGATCTTTTATATTTGGAAGGAGAGATCTTATATTTTTGGGTTGGATTTCTGGAAGGAAGATCATATATTTTGGAGATCTATTTTAGAGATTAAGATATATTTTATTAGGATAATATCTTTTTAAGTTATTTTATCTTTGGGAGATAGTTTTCCTATATAAAGGGTTGGATTTTCCACAAATTCAGCAACCCGCTACCATCACAGCGTCGGGGGATTGAAGGAACTGCAGTTAGGAGGGATTATTGGAAGGTTGAAGGAAGATTGAAGGAAGGAAGTTCATAGCTTTTTATAGCTTTTGTGAAGGGTTTTGTAAGACTTTCTTAGATTCTCTTCTTGTTGATTTGTCTTGTTGGATTTGCGATCCAAGGAACGCTGATTTGTTTGATATTTGATTCAGTTATTGAAGCCTTGTTCTTAAGGTTTTTGTGTTCAAATATTCATTCTCTTCAATTATATTTGATTATTGCTTTCATGATGATGAGTGGCTAATTTCTTTGTGTGATTCTAGGGTGATTGGCTGAAGGTTGTCGGAAAAACAATGATAGAATAATCTTAAATTCCAGTAGGACCCTGAAAGCACGAGTCTTTATCCTTAACCCTAGAACATGTCGTTCAGTCGATGAACATCTCGGCCGGGGTGGAATTCGTCTGACCGAGGTGACTTATCTGATCCGAAACTGAGAGTTAAGTGTTAGAGTTTGCCAAATCCTATTCTTATTACACCTTTCCTGGTTCAATGCAAGCTTAGGATGAGACTTACCCGGTAATTCCTTTGTTTGTTTACCCATGATCATAAGTGTAGGTAATAAAGGTTTATCCTTTATTGGGGTTTGAGTGTGCCTTCATCCCATCTTTGTGAGTTAGCCTGAGACTTACCCGGTAAAGGTTGATTCTATTCCCTTAGTTGGTTTGTTGGTTTGAGATTATAATTCCTTTCCTTAGTACCTTGAGACTTACCCGGTAATAGGTTCTTTGGCTTGGGATTGTGAGTAGTGAGACTTACCCGGTGATCTATTCCACTTTAGTAATACCTTCACTTTGCAAAACCTCAGCTTTGTCCACTTATCTTGAGATCTTGAGTTGGAACCACAACTAGATGCTTTAATCCCTAGAATTTGCATATTTCCTTAATTGACTATATTATCATCTTTGATTGCTTTAATTGCTTTTGTGGTTAGTTGCAATATTACAACCTATACTTGCTTTGTTTCACCTATGTCTCTGAGATCGACACCCCGGAATTCTTGCTTTTTACTACGATTGACCCGCACACTGTGGGTTCGCATCCTTGTTTTAGGCATACATCTAGGGTTAGAAATTTAAAGCTTGCACACACTATTTGGAGCGAACACCGTGCTAGTGTGAGTGAGAGGCCGACATGGATGGATACTCCTCCCGCTTGGTACGGAGCACAGCCGGAGTGGATGGGAGCTCCACCACCTTGGTACAGTCAGGCACCAGCAACACCGACTCCACAAGACGCACCGGCATGGTACGGCCAGCCACCGGCTTGGTATGAGCACCTACCGGATTGGGCTACCGACATTTCTAGGCGAGTTGGTGACTTGGAGATTCATAGAGACACGCAGGAGACTAGGAGCCGGGAGCATGATGAGATGATGAGTCATATTTACTGCCAGCTGTTTGGGCGGTACTACAACCCTAACTTCTCCCCGTTTCCACCACCGCCACCTCCACAGTGATGAGCCATGAGGATTTCCAGTTTCAGACGCCCCACCACCGTTCTAGTGAGTTCATTTTTCTTTATTTCTTTTCTTTATTTCTTTTTCAAACATTGAGGACAATGTATGTTCTAAGTATGGGGTGGGGTGTGACTATGTGTTGTAATAACTCTACTACATTTGCTTGCTTCTATCCATAACACTTTGCATGTTTCATTTTCATAGTGACACGTTTCATTATTGCATTGCATGAAAAAGTTTGAAAAACCCATAAAATTTTGCAAATTTTGGAAATTTTTGAAAGAGTTCTTGTGTTTCTAAGATTAGAGATGACTTCTATGATAGCTCTTACTTGTGGAATGAGTTTTTGATGACAATTATATGTTTAAACGGAATAATGAATTGAAAAGGAATTGAATGTGTTGATTATCCTTTCTTGCAAGTTTCATAATGTGAATCATATTGACAAATTGAAGTTGAAATCGCATGATGAGTTCTTATACTTCTTTATGAAATGATTAAGGTAATTCGATTTTCTTCTTTCTTTCTTTGATCACTTAGCCCCACAATAAAAGTAATTGCCTCCCTTACCTATCCGGGAATTTGGAGGAGTTGATAATTGGCATGTTTGATGTGGGAGGCCCATGAAAGCAAAATTTTGCATTCAAAGAATAGAAAAAAAAAGGTTTGGAAAAGTCAATCATGATGATGAGTAACTCGGCACCATTCACATAGCCGGGTGTTTGTGTCTTGCCAAAGTCGGATTGAGCGATATTCCTAACGGATTATGGTATGTGCATCAAGGATTTGAGGCATCTCGAAATTGAGAAACGCCAATCTCCTAGGCTTCGGTTTTTGTGCACCTCTGTCCATCTTTCCAAAAAGTAAAGTCGAAAAATAATGTGAAAAAGAAGAGAGCAAAGCTCAAAGTTAATGGTGTTGCAATTCAAAATAAAAAGAAAAAGAGTTGGGTTATCCATTTTCCCAGATTCATGCACCACATCCCTTATAAGTTTCCCTCCCGTCCGCATTCTAGACATTACTTGAAAGTCCTTAACATCAAAAGAATGTTATTTGACTTGGTGATCTAAATTGAAGTTTCTTATGCTTGATTTTGAAAATACTTCAAGGTTATGATATTTGTCTTAAAGTTTAAGCAATTCATGATGTTTCTTTGCTTTACATTCTTTGGTTTATGTATATAAGCGTTTCAAGGATGAATGAAGCAAGGTTTGAGAATGATCTATTCACTAGAAACACATTTACCTAAAGGATGCTTTTGTTTTGAGATTGCATGCATATTTCATTCTAATTCGTATTCTTAGCTTTTAAAAGACCTTGCTTGGGGACAAGCAAGTGACAAGTATGGGGTATTTTGTTAGCATGAAATATTGCGATATTCTAGGCACTTATTTTGGTTGTTTTTCCCTTTTTATTGTGCACATGGATGAAGTTTAAAAGCAATTGTTAGCTTGTTAGTCTATTTTGTCGATATGGATGTCTACACTAGCTTTGTGTTTATTTTAGGTGAAAAGGAGCTAAATAAGAGCAATTGAGAGGGAAAAAGGAGTAATCAATCATATTCAAGGATTAAGAACACATCGAGGAAGCTAAGGAAGGAGCTAGGATGAAGAATGTCACGACACATAGGAAACCACAAGTGTTTTACACTTCCACGCCCTGAATTACGGCCTTAGAAGAGTCCACGCTCAAAACCATGGCCGTGGAACTTGGCATCACGAACGTGGAGCACTCCAGTAAGTTACACGGCCTAAAGTCCGGTCGTGGAAATCACAAGAGACCGTAACCCTATTCCACGCTCTAAACCACGGTCGTGGAAACCCCTGAGACCGTGATTTAGGTGATCTTTTGATGTGTCTTTACTGTCCACATGATTTACGTAATGCGCTTGGACGATATTCTTTCCAGGGACATATAAAAAGGCCAGAGAAGAGAGTTTGAGGGCATCTCGCAATACTCGCGTTTGATCCCGTTGAGACGCCGACGGACGTGAACGGCCGCTTACCTTGCTTGGAGCATCCTTGCCTAGGGTTGATTGAAGATCGCCAAGGTTTAGCCTTTTTCTTAGGTTTTGATATTGAAGACGGATTGACATCCCGTTCTTCGTTCTTGCCTAAGATTATTGTGAGGTTTTGTGTTACACATTCCGAATCCATTAACCAATGATTCTTGTGTTTCGGATTCGAGAATTGGTTTTGAAGTTTTATTGAGTATTCGAGGGTTTTCATCTTTTTCTTTCTTTAATTCTAATATTGATATAATGACAATGATTGTTGGCTAAAACCCTTTAGCAATTCTAAGGTGAAGGGTTGATAGTTGTGGCTTAGATGATGATAGATCGAGTGTAAATCGATTGGACCCTGAGAGTTAGAGAGATCTCATCGAAGAACCTTAATCACGGCCTGTTCTTGGATGTCCACGGCCGTGGTTCTCAAGATCTGACCGTGATTCATCCCAGTTTACGAAATTTGCTTATACTTTGATCTAAGGTTAAAGATTAGCTTTAATCAAGTCTTAGCTTGCCCTTTCCTAGGTAATAGGGAGACTCATCATCCTCTATTTCGGTTTCGAGTGTCATAACCTTAACCGTTTGAGTTTATCTTGATCCTTGGGTTACAAGTTTAGGTATTTGAGATTAATTCTAGTCCTTAGATCCTTTCTATACTGAAGCCTCAACAACCTTTATAGAGAGTTCTTTGGGTTAGACATATAGGGTTTTGGAACTTCATCGTTCATTACCTTACTTTAGCATACCTTTGCAATTCTCAACTCTGTCCTTATATCTATAGTATATCTTGAATCGATTGCCATAATTTGATACTTGGATCTTTAGGGTTGCTGTTTTCCCAATATTTGCAAAGCTTTACATCTTATTTGCTCGATAATTTGAAATTGGATTTAGTTTCACCAACTCCCTATGATCGATACTCTGGAATACTTGCTAATTTACGCCGATCCGTACACTACGGGTTCGCTTGCTTTTATTCTAGTTTTATAAATTTAAGACTTGATTGCACACACGCTTTAGTGGCGAACAGTTGAACAAAGTCACCATCAAGAACAAGTACCCCCTACCACGCATTGATGATTTGCTAGACTAGTTGCAGGGAGCCTCCGTGTTTTCACGTATCGAATTGAGGTCAGGATACCACCAGTTGAGGGTGAGACAAGAGGATGTGCCGGAGACGGCATTCAGGACGAGATATGACCATTATGAGTTTGTCGTGATGCCGTTCGGGCTCACGAATGCACCTGCCGTTTTCATGGAGTTGATGAACGGCATCTTCACTGACTTCTTGGACCAGTTCGTGGTAGTGTTCATAGACAAAATCTTGGTTTACTCCCGGAGTAGGGAGGAGTATGCAGGACACCTGAGGATGGTTCTTCGAGTCCTTCAGGATAGAGAGATTTATGCAAAGCTTTCTAAGTGCGAGTTTTGGATGTCCAAGGTTACATTCCTAGGTCATATAATTTCCGCCGAGGGTGTCATGGTTGACCCGGCGAAGATAGAGTCCGCTTCTTCATGGCCTCCTCCTAGGACGGTCAAGGAGGTGCGCAGTTTCTTGGGCTTAGTGGGATACTATTGCCGATTTGTTGGGGGTTTCTCCGTGATTACGTGGCACTTACTTCCTTGTTGAGGAAGTCTACCAGGCTCGTCTGGTCCGAGTTTTGTCAGTGCAACTTTGAGGAGCTGAAGAGGAGGTTGACCTCCACTCCCGTCTTAGCCTAGCCTGAGGGTGTATTGGATTTTGTATTGTATAGTGACACCTCCAAGCTAGGATTGGGGTACGTTTTGATGCAGAGGGGTAGGGTTACTGCGTACGCGTCACGACAGCTGAAGCCGTACGAGGAGAATTATCCCACCCATGATCTTGAGCTAGCGGCAGTGATTCATGCCCTGAAGATCTGGTGACACTACTTGTACGGGGCTATGTGCCAAATCTTCACATACCATAAGAGTTTGAAGTATATATTCACTCAGCGGAAGTTGAATAACCGCTAGAGGAGATAGTTAGAGCTGATTAAGAACTTTGATTTGGAGATTTCGTACCATCCGGGGAAGGCGAATGTAGTCGCCGATTCTTTGAGTAGGAGGACTCCTTCAGATGAGGCTATCACTCGACTTACGGTTCAGCCACAGATGTAGAGGGATTTGGAGGAGTTGGAGTTAGATATCCAGTTCCCAGATACAGACGGTCGTTTGTCCGAGTTGGAGATATTACCTGATCTTTCCAGAGAGATCTGACAAAAGCAGGAGGGATGTCCCATCTTGACGAGAATTTGGGACAGGATGGCCCGAGGAGAGGCACCGTAGTTTATCCCTGGAGCAGATGGGTTGTTGAGACATCAGGGACGTATTTGTGTACCGTCAGACCTAGAGTTGAGAGAGCGAATTTTGCAGGAAGCACATTCTACTCCTTACTCGGTGCATCCAGGCACGAGTAAGATGTACCAGGAAATCATGAGATCTTATTGGTGGGGCGGGCTTAAGCTCGATGTAGCTAGATATGTAGCCCGATGCGCGACCTGCCAGCAGGTCAAGATCGAGCACCAAAGACACGGAGGAGAGCTTCACCCACTACCTGTGCCACAATGGAAGTGGGATGATACATCCATGGACTTTGTTACCGGTTTGAGGCCAAGTAGGAGTTTTGATGTGATATGGGTAGTGGTGGATCGGTTGGTGAAGACCGCACGTTTCATCAATGTTCAGGAGACGTGACCGCTGAGTCGTCTAGCCGAGGAGTTTACCCGTGAGATTGTGAGGTTACATGGGGTACCGAGGACTATCATCTCGGATAGGGATGAGCGTTTTACCTCAAGGTTCTAGCAGCATGTACACGCTGCCCTAGGTTCGAGTCTTCATTTCACCACCGCATACCATCCACAGACCGACGGCCAGTCAGAGCGGACTATTAAGACCTTAGAGGATATGCAGCGGGCATGTGTACTAGACCGGGGGCAGGTATGGCCAGACCAGCTCCCATTGGTGGAGTTTTCATACAATAACAATTGGCACGCGTCGATTGGGATGGCACCATATGAGGCATTGTACAGACGGAGATGCCGCACTCCCTTATGTTGGGACGAGCTGGGGAGTTCTAGCGTTTTAGCTCCAGACCAGATACATGATGACATGGCTAGGGTTTCATTGATCCAACAGAGGATGTTAACCGCACAAAATCGTCAAAGATCGTATGAGGATAGGAGGCGTAGACCTCTCGAGTTTAGGGTAGGAGCTCAGGTGTGGCTGAGGGTATCACCGACGCGGGGCATCAGCCGATTCGGCATTAAGGGGAAGTTAAGCCCTCGATATGTCGGTCCATTCGAGATAGTGGAGAGAGTCGGTGAGGTGGCATACCGACTAGCATTGCCACCACGGTTGGAGGGTATACATCCGGTATTCCATGTGTCTCAGCTGAGGGAGTACATTCATGACCCGAGACACATCATTAGCCATGAGGATCTTGTGGTCGAGCCATACCATACTTTTGCGGAGTAACCGATAGCAGTTTTGGAGCGGAGTACGAGACGCCTTTGATCAACGGAGATACCGATGTTGAGAGTGCAGTGGTCGAGGTGAGGAGTCGATGAGGCTACATGGTAGACGGAGGATAGTATCCGGAGGAACTGTTCGCTCCAAAAGGTGTGTGCAAGCTTTAAATTTATAACCGAGGAAATATGCTTAAACAAGGATGCAAACACGCAGTGTACGGGTCAATTGTAGTGAAAGCAAGAAATTCCAGGGGTCAAACACAGGGACTTAGGCGAAACCAAGCACGGAATCGGTTTTCAAATAATGCAATCAACAAAAGCAATCAAAGATGATATAAGTCAAATGAGGGAAAATACGGATTCTAGAGATCAAGACATCCAATTGTGGTTCAAACTCAAGATCTAAGGATATAGCGGACAAAGCTGAGGTTTTTGAAAGGGAAGGTGTTTCTAAGATGGGAGTAGATCACCGGGTAAGTCTCACTACTTACTATCCCAAACCGTAATTCCTATTACCGGGTAAGTCGCAAGGAACTAAGGTAAAGAACTAAAATCTCAAACTAACACACCAACCAAGTGGATAGAATCAACCTTTACCCTCAGGTTAACTCTCAAGATTGGAATGGAAGCACACTCAAACCCCAATAAAGGATAAACCTTTATTACCTATCTCTTATGATCTTAGGTAAACAAGCAAAGGAATTACTGGGTAAGTCTCATCCTAGGCTTGCATTGAACCAGGAAGGGATTAACAAGGATAGGGTTTGGCAAACTGGATCTTAACTCGGATTAAGATCAGGAAAACGTTCACCTCAGTCAGACAGAATCCACCCCGGCCGAGGTGTTCATCAACTGAGCGAGATGTTCGTCGGTTAAGCTAAAGACTCAAGCTTTCAGGGTCCGGCTGGGATTAAGATCATTCTATCAT
This sequence comes from Fagopyrum esculentum, assembly GCA_033239045.1. Taxonomy (NCBI): domain Eukaryota; kingdom Viridiplantae; phylum Streptophyta; class Magnoliopsida; order Caryophyllales; family Polygonaceae; genus Fagopyrum; species Fagopyrum esculentum. The sequence goes on from BSUD01000003.1 coordinate 29,288,479, forward strand.
CTTCTTTCCCACAACCTTCAGTCGATCACCCTACAATCGCAAAAGAAACTTAGCCAACAATCATCATGATAACAATAATCAACTTTATAAAGAAGGAATAAATTATCAAACAAGAAGACTTTAATGAAAAGACTTCAATAACTGAATCCAATATGTGACAAATAAGTGTTTCCAAGTCACAAATCCACAAGAACAACCAACCAAAAGTAACCAGCCCAAGAATAGCCTAGAGAAATCTCACAAAACTCCTTCAAAGGCTATCTTCAATAAGGAAATCTTCCTTCTTCCTTCAACTTCGAAGGGAAATCGTCTGCAATCGCAGGACTTTGATGCAGCGGCTGTCTCAGCGCGTCTAAGCATGGATTTAATTTGTGGACAATCCAACCCTATATAGGAAAATTACTTTCCAAAGATAAAATATCTTAAAAAGATATTTTCCTATAAAATATATCCAAATAAATCAGCTGAATATCTTCTCTTCCTTCCAGAAATCCAGCCCAAAAATATGATATCTTCTTTCCATAATTAAAAGATCTCATCCATAAAATTTATCTCCTCGCCACGTCAGGGTATTCACCTCGGTCGGGGCGCTCCTCAAAATCACCTCGGTCGAGGTGACACTGTAGCTGACCAAGGTGAATCACAACTGAATGTGAAATCGCTCAAATCTGGTCCAAAGTAACTCTCTAATCCATTTCCATGTCTCCAGAATTCTTCCTTAAGTTCCTGAATGTAGCACCAATGACTCCTTTGCTGCTTTAGCTCTAATTCCATCCAAAATGTGTTGTTTTACCTACGATTACAACGAAACTAGGTGTAGACCTCGATTCTCGTAAAGGTAGATGAAATGGCAATATAATCACATAATGTATGCCCATACATGCAGTTTTATGAAGATAAAACGTCTAAACCGGTCCCAAAATGTAGACTATAATTCATGCTATCAGGAACTATCCCGACTTTTACACATGATTAGAGACACCGATAGGACGGTCGGGTTAGTCCAGAGCTTTATCCCTTGGTCATGCCTATGTGATTTGTGATGTGATATTCCTTGTGTGCTATTTATGTGTGTGATTACCTCGCGAGGTATTGATAGGGTTACGAGAGTGACGTTGGGTTTGAGGGTTGATGGTTGGCGTTACACGTTCCATGCGTTTTCGAGTTGTGCGGTTTGCGTGTATCATGTTTAGCAAGTTTCGGGACAAAACTTGTTTTTAGGGGGGTTAGTTGTAACATCCGGAATTTTTATTTTGGGTATCGAGATGTTTCCGACTTTCCCGCGTTAGCGGGTTTGTTTTCCAACAGGCACGCTTGCTGTGTGCTGGGATTTATCCCCAATATCCCATGCCAACCTTTGATTTTCCATCTTTTGCTTTCAGGCCTTGCGTTATGGAGTAAGCATGTCCACGGGTCGGCCCCGCCGGGTCAGGGTTCCGGGAAGGGTGACCCGGACCCGTATAAATGGCCAACCCGCCGGGTCATGGGTCAGACCCGGCGGGTCGACGGGTTGGCCAAACTCAACTTAAAAAAAAAGAATAGTAAGAATTGGGCTTGAACTTAAAAAAAAGAAAATAAAAAGAGAAGAATTGTGCTTGAACTTCAAAAATAAAAGGGAAGAATTGGGCTTGAACCGGAATTCCGGTTGCCTACGTATCCTCTCGGGGAAGAGGAATCAAAGCCCACGTAGTTCTCTTACCTTTGTTTACATCCCCGATTGACTCTTACCTTAGTCGTCGGACTCTCCCGCCGATATATCCGATGGCATTTGTTGTCGCTCGTCGTCATCTGCGTCGCCTTCCTCCGCCGATAGGTTGTTTTTTTGTGTTCGCATTTTCGCTTTCCTCCAATCGGCTAGTAGGACTTGTGCCTCCAACGTCTCGGGCAACATGTTTGATCTCGTCGGATCGAGCACCTTTCCACTCCGGATAAAGGTTTGCTCAACCGCTACCGTTGAGGCGGGAACGGCGAGGATTTGTGCCGCGATCCTTGAGAGGGTAGAGAACCTTATTTTCTCCGGTCGGCTCTACCATTCTACTATGCTGAAATCCTCTTCTTCATCATTGGCAAACTCAAAAGAAATGGTTAGATATTCGTCGAGTTCCGATTGGGAACTCGACGTGGTTTTTTCCCTTTTTGGGCCATCCAAAACTCTAGCAATTGATTTAAATTTAGATGATATTGAAGACGAAGACCGAGGAGGGGGTTGAGAAGATTGACCTTGATCGAAAACACGATATTGAACAAATAATTCATCAAATAATTTTCTAACTCTAGCAATTATGGTAGAAACATGGCAATCGGGATATTGTTGTAAATCTAAAAATTCATAATAACTTTCTAAAAATTGTTTTAAGCCATCCACTTTACGTCTAGGATCTAACACAAATGCAACAAGAAAAACATCGGGAAAAGTTGTATAATAATCTAACCATTTAGTTCGCATTGTATAAATACCTTGTCAAATATTATCAATTAAAAGACCTTATTGAAGTGCAAATGCAATATTAAGTCCTACATAACAAAAAGTTGGTGTATAAACGTAACTAAAAGTATTAGTAGCATCATAAAAATATTTAAAAACCTCCATTACATCTTTTGCTAAAACCCAAGATTCACCGAAAACAAAATCACCGTCAATATGTTGTGTGGCAAAACCACTTAAAAGATCTCGATATTCATACGATTCGGAAATTATTTTGTAAGTAGAGTTCCATCTTGTACAAACATCTTTTGGAAATATTTTAGGATAAATGCCATTTTTTTACAATAAGCATACCATTTAGTACGTATACGTTTTTTAGACCAAAGTTCATTAAGAATTTTTCGAATAGGTTGTACTAAATCTCCCATATATTCTTGAACACACAAGTTTAAAATATGAGCGGCACACCTAATGTGAAAAAATTTACCTCCAATCGTCGGCTTACAAAAGTTGGTTAAATCTCTAATGGAAGCCGTGTTACCGGAGGCGTTGTCAAAACCGATTGAAAAAACTCGTGAAAGTAATCTATATTCTTCCAAAACATTTGCAATCAAACGGACAATGTTTTGGGCGTTGTGTTGTTCGTTGAAAACTCGTAATGCTAAAACTCTTTTGTTTAAAATCCAAAATTTATCAACAAAATGACAAGTAATACACATATATGAATTTTTTTGAAAACCGTCGGTCCAAATATCACTACAAATAGATACTTGAATATCCCCGTTTTCCATAAAATATTAAATCAATTCCTCTTTACGCATTTTATATTTATGCATCAATTTTCTTTTAGCGGTTTGGCGAGAAATCGGTTTATATGCGGGTTGAGCATGATTTTGCATCCAATCATTAAAACCAACATTTTGTGCAAAACTAAATGCCAAAGAATCTAGGGCTAACATTTTCGAAAATGCATCCATAGACGAAGCATGATCATATGTAAATAAAGAAGGAGGGTGGTTAGAGGTAGATGCGTACCCAGTTCGTTGTGTTTGTCCTCGTGCCAATCCCATTTTTTTCGGGATGCTTGTTCCGAATATGCCTCTTGTAGTTCCCGTAGCCTTCTCCCTTTTTGTGCTTGTATTGTGCCGAACAAAAATTACATTTGGCATAGTAAATCCCGTTGGCATCGGGAACACCTTTTATGAACCCAAATCGGAAGACCGCCGCCGATAGTTAAGTGTTGTTCAACGGCTCCTCCGGCTCCGGGAATTGGGTCTCGGATTTTTGGGTGTTGAGGAAAGGAGGTGATTCCATGTTGATATCCTCCTCCTCCTCCTCGTGGATCTCGTGATCTCCACTTAAGCCCCGCCTTAAATCCGAACCGGTTGGAGGACCGCTAACGAATGACATCCTCGGCTAACACCTCCGCCGGATGAAGGACCGCTAACGGAACGTCTTCCTCGGCTAGCCATTTTTTTTGAATAAATAAATGTAGTAGTAAGAGTTGTAAAATGAATAACTAATAACAAAATAAGAGAATGAGAATATGAGATTAGGAGAGTAATTGAATGTAAGAGTTGGAAATTATGGAGAGATTGAGAGAGAGTGAATAGATGATTGAATGAGAATTGGTGTGAGTTGAAATGAATTGGGTTTGAGGTATTTATAGAAATGTTTTTGGGTTAGATATTATAGTTTATTGTTTATTTTTTATTTTATTTTATTTTTTTAAAATGTGACCGTTACCCGGGTCGACCCGCCGGGTCGACGGGTAAGGATCCCTTGACCCTTACCCATACCCATGACCCGGGGGAACCCGGACCCGTGGTGACCCGGACCCGCCGGGTCAGAACCCGCCGGGTCACGGGTGACCCGTGACCCATGAACATGCTTATTTTGGAGTGAGGAGACAAGGGGGACAACTGACCCTTGGGTCTCCCCACCCCCTTTATGCAGCTCTTTTACTCTCCCTCGCTCCTCTTTCTTCCTTTTCCCACTCACGCTCATTCGTTCTCTCGTCACTCTCCTCCTTGTGCACTCTTCTTTCTTTGGAAGATCTTGGTAGGATTATGCATCTTTGATGAGTTGAATCTTCTGTGGTAAGCTCCCTCCTCCCTTCTTTCACTTTGTTGTTGTTTTCTCCTCCTTTTTCTTTTCTTCACCTCCATGGCTATGGAGGAAGCTTTGAAGAGAAATCTTGTAAATCCTTTGCATGTACCTCCTTCTAGCTCGTTTAGGTCTTGGTGAGGAAGCTAAGACCTGTGGTTAGTGTTGGGAGAAGACCCAGTCAGAGGAGGAGGCATTTGGAGCAAAGACACAATCGAAGAAACGAAGAAGACAAAGCTTCTGATGTTCGACCGCGGAGGCGGATCACTAGAGGCACAGGGGAAAACCACCAGCCATCGTAGGGGCGGCCAAAGCCATCGCAAGGGCGGTTTGAGACGTCCGTAGGGGCGGTGACAGGGCCACGCAAGGGGCACCAGCTTGCTTCCGCGGCTGCGTTTTCTTCACCAGTAGGCTTCTTCCTCCATTTCTCTTCGTTCCTTCCTTAGCCTTATGGTAATGCCTTGTTAGTAGCATGCTTAGGCTGGCTTAGAGTAGCATGAGAATGTTATCTAGTGGTTGTGATCTTTGTAGCCCTTATGGCTTGGTGTAGTTGTTGATCTTGTGTTATTGAGCATGTTGGACCTTTCTAGACTAGTTGGCTCTTCAGGGCTATTGGTTATGATCTCATGTGGTATAAGTTGTTGTGGGTTGCCTTCTTGTGCTGAGAGTGTGTGAGGATTGTGAGTTCTAGGATGCGTTCCTAGGTTGAGAGCTAGGTGATCTTGCATAGATCCCTAGAGAGAAGTCTTAATCTTCTTTGAGCTTGAGCTTGTGTTGATGATCATATATCCTCTTATGAGCAGGTTGTGTGCTTTCTCTTTAAGGAAACAAGAGTATGTGAGTTGAGGGTGGTGACGAGATAAGTCTTCGGACTTACTTAGCTCGTATTCTATTTATTAGATTCGATGTGTGTTTGGTGGTTTGTGTTTTATCGCTTTTGTTATAACATATAAACCGGTAATAAGACCACCGACCTTTATATATATATATATATATATATATATATATATATATATATATATATATATATATATATATATATATATATATATATATATATATATATATATATATATATATATATATATATATATATATATATATTATTTTGGCCCAAGTGTATGATAACGGGCGGTAACAACTTGCCTAGATCCCACGGGAACTATGAGGTTCTTGGCGACTATCCCGTGCTGGTAGACGGTCGGATGCATCAGTACCATTCCATGCCGGTAAGTAGGGATCGAGGCGAGTTTTGGGGATTCTCGTGTCACAAACCTAAGTTGAATTAGAACGGGATACGACTTAATAAATAAAGATAATAAACCGGATTTGTATGTTTGAGCATGATGTGTGAAGTAATAATGTATGAGTGTGTATGTGCCTTCACCTTGTTTCTAATGCTTTGAATTGAGCTAATGGTTTTAAAACGCATGTGTATATGCCCCGTAGGTTAGGGACGCCGCCAAGTGAGGTGCAGGAGTGGACAACCGAGGGTCGTAGTACATTATAGGACGGGGCGTTTTTAGATTATCTTGTTATGTTGGATTTGTGTTTTTGATGTACAGTTTCGGATTTATGTTTTGGAGTTTTGTGTCGTTTTGAGGACTCGGCTTAGTTTCCATCTTGTACCCCTTTACATTTCAGTTCTCGCAACTTTACAAACAATTTGAGTTTTTGCCTTTATTTGTACCATGTTAGAAAGGTCCGGTGAGATTGTTGTCAGGCAAAGGGTCGGGACCCATTGTGAGGTCTCGCCCGTAGCATTCCTGAGTCCCGCGGATTCGGGGTGTTACATCCGGCCACCACCGGCGTCACCCAACCTTAGCAACCCATCTCCGGCACCGCCTCTACAATCTTCTTCCTTCCACCTACTCGAGCTTCGCCGCCGGAATCCTTGCGGGAACCACCGCTCCAGCGACAGAGCTCCACAAACACCGCCCAGGTTCCGCCTCGCAGTAGCCGCCCTCGCCGCTCCAATCCACCGGTGGGGCCGCTCCAAGCCGCCGGAAAGGGGACCGTCATAGCCGGCACCAGGAGCCGTGCAAAAACCTAATGGGATTTATTAATTTTGGTAGTAATTACTTAGATTGCCCAAACCTGTCATTTATAGTTTTTACCCAAATTTTAGGAATGTATTTATTTTACCCCTGTTGGACTTAATTACAAATTTGGCCCAAAGTTTTATTTTCCAAAAATGCCCCAAGTTTTCTACAGTTGTATATTGCGCCCGTAAAATGTTTTTAAGGTTTTTAAACTTGGGATTTACTTCGAGTTATATTCTTATTTATATATATATACCATATATAGTATGCCCTTGTTGGATTAATTTCGGGTTATGGCTCAAACATTTAACTATAGGATTTTAAAGTTGGCTTTTGGAAAACGAGTTCTGTCTTAGGATTTTATATATTATATTTTCCGTTCAAATTTAGCGTATAAGCTAAATTTGCTTAGCTTTGGTTTTAGGTCCGTAAGTGCCCCGATAAAGGCCAACAAATCCATTCTCGATACCCGTAGATCGTCTTCCGCCATTGAGCTTGTGTGAGTACCTTCTTCCTCGATCTAGTTATGTTTAGTAGTATCATGCTAGGTTGGATCTAGCATAACTTAGAGTGAATACCAAGTAGTGGTTATGGACATTAGGTGAGTGCTTGTGGACTTGTTTTTTATTCTAACGCTTGACGCATGTTTGATCTAGAGAGGTTATAAGGCTTTGAGCGTATGTTTGATCTTGTGAGCATTCTGATGCTTGAGCTTTTGGGGTTGTATGATATTGTAGAATCATGATGACTAGGAATGGATTATCCTAGTATATGTTGTGTTGGTGAGGTGATCTTGTATGATCGTTGGGGCTAGGAGTGGTTATCCTAGCATGATTATGGTTTATGATATCGTGAGATCATGGGGACTAGAAGTCTAAGGACTTCTAGAATATCAGAGAGTTGTTGATCGTGTTCCTTTTGACAGGCGTTGAGTGTCTATCTACGGGATGTTGAGAGCGGGATATAGCGGGATTATCTTTGGGACGAGGTAAGTCTCCAGACTTACTTAGCTCGTATTCTACGTATTAGCATTGATGTGTGTTTGGTGGTGTGTGTTTTATTGTTATTGTTATAACAACTAAACCGGTAATAGGACCACCGACTTTATATTATTTTGGCCCAACTGTATGATAATGGCCGGTGACATCATTTGCCTAGCTCTTGCGAGAGTCTAGGAGGTTCTCGACGAATAGCCCGTGCGGGTAGACGGTCGGATACATCAGTACCATTTTTGCCGGTAAGTAGGGACTGAGGCGAGATCACGGTGATTCTTGTGTCACAAACCTAAGTTGAATTAGAACAGGATATGACTTAATAATAAAAAGATTATAAACCGGAATTGTATGCTTTGGAGTATGATGTGTGTTTATGATGATTTACTTGTGTTGTGCCTTTCACCTTGATTCCAATGCCTTGAATATTAGCTAACGGTTTTATACCAATTGTTGTAGATTGCCTTGAAGGTTAGGAATGCGGCCGGGACATCCAGAAGAGTGGGCAGCCGGGGTTTCGTACATTTTAGGAGGGGTTTTGGTTAGAGTCGGGTTGTGTATTGTTCTTTTGTTATTGTGTTTTGTATGCGCGTGTATGGCGTTTGGTCTTTGGAGTTGTATCTTGGTTGAAGTCTTTGTTTATATGCTTTCGGATTTTCATACATTGCATAAAAATGTATTTCAGTTTTGGCCTTTATTTGTGCCTTGTTGCAAGATCCGGTGAAATTGTTGTCAGGCTAAGGATCGAGACCCATTGTGAGGTCTCCGCCAGTAGCATTCCGAGTTATGGGGATTCGGGGTGTTACAATATGGTATGAGAGTCCTAGGTTGACAACAATGGCACTCGCGATCTTCTAATGCCCGAATAGAAGGAAAGAGATCCCTCAAGGGTTCTAAGTTTAAAATGATTTTTTGTTTTCCAAATCACAAGCATAGTCGGTCGGGGTAGAATGTACGGACCACCACTACTCCGCGGATCTCGACAGCTTAGTTTATTTGATTTTGATATATATATTTATTTATATATATATATATATATGTAGATATGTATATGTGGATTGTAGTTGCATGATGGACTTGATGTATATGTATAGTTATATATGGGGACTATTATACATGTTAGACCTTGTTTGTTATAATGGATTTCTGGATGTGTTATATGAGTAGTAATATGGACATAGGATTTATATAGTCTTATATACGGATTCTTATTATATATAGTAGGATATGGATTTGGGACCTAATAGAAAAAGTGATTGTATGATATCATCACCTTTAAAGCAACTTTGTTTGGCTCGGGATAGCGTTCATATGTGGATGAGTACACTCAAGTATCAAGTTGAGCATTTCGTGCTGGCAAACATTGTGGCGTTTCTCGCATTCCTTTAAAAGGATGTCGAAGAGGAGGATTAAAGATGACATAAACACTGGACGAACGAGTAGAAGGAAGAACTCGAGACAACTTAAGAGAAATTGAGATAGAGACCATACAAGAAAAAGGAGTGACATTAATGTGCGGAAGTGGTTCCAAAGAAACCACGATTGAAAGACAACAAGACCAATAGAGATAACGAACTTAAGTTCTTCCAGAAGACGCGTGGACAACTAGAGATGCGGATCGAGGAGGAGATGGGTACATTCTAGCAATGTTAAAGGTGGTATTTCATTAAGATGTGAAGTTTTCTTTAGGCGCTCCTAAGCACTGGAGTCAAGACGAGAAGAGTGAGCGAACCATTTGCTAAAGATTTAAGATACCTTAAGTTGAGCTTACGAGGTACAAATAAGTGAAGTGTCAACATTACTAGACATATGAGAAGAAGGGAATGGAGAGATTCACGTGCAATTGACCAATTTTTGTTATGATGATAAGGCTAAGAAACGCCAAGAAGATAGAAGTGTGAGTAAACGTGATTCCGAGAAGAGGAATGACGCAACAAGGGGTTTTAGTTATGAAAAGACGTATGATACCAACCAAGAAAATGCGAGCAGTTACTTAGTAACGTTAGAGATTTGAGAAGAAACACTTACAAGATATCATGCGACGCGGTTAAGCCTATAAAGGTGAGTTATATAGCGTGCAAGGCCTAGAAGAGTATGGTTACCTTATGAAAGTGGAAGGAAGCGTGGAGCGTAGAAAGAGCTATCGGAGTTCGAGGTAGAGTAAAAGGGGCTAGCAAAGTTGAAGTAGAACACACCGAGAGGGTAGCTTTCATGAGAATGGTAACACGGAATTATAGATGTATGGTAAGGCGTTTACTTTGGAGAAGTTCAGATACAAGTTAATCGGTGACAACGGAGAACGCACATGTGTGGGTTGTATATTGATGAGTGTAGATGGGAGGAGTCAACCAGACTGTGGGATCATAAAGGAACAATAACAAGAACATGGAATATTCCCGGTGGTTCAATGTCAGCAATAAGGTGTTATATCAACGGAGGTGCGAATGTTATAATCAAGTAGCATTGATGGGTTCAAGCATATAACTGTAACTGACCTCCCGAGGAGTGATTGTAATGACCATATGCGACCTTCTTAGGTCATGGGATTGGGATATGGGGGAACGACACATATGAGAACTGTTAAGGTTTGATACGAGTAGAAGGAAGAGAGGAGCAGGAGGAAAGTGAAGCTTCCTTTGTTTCTTTAAGCAATGGGAACATATATATATTTAGAGAGAGAGAGAGGATGCATGGCATTTTCATTATAATGAAACGGATGATATGTCTTTGCGAGCAAAAGATGGGTCAAAATCTTCTAGACTCAAGAAGAGAAGCCATAGTGGCTATAGCGTGAACCAGAGGATTTGATTATTTAGCAACACTTGAAGCTAGAGTTGATGATGTTAGCTCTTAGGAAGTAATGTGTTGGGTATTCGGTGACGTGGTTGAGAATTTCACTTAGCGTTCTCCACGAGGCATGCTGTTACTGTTATGGAGTTGTTCTTGGAGTATCAAGAGATGCATAAGGTGACCAACAAGGGTAAGAGAAGACCAATTTTGAAGTTGGATGTCGCCATGAGATGTACGAGGAGTTTATGAAAGATTGAGATTAGAACCCTTACGGTTGGAGTGACGTTACATAAGGAAATGAAGTATTAATTTTTACGCCTACTTCAAGAAAGGATGTGTATGATGAAAGCTTATATAGAATACGAAGAGCTCATCCTATATGTTGGGATGTCTGGGAAAGCGAAGAAGATAAGATCGATTTGTTATAAGGCATGATAAAGTCTTGTAGTTAAGACCTTCGTGACTGAACATATGTGCGAGATCAAGAAATATTATTATCGCCATTCCTTCGAAGTGAAAAGGGGGATTAAGTTGAAATATTGCTTAACTAAGGCTTCAAGAGTCAAAAGACTCGAGCAAGTCCCTCGAGTTCAAGAGATGAAGAATCTTTGAAAGAGGATGGTCGAAATTGTAGCTACAGATGAAACAATACACGTGTTCAAAGGACGTCACCCCAACAAATCGGGGTAGATCATTAGTATCATGACCACCTGTAAAGTTTTAAGACAAGGTTTGTCGTTCTTACGTTATGGGACGAAAGAAGGAAAGACGAAAACCGAGATATCATGGGTTCCAATACGTAAGAATGTGGAGTTTTGCCACTAAGGTTGAGCTTGGCGCACCTGTGACATCCAAGGCGCCGTATAGGATGATGAAGATACATGAGTCGAAGAAACATTTGAAGGACTAGTTGCAAGGACTTATGGATAACGGTTCATTAGAACCAATGCACTACCATAAAAAACACCAGACGTGATCCTGAACTCTTGATTTGAAGTTCATATTGGAATATATCTTGAACTCTTGATTTGAAGTTCCTATTGGAATATATCTTAAAATCTTGATTTGAAGTTGTTATGGAGAACACCAATTTGCGAAAAGAGAGACAATTATCTCCGTTTGTACATCGATTACTGTGAGCTGGACAATATAACAAAGAAGAACGACTATCCCTCACTACGGATAAATGATCTACATGACCGGTTGCAAGGGTCGGCAGTCTCTTCTAAAAGTTATTTAAGGTATGATTGTCACCAATTGGGAATTCAAGACTGAGATATTGCAAATACGGAATTCCGGACAAACCATGGTCGCTAGAGTTGTAGCAATTCCATATGGGATTACTAATGCCCAGATAAGATATCTTGGTTCACTCTCGAAGAAGAGAGAAGTTGTATGACAAGTTGTCTCGGGATGGCAACCCCCCGAAGGATGTGAAAGAAGTTGCAAGTTTTCTTGGATGTGCCGGTCATTCCCGGATTTGTGGAGAGATTCTCTGAAGCAACACCATTTATGGATAACCTATGCCGGATGAAAATGAAGTATTAAGTGGGTTAAAGATTGATAATGGTGTTGTTGAAAGTTATGAGGAAATTCATCGGTGCAACTATTTTTTTTAGATTGCCTTCTAGTATGATAAGATTACAACCGATTCTCCAAGACAAGGTCATGGTTAAGTATTGATGCAAAAGAGAGAAGTAACTGATAACACGATTTATGACTTAGGTTTAGGTAGTCATTTAGATAGATTTCTCACTCATTCATGCATGGTTTAGCACTAGTTCACGACGTTTGCACTCAATTCACGTATTTTGTCGAGATAGACGTCTACACGGACTCTTGCATTGCTTTGTAGGTATTTTGGGAGAATTAGGAGCTTAAAACGATACGTTTGAGGATCGTTCATCAAGATGACACACCCTCGGACTCATTTGAATGCAAGCTAAGGGCTAAGGAGGACTCATGGAACCTTGCCAACACAAGCCATGCACCAAATCAAAGCTTAATGAACCAAAGCAACGCTGAAGCACCAAACCACGGTTCACTGGCACTTCCACGGCCGTGGAACCAACCGTGGTTTTTGCCAGACGGTTGTGACAGCTGTGCCACGATCTCTTGCCCTTCTCTAGCATGGTGGTAGTATAAAAGTGGTCCTGCATTGCTGAGAGAGAGGCATCTTGGAGCAGCTCTCCATTATCCTCGATCATCCAATCAAATACTCTCTCAACAAGAAGATTCTCTAAGGGGGAAAACACCATTGAAGAAGGAGAAGAGCTCCATTGGAGAGGAAGGAGAAGAACACACCATTGCTAGCACTTTGATAGCTTTTGTAGTGAAGAATTTCGGAATCGATTTCTAGAGTTGTATGAACCATCTAAACCTTCTTTTGGAAGGGTTGTGAGTCATTTTAATCTTACTTTCAGCTTGGTTTTGTTTACTTCACTTGTTCATCTCTTTCTCTTTATTATCTTGCAAATGGAAGCCATGATTTTATGCTTGATGATTTCGATTGTTATAATGCATGTTATAGGCTAAATAGATGTGATTCTAGGGTAAGGAAAGGATGGTTATGGCTAAGACTATGATATGATGAACTTAGATTCACCTTTGGATGACTTGTGTACTTGAACGAGCCTCTGTTGGAGTCCACGATCAGTTCTTGCCATTCCACGGCCGTGAACTTGGTAGAACAACCCGTGATTCTCCCTGGTTCGATGGATTTAGTTTTAGATAGTAAGGATGTTGAAATCCTAGAGTTTGTTGAGTTAAATCTACCCTAGGGTGACCTAGCGTAGCAACTAAGTGTTAGAAGAGACCTACCCGGTGATTCTTACTCTTAGATTTCAAAGATGACAAACCCTAGGTAGTGGTGAGCCTCATAAGCCACCATTGGACTAAGTGTGCTAGGATAGTTGTTTAGGACTAACCCTTCCGAGACTTACCCGGTGAGGATAGGTTAGATCCCTAGGTGACAATCCGGTTTGTGTAGAATTCCATCCCTTAAGTTCTTAGAGACTTACCCGGTGATGAGACCTTAGGGACGGACTAGTGGACCATGAGACCTACCCGGTGATTGATCCCAATCTAGAAACACTCACTCCCAATATATCATAGTTAATCCAAGGATGATTAGATAGCTTGAGTCCTAGGCCATAACCGGAACTTCCAACCCTTAGAATCTGCTTTACTCTTTTGATTCATATCTCGTGTTTAGCTTGTTTGTTTGTGTTGATTCGTTAGCTTAGTTGATTCTTTACTTTGCATGATTTGTGATCCTTGATTGATCACCTAAAAACCAACCAAAAACATTGAGATTTTCATTTCTTTATTTCCTTCTCTTTTCTTAACCTAGATCTTCACTAAACTTAACCATAAATCGAATCAATCTCACCTTAGTCTTTGTGTTCGACCTCGGAATACTATCCCTACTACAAACGTCCCGTACACTGCGGGTTCGCTAGGAGTTAGGAGAAATATAACGAGTATAAATTTAAAACCCATTGCGTATCACATCCTGAGCGTAACAAGTTTTTGGCGCCGTTGCCGGGGACTAGGTCTAGATTGAGTCTATTTTGTGATTGTTTATAGTGTAGATCTTTCTTGTTGCTTTTGATCTCTCTTTGGTTTGTGCCTTTTCTTTTCAGGACATCTCTTATTCTTTAGGTGTATGCAAAGATCTCGTGGCAAGGATTTTGCTCCATTCGATCCCGAACCGGAGAAAACCCTTAGATCTAGATCCAAGAGCATTAAAAAGGGAAAAGAGATGGCCGGAAGAGATCTCCAAGCTGAATTGGATGAGGCTTTAGAGCAAATTAGGCTAAGAGATGAGCTCTTGGAGGAAGAAAGGAGACTTGCCAATGAGAGGCAAGAAGCAACTAGGAGGGAGATTGATGAGATTAGGCAAGCCCTTGTACAAGGAGAGCTTAATCGTCAACAACCTCCACCTCCTCCACCACCACAACCGCAGCCGGCGGCAAATGTTAGGGTTGTGCCCATTGCTATTGAAGAGCCACAAACATTAGGGAGACGTATGGATCCGGCACAAAGAGCACACCGTCCGGGTGTGAACTTAGGAGATCCCGCAACCCACAACTACGAGCTCCGCCCTCAAGTTCTACAAATGATCCGGCATAATCAATTTGGAGGGATGGAAGGAGAGTCTCCTCATCAACACTTGATGAACTATATGATTTTGATGGAGACTCTTAGACCGCCAAGATTAGAGAGCAACAACCATAAGCTTAAGGCTTTTTCCTTCTCTCTTAAGGATAAAGCCTTAGCTTGGTATCAATCTATTCCACAAGGGCGAGTTAGTACTTGGGAGGAGATGACAACCGAGTTTTTGACTAAGTTCTTCCCACCTTCCAAGACTACCGAGTTAAGAGGGAAGATAAATGCCTTCGTGATGAAGGATAGAGAGAGCTTGTTCAAGTCTTAGGAGAGGTTCAAAGACCTCCTCCTAGATTGTCCACACCATGGTATACCGAAAATTGAGGTGTTGGAGATCTACTTCAAAGGACTTGATGAAGATAGCCAATTCAAGCTCCAATCTCTTTCCGGTGGGACTTTCATGGAGAAGCATGTAGATGAAGCTTGGGAGTTTATGGAGAAACAAGCTCTAGTGATTGAGAAATACTCCCATAGGAAGAGTGAAGGGAGAAAGGCGGGAGCATATGAGGTGAGTGAAGTCACCATGAGCAACTTCAAGCTTGATGCCATCAATAATGAATTGAAGTCTTTGAGGGAGTTGTGTGCTACAACTTTGAAGAACCAAGCAACTCCCAAAGTGCAAGTGCAAGCTAATTTGTCTTCCAAGGAGGAAGATGTGAATTACATGGGAAGGGGCAACTACAACAACAACTACCAAGGCCCAAGGAACTTCAACAACAACCGGCAATTAAACAATTACCGGCCCAACCACAACCTTCCCGGGTTTTCCTATTCTAACCCGGATGGAGCCTTGAACCCTCCCGTTTCCACAAGCACAACTCCACCACCAAAAGCTTCACAAGAACCTCCACCCGGATATACTCAACCTCCAAAGGATAGAACCGAAATGATGTTTGAGCAATTGCTTGGAAGGTTGAGTGGTCTTGAGAGCACCGTGACTTCCATTTCTAAGGCTCAAAAGGTGTTGGAAGCACAAGTGTTCCAAAAGGCGGGTGAAGCCCATAGAGATCCGGGAAAGCTTCCCGGAAGGACCGAAGACAACCCAAGAGGCCAAGTGTTGGCCATTACAATGAGAAGTGGGTTGAGTATGAAGGATCCTTTGCCCAAGGAGAATGCTAAGGGAAAGCAAGTGGTGATAGAGGAAGAGACTTTGCAAGAAGAGGGAGGAAACAGCAAGGATGTTGAGCCAACCTATGTGGCACCGCCTCCATACAAGCCACCACTACCGTTCCCACAATCACGAGCAAGAGCTCGCTTGGACAACCACTTTGGTAAATTCCTTGAACTAATGTCCAATTGCATATTAATATTCCGTTCATGGATGCTATCTTAGGTATGCCGGCATATGGAAAGTTCTTGAAGGAGATACTCTCCAACAAAAGGAAGTTGGAGGAGTATGGGCAGATAAGAATGAAAAATATGTCCTCGGAATTGATCCAAACAATGAAGGAGGAGATGCCTCCCAAGCTAAGAGATCCGGGTTCCTTTTGCGTCCCAATTGGAGTGGGAAATGTGAAGTATGAAGCCCTTTGTGATCTTGGGGCAAGTGTAAGCATCATATCGCTTGCACTTTGCAACAAGGTTGGGCTAGGAGAGCCAAAACCGGTCAAGATGACCCTCTACATGGCGGACCGTTCAATCACCCACCCGGTTGGGATCTTAGAAGACATTCCGGTGCAACTAGGAAGGTTCTATGTGCCGATTGATTTTGTGGTTTTGGACATTCTGGCGGACTATCCGGTTCCCATCATCTTAGGAAGACCTTTCCTAGCCACTTCCGGATGCCTAGTGGATTGCAAGAATGGGACTCTTTCCTTCAACATTGGAGAAGAAAACATCAGGTTCAAGCTATCCACAATGATGAAAGGGCCAACCCTTCATGAGGATGTCTTCAACATAGTCGAGCAAGAGGAGTCTAGAGAAGGTGTGAGCTCGATCTTGATCAAGGACCCCTTGGAGAAGGTTCTTACCTTAAGTTTGATGGAGGAAGGTGTTGAGGAGGCTTGCAATGAAGAAATCAAGGCCTTGGAAGCACTAGAAAAGGAGACAAGAGCTGAATTTGAGGTTCACGAAGGCATGCTCAGCATCTGTAAGAACCACGGGCGTGGAATGCAGTCGACGGCCGTAGAACTCTCTGGAAAGCTCCAACGTGCAAGCTTGGAAACTTCCACGGCCGTGGAAGTGGAGCCAACCGTGATTCCAACCGTGGTTCCCCCAGAATCAGACCTCATTGATGATCAAGCTTCAAGGAGCCTTGAAGGGTCTTCATTTGCTTTGGATTCATCTCATCCAACGTTATTTGGATCGTCTCCACTCGACAAAGGTCCTCCTAAACTTGAACTCAAACCCCTCCCCTCTCATTTAAAGTATGCTTTCCTTGGTGATAATTCTACATATCCGGGGATTGTGAACGCATGCTTGAATGATGATGAACTTGCTAAGTTGTTGCATGAGCTAAGATTGCATAGGAAAGCCATTGACTATACCATTGATGATTTAGTTGGCATTAAACCTTCTTTGTGCATGGATAAGATATTGATGGAAGATAACCATAAACCCTCTGTTGAACATCAAAGAAGATTAAATCCTATAATGAAAGAGGTAGTCAAGAAAGAGATCATTAAGTTGCTAGATGCGGGAATTATCTACCCTATCTCGGATAGTAAGTGGGTTAGTCCTGTTCATGTAGTTCCTAAGAAGGGTGGGATGACCGTAGTGACCAATGAGAATAATGAACTAATCCCAACTAGGACGGTTACGGATGGAGGATGTGCATTGACTATAGGAAGCTTAACATGGCCTCTAGGAAAGATCACTTCCCTCTTCCCTTCATTGACCAAATGCTAGAGAGGTTAGCTCAACATTCTCATTTTTGCTATCTAGATGGCTATAGCGGGTTCTTCCAAATCCCTATCCACCCCGGTGACCAAGAAAAGACCACCTTTACATGTCCATGGGGTACTTTTGCATATAGGAGAATGCCATTTGGGTTGTGTAATGCACCCGCCTCCTTCCAAAGGTGTATGATGGCTATCTTTTCAGACTACATTGAAAATATCATGGAAGTGTTTATGGATGATTTCTCTGTTTATGGTTCTTCCTTTGATAATTGCTTGGCTAACTTGTCATTAGTACTTAAAAGATGTGAGGAGACAAACCTTGTCTTGAATTGGGAAAAGTGCCACTTCATGGTAAGTGAAGGTATTGTGTTGGGACACTTGGTGTCCAACCGTGGCATTGAGGTTGATAGGGCCAAGATTGAAACGATAGAGAAGTTGCCACCACCTACCTCGGTGAAAGGGGTAAGGAGTTTCTTAGGGCATGCCGGTTTTTACCGGATTGGAGTTTACCGTTTGAGATCATGTGTGATGCAAGTGATGTAGCCGTTGGGGCTGTTTTGGGGCAAAGGAAAGATGGGCGCACACATGCCATTTATTATGCTAGCAAGACGCTAGACGATGCCCAACTCAATTATGCTACCACCGAGAAGGAGTTGCTAGCAGTTGTGTATGCATTTGAGAAGTTCCGCTCACATCGTGTTGGAGCGAAGGTCATTGTTTATACGGATCATGCTGCGATCCGTTATCTACTTACCAAGAAGGATGCCAAGCCTAGGTTGATTCGGTGGATCCTTCTTCTTCAAGAGTTTGATTTGGAAATCCGGGACAAGAAGGGATCCGAGAACTCCGTAGCGGATCACCTTAGTAGACTCCCACCATTGGAGCTTGAAAGAGATGACATCCTGATTGATGACTCATTCCGGGATGAACAATTGCAAATGGTGGAGGAGTGCTTGTTCCAAGTGTCTAGAGGAAGTGAGCCATGGTTTGCCGACATTGTGAACTATCTTGTGTGTGAGGAAGTGCCTCCCGGATTGACATATGCCCAAAGAAAGAAGTTCTTCAAAGATGTGAGGCACTACTATTGGAGTGAACCACTTTTGTTCAAAAGAGGGCCGGATGGAATGTTTAGAAGATGCATACCGGAGGATGAGGTGGAGAGTGTGATCTGCCATTGTCATTCTTTGCCGTGTGGAGGACATGCTAGCTCACACAAGACATGTGCGAAAGTGTTGCAATCGGGTTTCTTTTGGCCGAGTTTGTTCAAGGATGTGCAAAGCTTTGTGGTAGCTTGTGATGCTTGCCAAAGGACGGGCAACATCTCAAGAAGAAATGGGATGCCCTTGAACAACATACAAGAAGTGGAGATATTTGATGTATGGGTGTGGACTTCATGGGACCATTCCCTTCTTCATGTGGCAACCTCTACATCCTATTGGCAGTTGATTATGTTTTGAGATGGGTAGAGGCAATCGCCTCTCCCACAAATGATGCCAAAGTTGTGGTGCGGTTCTTCAACCGAGTGATCTTTCCTAGGTTTGGAACACCAAGGGTGATTATAAGTGATGGAGGGAAGCACTTCACTAATAAGAACTTTGGGGCACTTTTGGCTAAGTATGGGGTAACTCATAAGGTGGCAACACCTTACCACCCCCAAACTAGCGGCCAAGTGGAGATCTCCAACCGGGAGATAAAAGGAATCCTTGAGAAGACGGTATCTAGGACGAGAAAGGATTGGGCTATGAAGCTCGATGATGCCTTATGGGCATATAGAACCGATTTCAAGACACCAATTGGCACCACTCCCTACAAGTTAGTCTATGGCAAGTCTTGCCACCTTCCGGTAGAGATGGAACATAGAGCTTATTGGGCCATCAAGTGGCTAAATTTTGACCTCAAGGAGGCGGGAGAGAAGAGGTTGCTTGATATGAACGCTCTTGAGGAGATCCGGTTGGATGCTTACGAGAATGCCGGGATCTACAAGGAGAGGACCAAATGTTGGCATGACAAGCGCCTCATTCCGAAGGAGTTGAGTGAAGGAGACCTTGTCCTTCTTTTCAACTCAAGGCTGCGGCTTTTCCCCGGAAAGCTAAAATCAAGATGGACCGGACCATATGTGGTGAAGAAGATCTTCCCCCATGGAGCTATTGAGATAGGAGGGGAGCATTGTGGAGATTTCAAGGTGAATGGGCACCGGTTGAAGAAGTATGTCCCGGGAGCTCCGGTGGATATGATTTCCCCACTTCACCTAGAATGAGACGCCCCCGAGTTTGGTCAAGCTAATGACCTTAAAGAAGCGCTTGATGGGAGGCAACCCATTGGTAACGTTTTCCCTTTTTCGTTTTTGGTTTTGCTTTTGATTTTTCTGTTTTTGTGTGTGTTTGGGGTGTTTTGTGTGTGTGCTATAGTCTCGGTAGCATTGGAAACCTTGCATGGCATGTGAATGATGTTGATGAACCCTCATCAATTATGGGTGGAGCGGACGCGGAACTTGGACGGCTAGCGGTGCCTAGCGCGGGTCCCGACGCTTTGATGAATACTTAGAGCTCTCTACCATTGTTGATAGGATCATCCACCATCAATCCACTTGAGAAATCCCAAATACCATAGCAAACCATTTTTACATTGTGAGAACCTTCTTTCACTCTTCTTTACTTCATTACCACATTGGGGACAATGTGTTTCTAAGTATGGGGTGGGGTTTGCATGATCTTTTGCATGATTAGCATCTAGGGTAATTTAATTTTATCACATGTCTTGCATTGTATATACCCATTTCGAAAATCCCATAAAAATCAGAAATTTTAAAAAAAGTTTATGCTTTCTAGGCTTGGATATGACCGTAATGATGAATCTTGTGTTATGGATTGGATATGGATGGCCTTATGTGTTAAATTGATGAATGCATATGTGGACTTGAAGTACTTATCTTGAATCCCATGAATGGATTGTGATCATGATGTTTGCCTAGAATGGATTGAGTATTGAAAGTCGAAATTACATGCTAGTTCTTGTACACCATCTAGGAATGAATGAGGCAATTCATCTCTCTCTTCTTCTCATCTTGATCATGATATTTGAGCACCTCAATTGATATAAATTTGACCTCTTTTGACCCATCCGGGAATAGGAGCATGTTACTGTGTTGATGTGTGTGAAAAGCATGTGTGGGGTGAAGATCTTGATGTAAGAATGCCATAAATAAAATGCTGAAATTGTTGTGAAAGTGTAGACAAAAATATAGGTTTGGGGACATTGGTTTAAATGACAAGTAACTCGGCACACTTCACATAATCGGGTGTTGGTGCCTTGCCAAAGTCAAATAAACCGATAGTCCTAACGAGCTTTGGTATGTGTGCCCGGTGTGGATGCACCTCGAAAAATAGAAAAAGCCCGAGGATGGCTAATCACCAAGGTTTCGGCTTTTGTACACCAATGTCATTGTCTCAAAAATAAGTGAAAGAAAAAGAAAGAAAAGATGGAGAAAATATACACTTGAGGGAAGTTGATCGAGGACAAAATTGTGGAGTTAGTTCCATTCCCGGATTAGCATCACATAGCCTAGAAAAATCCCCACCTAATCACAACGTTTCTTGGCCTTTTATTTCATAAGACCTTATGACCTATTTGCATGTTTGTAAGACTTAGTAATTTAGATTGGATATGCTCTTGATCATCTTGACTTCTTCATTTTTACATTTCATGCAAGCTTTCGTGTTAAGTACAATTGTCTTTCCGTGCCTTCATTTATTTGATACATAATTGCTTGTCCGTTGCCATGAAACATGACTATGAAGGTGATCCAATATTAGAAGCACAAACCCAAAAAGATTTTGCCATTTTTCTGCATACATAAATCATGTTATCTCTTAGTCTATACTTGGGAATTTGCTCGGGGACGAGCAAACCTTAAGTATGGGGTATTTTTGATAACACGATTTATGACTTAGGTTTAGGTAGTCATTTAGATAGATTTCTCGCTCATTCATGCATGGTTTAGCACTAGTTCACGACGTTTGCACTCAATTCACGTATTTTGTCGAGATAGACGTCTACACGGACTCTTGCATTGCTTTGTAGGTATTTTGGGAGAATTAGAAGCTTAAAACGATACGTTTGAGGATCGTTCATCAAGATGACACACCCTCGGACTCATTTGAATGCAAGCTAAGCGATAAGGAGGACTCATGGAACCTTGCCAACACAAGCCATGCACCAAATCAAAGCTTAATGAACCAAAGCAACGCTGAAGCACCAAACCACGGTTCACTGGCACTTCCACGGCCGTGGAACCAACCGTGGTTTTTGCCAGACGGTTGTGACAGTTGTGCCACGATCTCTTGCCCTTCTCTAGCATGGTGGTAGTATAAAAGTGGTCATGCATTGCTGAGAGAGAGGCATCTTGGAGCAGCTCTCCATTATCCTCTATCATCCAATCAAATACTCTCTCAACAAGAAGATTCTCTAAGGGGGAAAACACCATTGAAGAAGGAGAAGAGCTCCATTGGAGAGGAAGGAGAAGAACACACCATTGCTAGCACTTTGATAGCTTTTGTAGTGAAGAATTTTGGAATCGATTTCTAGAGTTGTATGAACCATCTAAACCTTCTTTTGGAAGGGTTGTGAGTCATTTTAATCTTACTTTCAGCTTGGTTTTGTTTACTTCACTTGTTCATCTCTTTCTCTTCATTCTCTTGCAAATGGAAGCCATGATTTTATGCTTGATGATTTCGATTGTTATGATGCATGTTATAGGCTAAATAGATGCGATTCTAGGGTAAGGAAAGGATGGTTATGGCTAAGACTATGATAGGATGAACTTAGATTCACCTTTGGATGACTTGTGTACTTGAACGAGCCTCTGTTGGAGTCCATGGTCAGTTCTTGCCATTCCACGGCCGTGGACTTGGTAGAACAACCCGTGATTCTCCCTGGTTCGATGGATTTAGTTTTAGATTGTTAGGATGTTGAAATCCTAGAGTTTGTTGAGTTAAATCTACCCTAGGGTGACCTAGCGTAGCAACTAAGTGTTAGAAGAGACCTACCCGGTGATTCTTACTCTTAGATTTCAAAGATGACAAACCCTAGGTAGTGGTGAGCCTCATAAGCCGCCATTGGACTAAGTGTGCTAGGATAGTTGTTTAGGACTAACCCTTCCGAGACTTACCCGGTGAGGATAGGTTAGATCCCTAGGTGACAATCCGGTTTGTGTAGAATTCCATCCCTTAGGTTCTTAGAGACTTACCCGGTGATGAGACCTTAGGGACGGACTAGTGGACCATGAGACCTACCCAGTGATTGATCCCAATCTAGAAACACTCACTCCCAACATATCATAGTTAATCCAAGGATGATTAGACAGCTTGAGTCCTAGGCCATAACCGGAACATCCAACCCCTAGAATCCGCTTTACTCTTTTGATTCATATCTCGTGTTTACTTGTTTGTTTGTGTTGATTCGTTAGCTTAGTTGATTCTTTACTTTGCATGATTTGTGATCTTTGATTGATCACCTAAAAACCAACCAAAAACATTGAGATTTTCATTTCTTTATTTCCTTCTGTTTTCTTAACCTAGATCTTCACTAAACATAACCATAAATCGAATCAATCTCACCATAGTCTTTGTGTTCGACCTCGGAATACTATCCCTACTACAAACGTCCCGTACACTGCGGGTTCGCTAGGAGTTAGGAGAAATATAACGAGTATAAATTTAAAACCCATTGCGTATCACATCTTGAGCGTAACAGTAATAACATACGTGCTTTGTCAAGCGTTGTGAAAGTAAAATGCTTCCCTCATTACTTAGAACTTGCAACAAGAATTGAGGAAACGTAACATCAAAGTTTGGTTTTACAAGAACCGAAGCCAATAATGTAAATTGGAGGGTCGATCTTCTTTGTTAGAGACAATCAAAGAGAAACATAATGGAAATATTGTATTGACAAAGACCCGAGAAGGAAGTTGATTTTCCGATATATCGGACCCTTTTGAGATCTTAGCACGAGTTGGAGAAGTGACTTACAAGTTGGCATTGCCACCAAGAGTAGAGGGTGTCCACCCGGTGTTTCATGTGTATCAATTGAGAGAGTACATACATGACTCGGGATATGTTGTCAGTGATGACGATCTAGTGGCAGACGAGGAACCAATGAGGATAACTCGGAGACGGAGGATAATATCTTTGGTTGAGTTTTACGATGAGCTAGTAGCATCGATAGAATTGACGGGTTAGACCTAGTTCTTCCCTTGGTTGAGTTATGTGCATGTGTGATGTTATGTGTAGTTTGTGCCCTGTGCGGGAATCTGATATATGACATGATATATCTTGCAGTGTTAGTTAGAGTAGTTTGTGTGTATAGATTAGAAGGTTTAAGCCTTCTTAGTTTGAGAGTTCATACTTGGGCCTTAGAGACCGAGAAGTTCGACGCATAGCAAGTTTCGGGACGAAACTTGGCTTTAGGGGGATATGATGTAATGCCCTAATTTTAGGCGCGTTTGCGATATTTATTTTTCCGGCTTTTATCGATATTTTATTAGCTTAAATAATTTTTGGAAATAATTTCCATATGAAAAACTATATTTTTTACGGGTATATATTTTGTAGATATTTTTTCCGTATATTATTATGTTACGGAAAAGTTTTCCCATACAAAAATCCCGTTCCGCGTATCCTCTATCGGGTTATTGTTTATTTGTATTTTAATTCTAATGTCTTTCCTTCTTTTCTCTTTTCTTTCTTCTGTGACCTTTTCCCCTCCTCAACCATTTGAGGAAGTAGACATTTGCATCTTCTTCAGGTAACCTCCCAACCCTGTACTCTAGCTTGGACTTTGGTGCAGCCTAATGACCCTAGGTGATTCTCCCATTTCGACATGTCCATTCCCCTACACTCCCTACCTCAACTCTCTCCACGCAGCAAGCAACCCTCCCTCTCTCACAATTTCCTCATCCACAACTCTTCTCTCCCTCTCACTCACTGTCACTCAAAACCACCACCATCTCTCTCTTCTCTTCTTGTCGACTCACCGGAACCTTCGCCACAACGCCGAGGAAGAGCCGCCTTGCCCTGGGCCGTTTAGGAGCACCAACGCCTCCCTGCAGTAACCCTTTGTTGTTACTCCCAATATCTTCATCTCTCGTCTGCAACTCCTATTTCACACCCAATCTCACTCCCAGCATCTCGCAGGCTCTCTCCTGCCACCACCGGCATCGCCCGACCTTAGCAACCCTTCTCCAGCACCACCTCTACAATCTTCTTCCTTCCACCAACTCGAGCTTCGCCGCCCGAATCCTTGCTGCAACCACCGCTCCAACGACAGACCTCCACAAGCTCCGCCCAGGTTCCTCCTTGTTAGTAGACGGCCTCGCCGCTCCAATCCATCAGTCCGCCGGAAAGGGGGCCACCATCGTCCGCACCAGGAGCCGTGCAAAAACCTAACGAGGTTTAATAACTTTGGTAGTAATTACATAGATTTCCCCGAACCTTTCATTTATAGTTGTTACCCATATTTTTGGAATGTATCTATTATACCCCTGTTGGACTTTATAACAAATTTGTCCCAAAGTTTTATTTTCTAAAAATGGCCCAAGTTTTGTAGAGTTGTATATTGTGCCCGGTAAATGTATTTACGGTTTTTAAACTTGGGCTTTACTTCGAGTTATATTCTTATTTATATATATACCATATATATTATGCCCTTGTTGGATTAATTTCGGGTTATGGCTCAAACATTGAACTACGGGATTTTAATGCTGGCTTTTGGAAAACGAGTTTTATCTCAGGATTTTATATATTATATTTTCCGTTCAAATTTAGCGTATAAGATAAATTTTCTTAGCTTTGGTTTTAGGTCCGGCAATGCCACGATAAAGGCCAACGAATCCATTCTCGACATCCGTAGATCGTCTTCCGCCTTTGAGCTTGTGTGAGTACCTTCTTCCTCGATCTAGTTATGTTTAGTAGTATCATGCTAGGTTGGATCTAGCATAACTTAGAGTGAATACCAAGTAGTGCTTATGGACATTAGGTGAGTGCTTGAGGACTTTTTGTTTATTATAAGGCTTGATGCGTGTTTGATCTGGAGAGGTTATAAGGCTTTGAGCGTATGTTTGATCTTGTGAGTGTTCTGATACTTGAGGTTTTGAGGTTGGATGATCTTGTAAAATCATGATGACTAGGAATGGATTATCCTAATATATGATGTATTGGTGAGGTTATCTTGTAAGGTCGTTGGGGCTAGGAGTAGTTATCCTAGCATGTTTATAGTTTGTAATATCATGAGATCATGGGGACTAGAAGTCTAAGGACTTCTAGCATATGAGAGAGTTGTTGATCGTGTGCCTTTTGACAAGCGTTGAGTGTCTTCCTGCGGGAAGTTGTGTAATACCAAAAGTTTTAATTTTGAGGTTTTTCGAATCAAAACGGAACTCGACCGGTTTTTGATTTTTTTTGGGACTCTTGATACCATAAGCGATACAAATTCTTATTATTTCATGTGGTATAGTTATATGACACACATCTTTTATGCCTATCATTTTATGTGGGTATTTTTTTTGTACCTAATGTTACCAAATTATTTTTATTATTTTATGTAATGGATGCCACTTCCCTTTTACATAGTTAAGCCTACATAAATTGGCCAAACAAATCTTCCCTTTCATTTCCCCTTATATATGATGATACCTATTTATGTAAAACCCGGAAAATTTATTTTCGGAAATTGTTAGCATGAAATATGAAAATATTTTAGGCACTTGTTTTAGTTGCTCTTCCCTCTTTATTGTGTACATGGATATAGTTTTGAAGCAATTTTGAGCTTGTTCACCTATTTTGTCGATATATAGATATCTACACTAGCTTTGTTTTGTTTATAGGTGAATAAGAGTGATAACACGATTTATAACTTAGGTTTAGGTAATCATTTAGATAGATTTCTCACTCATTCATGCATGGTTTAGCACTAGATCACGACGTTTGCACTCAAATCACGTATTTTGTCGAGATAGACGTCTACACGGACTTGTGCATTGCTTTGTAGGTATTTTGGAGAATTTAGGAGCTAAATCAATACGTTTGAGGATCGTTCATCAAGATGACACACCCTCGGACTCATTAGGATGCAAGCTAAGGGCTAAGAAGGACTCATGGAACCTTACCAACACAAGCCATGCACCAAATCGATGCTTAATGATCAAAGGCAAAGCTGAAGGTCCAAATCACGGTTCATTGGAAGTCCACGGCCGTGGAACTGTCCGTGGATTTTTCCAGGTTTTCGTGACAGCTGTGCCACGATCTCTTGGCCAGCTCTTGCAAAGTTGTAGTATAAAAGTGGTCCTGCATTGGCTGAGAGAATCATCTTGGAGCAGCTCTCCATTATCCACTATCATCCAATCAAAAATACTCTCTCAACAAGAAGATTCTTTGGAGGAGAAGGAGAAGGAGGCTACCATTGGAGAAGAGCTTCATTTGAGGAGAAGAAGAAGAGCACACTATTGAAAGATTTCGATAGCTTTGTAGTGAAGAATTTCGGAATCGATTTCTAGAGTTGTATGAACCATTTGAACCTTCTTTAAGAAGGGTTGTGAGTCATTATAATTCCATTTTTCAGCTTGGTTTTGTTTACTTCACTTGTTCATCTCTTTCTCTTCATTATCTTGCAAATGGAAGCCATGATTTTATGTTTGATGATTTCGATTATTATGATGCACAATGTAGGCTAATTAGATGTGATTCTAGGGTAAGGAAAGGATGGTTATGGCTAGGATTATGATAGGATGGACTTAGATTTGCCCTTGGATGAGTCACTTACTTGGACGTAGCTTCTGTTGGAGTCCACGGTTTGTTCTTGCCTTTCCACGGCCGTGGAAGGTGTAGAACAGCCCGTGATTCTCCCTGGTTCGATGATCTAGCTTTAGATTGTTACAATGTTGAAACCCTAAGTGTTTGTTGAGTTAAAACTACCCTAGGATGACCTAGTGTTAGCAACTAAGTGTTAGAAGAGACCGACCCGGTGATTCTTACTCTTAGATTCCAAAGATGACAAACCCTAGGTAGTGGTGAGCCTCACAAGCCGCCATTGGACTAAGTGTGCTAGGATGATTGCTTAGAACTTCCCTTTCCGAGACTTACCCGGTAAGGATAGGTTAGATCCCTAGGTAAAAATCCGGTTTGTGTAGAATTCCTATCCTTAGGTTCTTAGAGACTTACCCGGTGATGAGACCCTAGGAATGGACTAGTGGACCATGAGACCTACCCGGTAATTGATCCCAATCCAGAAACGCTTAATCCCAACATATCATAGTTAATCCGAGGAATGAATAGATAGCTTGAATCCTATGCCATAACTGGAATTTCCAACCCCTAGAATCCGCCTTTCTCTCTTGATTTATATCTTGTGCTTAGCTTGTTTGTTTGTGTTGATTTGATAGCTTAGTTGATTGTTCATTTGCATGAATTGATCACTTAAAACCAACCAAAAACAATGAGTTTTCATTTCTTTATTTCTTTCTCTTTTCTATAACCTAGATCTTCACTAAACTTAATCATAAATCGAATCAATCTCACCTTAGTATTTGTGTTCGACCTCGGAATACTATCCCTACTACAAACGTCCCGTACACTGCGGATTCGCTAGGAAGTAGGATAAATATAACGAGAATATAAATTTAAAACCCATTGCGTATCACATCCTGAGCGTAAAAAGTTTTTGGCGCCGTTGCCGGGGACTAGGTCTAGATTGAGTCTTTTTGTGATTGATTGTAGTGTAGATCTTTCTTGTTGCTTTTGATCTCTCTTTGGTTTGTGTCTTTGCTCTTCAGGACATCTCAGTCTTTAGGTGTATGCGAAGATCTCGTGGCAAGGATTTAGCTCCATTCGATCCCGAACCGGAGAAAACCCTTAGATCTAGATCCAAGAGCATTAAAAAGGGGAAAGAGATGACCGGAAGAGATCTCCAAGCCGAATTGGATGAGGCTTTAGAGCAAATTAGGATAAGGGATGAAGCTTTGGAGAATGAAAGGAGATTTCCAATGAGAGGCAAGAGGCAACTAGGAGGGAGATTGAGGAGATTAGGCAAGCTCTTGTGCAAAGGGAGCTTAACCGTCAATAACCTCCTCCACCTCCACCACAACCGCAGCCGGCGGCGGTGAATATTAGGGTTGTGCCCATTGCTATGGAAGAGCCACAAACGTTGGGGCAACGTATGGATCCGGCACAAAGAGCACACCGTCCGGGTTTGAACTTAGGAGATCCCGCAACCCATGATTATGAACTCCGCCCTCAAGTTCTACAAATGATCCGGCATAATCAACTTGGAGGGATGGAAGGAGAGTCTCCTCATCAGCACTTGATGAATTATGAGATTTTGATGGAGACTCTTAGACCGCCAAGATTGGAGAGCAACAACCATAAGCTTAGGGCTTTTTCCTTCTCTCTTAAGGATAAAGCCTTGGCTTGGTACCAATCTATTCCACAAGGGCGAGTTGGTACTTGGGAGGAGATGACAACCGAGTTTTTGACTAAATTCTTCCCACCTTCCAAGACTACTGAGTTAAGAGGGAAGATCAATGCCTTCGTGATGAAGGATAGAGAGAGTTTGTTCAAATCTTGGGAGAGATTCAAAGACCTTCTCCTAGATTGTCCACACCATGGTATACCGAAAATTGAGCTATTGGAGATCTACTTCAAAGGGCTTGATGAAGATAGCCAATTCAAGCTTCAATCTCTTTCCGGTGGGACTTTCATGGAGAAGCATGTGGACGATGCTTGGGAGTTTGTGGAGAAGCAAGCTCTAGTGATTGAGAAATACTCCCATAGGAAAAGTGAAGGGAGAAAGGCGGGAGCATATGAGGTGAGTGAAGTCACCATGAGCAACTTCAAGCTTGACGCCATCAATAATGAGCTAAAGTCTTTGAGGGAGTTGTGTGCTATAACTTTGAAGAACCAAGCAACTCCTCAAGTGCTTCCACAAGCTAACCTATATTCCAAGGAGGAAGATGTGAACTACATGGGAAGGGGCAATTACAACAATTATCAAGGCCCAAGGAACTTCAACAACAACCGGCAATTCAACAATTATCGGCCCAACCACAACCATCCTGGGTTTTCCTACTCTAACCCGGATGGAGCCTTGAATCCTCCCGCTTCCACAAGCACAACTCCACCACCAAAAGCTTCACAAGAACCCCCACCCGGATTTACTCAACCTCCAAAGGATAGAACCGAAATGATGTTTGAGCAATTGCTTGGAAGGTTGAGTGGTCTTGAGAGCACCGTGACTTCAATTTCTAAAGCTCAAAAGGTTTTGGAAGCACAAGTGTTCCAAAAGGCGGGTGAAGCCCATAGAGATCCGGGAAAGCTTCCCGGAAGGACCAAAGACAACCTAAGAGGCCAAGTGTTGGCTATCACTACAAGGAGTGGGTTGAGCATGAAAGATCCTTTGCCCAAGGAGAATGCTAAAGGGAAACAAGTGGTGATACAGGAAGAGACTTTGCAAAGAGATGGAGGCAAGAGCAAGGATGTAGAGCCAACTTATGTGGCACCGCCTCCATACAAGCCACCACTACTATTCCATCAATCACGAGCAAGAGCTCGCTTGGACAATCACTTTGGTAAGTTCCTTGAACTAATGTCTAAATTGCATATTAACATTCCGTTCATGGATGCTATTTTAGGATAGCCGGCATATGGCAAGTTCTTGAAGGAGATACTCTCCAACAAAAGGAAGGTGGAGGAGTATGGGGAGATAAGAATGACCAAGAGATCCTCGGAATTGATCCAAACAATGAAGGAGGAGATGCCTCCCAAGCTAAGAGATCCGGGTTCCTTTTGTGTCCCAATTGGAGTGGGAGATGTGAAGTATGAGGCCCTTTGTGATCTTGGAGCAAGTGTAAGCATCATACCGCTTGCACTTTGCAACAAGGTTGGGCTAGGAGAGCCGAAACCGGTCAAGATGACCCTCTATATGGCGGACTGTTCTATCACTCATCCGGTTGGGATCTTAGAAGACATACCGGTACAACTAGGAGGATTCTATGTGCCAATTGACTTTGTTGTCTTGGATATTCCGGCGGACTATCCGGTTCCCTTCATCTTAGGAAGACCTTTCCTAGCCACCTCCAGATGCCTAGTGGATTACAAGAATGGGACTCTCTCCTTCAACATTGGAGAAGAGAACATCAAGTTCAAGTTGTCCACAATGATGAAAGGGCCAACCCTTGATGAAGATGTCTTCAACATAGTCGAGCAAGAGGAATCTAGAGAAGTTGTGAGCTCGATCTTGATCAAGGATCCTTTGGAGAAGGTTCTTAGCCTAAGTATGATGGAAGAAGGTGTTGAGGAATCTTGCAATGAAGAGATCAAGGCCTTAGAAGCATGAAAAGGAGGCAAGAGTTAGATTTGAAGACCACAAAGAAGTGTTGAACACTTGTAGGTTCCACGGTCGAGATTTGTGTTCCACGGCCGTAGAACTCTCTGGACAACTCCGAGAAGCAGGCTTGGCAACTTCCACGGCCGTGGACTTGGAGCATACCGTGGAGTTGGCCGTGGTTTCCCCTGAATCGGCCCTTGATGATGATCAAGTTTCTAGGAGCCATGGAGAGCCTTCATTTGCTTTGGATTCATCTCATCCAACCTTATTTGGATCGTCTACACTCGATAAAGGTCCTCCTAAACTTGAACTCAAACCCCTCCCCTCTCATTTGAAGTATGCTTTCCTTGGTGATAATTCAACATATCCGGTGATTGTTAATGCATGCTTGAGTGATGATGAACTTGCTAAGTTGTTGCATGAGCTAAGATTGCATAGGAAAGCCATTAGCTATACCATTGATGATTTGGTTGGCATTAAACCTTCTTTGTGCATGCATAAGATATTAATGGAAGATAATCATAAACCCTCTATTGAACATCAAAGAAGATTGAATCCTATAATGAAAGAGGTAGTCAAAAAGGAGATCATTAAGTTGCTAGATGCGGGGATTATCTACCCTATCTCGGATATTAAGTGGGTTAGTCCCGTTCATGTAGTACCTAAGAAGGGTGGAATTACCGTAGTGACCAATGAGAACAATGAACTAATCCCAACTAGGACGGTTACGTGGTGGAGAAAGTGCATTGACTATAGGAAGTTGAACATGGCCTCTAGGAAAGATCACTTCCCTCTCCCATTCATTGACCAAATGCTAGAGAGGTTAGCTCAACATTCTCATTTTTGCTACTTAGATGGGTATAGTGGATTCTTCCAAATTCCTATCCACCCCGATGACCAAGAGAAAACCACCTTTACATGTCCATGGGGTACTTTTGCATATAGGAGAACGCCATTTGGGTTGTGTAATGCACCCGCCACCTTCCAAAGGTGTATGATGGCTATCTTTTCGGAATACATTGAAAATATCATGGAAGTGTTCATGGATGATTTCTCTGTTTATGGTTCTTCCTTTGATAATTGCTTGGCTAACTTGTCATTAGTATTGCAAAGATGTGAGGAGACAAATCTTGTCTTGAATTGGGAGAAATGCCACTTCATGGTAAGTGAAGGTATTATGTTGGGACACTTGGTGTCCAACCGTGGCATTGAGGTTGATAGGGCCAAGATTGAGACGATAGAGAAGTTGCCACCACCCACCTCGGTGAAGGGGGTAAGGAGTTTCTTAGGGCATGCCGCTTTTTACCGGAGGTTTATTCAAGACTTCTCTAAAATTTCTAAGCCTCTCACTAACCTACTAATGAAGGATGTTGATTTTGTCTTTTCCAAAGATTGTCTTGACGCTTTTTGTAGGTTGAAGAACGCCTTGATCTCCGCACCTATCATGCAACCTCCGGATTGGAGTTTACCGTTTGAGATCATGTGTGATGCAAGGGATGTAGCCGTTGGGGCTGTTTTGGGGCAATGGAAAGATGGGCGCACTCATGCCATTTATTATGCTAGCAGGACGCTAGATGATGCCCAACTCAATTATGCTACCACCGAGAAGGAGTTGCTAGCGGTGGTGTATGCTTTTGAGAAGTTCCGCTCATATCTTGTTGGAGCAAAGGTCATAGTTTATACGGATCATGCTGCGATCCGTTATCTACTTACCAAGAAGGATGCAAAGCCTAGGTTGATTCGGTGGATCCTTCTTCTTCAAGAGTTTGATTTGGAAATCCGGGACAAGAAGGGGTCCGAGAACTCCGTGGCGGATCACCTTAGTAGACTCCCACCATTGGAGCTTGAAAGAGATGACATCCCGATTGATGACTCATTCCGGGATGAGCAATTGCAAATGGTGGAGGAGTGCTTGTTCCAAGTGTCTAGAGGAAGTGAGCAATGGTACGCCGACATTGTGAACTATCTTGTGTGTGAGGAAGTGCCTCCCGGTTTGACATATGCCCAAAGGAAGAAGTTCTTCAAAGACGTGAGGCACTACTATTGGAGTGAACCACTTCTATTCAAGAGAGGGCCGGATGCAATGTTTAGAAGGTGCATACCAGAGGATGAAGTGGAGAGTGTGATCCACCGTTGTCATTCCTTACCATGTGGAGGGCATGCTAGCTCACACAAGACATGTGCTAAAGTGTTGTAATCGGGCTTCTTTTGGCCAAGTTTGTTCAAGGATGTGCAAAGCTTTGTGGTGGCTTGTGATGCTTGCCAAAGGACGGGCAACATCTGAAGGAGAAATGAGATGCCCTTGAACAACATACAAGAGGTAGAGATATTTGATGTGTGGGGTGTGGACTTCATGGGACCATTCCCTTCTTCATGTGGCAACCTCTACATCCTATTGGCGGTAGACTATGTTTTGAGATGGGTGGAGGCAATCGCCTCTCCTACAAATGATGCCAAGGTAGTGGTGCGGTTCTTCAACCGAGTGATTTTCCCTAGGTTTGGTACACCAAGGGTGATCATTAGGGATGGAGAGAAGCACTTCACAAATAGGAACTTTGGAGCACTTTTGGCAAAGTATGGGGTGACTCATAAGGTGGCAACACCTTACCATCCCCAAACTAGTGGCCAAGTAGAGATCTCAAACCGGGAGATAAAGGTCATTCTTGAGAAGACGGTATCTAGGACTAGAAAGGATTGGGCTATGAAGCTCGATGATGCCTTGTGGGCATATAGAACCGCTTTCAAGACACCAATTGGCACCACTCCTTACAAGTTGGTCTATGGCAAGTCTTGCCACCTCCCGGTAGAAATAGAGCATAGAGCACATTGGGCCATCAAGTGGCTAAATTTTGATCTCAAAGAGGCCGGAGAGAAGAGGTTGCTCGATATGAACGCACTTGAGGAGATCCGGTTGTATGCATACGAGAACGCCCGGATCTACAAGGAGAGGACCAAGCGTTGGCATGACAAGAGGATCATCCCCAAGGAGTTGAGTGAAGGAGACCTTGTCCTTCTCTTCAACTCAAGACTGCGGCTCTTCCCCGGAAAGCTAAAATCAAGATGGACCGGGCCATATGTGGTGAAGAAGATCTTTCCCCATGGAGCTATTGAGATAGGAGGGGAGCAATGTGGAAACTTTAAGGTGAATGGGCACCGGTTGAAGAAGTATGTCCCGGGAGCTCCGGTGGATATGATTGCCCCACTTCACCTTGAGTAGACGCCCCGAGTTTGGTCAAGCTAATGACCTTAAAGAAGCACTTGGTGGGAGGCAACCCATTGGTAACGTTTTCCCTTTCTCGTTTTTGTTTTTGTTTTAGATTTTTCTGTTTTTGCGTGTGCTTTGTGTGCCTTGTGTGTTAGAGTCTTGGTAGCATTGGAAGCCTTGCTTGGCATAAGAATGATGATGATGAACCCCTCATCAATTATGGGTGGAGCGGACGCGGAACTTGGACGGCTAGCGGTGCCTAGCGCGGGTCCCGATGCCTTGATGAATACTTAGAGCTCTCTACCATGGTTGATCGGACCATCCAACATCAATTCCACTTGAGAATCCCAAATACCATAGCAAAACATTTTTACATTGTGAGAACCTTCTTTCACTCCTCTTT
This sequence comes from Fagopyrum esculentum, assembly GCA_033239045.1. Lineage (NCBI taxonomy): Eukaryota > Viridiplantae > Streptophyta > Magnoliopsida > Caryophyllales > Polygonaceae > Fagopyrum > Fagopyrum esculentum. The sequence goes on from BSUD01000003.1 coordinate 29,322,823, forward strand.
ACTTCAATTACACATTGGGGACAATGTGTTTCTAAGTATGGAGTGGGGTTTGCATAATCCTTTGCATGATGAGCATCTAGGATAGTTTAACATTTTCACATGTCTTGCATTGTATATATTCATCTCGAAAAATCCTATAAAAATCAGAAAATAAAAAAAAAAATTGTGCTTTCTAGGCTTAGATATGACCCTAATGATGAATCTTGTCTTGTGGATTGGCTATGGATGGCCTTATTTGTTAAATTGATGAACGCATATGTGGACTTGAAGTACTTCTCTTGAATCCCATGAATGATTTGTGATCATGATGTTTGCCTAGAATGGATAGAGTATTGAAAGTCGAAATTACATGTTAGTTCTTGCACACCATCTAGGAATGAATGAGGCAATTCATCTTTCTCTTATTCTCATCTTGATCGTGATGTTTGAGCACCTCAATTGATATAAATTTGACCTCTTTTGACCCATCCAGGAATAGGAGCATGTTAGTGTGTTGATATGTGTGAAAAGCAAGTGTAGGGTGAAGATGTTGATGAAAGAATGTCATGAATAAAATGCTGAATTTGTTGTGAAAGTGTAGACAAAAACATAGGCTTGGGGACGTTGGCTTAAATGACAAGTAACTCGGTACACTTCACATAATCGGGTGTTGGTGCCTTGCCAAAGTCAAATAAACTAATAGTCCTAACGAGCTTTGGTATGTGTGCCCGGTGTGGATGCACCTCGAAAAATAGAAAAAGCCCGAGGACGGCTAATCACCAAGGTTTCGGCTTTTGTACACCAATGCCATTGTCTCAAAAATAAGTAAAGGAAAAAGAAAAGATAGAGAAAATATACACTTGAGGGAAGTTGATCGAGGACAAGATTGTGGAGTTAGTTCCATTCCGGGATTAGCATCACATAGCCTAGAAAAATCCCCACATAATCACAACGTTTCTTAGCCTTTTATTTCACAAGACCTTATGACCTATTTGCATGTTTGTAAGACTTAGTAATCTAGATTGGATATGCTCTTGATCATCTTGACTTCGTCATCTTTACATTTCATGCATGCTTTTGAGTTAAGTACAATTGTCTTTCCATGCCTTCACTTATTTGATACATAATTGCTTGTCCGTTGCCATAAAACATGACTATGAAGGTGATCCAATAGTAGAAGCACAAAGCCAAAAAGATTTTGCCATTTTTCTGCATACATAAATCATGTTATCTTGTAATCTATAGTTGAGAATTTGCTCGGGGACGAGCAAACTTAAGTATGTGGTATTTTTGATAACACGATTTATAACTTAGGTTTAGGTAATCATTTAGATAGATTTCTCACTCATTCATGCATGGTTTAGCACTAGATCACGACATTTGCACTCAAATCACGTATTTTATCGAGATAGACGTCTACACGGACTTGTGCATTGCTTTGTAGGTATTTTGGAGATTTTGGAGCTAAATCAATACGTTTGAGGATTGTTTATCAAGATGACACACCCTCGGACTCATTAGGATGCAAGCTAAGGGCTAAGAAGGACTCATGGAACCTTACCAACACAAACCATGCACCAAATCGAAGCTTAATGATCAAAGGCAAAGCTGAAGGTCCAAATCACGGTTCACTGGAAGCCCACGGCCGTGGAACTTTCCGTGGATTTTGCTAGGTTTTCGTGACAGCTGTGCCACGATCTCTTGGCCAGCTCTTGCAAAGTTGTAGTATAAAAGTGGTCCTGCATTGGCTGAGAGAATCATCTTGGAGCAGCTCTCCATTATCCACTATCATCCAATCAAAAATACTCTCTCAACAAGAAGATTCTTTCGAGGAGAAGGAGAAGGAGGCTACCATTGGAGAAGAGCTTCATTTGAGAAGAAGAAGAAGAGCACACCATTGATAGATTTCGATAGCTTTGTAGTGAAGAATTTCGGAATCGATTTCTAGAGTTGTATGAACCATTTGAACCTTCTTTAAGAAGGGTTGTGAGTCATTCTAATTCCATTTTTCAGCTTGGTTTTGTTTACTTCACTTGTTCATCTCTTTCTCTTCATTATCTTGCAAATGGAAGCCATGATTTTATGTTTGATGATTTCGATTGTTATGATGCATGTTGTAGGCTAATTAGATGTGATTCTAGGGTAAGGAAAGGATGGCTATGGCTAGGATTATGATAGGATGGACTTAGATTTGCCCTTGGATGAGTCACTTACTTGGACGTAGCTTCTGTTGGAGTCCACGGTTTGTTCTTGCCTTTCCACGGCCGTGGAAGATGTAGAACAACCCGTGATTCTCCCTGGATCGATGATCTAGCTTTAGATTGTTAGAATGTTAAAACCCTAAGTGTTTGTTGAGTTAAATCTACCCTAGGATGACCTAGTGTTAGCAACTAAGTGTTAGAAGAGACCTACCCGGTGATTCTTACTCTTAGATTCCAAAGATGACAAACCCTAGGTAGTGGTGAGCCTCACAAGCCGCCATTAGACTAAGTGTGCTAGGATGATTGCTTAGAACTTCCCTTTCCGAGACTTACCCGGTAAGGATAGATTAGATCCCTAGGTAAAAATCCGGTTTGTGTAGAATTCCTATCCTTAGGTTCTTAGAGACATACCCGGTGATGAGACCCTAGGAATGGACTAGTGGACCATGAGACCTACCCGGTAATTTATCCCAATACAGAAACGCTTAATGCCAACATATCATAGTTAATCCGAGGAATGAATAGATAGCTTGAGTCCTATGCCATAACCGGAATTTCCAACCCCTAGAATCTGCTTTTCTCTCTTGATTTATATCTTGTGCTTAGCTTGTTTATTTGTGTTGATTTGCTAGCTTAGTTGATTGTTCATTTGCATGAATTGTGATCTTTGATTGATCACTTAAAACCAACCAAAAACAATGAGTTTTCATTTCTTTATTTCTTTCTCTTTTCTATAACCTAGATCTTCACTAAACTTAATCATAAATCGAATCAATCTCACCTTAGTCTTTGTGTTCAACCTCGGAATACTATCCCTACTACAAACGTCCCGTACACTGCGGGTTCGCTAGGAGTTAGGATAAATATAACGAGAATATAAATTTAAAACCCATTGCGTATCACATCCTGAGCGTAACAAAGAGCTTCAATTGGAGCAAATGATGGAAGAAAAGGAGTATTTGTTCATGCTCGAGGACAAGGAGATGCATTAGAGAGGCTAAGTAAGGAGCATGGATGAAGGATGAAACCAAACAAAAGCAAAACCAAAGATATTTGCAATTCCACGCCCTAAATTACTGTCATGGAGAAGACAATTTTAAGTCCTTGCTCTAATCCACGGCCGTGGACTTGGCAACATGAACATGGTGAAGAGTGTGGGACATTACATTAACATACACGGTCTATTCCACGGCCGTGGAAAGTTGTACATAGCCGTGATTTTTGTAATTTTATGACGTGTCATATTTGCCACGTCAGCAAGGTTAATTGGCTTTTATCGTAACTCTTTCTCGCTCTATAAAAAGGCTGAAGAAAGGAGTTTCGAGGATCCTCGCTTAGGGCTGCTTGGACGTCGCTTAGGTTGCCGCTTAGAGATTCGAGGAGGACGGCTAGTTTTGGGGATTGAACATTGCTTGCAACGGAAGTTTGGAGATTTTTAGGTTTCGATTTCGGAGACGGATTGACAACCCGTTCTTCATTGTTGCCTAAGGTTTTTGTGAGAATCCTTATTCCATATTCTGAATCCATTGAACATATTATCTTGTTAGTCGGATTTGAGATTGATCTTAAGTGTTTATTGAGTTTTCGAGGGTTTTCATATTTCTCTCTTTTATATTTGAATATTGAATAAATGACAATGATTGTTGGCCAAAACCCTTTAGCAATTCTAAGGTCAAGGGTTGATAGTTGTGGCTTAGATGATGATAGATCGACCGGAAACAGATTGGACCCTGAGAGTGCGAGAAACCTCGTCGACGCCCTAAATCACGGTCTGTTCTTGAGTTCCACGGCTGTGGTTCCTCAAGAACTAGCCGTGATTTTCCCTGTTTTACGACTCTTGCTTTTGCTTTAATCTAAAGTTAAGGCTTTGCTTTAACCTAGCCTTGGCTTGCCTTTCCTAGGTAGTAGTGAGACTCAACATCCTCTATTTCGGTTTCGAGTGTCACAACCTTAACCGTTTGAGTTTATCTTGATCCTTTCGGTTTGGGCATGGGTATTTGAGATTAATTCTTCCCTTTTGATCCTTTCTATACTGCAGCCTCAACAACCTTTATAGAGAGAGTCCTTGGGTGGGACATATAAGGTTTGGCAACTTCACTGTACATTATCTTGCTTTAGTATACCTTTGCAATTCTCGACTCTGTCCTTATACTTATAGAATATTTTGAATCGATTGCCACAATTTGACATCCGGATCTTTAGAGTTGTTGTTTTCCCCACTATTTGCAAAGCGTTACACTTTTACTTGCTTGATTACTTGAGACTGAATTTGACTCACCAAATCCCTGAGTTCGATACTTTGGAATACTTGCTAATCTACGCCGATCCGTACACTGCGGGTTCCCTTTCTTTCATTTCAGTTTTATAAATATAAAGCTTATTTGCACGCACACTTACGGGCGAACAAACATTCGAGTCGAAGTTCTTTTATCGGACCGGATTGGTCTAACGGACCTTTGCGGAGTATTTCGTTACCACTTCCAGCACAACGGGCCAATAAGCCTGACGGGCCCATCATGCTTGACGGACCCATCAAGCATGACGGCCATCAATTTGTGCCTTCAAGACCACCTCTTGTGTAACCACTTTTGAACTTAATACACTTTTGTTTATATTTAATTTATCCTTTCAATCCCACAAAATCCTCTTTCAAAACGTAACTGATCTCTTTCCATCGTAACCGATCTTTCCCTCATTCAGCATTCGATAAACCTAGGGAGGACCCGACCACCGCCTTCTTCGATCTTCCTCCTGCGTAGTTGGCGTCGTCGGACTACAACTTCGCCAAACGATGATTTCAACCATCAAGTAACTCCCTCCCGTGTCCAACACGCAGTAGACTGTAAACCCAAGGGATCATCCACTCTCGCCGACACGCGAATCCGTCCTGAAAGAACAGCGTCACCTCCGTCGCTCTCCATTGCCGACCTTCAAGGAGTCAAAGTAGTAATGTTCACACCTCACCTCAGTTCGCCTTCAGTGAGTCCAAGCAGCAGCGTTGTAGCTACATCACGCCAGGAGCCTCCTCTCTGATCTCCAGCATTTCATTGAAACCGGGGCATGGAGATCGACAAAGTTACTTTGCGTCTCGATTGGGCAAAGGGTCACGTTTCTTCATCTGTCCGTGTGCACTCAAGCGTGGTTGAGAAGATCAGTCTACCCTCCATCCTTACACCAGCACAGATCAGAAGAGGCGAGTGTGGTCTTTCCTCTCTCTCCTTGCCACCCCTTTTCCTCAGTCACTAATGTCGGGAACACAAGGAGACAAACCGGCCAAAGCTAGGTCCTAGAAGGTCGAGTCTGATTTGGCCCAAGCATAGGAAGAGGAAGGCGTAGTGCAGGTAACCCGACTCGATCCTTGTCTTTGTTGCTACATAAAATCATACATGTAGTGTAGTACGGGACTCGATTTTGCAACCTAAATTTTCATGATTTTAGAAGCCTCAGTTGCTGCTCACTAGTTTTGAACTTGAGACTTATAGGTGTAGTCATTTTGTTGTTTATGTGAGCTGTAGGAGTCGAAGGAGGGAACTATTACATGCTCTTTTATTTCCAGAATTTGGAGGTTGAAACTGCTGACTTTAAGCTATAGATGGATAGCTTAGATCGAACATCCACCGTTCAATTTTTGATATGTAATAGGTGGATATAGATAGTATATGGTATTAAAATTTGGGAACAATACAACGGTCAGATTTAGAATTATAAGGTTCCAAAGTAGACTAGTTGTGCAGTTTGGTAAAATGCAGATTGTTTTGTCTAAGTATGGGAGATTTTGTGTTGAGGAGTCAACTTGGGATTTTTGTGCAAGACTAGTTACTGATCCTTTCTGAGATTTATTTCTTCTAGTGAGCAGAGTGATTTGCATAGAAGTATTAGATATTTTATTTGGGTTTTTAGATTTTTGTATGAGCGTTTTAAGTTAGGTCAAAGTGAGATCCTTAGTGAATTTTAATGGAAGTTAAGAAGTTGGAAAATCTTCCAACTTATCTAGATCTTTCTTGTGAGTGTTAGATTATGGTTTTGGGCTTCATAGGAAGTTTTAGAAATATTCTAGGAATATTTCTAGGATTTTGAGACTCATGGTTAAAATAGTCATTTTACCCTTATGAGGGTATTTTTGTAATTTCTTTATGATCGATTGAATATCTTAAAAGTTGGAGACTTCTAAGGAATTGAGATACATATTTGATCCACTTGCCTTGTATAACAGACGGTTGAGTTTCTACGGTTGCAGACCTAGTTGATATAACGAGAGTGGAGATTTGATTCAGGTAAGTCCTTTGGGCTTACTTAACTAGCTTCTAGATATGAGTGTGAATAATGATAGTGGTGTTTGAATGATGTGTTTATAGTTGTAATTTTTATTATTGACTATCAACCGACCTACACATTCGGCCTAAGAGTAACGGGTGGTGGTATTTTTCTCAGTTAGCCCGAGGACGCTGGGGGTTTATGTAGGGATTAGCCCATACTTGGTTTGCGGGGACGCCACCGGCGGAGGTGTGCCAAACCATCACTAGTTGGATAATGAACGGAGACGATAAATCTTAAGATCTCTGGTGCCACAACATAAAAAAAACGTAATAAAATGAATCAACTAAGTTATCAGATAATAAATGGTTTGTGTGCCAACATGATGATTGTTTTATTTTATCTGAGTTGTGCTTGTGCTATCTTTATCTTACTTATATTTAGATTGTTAGCTAACGGTTTATTCATGTTGTAGATTTTAAACCGTTAGTTGTGCTTGTGCTATCTTTATCTTACTTATATTTCGTAATATAACGGATCAAATAGGCAGTTGCAAAGAGATCCGGGGCGGATGGTCAGCCGGGTCCACGTACTCATTAGATATGGACGGGGAGTCTTCCGTTCAACATGCATGTTATTAATATATTTAGGTTTTATAAGGCTATCATGTGTTGATCATTCATATAAATACTATTTGATGTTTTTCGAAAAGGTTTAAAATACGTTTGTGCCTTGTTGCAAGTACCTAGTAAAGTTATTGTCAAACTAAGGTCGGGACCCATTGTGAGGACCAAACCAGTAGCTCCCCGAGTTTTGAGAATTCGGGGTGTTACAAGGTGAGAGCGGGATATAGCGGGATTATCTTTGGGACGAAATAAGTCTCCGGACTTACTTAGCTCGTATTCTACATATTAGCATTGATGTGTGTTTGGTGGTGTGTGTTTTATTGTTATTGTTAAAACAACTAAACCGGTAATGGTGTAACACCCCAAATCCGCAGAACTCAGGATGCTACGGGCGGTGACCTCACAATGGGTCCCGACCCTTAACTTGACAACAATTTCACCGGATCTTACAACAAGAAACAAATAAACGCAAAAACCGAAGTACATTTTAATGCAAATATTATGATCCCCAAAAATAAAAAACAACCGACTCCAACTGAGTTTATAATGCCAAGACCCAAACGTCAATGCATAACAATGTACCATGTATAAAACACATGACTCAACTCCCAAACCCATACTACAATGTTAGGAACCCGGCCGGCTGCCCACTCCTCCGGATCTCTCGGCCGCGTCACTAACCTGCAAGGCAACTACAACAATATCAGTATAAAACCGTTACCTAGCATTCAAAACATTAGAATCATGGTATTGGCGCGCACACACACATAAGGCATCATCACACAACATGATCTAAACACGCGAGTCCGGTTCATTATCTTTATTTAACGTTATTCCCTTACTAATCCACTTATGGTGTGACAAGAGAATCCCTCGCCCTTGTTCCCTTTCACCATGCCGGGTTTGTACTTGACGCCTATCAGCATCACCCACGGGACTGGTCGCAAGGTGCCTCCCAATCCCCTTATTTTGGACTGGACAAACGGCAACCCCCCGTTATCATACACTTGGGCCAAATATCAACATATAACGTCGGTTTTCCTATTACCGGTTTAGTTGTTATAACATAAACAATAAACACGCACATAAACAATAAACACACACCACCAAACATGCATCGAAACTAATACGTAGAATACGAGCTATGTAAGTCCGGAGACTTACCTATAGCAGGTCAACTTCAGTCAACGATATTCCTTGACTCCATATGAGTCTAATCTCAAATTTCTGATCATAACATGAAACTTGTATCAATACATAATATCTAACACCTTAGAAGTTTTCACTTCTAAGTTAACAACGATCATTTGAGAGGAAAAATTAAACTAGTCTTACTTGCTGAAAAGACGATTTTACCCTTGGATCGGAAAAACCCTAAAAGTTCTAGGAAGACTCCTAAACTTCTTCTAAAACTAAAAATCTGAAGTCCAACACTAAAAGAAAGGTTCTACTGAGTTTGAAGGCTTTTCCGACTTTCAAGCTCTTTATCCAAACTAAGGTCAACTAACCCTACCATTAATTCTCAAAATTTCCGAGTATACCAAAATAATTCCTCCACCTAAGTTCTTACAATACATTAAGCAACTTGCATCCATGTCTATGCTCAAATACTATAAATGAAGCTAAGCTATCTTAGGTCATTAATATATCGTTTAACTCGTCCTCCTTGCTAGTCCACAATCATCCATCTAATATTTTCCTACAACATTCATTTCCATACCAACTCACAACCTTCTTCCACAACTCGTACCATACACACCATCACAAGTTCACAACCACTCGATATACAAACTATCAACTTCCATATACCGACATTCTTTCCAATTTCAATTACAAAATACAACCCAAACTCTCACCGGACCTTCAACATAAATAATATCATACAAAACATACACATACTACTAATCGAGATTAAAACTTACAAATCCCCAAACTAGTTACTGTAGTTGATAACTCACTTGCACAAAATGGACCCAAAGCACCGCGGGAAGAGAGGAGGTGGCGGACGACGGCCGGGGGGACAAGCGCCGATGCGGTGGCCGGGTTGCAACGGAGAAGAAGGAGAAGAGGATGGTGACAGGGATGGATCTGCACAGCAGTCAACGACGGACAGTGTGAGCCCCGAGTGCAGTCTTCCCCGCCGTCGGATTTGGAGGAGGAACAAGAAGAAGCCCGGCGGCCGGAGCGATAGAAAGAAGAGGACGGGAGCTAATGTGATCCCCTAGAGCCTTGAGTACAAGCTTGCATTTGAACCACCCATGTTCACATTACTTGAAGTCAAGACAAGGCAAGAGGAGATGTCGAATGAACCAACACCTTCCCCGAATGAGCTAGGTAAAGACCCTAAAAAGGAAGTGATTGAGAAGGTTTTGCTCAACGCAAAAACGTGGGACGAAGAGGCCTTATTCGTCCATATACTATCCAATCCTACTCCTATAGATCGAGCAACCAACAACAACATGAGTCCTAAGGGAAGTGACATTCCTATCCTTCTAATTTATAATTCTGACATGTCTTTGTTGAGTTCTTTCGTTCGTACTGATTTACCTTTGCATATTGTAGGATTGGTTGACAAGATTGGATCTCACGTCTTCCGTATAGACTATCCGGATTTGATGACGAATCCTTTTAAAGAGAGGGAGGATGATGTGATCCTGGACGGTCCCGTAGCACTTCGATTCCACATTCCCGGACCACCCCAACATCTAGCCAAGAGACGCCTGTTCAAGCCCAAGAAATATCCATAAGCGTCTATGAAACGACCACGTCGACCTCCACACGCATGCCCGACTCCTTGGCCATTACTACACCCTTGGCTCATGTTTTCCAGTCCATCTTGTAGCCATGTTGGTTCGAGCTAAGGGTCCTTAAAATAAAGTTTAAGTTAATCTAGTTAGTTTAATAGCTAAAAGTTGTTTCTTTAAGTTTTGACTCTTGGAATTTCTTTTGTAAGTTTCTTTTATTTTTGTCTTTAATTTCCATGCTTATGTAAAGGCTATAAAAGGCCTCTCCCATCCCATTTTCATGAAGAGAGAATGAAGTAGAAAAACCCTTGAGCGTTAGATTGAAAAAGTTGTCGATTTGCTCCAAAAATCAAACCCGAAAACAAAGTGAGATGCTGCGTTTTCAAACACTTTGGTGAGAGGCTAAAGTGGTTCGATCGGTGAGAGGCTGACGAACAAAGGATCAATCTTTCTAGAGTGCAATTCCGAGGGAAGATTGATCGAGTCAAGGAGATCCTTAAGGTGCGAGGCCTAGGGGATTTTGCTTGTCATATCCGGATTTCGATCCATCTACCATCATACCTTCTCGAGTCTAAATTCCATCCCCTTTTCGCCACTGTATTGGTCGACTTTTCGAGTCTAAAGAAGGAGGACGATTGCGCCGGTGGATCCTCAAGTTCGAGCCTCGGTGGTTCACATCAGGAGTGGCGAAGCATCTCTTCCCCTTGGCCTGGCGCTGAGCGAGGTGGCCGGATCTTCTCCCTTGGTCTGCTATCAACATGGGATCAACGAAGGGAGGGAGAGATGGGTCAGTGGCCGGGAAGAAGAGAACAGAGATGGAGGAAGGGACGACCTAGGACGCAGCCTTTGACGTCGGCATCGGAGGTGGAACCAAATGGAGGTACGGCGGGGCGTCCCTCTCTGGCCTGGCATTGCACGAGGTGCCTGGATCTCCAGCTCCCTTGGTCCGGCGCTGAAACGAAAAGGAGGGAAGGAAGAGTCTCCTTGGGTGGCGGCTGAAGCAAAATAAGAAGCGGTAGGGAATGAGTAGAAGGGGAAACAAGGACGGCTAGGGTTTAGAAATAAAAACAAAACAGAACAAAAGTAAAAAGTAAAACGAGTAATAGAATAACTCGATAAAAAACGTTCGGAACGGGACTTCCGAATCGGAAAATAAATTTTCCGACTTTTCCGACAAGATAAACGGATAAATGGACACGAATCCAAAAATGATAAAATACCCGGAACCTTTCCGCCCCTTTTCCGAAATATAATAAATATACTGGAAATATTATGAGGATCGAGTATATACCTAAAATTGCAGAAATATACTTTGCATTGTAAAAATCGATCTCGTAACTAAATTACGAGATTTAAATAACAATAAAAATACCGTTAACATATTAATATAACATATACCTGAAACATAAAATTTACGACTTAAAAATATTCCTGAAATATACCTAAGATAATAAAATATATCGATAACCGTCAGAAAGTAAATATCAAAACCGCAACCAATAAACGGGGCGTTACATAAGATCCCCCTTAAAACAAGTTTCATCCCGAAACTTTTCTCACGCCGCCTTCTCGGTCCCTAAGGCCGAGGTATAACTCACAACTAGGAAGGCTTACTCATTCTAATCTATAAGCACAAATTGCTCGAACCACTATCTCAATATATATAACCGGACATAAAACGCATTCCCGCACGGGGCACAAAATCAAATATAACATCACACATATACACAACCAACTTAAGAGAAAAACTAGGTCCAACCCGTCGATTCTATCAAAGCTACTAGCTCGGCGTAAAACTGAACCAAAGATACTATCTTCCGTCTGATACACATGAAACACCGGGTGAACACTCTCGATTCTTGGCGGCAACGCCAACTTATAAGACACTTCTCCAACTCGTGCTAAGAAATCTAAAAGGTCGATATATCGGAAATCAACTTCCTTCTCGGGTATCTCTCAAAGCAGCATTTCCATTATTTTCCCTTTTATTTTTCTATCAAAGAAGATCGAACTTCCAATTTACACTGTTGGCTTTGGTTATTTTCAAACCAAACTTTGATGTTATGTTTCCTCAATTCTTGAAGTAAGTCCCCAACGATGAAGGAAGTACTTTACTCCACACTGCCTCCCCTAATGCGACACTTATCCTATTACTTTACATCATTTCTCAAAACTCGATCAAGACTTTCTCTTGGAGAATCACTTGCACACTCCAAACCTTTCATACCTCAAGTTAAATCACAACAGTTACACCATTGAATCTCCTCTTAACTTTGAACAACTCTATTGTCAATTTTCGTCCCATACAATACTTCATTGTCACCTGGAGGTTATCATAAGTGGTGTTATACAACTTATCTCTTCCCAGATCTGGTAACGCTCAACACATTTAAGAAACTTGTAACTCCTTTCATCTCTCTTGGGGTTTTCCATCCCGAGACAACCTGTCATACGACTTCTCTTTTTTCAAGATTAGACTTAAAATATCTTATCCGGGACATCAGTAAACCCATAGGGAATAACTACAACTCCTAGTGACCCCGGATTGGTCCGGAATGCCGTACTTGCAATATCCAAGACTCGAATTCTCATACGGTGACAATCAAATTATAACTTAATCTTAGAAGAGACTACCGACCCTTGCAACCGGTCGAGTAGATCATCTATACGTGGTAAGGGGTACTTGTTCTTCATTGTTATCTTGTTCGTCTCATTGTAATCGATGTACGAACGGAGATAACCGTCTCTCTTTTCGCAACTAGTGTTCTTCATAACTACTTCAAATCAAGAGTTTAAGATATATTCCAAGTTCTTGTTATCTTTCCTTTATGTTCCTACAACCTGGTTGCTCTCCCCCCACCCCAACTCATCCATAGACCCCCCACACATGCGCGTTCTCGGTTGTCACCAATTAGCTCATACTGACCTTCTCCAATGTCAATGACTTACCATTCTTCTATGCTTCCATGTAACCATTCACATGAAGGCTACCCTCTTTGGGTAATCTAACTTAAACTCCGTTAGCTCATTCTTCATTCCACGCTTCCTTTTCCTTCTGCAAGATAACTATACCCTTCTCGGCGTTGTTGTGTCACATGACTCACCTTCATAGGCTTAACTGCACTTCACAACATTTTGTAAATGCATCTTCTCAAATTCTCTAACGTTAGTTAATTAGCATCCACTCGTGTTTCTCTCGGTTGATGTCTTACGTCTTTCGACAAAAGCTCCATGTTGTGTCTCTCATCTTCTTAAACCCTCATCTATATGCACTTCCTTCTTCTTGATATTGCTTTGCCTTCTCACCATAATGGAAAACGGTTGACCCTCTTAAAGACATTCTACTATGTGAATCTTCACCACATGATTCTTCTCGTAGCCTAATATGTTCGAATAAGTCGCCTACTTAAGATCTCGTAAAACCGACGCTTCACCTTTGTAACACCCCGATTCCGCGAGACTCGGGATGCTACGGGCGAGACCTCATGGGTCCCGACCCTTATCTTGACAACAATTTCACCGGATCTTACAACAAGATACAAATAAATGCAAAACCGAGATACACTTTTATGCAAATGATATGATCCCCAAAAACAAATAAAAGACAAATTTAAGCCGAGTTCTCAACTCCAAAGGCATTAACATCAAATACATAACTATATACAAGAAACAATACCCAAACACGACTCCAACCAAACCCCTCCTAAAATGTACGGAACCCCGACTGCCAACTTTTCCGGATCTCTCGGCCGCATTTCTAACCTGCAAGGCAATTACAACATCGGTATAAAACCGTTAGTTAATATTCGAGGCATTAGAATCAAGGTGAAAGGCACAAACACAACTAAATCTTCATAAACATCCAATATACTCCAAAGCACACAAGTCCGGTTTATTATCTTATTAGTATTAAGTGATATCCCGTTCTAATTCAACTTAGGTTGTGACACGAGTGTAAGATCCTAGGTTTTGGCTTCACAGCCCCTGCGGTGAAGAGGGCCGCCCCCGTGGCCAGCCGCCACTGCGGCTGTGAGATCCTCCCCTGCGGATTTACGACAGATCATCCCGATATTTTCTTCCGTTCTTTTATCTTCCTTCCATAGATAGAATATCCGATATTTTATCTATTGGGCCGGTTTCCTTATCTTCTTTCTAAACCCTAGACGCCCTTTGCTTCCTACGATTTCGCTGAACGTGTAAGTGCATCTTTTATGTAGATCTCTTAGAGATCGTTGAGACTAGAAGTTTAGACTTCTAGCAACCGTTTCCATCCTTATCCATGTTACGTGTTCATACAGGCTTTCCTTGCTCCTTTCCTGAAGGAAACTGAGCTTTCTTGAGTGTTCTCTGAGTTGTTCGCTGACCTTTGAGTTACCTTCGAGTGAGGTAAGTCCCTTGGACTTACTTAGCTTCATTCCACGTATTAGTTGGATTGTATTGGCTTGTTGTGTTGTTTAATTCTTGTTATAACGGATAATCGGAAATAGGATTAACCCTTTATTACCCTTAACTGGCCCAAGTGTATTATAACCGGGTGGTGACCACTTGTCTAGTTCTATAGGAGACTAGAATGTGCTCTTGCAACCCAAACCCGTAGGTAACGGATAGTACTGATCTATTCCTATTGGCAAACGGAAGCGGAGGCGAGTTTCGGGAGATTCTCGTGTGACAAAAGAAGTTGAATTAGTAATGGATAACCTTAATAAAGATAATAACCGGTTGTGTGCAAGCATGCTATGTGTTTAACTTACCTTATGTGTGTTTGTGCCTTTACACTCTTGCTTATACCTAGAATGTTAGCTAACGGTTTATACCGTCGTTGTAGATGTTTCGCAGGTTCAGGATGCTGCTGAGTGATCCGGATGGTGCGGTCAGCCGCGGTTCCCATACATTATAGGACGTGATCGGGTTTACGTTTGTTTTGTTGTTTCCCTTTTATTTATTTTGAACTCGGCTGCGAGTCTTTTCCGCTTTGCTTTGTTTAAACCTTTGGTTCTATATTGAGTTTTGTTTTTCATTCATCTGTGTCTTGTTGTAAGATCCGTTTGCTGTTGCTACTCTAAGGGTCGGGACCCATTGTTCGGTCCTAGCCCGTAGAACTTGGGGTGTTACGATATGGTATTAGAGCCAGGTTGGCAACAATGGCACTCGAAATCTTCTACAGGTCGGATGGATAAAGAAAACAGAACCCGCAAAGGGTCTAACGTTTTCAAAAGGGGAGTTTTGTTTTTTTAAACCGTTGGTATGGGATAGATGTACACGTGTTAGCATGAAATATTGTGATATTTTAGGCACGTTTTCTAATCGTAATTGATTCATATTGATAGTCTTTGATTGAGCTTTGTGCATATGTGAGCTAGTATTACCTATATTGTCAATATGGATGTCTACACGAGTTCTATGTTGATTATAGGTGATTTGGAGCTATTTCCGAACGGAATCGAGCAAAGGAGAGTTGAGTTGAGATGTCCATGGATCGAGGACACTTTTCGGAAGCAAATTTGAGTATTGGATTGAGGAATGCACGAATGAAAGCAAGAATCACGGTCTTACCCTAAATTACGGCCGTGGATTGTGAGTCAGAATTCGATGCTCATTCCAGGGGATATTACGGCCGTGGATCTAACCGTAGTAGTTTCCACGCCTCAAAATTACGGTCGTGGAATCTTCCACGACCGTGATCTTGGCGAATCTTTTCGCCACACTCCGAAGCCATGATCTTTTGAAGAATGGGCCGGGCCGACACTTTGCCCTGCATTATAAAAGGACGGAAGAAAGGTTATTCAGTCATGCCTGCTTAGCATTCTTGCATCGACGGATAGACGTGCAATCCCCGCTTAATCTCGCTTAGCAGTCGACGCTAAGGGTTAACGCTTCCCCATTTTGGAGGCAAGTTTCGGAGATCTCATTGGAGATCAGAGTTTGCAGTTGAAGAGTTGTTCAAATCTCGCACCTTCGGTGGAGATTGTCGTTGCGATCTTCGGATTTGTGAAAGATCGAAGTTCTTGGAAGAATTGCAAGAAGATCTCTCTTCTTGTTTAGGTTCGAATCGGAAACGGATTGACATCCCGTTTCTCTTCTTTCCTATAGTTGTGATTTGTTTGTTCCATTCTGAATCTTTGATAAACACTTGTTGGGACCTTGAGATTCACTTGAAGGTTATTGATAGTTCTTGAAAGTTTTCATCTTTTATTCCTTAATTCTTGAATTAATATCAATATGACTGTTATTGGCTAAAAAACCCTTAACAATTCTAAGGTGAAGGGTTGATAGTTGTGGCTTAGATGATGATAGATCGATCGCAAACAGATTAGACCCTGAGAGTTAGAGAATTATCGCCGACAACCCTAAATTACGGGCTGTTCTTGAGTTCCACGACCGTGGAATCTCAAGATCCAACCGTAATTTCCTTAAGTTTACGAGCTTGCTTTTACCTTAATCCAAAGTTAAAGATTTGCTTTAGCTTAGTTTAGACTTGTCTTTTCTAGGTGGTGGTGAAGCCTCAACAACCTCTACCTCGATTGTGAGCCTCAACAACCTCAATCGGATAAGTTAGTCTTGATCTTTAGATTATAGGTTTGGGTATTTGATGCTAATCCTTGTCTTTAGAACCTTTCTATATTGAGCCTCAACAACCTGTATAGGGAGTGTCTTTTAGGTGAGTCACATAAGGTTTTTGGAACCTCAACCGTACGATTACCTTACATTAGTATATCTTTGCATATCTCTACTCTGTCTTTGCATCATTAGTATATCTTGAATCTATTGCCGCAACTGAATACCCGGATCTTTAGGATTGTTGTTTTCCCAATATTTGCAAAACTCCCATATTTACTTCTTGACAACCTGAAATTGAATTTGTTCCCACCCAAATCCCTGTGTTCGATACTCTGGAATTCTTGCTTAGCTACCTCGATCCGTACACTGCGGGTTCGCTGCTTGATTCTAGTTTTATAAATTTAAAACTTATTTGCACACACCTCTAGGGGCGAACAAGTTTTTGGCGCCGTTGCCGGGGATTTGGTTTCGGCCGAATTCGGTAACCGGTTGTCAAGCTTGGGAGCTTGCTCTCGTTGTTTGATATTGTTTTAAGTGTATGCGCAGGTCTAGGAATACCGGAGATCTCTTACCTCTTGATCAAGAGCTAGAGAAAACCTTGAGGCAAAAGCGCAAGGAAAAGAAGATGACCGAAGGAAACGAACGTGATTTCCAATCGGAGCTAGCAGAGAAGGAAGCTCAACTTCGCTGGAATGAGAACCTTCGCGTAGATGAGATGAATCGACATCAATCCCAAGTCAACGCTCTACAGGATCAGATGTTCCAGATGGGATTACAAATGAGCGAACTTAAAAATAACATGATCAAGAAATCCTCGAAAAGGACTTCAAGGTCTAGAAGAAGAAGAAGTCATTCATCCGCCGATGATAGCGACTCTTCCATGCCACCGCTAGAAGAGATTGACCCCGCGGTCAATGTGAATCCTTTCAATACACAAGGAGCTGCTAACCGCCGCATTCCACCTAGGAATGCGAGGGTCGAACGTGTGGATAATGAGCCGAGAACTCTTGGCCAACGGATGGATCCAACACAACAACCACGCCGCTTAGGTGTGAACTTTGATGCTGAAGATGTACAAGGGTTTAGCTTCAACCCTCAAGTTATCACTCTTGTTCGCCAAAGCCAGTTTGGCGGTACAAGCGCTGAATCTCCACACCAACACTTGCAAAACTTTGAGTGTATGATGGAGACGATGAGACCGAAGAGCGCCACTACCAACAGCTACAAGCTTAAACCATTCTTTTTCTCCTTGAAAGGGAAAGCGCTGTCTTGGTACCAAGCTCTTCCTAATGGGAAACTAGACACGTGGGAAGACCTTTCCGCAAAGTTTCTCACCAAATTCTTTCCGCCTTCCAAAACGGCGGAACTTAGAGGTAAGATTAATGCTTTTTCTATGAGACCTAACGAAAGTTTGTTTCAATCTTGGGAAAGGTTTCAGGATTTGCTCTTGGATTGCCCTCATCATGGCATATCCAAGCTTGCCTTGCTGGAGATCTACTACAAGGGGTTGGATGCGGGAACGCAATTCAACCTCCAATCCCTCTCATGTGGAACGTTCATGGACATGAGAGAAGATGACGCTTGGGACTTCATTGAGAAGCAAGCAAGAGTCATAGAGAATTATTCCCACCGAAAGGTGGAAGGAAATCGTGTGGAGCAAGGAGCGAAGCTCACACATGAAGCTCAAAATCAGATTTTCTCCCTCAACAATGAAATCAAGGAGTTGAAGGAGACTATCAAGACCAACTTCCCAAAGCAACAAGGGAAGGATGTTGGTTATTTGGGCAACAACAACAACGGCGGTGATAACACCAACCGCAACAACAATAACCGGAACAATAACCGGAACAACAATTGGAATGGAAACAACAACAACCGGAATAACAACAATTGGAACAACAATCGGGGTTCGAACAACAACAATTGGCGCTCCAATCAACAGAATTCCGGTAACTCCTATCCTTCCAATTCTAATTCGCTAACTCCACCTTCCTCTTCCTCTACTCCTTTGAAAAGCCAGGGGCAATCATCTAATGGAGGAAGCACTTCGGGGAAGGAGAAGCCAGATCCCATGTTGGAAACTATCTTGGGAAAGCTTCAAGGGATGGAGGACCGCTTCATTAAATTCGATGATCGAGTTTCTAAGATCGACAAAGCTCAAAAGGTTTTAGAAAACCAAATGTTCGATCATGCGGAAGAAGTTCCTAGAAATCCAGAGAAACTTCCAGGAAAGACGGAGGACAACCCTAAGGGAAGGGTAATGACGATTACAACTAGGAGCGGAGTGACTACCACCGATCCGCAGCCTACGTTCGTTGAAGTCCCCGTAGAGAAAAGCAAAGAAAAGGGGAAGGAGAAGGAGGACGTCTATGTTCCCCCTACAGCTTTCAAACCTCCCCTACCGTTCCCTCAATCTAGAGCGCGAGCGCGCCTAGACAAGCAATTCGGTAAGTTCATAGAACTCATGAGCAAACTGCATATTAATATACCTTTCATTGATGCAATTGTAGGTATGCCGGCTTATGGTAAGTTCTTGAAGGAGCTCCTCTCTAACAAGAGGAAGCTAGAAGATTTTGGAGAAGTCAAGATGAGTTCGGATTCTTCGGATCTCATCAAAACGATGAAGGAGAAAATGCCCCCAAAGCTGAAAGATCCGGGGTCATTTTGCATTCCCATTGGAGTGGGAGAAGTCACATATGACGCTTTATGTGACTTGGGAGCAAGTGTGAGCATCATACCACTTGCATTGTGCAGGAAGATCGGTTTAGGCGAACCTAAACCAGTGAAGATGACGTTATACATGGCGGATCGTTCCATTACTCGTCCCGTCGGCATTGTAGAAGACGTCCCAGTCAAGCTAGGCAAGTTCTTTGTCCCCATTGATTTTGTCGTACTTGACATTCCTGCAGATAGTCCGGTCCCGATGATACTCGGAAGGCCGTTTCTTGCAACTTCCGGCTGCATGGTCGATTGCAAGAATGAGAGACTCGCTTTTGATATTGGGGAAGAGAAAGTAGAGTTCGTTCTTTCCACTCTAGTGAAGGAGCCAATCTTTGATGAGGATATTTACAATGTCCAAGACGAAGAAGGTTTATCTAGGGAGGAGGTAAGTGCGATTCTCTTTAACGATCCCTTACAAAAGGTTATTACTATGAGTCTAACCGATGTAGGAGAAGAGGAAGAGTGCAAAGAGGAAATTGAAGCCTTAGAAGCACAAGAAGAGATGCATGAAGTGGAGTTTGAGAAACTCCACGATGAGGCTGAGAATACTCGAATCCACGGTCATACCCTGTATTCCACGACCGTGGATTCCACGACCAAAATCAACCTCCATTCCAGAGGATATTACGGCCGTGGAAAACCAGAGGAAACCGTAATTTTGACCGTGGAAAAGGGCGATCGGCATACTTCTTCAACTTCTTCTAATTCTTCTCCAACCCATTCAACATCCTTAGAAACTTCTAAGGAAACATCGGAAGCTCCTCAAGGATCGTTGGAAGCTCCGAAAGCAATGGAACTCAAACCACTTCCTACTCATCTAAGGTACGCTTTTCTTGGATCTAATTCTACCTTTCCGGTCATCGTTAGTTCCGAATTAAGCATAGATGAACATGAACAGCTCATGATTGTCCTTAGGAAACATAGAAAAGCCATAGGCTATACTATTGAGGACTTAGTAGGAATTAAACCCTCCCTATGCATGCATAAGATACTAATGGAGGAGGACTTTAGAACTTCAAGACAACCTCAAAGGCGGTTGAATCCGACCATGAAGGAGGTTGTCAAGAAGGAAATTCTTAAACTTCTTGATGCAGGCATCATCTATCCTATCTCCGACAGCAAGTGGGTGAGCCCGGTTCAAGTAGTTACGAAGAAGGGAGGAATGACGGTCATCACCAATAAGAACAACGAACTCATTCCTACCCGAACCGTGACTGGATGGCGAATGTGTATAGACTACCGCAAGCTCAACAACGCAATGCGGAAGGATCACTTTCCATTGCCATTCATCGATCAAATGCTTGAAAGGTTAGCACAACATTCATACTTTTGCTACCTTGACGGTTATAGTGGCTTCTTTCAGATTCCGATACACCCGGATGATCAAGAGAAGACCACATTCACGTGCCCTTGGGGTACGTTCGCTTATAGGAGAATGCCGTTCGGGCTTTGCAACGCCCCAGCCACCTTTCAACGGTGCATGATGGCCATCTTCTCCGAATACGTAGAGGAAATCATGGAAGTCTTCATGGACGACTTCTCCGTTTACGGTTCCTCTTTCAACGATTGTCTTTCTAACCTCTCTCTTGTTTTGCAAAGATGTGAAGACACTAACTTAGTTCTTAATTGGGAGAAGTGTCAATTCATGGTTAAGGAAGGAATCGTATTAGGTCACTTAGTCTCTAGTAGAGGGATAGAGGTAGACAAAGCTAAAATAGAGACCATAGAAAAACTTCCTCCCCCAATTTCGGTGAAGGGAATAAGAAGTTTCCTAGGACATGCTGGATTTTATAGACGTTTCATTCAGGACTTTTCTAAGATATCAAAACCTCTCACTAATCTATTGATGAAGGACGCGGTTTTTGAGTTTTCACAGGAATGTCTAGATGCGTTCAACACCATTCGGCAAGCTCTAATTTCAGCACCCATTATCCAACCCCCGGATTGGACTCTCCCTTTCGAGATTATGTGTGATGCTAGTGACGTAGCTATTGGAGCTGTTCTTGGGCAACGAAAGGAAGGACGAACCCATGCCATATACTACGCTAGGAAAACGCTAGACGAAGCTCAGCTCAACTACGCCACTACAGAGAAGGAATTTTTAGCCATTGTCTACGCTATTGACAAGTTTCGCTCTTATCTTGTAGGTGCAAAGGTGATTGTCTACACGGATCATGCTGCGATCCGGTACCTCCTTGCGAAGAAAGATGCGAAACCAAGACTGATTAGATGGATTCTTCTCCTACAAGAATTCGATCTAGAGATCCGCGACAAGAAAGGCTCGGAAAATTCTGTTGCGGATCATTTGAGTCGTCTAACACATCTAGAGGACGACCATTTGCCCATTGATGACTCCTTTCCGGACGAACACTTACATATCATAGAGGAGTGCATCAAGGTAATCTCCAAAGGTAACGAACCATGGTTCGCTGATTTCGTTAACTATTTAGTTTGCCAGGAGATACCACCCGGACTGTCATACGCACAAAGGAAGAAGTTCTTCAAGGACGTCCGGGAATACCATTGGAACGAGCCTCTCCTCTTTAAGAGAGGTCCGGATGGCATCATTCGGCGATGTGTGCCGGAAGATGAGATGCAAAGTGTCATCCGTCATTGTCATTCACTACCTTATGGAGGACACGCTAGTTCGAACAAAACTAGCGCAAAGGTATTGCAATCCGGATTCTATTGGCCTACTTTATTTAAAGATGTGCAATCCTTTGTTTCTTGTTGCGATGCTTGTCAAAGAACAGGCAATATCTCTAGAAGGAACGAGATGCCCCTCAACAACATCCAAGAGGTGGAGATTTTCGACGTTTGGGGAGTCGATTTCATGGGACCATTCCCTTCTTCTTGTGGAAACCAATACATACTATTGGCGGTAGACTACGTCTCTAGATGGGTCGAAGCAATTGCCTCTCCCACGAATGATGCCATGGTGGTGGTTAAGTTCTTCAACAAGACCATCTTTCCGCGATTCGGGACGCCAAGGACGATCATTAGTGATGGAGGTTCTCACTTCATAGCCCGTCGCTTTGAAGCCCTTCTAACCAAGTATGGGGTTACTCACAAGATCGCTACCCCTTACCATCCACAAACGAGTGGACAAGTTGAGATCTCAAATAGGGAGATCAAGGGAATTTTAGAGAAGACGGTTTCAAGGACTAGGAAGGATTGGTCCTTGAAACTAGATGACGCATTATGGGCGTACCGGACCGCATACAAGACTCCCATAGGAACCACACCATAGAACCTTGTGTATGGGAAGTCTTGTCACTTGCCGGTAGAGCTGGAGCACAAAGCGTTTTGGGCTATCAAATGGCTGAATTTCAGCATGAAGGAAGCGGGAGAGAAGCGTCTCTTAGACATCAACGAGCTGGATGAACTCCGTTTGAACGCCTATGAAAACGCTAAGATCTACAAGGAAAGAGCAAAGCGTTGGCATGATAAGCATATCATTCCAAAGGACTTCCAAGAAGGAGATCAAGTTCTCCTCTTCAACTCGAGACTTCGCCTCTTTCCAGGTAAGTTAAAATCTCGTTGGACCGGACCCTTTCTAATTAAGCGTATTTTCCCCCATGGTGCAGTTGAAGTATGGGGTGAAGCTAGCGGAAGTTTTAAGGTGAACGGCCAACGACTCAAGAAGTACTCACCGGAACTCCAAGCTGAGGAGTTTGCACCTACCGCACTCGAATAAGTGCAAGATTGGTCTAGCTACGGACCTTAAACAAAGCGCTTCTTGGGAGGCAACCCAAGGTATTGCATTTTTGTTTTTGTTTTCGATTCATAGTTTAGCTTAGAATAGAAGTTTTTGCTTTATTTTTGCCTCGATTTCTCCCGGTATGTTCGTGTTTTTGGTTGTAGGATCGATGGAAAAGGAGAAAGGAGGGATAATGTCGAAGAGAAGTGACGAAATTTGGACTTTGAAGCTTTACAGAAAGTTCCACGGTCTAAATTACGGTCGTCATAGCTACAGTGGCCGTAATTCTCAAAGGCCTGTGAAAAATCACCAAAATTACGGGTCCGTACATTTCCACGGCCGTGGAATGCCCCGATAGACCGTGATTTTTGAAAATTTGCCTGCGAGTATAAAAGCCACACTTCATCACAAAAACCACACAAATCCTCCCCAATTCCACGCCCTAAATACCGAAAACCCGCAGCTTCTCCCAAATCTTCGTTCTTTAATCGTTTTTAACGATTCTTCTTCCTAAACTGAAGCAAATCCAACCACAAACAAGATCCAAGCGAAGAATCGAGCGGAAATTCATCAACGGAAGCACATTTCGGATTTTTCAATCCGAAAAATAGGTTTTTGCTCTCTTCTTGATTCTAGTCTTTTTGGTTCGTTTTTGTTAGAGATTTTTAGGAAGAACTGATTGAGATTGGAAGAAATTAGATTAGGACTGCTTGTTGTGGAGTTTGATTGCTGATTTGCTGAGAATTGAGAATTTTCGAGACGAATCACGGTCGCTAAAGGTTCCACGGCCGTGGTTTCTATAGAACAGACCGTAATTCTCAACAGAATGGACTTTGTGAGGAGAGTTTCGGGAAGGATTAAGGAAAAGAAAGGGGAGCAAAATAAGAAGAGAAAGGGCAACCCCTCCACATCTAGGGCACCACCACCCTCATCTCCCTCACCACCATCCTCACCTTCACCTCCATCTTCACCCCCTCCTCCTAGCATCCCGATCATACACGAGAACTACATAGCTGCACTTGAGAAAATAGAGAAGAGGACAGTGATAGGTCCTAGATATTTGTTGTTGGAGGATCTACATCCTCTCAACATAGTAGATGACCTCACATGGCTCTTGGATAGAGCCGGATTGCTAGTCTTCACGAACATTCGTGAAGACGCTTATGAGGAGATCACCCGAGAGGTTGTGACATCTTTTGAGCACAGCCATGTTGATAGGACCGTCTCCTTCCGTCTCATGAACAGAGACTACCATTTGAGCATTGTTGAGTTCGGGACCATTTTTGGGTTCCATGAGACCTATAACGGTCGACTTCCTAGAGGCATTTCCGCCAAGGACTTTTGGGCGGAAGTGGCCATGATTTATGCCGACGAGGACCGTTGGCAACCAGCTGATACCAAGGCTAGATTGATGTACCATCTAGCCTTGAAGATAGCTCACCGTGTTCTTTCGGAGTGTCTCTTCCCTAGGACAGAGACGCCCCAAAAGATCAAGACGGATGAGCTATTCCTTCTTTATGCTATGCTTTATGGATGCCGCGCAGATTGTGCTACTCTTTTGGCAGCGACGATGAGTAAACTGAAGAATAAGTCGAAGGGGAATATTGGATATGGTGGGATAGTGACCCACATAGCTAGGAGCTTTGGTGTAGATTTTTCAGCTTGCACCCGCATACCCGCCGTACCTCTAGGATTACATGCATTCATGGTTAGGGGACTCATCTTCCCCACACATAGAGGTCCGCCTTATGCGGGCATGCCCTGGGAGAGTAGGACAGGCAGGGGTATTGAGTGGCTGCCAGAGTATTCCATTATGGCGGGACGCCATAATTGGAAGGAGACGTTCGCTGCGATGCATGCGAACAGGCTTGTAGCTCCCCCCTACGTTCCACCACCGGCTGAGGATGAGGAGGACATGGGAGAGCAGTACGAGAGTGGTGGAGGAGCAGAGCAGGAGTTCGGCACGTTCCCGGATCAGCCGGAGGCGGCCCCGGATGTACCTAGGCGCTCTCCACGCCCAGCTAGAGCTTCAGGCTCGTCATCTCGCCGCGCCAGTGTGAGCGAGAGGCCCACGTGGATGACTACACCTCCCACTTGGTACAGCACACCTCCTCCTTGGTCCACGACGCAGCCAGCAGCACCACCGCCACCACCAGCACCAGCACCAGCCGATGCCCCGGGATGGTATGAGAGGATGCCGGATTGGGCTACCGGACTTTCAGACAGAGTCGGAGCATTAGAGATCCGGGCGGATGCTAGAGACAGACACTTAGACGACCTTGACCACATGATGAGGGACGTCTACCGCCAGCAGTTTGGGCGGGTCTATGATCCGAGTTTCTCTCCATTCCCACCTCCACCGGCGCCGCAATGATTGATGACCGGACCACTCCTTTTAGACATTCCCGCCACCATTTGTGAGTTTCTTTTTCTTTTCTTTCTTTTGTTCTTTCTTGTGAACATTAGGGACAATGTTCGTCCTAAGTATGGGGTGGGATGTACTAAATGTTTGTAATAACTCTACTCTATATGTTGCTTTCATTCCTAGACTATCATTGCATGTTCATCATATGTTACACGTTTCATTCTTGCATTGCATGAAAAAGAACTTTAAAAACCCATAAAAATTGAAAAATTTTGAAAATTTGATGCTTCTAACGAATCGATATGATTTCCATGATAATCACTACTTGCGAATTGAGTTGATAACAATTGCATGCTTGAAAGGATGGTAATTCGAAAAGAAATTGAATGAATGAATCTTACCTCTTTTGCAAGTTGTATAATGTGAAATTGTTACCCAAATCATGTAAGAAATTGAAGTTGAAATCACATTATAAGTTCCTATACTTCTTGTTGAAATGATTAAGGCAATTCGATACCTTCTTTCTTCTTTCTTTGATCATCTAACCCCTCATTGAAATATTAGCCTCCCTTACCCATCCGGGAACTTGGAAAGTGAATGAGAAAAAGGCATGTTTGATGTGGGAGGGCTATGAGAGCAATTATTTGCAATCAATTGAATAGAAAGAAATTATAGGTTTGGGGAAGTCAATCATGACGATGAGTAACTCGGCACCATTCACATAGCCGGGTGTTTGTGTCTTGCCAAAGTCGGATTGAGCGATATTCCTAGCGGATTATGGTATGTGCGCTAAGGGTTTGAGGCATCTCTTGCAATTTTGAGAAACGCCGATCTCCTAGGCTTCGGTTTTTGTGCACCTCTATCCATAACTCCAAAAGTAAAGTCGAAAAAAATGAAAAGGAGAGAGCGAAGCTCTAAGTGAAGTGTTGCGGAAATCGCAAAAGAAGAAGAAGGTAGTTGTCCACTTTCCCGGATTTATGCACCACTCTCCCTCAAAGTTTCCCTTCCCTTCCATACTCTAGACCTTTTCTTTGAATGTCCTTAAGATCAAAAGAATGTTATATGGCTTGGTGATCTAAATTGAAATTCTTATGATTGATTTTGATAATATTTGAAGGTTATAATGCTTGTTTGGAAGTTAAATTGATTCATGAGTTTTCTTTACCTTTTACTCTCTAATTAAGTGTGTGAAAGTTTGAAAAACGATTGAAGCAAGATTTGAGAATGATCTATTCTTTAGAAGTCACTTTCATCCAAAAGAAGGTACACATATTTCATCCTAACTCTTGTTTAAAAACTTTTTGAAAGACCTTGCTTAGGGACAAGCAAGTGCTAAGTATGGGGTTATTTGTTAGCATGAAATATTGTGATATTTTAGGCACGTTTTCTAATCGTAATTGATTCATATTGATAGTCTTTGATTGAGCTTTGTGCATATGTGAGCTAGTATTACCTATATTGTCAATATGGATGTCTACACGAGTTCTATGTTGATTATAGGTGATTTGGAGCTATTTCCGAACGGAATCGAGCAAAGGAGAGTTGAGTTGAGATGTCCATGGATCGAGGACACTTTTCGGAAGCAAATTTGAGTATTGGATTGAGGAATGCACGAATGAAAGCAAGAATCACGGTCTTACCCTAAATTACGGCCGTGGATTGTGAGTCAGAATTCGATGCTCATTCCAGGGGATATTACGGCCGTGGATCTAACCGTAGTAGTTTCCACGCCTCAAAATTACGGTCGTGGAATCTTCCACGACCGTGATCTTGGCGAATCTTTTCGCCACACTCCGAAGCCATGATCTTTTGAAGAATGGGCCGGGCCGACACTTTGCCCTGCATTATAAAAGGACGGAAGAAAGGTTATTCCGTCATGCCTGCTTAGCATTCTTGCATCGACGGATAGAAGTGCAATCCCCGCTTAATCTCTCTTAGCAATCGACGCTAAGGGTTAACGCTTCCCCATTTTGGAGGCAAGTTTCGGAGATCTCATTGGAGATCAGAGTTTGCAGTTGAAGAGTTGTTCAAATCTCGCACCTTCGGTGGAGATTGTCGTTGCGATCTTCGGATTTGTGAAAGATCGAAGTTCTTGGAAGAATTGCAAGAAGATCTCTCTTCTTGTTTAGGTTCGAATCGGAAATGGATTGACATCCCGTTTCTCTTCTTTCCTATAGTTGTGATTTGTTTGTTCCATTCTGAATCTTTGATAAACACTTGTTGGGACCTTGAGATTCACTTGAAGGTTATTGATAGTTCTTGAAAGTTTTCATCTTTTATTCCTTAATTCTTGAATTAATATCAATATGACTGTTATTGGCTAAAAAACCCTTAACAATTCTAAGGTGAAGGGTTGATAGTTGTGGCTTAGATGATGATAGATCGATCGCAAACAGATTAGACCCTGGGAGTTAGAGAATTATCGCCGACAACCCTAAATTACGGGCTGTTCTTGAGTTCCACGACCGTGGAATCTCAAGATCCAACCGTAATTTCCTTAAGTTTACGAGCTTGCTTTTACCTTAATCCAAAGTTAAAGATTTGCTTTAGCTTAGTTTAGACTTGTCTTTTCTAGGTGGTGGTGAAGCCTCAACAACCTCTACCTCGATTGTGAGCCTCAACAACCTTAATCGGATAAGTTAGTCTTGATCTTTAGATTATAGGTTTGGGTATTTGATGCTAATCCTTGTCTTTAGAACCTTTCTATATTGAGCCTCAACAACCTGTATAGGGAGTGTCTTTTAGGTGAGTCACATAAGGTTTTTGGAACCTCAACCGTACGATTACCTTACATTAGTATATCTTTGCATATCTCTACTCTGTCTTTGCATCATTAGTATATCTTGAATCTATTGCCGCAACTGAATACCCGGATCTTTAGGATTGTTGTTTTCCCAATATTTGCAAAACTCCCATATTTACTTCTTGACAACCTGAAATTGAATTTGTTCCCACCCAAATCCCTGTGTTCGATACTCTGGAATTCTTGCTTAGCTACCTCGATCCGTACACTGCGGGTTCGCTGCTTGATTCTAGTTTTATAAATTTAAAACTTATTTGCACACACCTCTAGGGGCGAACAACACGCAACCACCACCACCTCCGTGGATCTCAGCAGTGTAGTTTCTTATATGTTGGCCTTTATATGTGCTTTTTATTGCCTTTGTGCTTTAGCTGTAGCGTGGCCTTATATATATACTTGTAGTCTTATATATCTATCCTTATAGTAGATGGCACGCACTAGGGCTACCTCTACTATAGGGCGAGGAAGGGGTCGACCACCACTTCCACCTGTCGTCCGTGGACGAGGACGTGCAGGAAGACCTCCACTAGCTAGAGGTCGGG
Source organism: Fagopyrum esculentum (assembly GCA_033239045.1). Classification (NCBI taxonomy): domain Eukaryota; kingdom Viridiplantae; phylum Streptophyta; class Magnoliopsida; order Caryophyllales; family Polygonaceae; genus Fagopyrum; species Fagopyrum esculentum. Next base: position 29,351,316 of record BSUD01000003.1, read on the forward strand.
GCCAAGCCCCTATTGCCGATCCGCCTATCGCTGAGGTGTTTGCTGAAGAGGTTGCTGAGAGTATCGTTCCTGAGGCTTAAAATGGGACCGCTGCTAGGTCCGGAGCACAGAGGGTGCCATCGACGGAGTGCACACGAGTGTCTATCGGAGCTTGTGCATATCGTGACTATGTGTAGAGAGTTGAAGAAGCTATCAGGACTAGAGAATCAGCACTAGTGCCACCAGTCCCTGCGAGATCAGCTGAGGTTTCTCAGAGAGATACACAAGCTGTAGCCCCGCCTACTGGAGTTGTTGAGGTTGTTAGAGCGCCGGCAAAGGCAAAGGAGCCAAAGCCCGACAATTAGTTGAAGGCTTCCGATTAGCTGAAGGTTCCCGTCTTCGTGGAAAGGACTGTCTTGGAGGTGGAGCAGTGGCTAGGACAGGTTGATTCTGCTATGGAGGCTATCGGTTGCCCTGAGGGATGTTGAGTCAACATAGCACAAACGCTGCTGATGGATCAAGCTCATTCTTGGTGGAAGACCATTCGGAGTAAGGTCACTAGTTATGAGCAGATTAAGATAGCGATTAGGGATCGCTACTACCTTGCAGCTATGAGGAGAGACCGTCTTAAGGATTTCCTTGAGGCTGGATTCAAGGATTTTCCTATTGCTCAGATCATCCTCAAGTTTCAGGACGAGTTGGCATTGCTAGGTCCATCTGCGCCACCGGAGGATCAACATGTTTACCTTTTCTCTCAGAGGTTGAGAGAGTCGACACGCTCTTATCTTACTGGTTTTTGTTGTGAGTCTTTGACGGACTATCAGGATTGAGCTTCTACGTATGAGAGAGACCGACCGGGTCAGAGGAGAGCTTCTCAGACAGGAGGTCCTGAGAAGAGACAGAAGACTGGATCAGCCAGCGATGGAGCGGGAGCAGCTGGGTTTGGGCGTAGTCAGACGCCTGGACGTTTTGGTTTTCAGCAGAGTTTTGACAAAGCACGATAAAGTCATAAATGCGGAGTAGCTGGACACATCCGAGCTGACTGCAAGAAGCCAGCAATGACTTGCTTTACTTGTGGCAAGCCCGGATTAGAGCTACATTTTGCCGTCAGGGCAAGGCGCAATCGCAGCAGGGTTCTTAACCTGCTAGTGTTGCTGGAGGAGGACAGAGATTGCAGTACCAGCAGCAGCAACAATAGAGAGTTTCTGGTTCTACCGCTCCTCAAAGTTCCACTCCGGGACAGGGGAGAGGTAGAGGACGAGTTGGTGGACCTGCAGACACTTGAGATGCTTCATCTAGAGTGTATGAGTTGAGGAGTGTTGTAGAGCCAACAGCGCCAGCAGCTACATGTACCATTCATATTGATGGTTTTCTTGTTAGAGTTCTTTTCGATACCGGTGCTACGCATTCTTTTATATCTAATGCTTGCGTTGATAGATTGGCCTCAGTTACTGTAGAAGGTAGACCCTTCTTTATCGGATTACCCGATGGGGGTAAGATTCGAGTTACACGAGCAATTCGCGATTGTCCTATCAGATTGGGAGGTCGCGACTGGCCAGCTAACTACTTCGTCATGCACTTGGTGCATGAAGAAGTTATTCTAGGCATGGATTAGATGGATCGACATCAAGAAGTTCAGGACATCGGCAGGAGGACTGTGACAATAACTACAGAAACAGGCCATGTTGAGATTTTTTGAGGATGGGATCTCGGGAAGACTGGTACACTCATCAGTGCTGTTCTTGCTGCAAGACTTATCAGTCAAGGATGTGAGGCTTTTTGGTGCTATGCCATGAAGAATAGTACAAGTCCGGCTTTGGAGGAGATTCTAGTAGCTTGCGAGTTTGCTGACGCCTTTGGAGAGCCATGAGGTTTACCTCCACAAAGGAGTGTAGACTTTGGCATCGAGCTAGATCCCGGTACGAGACCGATCTCTATAGCTCCTTATCGTATAGCGCCTATCGAGATGCTTGAGTTGAAGAAGCAACTCGAGGAGTTAGCAGAGAAGAGCTTCATCCGCCCTAGTGTATCTCCTTGGGGCGCACCAGTTCTCTTCGTCAGGAAAAAAGACGGGTCAATGAGGTTATGTATCGACTACCAAGAGCTGAACAAGGTAACAATTAAGAACAAGTACCCTTTGCCCCATATCGACGATCTTTTGGATCAAATGTATGGGGCTTCAGTATTTTCGAGAATTAATCTGAGATCTAAATATCACCAACTGAAGGTGAGAGAGCAGGATGTAGCTAAGACAACATTTCGGACCAGATATGGACACTACGAGTTTGTAGTGATGCCATTCAGGCTTACGAACGCGTCCACAGTCTTCATGGAGTTGATGAACAGCATCTTCATTGACTTCCTAGACCAGTTTGTAGTTGTCTTCATCGATGACATTCTGGTTTACTCTTGCAGTAAAGAGGAGCATACAGGACACTTGAGAATTGTTCTTCAGGTCTTACAGGACAGAGAGCTTTATGCCAAGCTCTCTAAGTGCGAGTTTTGGATGTCCGAGGTAGCATTCCTAGGGCACATTGTCTCAACTGAAGGGATCAGGGTAGATCTGGCGAAGATCGAGTCAGTAGCATCTTGGCCACCACCTTAGAACGTCAAAGAGGTACACAATTTCTTAGGATTGGCGGGCTACTACCGGCGTTTTGTTGAGGGCTTTTCTGTTATCGCCCGACCGCTCACTTCCTTACTGAGGAAGTCTACGAGGTTCATATGGTCCGAGTGTTGCCTGCAAAGCTTTGAGGATCTGAAGAAGAGGTTGACCTCTGCTCCTATCCTAGCTCAGCCAGAGGGCATTGAGGATTTTGTGGTGTATAGCGACGCATCCAAGCTGGGCTTGGGATGTGTTCTGATGTAGAGAGGTAAGGTGATTGCTTACGCGTCTAGACAGCTCAAAACGTACGAGGAGAATTACCCTACCCATGATTTGGAGTTGGTTGTTGTGGTTCACGCTTTGAAGATTTGCACACATTATCTTTACGGAGCTACGTGTCAAATCTTCACAGACCATAAGAGTCTGAAGTACATATTCACTTAGCGGGAGTTGAATAACCGCCAGCGCAGATGGTTGAAGTTGATCAAGGATTTCGAGCTTGAGATCTTATACCACACGGGGAAAGCTAATGTGGTAGCAGATGCCCTTAGTAGGAAGACTCCCCGAGAGATGGCGATTGCTAGGCTGACAGCTCAGCCACAGTTACAGCGGACCTGGCATGGCTGGAGATGGATATCTACTTTCCGGATTCCGACATCCAGTTGTCCACCTTGGAGATAATACCTGATTTGTTGGCCTAAATCCAACAGAAGTAGGAGAGTTGCCCAACTTTGACACAGATTCGAGACCGGATGTCTCGAGGAGAAGCGCCGTAGTTTGTAGTTGGTGCTGACTGAGTTCTGTGATACCAAGAGCGTGTTTGTGTGCCTTCAGATCGAGAGTTGAGACAGAGGATCCTTAAAGAGGCTCGCTCTTCACCTTACTCAGTACACCCTGGTGCGAGTAAGATGTACCAGGATATGAGACGCTCTTTCTGGTGGGGAGGTCTGAAGCCAGATGTGACTAGATATGTAGCTAAGTGTGCGACTTGTCAGCAGGTCAAGATCGAGCATCATAGATCAGGAGGCAAGCTACACCCACTTCTTGTTCCTTAGTGGAAGTGGGAAGACATCTCTATGGATTTTGTTACCGGTTTGAGACCGAGTCGAGGCTTTGATGCTATTTGGGTGATAGTAGATTGACTAACAAAGACCGCACGTTTCATTCCGATAAAGGAAACGTGGCCGGTGAGTCGGTTAGCAGAGGAGTTCACCAGAATGATATTGAGACTTCATGGAGTACCTAGGACTAATGTCTCTGACAGAGACGGACGGTTCACTTCGAGGTTCTAGCAGCAGATTCATGCCGTCCTAGGTACGAGTCTACAATTCACGACCGCTTATTATCCTCAGACCGATGGTCAGTCTGAGCGGACCATCCAGACTCTGGAGGACATGTTGAGAGCCTGCGTGATAGACTAGGGGCAGGTGTGGCCAGATCATCTACCCTTAGTGAGGTTTTCATATAACAACAGTTGGCATGCATCGATCAGGACGTAACACCCCGAATCCTAGAGGACTCGAAATGCTACGAGCTGGGACCTCACAATGGGTCCCGGCTCTTAGCCTGGCAACAACTTCATCGGACCTTACAACACGGCACAAATAAAAAGGCAAAACAAAGAGTTTTATAACATGAGCGAAATAAAAAGAATCCAAATTCTGAAAACAATACAGCCAAGTCTCAAAAACCAGAAATACCAACATCAGTCTCAATAGTCATAAAATAAAATATAACAGTCCCGTCCTATAATGCACGGAACCCCGGCTGCCCACTACCGCCGGATCACTCGATCGCCTCCCTAACCTGCAAGGCATCTACAAGCGGTATAAAACCGTTAGCTAACATTCTATGCATAAGTATAACGGTAAAAGCACAAACACACAACATACGCAATCAGCATGTAACACTCATTCCTTTTTATTATTTTTAAATAAGTGATACGTCATTACTAATGATACTTATTTTGTGACACGAGGGATTCCCAAACCTCGCCCCTGTCCCCGTTTACCAACGCGGAATGGTACTAATGCATGTGACCGTCTACCGGACTGGGCTGGTCGCAGGGAACCTCCTAGACTCTTGCAAGAGCTAGGCAGATGATGCCACGACCCGTTATCATACACTTGGGTCAATTATACAATATACTACAGTCGGCCTATTCCATTTTTGTTATTTATCTTAACTATCACACACCACTCATACGCATCACACACATGCAAGAAGCTAGCTAAGTAAGTCAGCGGACTCACCGAATTAAATCTCATCTCTCTTAACAACACTAAATCAGTAGCTGTAGGAACTCAGTTGCCTGTCAAAGGAGGCACGTGGGTCAACATTTTTCCTTGGATACTTAGAAGTCTAAAACTCCTAAGATGTACGATTCTATGAGCAGAAGTTATTACAATGTTTATTTAAGGTAAATTGACTATTTTACCCTTGGTTCCGAGACTTCCAAAAACACGTAAAAAGTACTTAAATTCTTACTTCAGGCTAACTAATCATATTCTACTCCCTAGGATGATTTTAGGTGACAACTATAAAAACTACCCATTTTCTATTTCTCGAAAAGTCACTAAAGTCCAACTACAGCTTTAAATATGAAATTAAAATAAACTTATAAAAATTCTAAAATAAATTTCTAACTTATCTATGATCTCTAATCTACTCATAGGAGAAACAATTTCTTAAAACTGTTCAATCGTTATTCCTACAAAAATCTTTAAAGTTGGCTACAACACTACAAATGTTCCCAAACATAGTCAAAATTTTCTGCTGGAAAAACAGCTCAACTACTTCACTTTGAGACCCTATAACTTTCAATCCGACCGTTCATTTGTTCCCAAATTTTAACACGGTAAACTATGTATATCTATCTATGATCTATTAAAAATTGAACGGTGGGTCTTCAACCAATCGTTTTAACATTGATTCACAACCGTGACCCTTTTTACTTTCAAAACTGAGGTTTTTAAGGGGAGTTTCTCACTTCCATTTATATAATAATCTAATCTACTTCACTAGGTTATCTAATGGTCAGAAATTGGACACTCTAGGAGGCTACAACAACTCGCTTACTACTCGTCACTTCTCTAGTTCGATCTCTCCTCATCACCACATTAAAACATTTTAAAACCTAAGTACACACATGTCTATTTCATCTATAGTTTAAAGATTGAAATGCGGCCAAGATAAAGGGAAAATGATTGATCCTTTACCCAAGGTTTTGATGACTGTAGAAGGTAAGTTGTGGCACTAGTGTCGGAGGGTCTGATTCCAAGGTGGCCGTCTCTTCTTCTGTCACCGCAGGGCACGAACGAAACAGCCCTCCAAACTGGTTATCTTCTGGGAAGGAGTGTGTACTGAGAGTTAGATTTAGAGAGGAACTGATTGTAGAAGGGATGAATGAAATCACTTACACTACTCCGGCTTCTGGCGAGGCTTCTGCAACGAGTAGCCCCGGAAATAGATAGACGAGCAGCTCCAGAAATAGATAGACGAGCAGCTGTTGTAGTTCTCTCCTCTGCTGGCTCTTTTCCTTGCAATTTCCTGTGGTTGGAACGTTGCTGAAGGTGTGAAGAATCCAAGCAAGTGCAGCGTGAATGAGATTAGGAAGAGGCGATGCAAAGGACCGTTCTGAGCGTGACAGAAGATAGAAGAAAATCAAAAGCGCTGCTGTAGGAGTAAAGGAGTGTCAATATTGCGTTAAAGCCGGCTGTTACAGAAGGCTCTTCAGTAGCCGTTAAATGAAGGAGAGAAGGAAGGAGAAGGGCCGGCTGTTCACACGTAGATCACTGGCTGGAGAGGGCTGAAAGCTGGGCTGGAGGGAGCTGAACGTGTTGGGCTGTAGGGGCTGTCAATGGGCTCGTAAACAGCCTCTCCTGGACTGCTGCAGGCTGGGCTCGAAGTCACACTGCTGGGCTATTGTGGGTAAGCAAACTGGCTGAGCTTAAGGTAGGAGTAGTGGGCTGAAACATGCTAGAAAAATGGGCTGAATTGCTTGTCAAAAATCTGTCAAAACTCGTCATGGCCTTGTGAGGCCCATGAATGAGTTTGTCACAGATTTGTCGGGCTTTGTCAAGGCCTCGTCTCAGCTTAGTCATAGTCTCGTCACCACTTGTCATGATCTCGTCTAAAGTCCTCGATAAGAATGAATTATAACAACTAGGGTTTGATATAAATCTATCATTTTATGTGAATAAAATTCTAGATAAAATAATAGATAATTATAAGAATTAGAGCTTGATATAATTTTATCATTTTATGTGAATTAAATTCTACATAAAATAATGAAATTTGTGAAGGACGAGATACTAGATAGAAAGGGAAACCGTCAACGGCGGAATTAGACGGAATAAAAATTCCGGATATTACATCAGTACCCCCTTAAAATATGTTTCGTCCCGAAACTTAGGACAAGGTACTTAATTAAACGACTTCCATAAATAAACTGGTATGTCCTAGTCTCACTAAAATTTAATTTCCATTTCTAAACTTCTCTAACCTTATCAAGGCGTAACGAAAAAAAACTGGTCGTTACATCAGATCCCCCTCAAAAATAAGTTTCGTCCCAAAACTTAGGGTAGTTCCCAAGATCATGAAACGTAAGTGAGCCCTATGACTAACAAGTTACCACATCAAGACACTATTCGCCACTTAGCGTGCGTGCAAATAAGCTTTAAATTTATAAAACTAGAATCAAGCAAGCGAACCCGCAGTGTACGGATCGATATAGTTAAGCAAAAATTCCAGAGTATCGAACACAGGGATTTGGGGGGAACAAATTCAATTGTAGGTTATCAAGCAAGTAAATGTATGAAGCTTTTCAAGTATTGGGAAAATAACAATCCTAAAGATCCAGATATCCAGTTGTGGCAATCGATTCAAGATATACTTAAAGATATAAAGACAGATTTAAGGTATGCAAATGTATGCTAATGTAAGGTAATCGTACGGTGAAGTTCCAAAGACCTTATATGACTCACCTACAAGACACTCTCTATAAAGGTTGTTGAGGCTTCAGTATAGAAAGGTTCTAAAGGTAAGAATTAATATCAAATACCCAGACTTATAATCCAAGGATCAAGACTAACTAAATCGATTAAAGTTATGACACTCACAATCAAGGTAGAGGTTGTTGAGGCTTCACTACCACCTAGAAAAGGCAGGCCAAGACTAAGTTAAAGTAAATCTTTAACTTTGGATTGAAGTAAAAGCAAGTTCGTAACTTAACACCAAATTACGGTTAGTTCTTGAGTTCCACGGCCGTGGAAGCTCAAGAACAGATCGTGGATTAGGTTCGTCGGCGGTTTTCTCTAACTCTCTGGGTCCAATCTGTTTACGATCGATCTATCATCATCTAAGCCACAACTATCCACCCTTCACCTTAGAATTGTTAAGGGTTTTTAGCCAATAACAATCATATTGATATCAAATTCAAGGTTTAAAAGATTGAAAGATGAAAACTTCCGAAAACCTTCAATAACTTTCAAACTAATCTCAAAGTCACAATCAAGAACAATAATCGTCACTAGATTCGGAATAACACAAACAATCACAATCTACGATAAGAAGGAAGAACGGGATGTCAATCCGTCTTCTAAATCAAACCTAAGCAAGAAGCGTAATCTTCTTGCGAACAATCTTCCGAATCTTCCGTCAATCCGGAAATCCCAATGACAAGGCGCAAATCTCCCAAAGACAATCTCCGCCAAATGCGAAATTAGGGCAATTCCAAGAGCAAGCGTAAGATGCGTCTATGCGTAAGCGAAGGTGACATAATCTCTCTTCGTCCGTCCTTTTATAGTGTAAGATAAAATATCGGCCCGGCCCAATTGCGTAAGAGATCGTGGCTTAAAGTGTGGCGAAAAAGATCGCCAAGATCACGGTCGTGGAAGGGTTCCACGGCCGTAATTTAGAGCGTGGAAATCAACACGGTTTGAACCAACTTCTCCACGGACGTAGAAGTCACTGGAATGAACCACGCTTCCCTGGCCATGGTTCCACGGCCATGGACTTGAACGTGGAAATCAGTACGGCCGTATTTTAGAGCGTGGTTTAGGGCAAGAACGTGATTCTTCTCTAGCCTCGTGCATTCTTCAAGTTGGCACTCCCTTAGATCCTAGGAATGTCCTCAATCCATGGACATACTCAATCAACTCCATCCTTGCTCAATTCCGTTCGGAAATAGCTCTCAATTACCTATAATCAACATAAAGCTTGTGTAGATCTCTATATCGACATTATAGACAAACTAGCTCACAAATGCATCAATGCTCAATCAATGACTATCAATAAGGATCAAATACACTTAGAAAACATGCCTAAAATATCATAATATTTCATGCTAACAAATAACCCCATACTTGCCACTTGCTTGTCCCTAAGCAAGGTCTTTCAAAAGCTTTAAAACAAAAGTTAGGATGAAATATGTGTACCTTCTCAAAGCAAAACTTCTTTTTGATGAATGTGCCTTCTAATCATTAGATCATCCTCAAATCTTGCTTCAATCGTTTATAAGACTTTCATACACTTAATTAAAGAGTAAAGAGTAAAGAAAGTTCATGAATCAACCAAACTTCCATACAAACATCATAACCTTTCAAACATTATTAAAATCAATCATAAGAAACTTCAATTTAGATCACCAAGTCATATAACATTCTTTTGATCTTAAGGACTTTCAAAGAAAAAGGTCTAGTATGTGGAAAGGGAAGGAAACTTTAAGGAGTGTGGTGCATGAATCCGGGAAAGTGGATAACTACTCTCTTCTTCTTCTCTTGCGGTTTCCACAACAACTTCAACTTTGACCTTCGCTCTCTTCTTTTCATTTTTCGACTTTACTTTTGGAGTTATGGATAGAGATGCACAAAAACCGAAGCCTAGGAGATTGGCGTTTCTCAATTTTTACGAGATGCCCCAAACCCTTAGCGCACATACCATAATCCGCTAGGAATATCGCTCAATCCGACTTTGGCAAGACACAAACACCCGGCTATGTGAATGGTGCCGAGTTACTCATCATCATGATTGACTTCCCCAAACCTACAATTTCTTTCTATTCCTTTGAATGCAAAGTACTGCTTTTATGGCCCTCCCACATCATTCATGCCTTTTTCATTCAACTCCTCCAAGTTCCCGGATAGGTAAAGGAGGTCAATATTTCAATGAGGGCTAAATGATCAAAGAAAGAAGAAAGAAAAATCGAATCGCCTTACTCATCTCGACAAGAAGTATAAGAACTTATAATGTGATTTCAACATCAATTCCTCAACATGATTTAAGTAACATTTATCACATTATGAAACTTGCAAAAGAGGTATAATCAACTCATTCAATTTCTTTTCAGTTCACTATTCGTTTAAGCATGCAATTGTCATCAAACTCAATTCACAAGTAGTGATTATCATAGAAATCATCTCAATTCCTTAGAAGCACAAAATTTTCAAAATTTTTCAATTTTTATGGGTTTTTCAAACTCTTTTCCATGCAATGCAATATTGAAACGTGCAACAATATAATGAACATGCAAGATAGTCTCGATAGAAGCAATCATAGTGAGTAAGAGTTATTACAACTTTTAGTCTCACCCCACCCCATACTTGGAACAAACATTGTCCCTAATGTTCAAATAGAAGAAAGAAAAGAAGAAAAGAAAGAAAGAAAAAGAAAGAAAAGAAAAAGAAACTCACAAAATGGCGGTGGAGCGGCTAAAACTGTCGGTCATGCAAATCATCACTGCGGTGGAGGCGGAGGCGGGAATGAAGAGAAGCTGGAGTCGTAGTGCCGCCCGAACTGCTGGCGGTAGACGTCTCTCATCATATGATCGAGGTCATCCATACGTCCATCTCTAGCATCGGCTCGAATCTACAATGCTCCCACTCTGTCAGAAAGCCTAGTAGCCCACTCCGGCATCTGCTCATACCATCCCGGAGCCTTACTCTACCACTCTGGTGCATCTGACGGTGCTGGTGCTGGTGCTGGTGGCTGCTGTGCGGACCATGGAGATGGAGCTCCGTACCATGCAGGAGGTGTCTCCATCCAAGTAGGTCTCTCACTCACGCTGGCGCGGCGAGAAGATGAACCTGAAGCTCTGGCTGGACGTGGAGAACGTCTAGGCACATCAGAAGCAATGTCCGGCTGATCCGGAAACGTGTCAAACTCCTGCTCTGCTCCTCCTCCTCCCTCAAACTGATCTCTCATCTCCTCCTCCTCAACTACGGGCGGTGGTGGGACATATAGAGGAGCTGCAATCCTGTTCGCATGCATAGCTGCGAACGTAGCCGTCCAATTATGGCGTCCTGCCATAATGGAGTACTCTGGGAGCCACTCAATGCCCCTCCCCGTCCTGCTCTCCCAAGGCATAGCTGCGTAAGGCGGACCTCTATGGGTAGGGAAGATAAGGCCTCTAGTCATGAAGGTCTGGAGTCCTAGGGGTACAGCTGGTATGCGTGTGTGTTTGCCACTTAGCGTGCGTGCAAATAAGCTTTAAATTTATAAAACTAGAATCAAGCAAGCGAACCCGCAGTGTACGGATCGATATAGTTAAGCAAGAATTCCAGAGTATCGAACACAGGGATTTGGGGGGAACAAAATCAATTGTAGGTTATCAAGCAAGTCAATGTATGAAGCTTTTCGAATATTGGGAAAACAACAATACTAAAGATCCAAGTATCTAGCTGTGGCAATCGATTCAAGATATACTAATGATATAAGGACAGAGTTAAGGTATGCAAAGGTATACGAATGTAAGGTAATCGTATGGTGAAGTTCCAAAAACCTTATATGACTCACCTAAAAGAGACTCTCTATAAAGGTTGTTGAGGCTTCAGTATAGAAAGGTTCTAAAGGTAAGAATTAACGTCAAATACCCAGACTTGTAATCCAAGGATCAAGACTAACTTAACCGATTGAGGTTGTGACACTCACAATCAAGGTAGAGGTTGTTGAGGCTTCACTACCACCTAGAAAAGGTAAGCCTAAACTAAGTTAAAGCAAATCTTTAACTTTGGATTAAAGTAAAAGCAAGTTCGTAACTTAACACAAAATTACGGCTAGTTCTTGAGTTCCACGGCCGTGGAAGCTCAAGAACAGACCGTGGATTAGGGTTGTCGGCGATTCTCTCTAACTCTCAGGCTCCAATCTGTTTACGATCGATCTATCATCATCTAAGCCACAACTATCAACCCTTCACCTTAGAATTGTTAAGGGTTTTTAGCCAACAATAGTCATATTGATATCAAATTCAAGATTTAATGAATGAAAGATGAAAACTTCCGAAAACCTTCAATAACTTTCAAATCAATCTCAAAGTCACAATCAAGAACAATAATCGTCACTAGATTCGAAATAGACAAACAATCACAAATTTTAGATAAGAAGGAAGAACGGGATGTCAACCCGTCTTCTAAATCAAACCTAAGCAAGAAGCGAAATCTCCTTGCACACAATCTTCCGAATCTTCGATCTTCCGTCAATCCGGAAATCATAATAGCAATGCGCCAAAAATCTCTCAAACACAATCTCCGCCAAATGCGAAATTAGGGCAATTCCAAGCGCAAGCGTAAGATGCGTCTATGCGTAAGCGAAGGTGTAAAGCGAGGTCGTAAAGCGAGGTGACAGAATCTCTCTTCGTCCGTCCTTTTATAGTGTAAGATAAAATATCGGCCCGGCCCAATTGCGTAGGAGATCGTGGCCTAGAGTATGGCGAAAAATATCGCCAAGATCACGGTCGTGGAAGGGTTCGACGGCCGTAATTTAGAGCGTGGAAATCAACACGGTTTGAACCATCTTCTCCACGGCCGTAGAAGTCACTGGAATGAATCACGCTTCCCTGGCCATGGTTCCACTGCCGTGGACTTGAACATGGAAAGTAATACGGCCGTATTTTAGAGCGTGGTTTAGGGCAAGAACGTGATTCTTCCCTAGCCTCGTGCATTCTTCAAGTTGGCACTCCCTTAGCTCCTAGGAATGTCCTCAATCCATGGAGATACTCAATCAACTCCATCCTTGCTCAATTCCGTTCGGAAATAACTCTCAATTACCTATAATCAACATAAAGCTTGTGTAGATCTCAATATCAACATTATAGACAAACTAGCTCACAAATGCATCAATGCTCAATCAATGACTATCAATAAGGATCAAATACACTTAGAAAACATGCCTAAAATATCACAATATTTCATGCTAACAAATAACCCCATACTTGCCACTTGCTTGTCCCTAAGCAAGGTCTTTCAAAAGCTTTAAAACAAGAGTTAGGATGAAATATGTGTACCTTCTCAAAGCAATACTTCTTTTGGATGAATGTGCCTTCTAAACAATAGATCATTCTCAAATCTTGCTTCAATCGTTTATAAGACTTTCATACACTTAATCAAAGAGTAAAGAGTAAAGAAAATTCACGAAGCAATCAAACTTCCATAAAAACATCATAACCTTCAAACATTATCAAAATCAATCATAAGAAACTTCAATTTAGATCACCAAGTCATATAACATTCTTTTGATCTTAAGGACTTTCAAGGAAAAAGGTCTAGAATGTGGAAAGGGAAGGAAACTTTAAGGAATGTGGTGCATGAATCCGGGTAAGTGGACAACTACTCTTTTCTTCTTCTCTTGCGGTTTCCGCAACACCTTCAACTTAGAGCTTCGCTCTTTTCTTTTCATTATTCGACTTTACTTTTGGAGTTATGGATAGAGGTGCACAAAAACCGAAGCCTAGGAGATTGGCGTTTCTCGATTTTTATGAGATGCCTCAAACCCTTAGCGCATATACCATAATCCGCTACGAATATCGCTCAATCCGACTTTGGCAAGACACAAACACCCGGCTATGTGAATGGTGCCGAGTTACTCATCATCATGATTGACTTCCCCAAACCTACAATTTCTTTCTATTCCTTTGAATGCAAAGTATTGCTTTCATGGCCCACCCACATCATACATGCCAATATCAATCAATTCCTCCAAATTCCCGGATAGGTAAAGGAGGTCAATATTTCAATGAGTGGCTAAATGATCAAAGAAAGTGGAAAGAAAAATCGAATTGCCTTAATCATCTCAACAAGAAGCATAAGAACTTATAGTGTGATTTCAACTTCAATTCCTCAACATGATTTAGGTAACATTCATCACATTATGAAACTTGCAAAAGAGGCATAATCAACTCATTCAATTCCTTTTCAATTCACTATTCGTTTAAGCATGCAATTGTCATCAAACTCAATTCACAAGTAGCGATTATCATAGAAATCATCTCAATTCCTTAGAAGCACAAAATTTTCAAAATTTTTCAATTTTTATGGGTTTTTCAAACTCTTTTTCATGCAATGCAATAATGAAACGTGCAGCAATATAATGAACATGCAAGATAGTCTCGAATAGAAGCAATCAAAGTGAGTAAGAGTTATTACAACTTTTAGTCACACCCCACCCCATACTTGGAACAAACATTGTCCCTAATGTTCAAATGAAAGAAAGAAAAGAAGATAAGAAAAAGAAACTCACAAAGTGGCGGTGGAGCGGCTAAAGCTGTCGGTCATCATCATCGTCATTGTGGCACTGGTGGAGGCGGGAATGGAGAGAAGCTGGGGTCGTAGTGCCGCCCGAACTGCTGGCGGTAGACGTCTCTCATCATATGATCGAGGTCGTCCATGCGTCCGTCCCTAGCATCGGCTCGGATCTCCAATAATCCCACTCTCTCTGAAAGACCGGTGGCCCAATCTGGCATCTGCTCATACCATCCCGGGGCCTGACTGTACCACCCTGGAGCATCTGACGGTGCTGGTGCTGGTGCTGGTGGCTGTTGTGCGGACCATGGAGGTGGAACTCCGTACCATGCAAGAGGCGTCTCCATCCAAGTAGGTCTCTCACTCACGTTGGCGCGGCGAGAGGACGAACCTGAAGCTCTGGCTGGACGTGGAGAACGTCTAGGCACATTAGGGGCCGCATCCGGCTGATCCGGAAACGTGCCAAACTCCTGCTCTGCTCCTCCTCCTCCTCCCTCAAACTGATCCCTCATCTTCTCCTCCTCAACTACGGGCGGTGGTGGGACATATGGAGGAGCTGCAATCCTATTCGCTTGCATAGCTGCGAACGTCGCCTTCCAATTATGGCGTCCGGCCATAATGGAGTACTCCTGTAGCCACTCAATACCCCTACCCGTCCTGCTCTCCCAAGGCATGGCTGCATAAGGCGGACCTCTATGTGTACGTAAGATGAGACCTCTAGTCATGAAGGCCTGAAGTCCTAGGGGTACGGCTGGTATGCGTGTACATGCAGAAAAATCAACCCCTAACATCCTAGCAAGATGGGTAACTATCCCACCATATCCAATCTTGCCCTTCCTCTTGTTCTTAAGCTTGCTCATGGTAGCAGCTAAGAGGGTGGCGCAGTCAGCTCGGCGCCCATACAACATAGAATACAACAGAAAGAGCTCATCCGTCTTGATCTTTTGTGGTTTCTCCGTCCTAGGGAAGAGACACTCCGAAAGAACACGGTGAGCAATCTTCAAGGCTAAGTGATACATCAACTTAGCCTTGGTGTCAGCTGGTTGCCAGCGGTCCTCGCTGGTGTAAATCATAGCAACCTCCTCCCAAAAATCTTTGGCGTAAACGCCACTAGGAAAACGACCGTTGAAGGTCTCTTGGAACCCAAAGAAGGCTCCAAACTCTCGGATGGTGAAATCATAGTTTCTTTCCATAAGACGGAAAGAAACGGTCCTATCCACATGGTTGTGCTCAAACGACGTCACAACCTCTCTCGTGATCTCCTCGTAGGCGTCTTCTCGGATAGCCGAGAAGACAACTAGTCCGGCTCTATCCAAGAGCCAAGTAAGGTCATCTATGATGTTAAGAGGAGCTAGATCCTCTAACAATAGGTACCTAGGTCCAATCACAACCCTCTCATGGATCCTCTCGAGTGCGTCGAGGTGATCCTCATGAATGGTCGGTACTCTAGGGCTAGGAGGTGCGGGTGATGAAGGTGAGGATGGAGGTGAAGGGGAGGAAGGTGGTGGTGCTCTAGAGGATGAAGAAGAAGAGGGGTTACCCTTCCTCTTCTTGTTTTTGTCATTCTTCTTCTCCTTAATTCTCCCAGAAACTCTCCTCACGAAGTCCATCACTATTCAAAATCACGGTCTGTTCTTGGTATTTCCACGGCCGTGGAATTTCCAAAGACAATGATTCGTCTCGCTTTTTCTCAAAATTCAGCAAACAACACTCAAACTCAGCAATCAGGCAGCCCTAGTCTAATTCCTTCCAATTTCAATTAGTTCTCCTATAATTTCTAGCAAAAACGAACCCAAATTGACAAAGATCAAGAAGAGTGGAAAAAACCTAGGTTTCGGATTTTAAAATCCGAATTGTGCGTTCCTTGGTGATTTGCCGCTCGATTCGTTGCTTGGATCTCGTTGGTGGTCGAATTTGCTTCAATTTGGAACGAAGAATCGTTGAAAACGATTAACGAACGGAGATTTGAGGTGAAGGGCGTGGAATCGGCGAGAGAGGGTCGTGGAATTGAGTTTTTGGTGTGTTTTTGTGAAGAACGTGGTTTATATAGTGGCCGGCAAAATTTTTGAAAACCACGGTCTGTCGGGGGGTTCCACTGCCGTGGAAATGTACGGAACCGTGGTTTTGGTGATTTTTTAAAGGCTTTTGGAAATTACGGTTACTGTAGCTGTCACGACCGTGGTTTAGGCCGTGGAACTCTCTGTAATGCTCCAAAGTACTTCGTCACTTTTCTTCAAAATAACTCTTCCCCTTTCCTTTTCCACCGTTCCTACATCCAAAAACACGAACATATCGGAAGGAATCGAAGGCAAAATGAAGCAAAAATGTCTAAACTAAGCTAAACTATGAATCGAAACCAAAAAACGTAAATGCAATACCTTGGGTTGCCTCCCAAGAAGAGCTTTGTTTAAGGTCCGTAGCTAGACCAAACTCGCACTTATTCGAGTGCGGCTGGCGCGAACTCTTCAGCTTGGAGTTCCGGCGTATACTTCTTGAGTCGTTGACCGTTCACCTTAAAGCTTCCGCCCGCTTCACCCCATACTTCAACTGCACCATGGGGAAAATACGCTTAATTAGAAAAGGTCCGGTCCAACGAGATTTAAGCATACCTGGAAAGAGAAGAAGCCTTGAATTGAAGAGGAGAACTTGATCTCCTTCTTTGAAGTCCTTTGGAATGATATGCTTATCATGCCATCGCTTTGCTCTCTCCTTATAAATCTTGGCGTTTTCATAGGCGTTCAAGCGGAGTTCTTCCAGCTCATTAAGGTCTAAGAGACGCTTCTCTCCTGCTTCCTTCATGCTGAAATTCAACCACTTGATAGCCCAAAACGCCTTGTGCTCCAACTCTACCGGTAAGTGGCAAGACTTCCCATGCACAAGGTTGTATGGTGTGGTTCCTATGGGAGTCTTGTACGCAGTCCGGTATGCCCACAATGCGTCATCAAGCTTCAAAGAGCAATCCTTCCTAGTCCTTGAAACCGTCTTCTCTAGGATTCCTTTGATCTCCCGATTTGAGATCTCAACTTGTCCACTAGTTTGTGGATGATAAGGGGTGGCGATCTTGTGAGTAACCCCATACTTAGCTAGAAGAGCTTCAAAGCGCCGGGCAATGAAGTGAGAACCTCCATCACTAATGATAGTCCTTAGTGTCCCAAATCGTGGAAAGATGGTCTTGTTGAAGAACTTAACCACCACCATGGCATCATTGGTGGGAGAGGCAATTGCTTCCACCCATCTAGAAACATAATCCACCGCCAAGAGTATGTATTGGTTTCCACAAGATGATGGGAATGGTCCCATAAAATCTACTCCCCAAACATCGAAAATCTCCACCTCTTGGATGTTATTGAGAGGCATCTCATTCCTCATAGAGATATTACCTGTTCTTTGACAAGCATCGCAACAAGAAACAAAGGATTGCACATCTCAAAATAAATTAGGCCAAAAAAATCCAGATTGCAATACCTTTGCGCTAGTCTTGTTCGAACTAGCGTGTCCTCCACAAGGTAGTGAATGACAATGGAGGATGACACTTTGCATCTCATCTTCCGGCACACATCGCCGAATGATGCCATCCGGACCTCTCTTGAATAGGAGAGGTTCATTCCAAAAGTATTCCCGGACATCCTTAAAGAACTTCTTTCTTTGTGCGTAGGATAGTCCGGGTGGTATCTCCTGGCAAACCAAATTGTTAACAAAATCAGCAAACCATGGTTCGTTACCTTTGGAGATCACATCGATGCACTCCTCAATAATGTGTAGGTGTTCGTCCGGGAAGGAGTCATCTATAGGTAAGTGGTCGTCCTCTAGATGTGTTAGGCGACTCAAATGATCCGCAACAGAATTTTCCGAACCTTTCTTGTCGCGGATCTCTAGATCGAATTCTTGTAGGAGAAGAATCCATCTTATTAGCCTTGACATCGCATCCTTCTTTGCAAGGAGGTACCGTATCGCAGCATGATCCGTGTAGACAATCACCTTTGCACCTACAAGATAAGAGCGAAACTTGTCAATTGCATAGACAATGGCTAGAAATTCTTTTTCCGTAGTGGCGTAGTTGAGCTGCGCTTCATCTAGCGTCTTGCTAGCGTAGTATATGGAATGGGTTCGCCCTTCCTTTCGTTGTCCAAGAACAGCTCCTATAGCTACTTTACTAGCATCGCACATAACCTCAAAAGGAAAAGTCCAATCCGGAGGTTGGATAATAGGTGCTGAAATTAGAGCTTCCCGGATCATGTTAAACGCATCCAAGCATTCTTGCGAAAACTCAAAAACTGCATTCTTCATCAATAGATTAGTGAGCGGTTTTGATATTTTAGAAAAGTCTTTAATGAAACGTCTATAAAATCCAGCATGTCCTAGGAAACTTCTTATCCCTTTCACCGAAGTTGGGGGAGGAAGCTTCTCTATAGTCTCTATTTTCGCCTTATCCACCTCTATCCCTCTACTAGAGATTAGGTGTCCTAATACAATTCCTTCCTTTACCATAAATTGACACTTCTCCCAATTAAGAACTAGGTTAGTGTCTTCACACCTTTGTAGAACAAGAGCAAGGTTAGAAAGGCAATTGTCAAAAGAGGAACCGTATACGGAGAAGTCATCCATGAAGACCTCCATGATTTCCTCAATGTATTTGGAGAAGATCGCCATCATTCACCTTTGAAAGGTAGCTGGGGTGTTGCAAAGCCCGAACGGCATTCTCCTATAAGCGAACGTACCCCACGGGCACGTGAATGTGGTCTTCTCCTGATCATCCGGGTGTATCGGAATCTGAAAGAAACCACTATAACCTTCAAGATAGCAAAAGTGCGAATGTTGCGCTAACCTTTCAAGCATTTGATCGATGAAGGGTAGTGGGAAGTAATCCTTCCTCGTCGCGTTGTTAAGCTTGCGGTAGTCTATGCACATCCGCCATCCCGTTACGGTTCGGGTAGGAATGAGTTCGTTGTTCTTGTTGGTGATAACCGTCATTCCTCCCTTCTTCGGAACTACTTGAACCGGACTCACCCATTTACTATCGGAGATAGGATAGATGATACCTGCATCAAGAAGTTTAAGAATTTCCTTCTTGACAACCTCCTTCATGGTCGGATTCAACCGCCTTTAAGGTTGTCTTGAAGTCCT
This sequence comes from Fagopyrum esculentum, assembly GCA_033239045.1. Taxonomy (NCBI): domain Eukaryota; kingdom Viridiplantae; phylum Streptophyta; class Magnoliopsida; order Caryophyllales; family Polygonaceae; genus Fagopyrum; species Fagopyrum esculentum. The sequence continues at coordinate 29,370,537 of BSUD01000003.1, forward strand.
AAAGTCTTCCTCCATTAATATTTTATGCATGCATAGGGAGGGTTTAATTCCTACTAAGTCTTCTTAGTATAGCCTAAAGCTTTCCTATGTTTCCTAAGGACAACCATAAGCTTACTATGTTCATCTATGGTTAGATCGGAACTAACAATAACCGGATAAGTAGAGTTAGGTCCTAGAAAAGCATACCTTAGATGTGTAGGAAGTTGTTTCAATTCCATTGTTTTCGGAGCTTTCAATGGCTCTTGAGGAGCATCCGATGCCTCCTTAGGAGCGTCTAAGGGTGTAGAGGGTGTGGGAGAAGAATCAAAAGAAGTTGAAGAAGTGGCACGATCATCCCCTTCCACGGCCAAAATTACGGTTTCCATACACCCTCCACGGCCGTGGTTTAGGGCGTGGAAAGTGGTTACGGTTGCTCTGCCTCCTCCACGACCGTGTAACCCTCTGGAGTGAGCCACGCTTTGGGTGGTGAGATCCACGGCCGTGGAATATAGTGTATGGTCGTGGATTCTCACGTTTTCTGCCTCGTCGTGGAGCTTCTCAAATTCCACTTCACCCACTTCTTCTTGTGCTTCTAAGGCTTCAATTACCTCATTGCACTCCTCTTCTTCCCCTACATTCGTTAGACTCATAGTAATAACCTTTTGCACAGGATCTTTGAAGAGAATAGCACTTACCTCCTCTCTAGACAACCCTTCTTCATCTTGGATATTGAAAATATCCTCGTCAAAGATTGGCTCCTTCACTAGAGTGGAAAGAACAAACTCTACCTTCTCTTCTCCTATGTGAAAGGCGAGTCTAGCATTCTTGCAATCGACTATGCAGCCGGAAGTTGCAAGAAACGGTCTTCCGAGTATGATTGGGACCGGACTATCTGCAGGAATGTCAAGCACAACAAAATCAATGGGAACAAAGAATTTACCTAGCTTGACTGGGACGTCTTCTACAATACCGACGGGGCGAGTGATGGATCGATCCGCCATGTACAACGTCATCTTCAACGATTTAGGGTCGCCTAAACCGATCTTCCTACATAATGTAAGTGGTATGATGCTCACACTTGCTCCTAAGTCACATAATGCATCGTATGTGACATCTCCTGTAACACCCCGAATCCACGGGACTCGGGACGCTACGGGTTGGGACCTCATAGTGGGTCCCGACCCTTAGCCTGACAACAATTTCACCGGATCTTACAACAAGACACAAATAAAGGCAAAACCGAAATTCATTTTAATGCAATGATATGAAACCCAAAAGAAAACAACAAAAGACTCCAGCCGAGATACAACTCCAAAGGAAAACGCCATACATGAGACATACATAATACCATAAACAAAACATAATACAACCCCCAAAACCCATCCTAAAATGTACGGACCCCGACTGCCCACTCTTCCGGATCTCTCGGCCACGTCCCTAACCTGCAAGGCAACTACAACAATATCGGTATAAAACCGTTAGCTAGCATTCAAGGCATTAGAATCATGGTGTTGGCACACACACACATATAGACATCATGACACACAACATGATCTAAACACACATGTCCGGTTTATTATCTCTTTGTTCTTATTAAGTCATATCCCTTACTATTTCACTTATGGTGTGACACGAGATTCACTCGCCCTTGTGCCCTTTCACCAATCGGGTTTGTACTTGATGCGGATCAGCATCACCCGTTGGACTGGTCGCAAGGCACCTCCCAGTCATCCCCATTTTGGACTGGACAAGCAGTCACCGCCCGTTATCATACACTTGGGCCAATTATAAACATATAAAGGTCGGTAATCCTATTTCCGATTCAGTTGTTATAAATAATAAACAATAAACACACATAAACAATAAATACACATAAACAATAAACACACATAAACAATAAACACACATCACCAATAACGCATTGAAACTAATACGGAGAATGCGAGCTAAGTAAGTCCGGAGACCTACCTGTAGCAGGTCAAGTTCAGTCAACGGTATTCTTTGACTGCATAGGAGTCTAATCTCAAATGCCTGATCATAAAAAGATACTTGTATCAATAACATAATATCTAATACCTTAGAAGTTTTCACTTCTAAGTTAATAACGATCATCTAAGAGGAAATACTGAACTATTCCTACTTGGATAAAAGACGATTTTACCCTTGAATCGGAAAACCCTAAAAGCTTTAGGAAGACTCCTAAACTTCTTCTAAAATCAAAATATGATGGCCAACACTAAAAGAAAGAAAAAGTTCTACTGAGTTTGAAAGCTTTTCCAACTTCAAACTCCTTATCAAGATAAAAAAGGTCAACTAAACGCTACTACTATATCTCAAAGGTTCCGAGGAACACCAAAACATACCAAAGTCGTTTACTCTTAGTTATGACAGAAGTCCAATAACACAAATTCTTCACATAAATTCTTTAAAACTATTCTTATAATAATTTAAAGGCCTTATGCCATGTCCATACAACTATACTATCAACTAATCCATTTCAAGATCCGTCCAACATAAAGATCCGTCCAACATAAAGATCGTCCTCATCTAAAATCGATCTCATCTTGTCCACGAGTATTTATTTATTGCCTTCATATTATTAATTTTTGTTTTTCAGCCTTCATCTTATATGGACTCTTAACACATCCATACCCTTCACACAGACTCAAGATAGAAGCCTCTCGACATCCAAATACCTCTTAACTTCGATTTCAGTACAATAAGAAAAAAAACTAAGCAGACCTTCCACATAACAACAACCATAACCCATACATAACATTAATCTAAATTAATTACCACATCTTAAAATCTCACATACCCAAGACTCACTACACTGTTGGAAGAAGAAAAGGGTGGTGGACGGTCAGCAGCGCAGGCGGCGAGCTGGTGGTGGCTTTTCTGCGGCGAAGGCGACTCCTGGCGGCCGGTCGTCTGCAAGAACAAAGGGAGAAGACTCAGATTTCTGCCCAACAGCAGTGATGGAGGAGGAGGAGGCCGTTGTCCAAACCATAATAAAGACTAAGGAGATCCGGCACTCTCGAAGGCGTTCCTCAGTGCAACCAACCCAAGCAGGCGGCGGTTCCGACAGAAGGAAGGGGAGGAAGGTGAAATTGTTGCTCAAAGGAGAGGAAGAGAGCACAGAGCCGGCCGACTAGTTCCGGGTTCGTTTGTGAAAGGTGGTTGAGATCCCCGGTGTAGAAGAAGAACATAAGCGGGTACGGTGGCCGGAGTAGAAGGAAGAAGATGACGACCCAGCGGAAGAGGTCCCTCTCCGGCCTAGCGTCGCACGAGGTCGCCGAATCTGCAGCTTCCCTGGGTCCGCCATTGAAGCGAGAAAAGAGAAGAAAGGAAGAGGCGGGTCAAGCTAGGGAGAAGAGAAGAACAGAAAGGGAGGAAGGTGATGAAAAGGGGCGGCACGAACAAAGGTGAGGCAGAAGGGAGGCGGTTCTCATCTGAGGAAAAAAGGTAGCAGCTTTCCAACGCAAGGGAAAAGATGGAACATTTAGGGTTCACTTGAAAATTTCTAGATGGGCCCAACTGACCTTGCTGATGGGCCCAACGGCTGATTTATATTAATGGGTTAGAGAAGGAAAGGAAAACTGACGGGGCAAAAGGAAATGATAAAAATTGGCCAAAGTATTTGTAACGGGATTTCCGAATATAAAACTTTCCGACTTTTCAGAAAATAAAGTTACGAAAAATATATATGTGGATCGAATACATAAGTAAACTCGCAAAATATATTTTGAAATACTAAAACCATTCTCCAATTTATTTTCACGAGGTTATGTAATAATTTAACACGGGAAAAAAAATATATATCGATAACAGGCGGAAAGATAAATATCGCAAGCGCCTAAAATTTTGGGGCGTTACATCTCCCACTCCTATGGGAATACAAAATGACCCCGGATCCTTTAGCTTTGGGGGCATTTTCTCCTTCATGGTCTTGATAAGATTAGAAGAATCCGAACTCATCTTAACCTCTCCAAAATCCTCTAGCTTCCTCTTGTTGGAGAGGAGCTCCTTTAAGAACTTGCCATAAGCCGGCATACCTACAATAACATCAATGAAAGGTATATTAATATGCAGCTTGCTCATGAGTTCTATAAACTTACCAAATTGTTTATCTAGGCGTGCTCTCGCTCTAGATTGAGGGAATGGTAGGGGTGGTTTGTAAGCCGAAGGAGGAACGTAGACATCTTCCTTCTCCTTCCCCTTCTCTTTGTCTTTCTCAACGGGGACTTCAACAAACTTAGGCTGTGGATCGGTGGTAGTCACTCCGCTCCAAGTTGTGATTGCCATCACCCTTCCCTTAGGGTTGTCCTCCGTCTTTCTTGGATGTTTCCCTTGATTCCTAGGAACTTCCTCCGCATGGCTGAACATTTGGTTTTCTAAAACCTTTTGGGCTTTATCAACCTTAGAAATTTGATCATCAACCTTAATGATGCGGTTCTCCAAACCTTGAAGCTTTCGCAAAATCGTTTCCAACATGGGATCGGGCTTCTCCTTCCCCGAAGCATTTCCTCCGTTAGATGTTTGCCCCTCGCTTTTCAAGGGAGTAGAGGAAGAGGAAGGTGGAGTCAGTGAATTCGAATTGGAAGGATAAGAGTTACCGGAGTTTTGTTGATTGGAGCGCCAATTGTTGTTGTTTGAACCCCTATTGATGTTCCAATTGTTGTTCCGGTTGTTGTTGTTGCCATTCCAATTATTCCGGTTGTTGTTCCGGTTATTGTTGTTGTTGCGGTTTGTGTTCTCACCGCCATTGTTGTTGTTGCCCAAATAGCCAACATCCTTTCCTTGTTGCATTGGAAAGTTGGTCTTGATTGCCTCCTTCAACTCCTTGATCTCATTGTTGAGGGAGAAAATCTGATTTTGAGCTTCGTGTGTGAGCTTTGCTCCTTGCTCTACACAATTTTCCTCTACCTTCCGGTGGGAATACTTCTCTATGACCCTTGCTTGCTTCTCGATGAAGTCCCAAGCGTCATCTTCCCTCATGTCCATGAATTTACCACATGAGAGGGATTGGAGCTTGAATTGTGTCTCCACATCCAGCCCCTTATAGTATATCTCTAGCAATGCAAGCTTGGATATGCCATGATGAGGACAATCCAAGAGCAAATCCTAAAACCTTTCCCAAGATAGAAACAAACTTTCGTTAGATCTCATGGAAAATGCATTAATCTTACCTCTAAGTTCCGCCGTTTTGGATGGCGGAAAGAACTTAGTGAGGAACTCCGCGGAAAGGTCTTCCCATGTGTCTAGCTTCCCACTAGGAAGAGCTTGGTAGCAAGACAATGCTTTCCCCTTCAAAGAGAAGAAGAAAGGCTTGAGCTTATAGTTGTTGGTAGTCGCGTTCTTTGGCCTCCTTGTCTCCATCATACACTCGAAGTTTTGCAAGTGTTGGTGTGGAGATTCAGCGCTTGTCCCGCCAAATTGATTTTGGCGAACAAGAGTAATAACTTGAGGGTTGAAGCTAAACCCTTGTACATCATCAGCATCAAAGTTCACACCTAAACGGCATGGTTGCTGCGTTGGATCCATCCTTTGGCCAAGAGTTCTTGGCTCATCATCTACACGTTGAATCCTAGTGTTCCTGGGTGGAACACGGGATTAGCAGCTGCCCGTGGATGGAATGGATTCACATTGATCGTGGGATCAATTTCCTCTAGCGGTGGCATGGAGGAGTCGCTATCATCAGCGGATGAATGACCCCTATTCGACCTTAAAGGTCTCCTTGAGGATTTCTTGCTCCCCTTATTCTTAAGGTTGCTTAGTTCTATCCTCATCTGGAACATCATATCTTTTAGATCGTCAACTTGAGATTGATGACGATCCCTTTTATCTCGGCGAAACTTCTCATTCCATTGGAGTTGAGCTTCTTTCTCCGCTAGCTCCGATTGAAGATCACGTTCGTGTTCTTCATCCATTTTTCTTTTCCTTACGCTTTTGCCTTAATGTTCTCTCAAGCTCTTGATCAAGAGGTAAGAGATCCTCGGTATTCCTAGACCTACGCATGCACTTGAAAAGATATCAAATAACAAGGGAGAAGCTCCCAAGCTTGACAACCAATAACCGAATTCGGCCTAAACCAAATCCCCGGCAACGGCGCCAAAAACTTGTTCGCCACTTAGCGTGCGTGCAAATAAGCTTTAAATTTATAAAACTAGAATCAAGCAAGCGAACCCGCAGTGTACGAATCGATATAGTTAAGCAAGAATTCCAGAGTATCGAACACAGGGATTTGGGGGGAACAAATTCAATTGTAGGTTATCAAGCAAGTCAATGTATGAAGCTTTTCGAATATTGGGAAAACAACAATCCTAAAGATCCAAGTATCCAGCTGTGGCAATCGATTCAAGATATACTAATGATATAAGGACAGAGTTAAGGTATGCAAAGGTATACGAATTTAAGGTAATCGTACGGTAAAGTTCCAAAACCTTATATGACTCACCTAAAAGACACTCTCTATAAAGGTTGTTGAGGCTTCAGTATAGAAAGGTTCTAAAGGTAAGAATTAACGTCAAATACCCAGACTTGTAATCCAAGGGTCAAGACTAACTTAACCGATTGAGGTTGTGACACTCACAATCGAGGTAGAGGTTGTTGAGGCTTCACTACCACCTAGAAAAGGTAAGCCTAAACTAAGTTAAAGCAAATCTTTAACTTTGGATTAAAGTAAAAGCAAGTTCGTAAGTTAACACAAAATTTCGGCTAGTTCTTGAGTTCCACGGCCGTGGAAGCTCAAGAACAGACCGTGGATTAGGGTTGTCGGCGATTCTCTCTAACTCTCAGGGTCCAATCTGTTTACGATCGATCTATCATCATCTAAGCCACAACTATCAACCCTTTACCTTAGAATTGTTAAGGGTTTTTAGCCAACAATAGTCATATTGATATCAAATTCAAGATTTAATGAATGAAAGATGAAAACTTCCGAAAACCTTCAATAACTTTCAAATCAATCTCAAAGTCACAATCAAGAACAATAATCGTCACTAGATTCAGAATGAACAAACAATCACAAATCTTAAATAAGAAGGAAGAACGGGATGTCAATCCGTCTTCTAAATCAAACCTAAGCAAGAAGCGAAATCTCCTTGCAAACAATCTTCCGAATCTTCGATCTTCCGTCAATCCGGAAATCACAATAGCAATGCGCCAAAAATCTCTCAAACACAATCTCCGCCAAATGCGAAATTAGGGCAATTCCAAGAGCAAGCGTAAGTTGCGTCTATGCGTAAGCGAAGGTGTAAAGCGAGGTCGTAAAGCGAGGTGACGGAATCTCTCTTCGTCCGTCCTTTTATAGTGTAAGATAAAATATCAGCCCGGCCCAATTACGTAGGAGATCGTGGCCTAGAGTATGGCGAAAAATATCGCCAAGATCACGGTCGTGGAAGGGTTCCACGGCCGTAATTTAGAGCGTGGAAATCAACACGGTTTGAACCATCTTCTCCACGGCCGTAGAAGTCACTAGAATGAATCACGCTTCCCTGGCCATTGTTCCATGGCCGTGGACTTGAACGTGGAAAGTAATACGGCCGTATTTTAGAGCGTGGTTTAGGGCAAGAACGTGATTCTTCCTTAGCCTCCTGCATTCTTCAAGTTGGCACTCCCTTAGCTCCTAGGAATGTCCTTAATCCATGGACATACTCAATCAACTCCATCCTTGCTCAATTCCGTTCAGAAATAGCTCTCAATTACCTATAATCAACATAAAGCTTGTGTAGATCTCTATATCGACATTATAGACAAACTAGCTCACAAATGCATCAATGCTCAATCAATGACTATCAATAAGGATCAAATACACTTAAAAAACGTGCCTAAAATATCACAATATTTCATGCTAACAGTGTGCATGCAGAAAAATCAACCCCCAATATCCTAGCAAGGTGGGTGACTATCCCACCATATCTGATGTTGCCCGCCCTCTTGTTCTTAAGCTTGCTCATCGTAGCAGCTAAGAGGGTGGCGCAGTCAGCAGGGCGCCCATACAACATAGAGTACAACAGAAAGAGCTCATCCGTCTTTATCTTCTGAGGTGTCTCCATCCTAGGGAAGAGACACTCAGAAAGAACACGGTGAGCAATCTTCAAGGCTAAGTGGTACATCAACTTAGCCTTGATATCAGCTGGTTGCCAGCGGTCCTCGCTGGCGTAAATCATAGCAACCTCCTCCCAAAAATCTTTGGCGTAAACGCCACTAGGAAAACGACTATTGAAGGTCTCCTGGAACCCAAAGAAGGCTCCAAACTCTCGGATGGTAAAATCATAGTTTCTTTCCATAAGACGGAAAGAAACGGTCCTATCCACATGGCTGTGCTCAAACGACGTCACAACCTCTCTCGTGATCTCCTCATAAGCGTCCTCTCGGATAGACAAGAAGACGATAAGACCAGCTCTATCCAAGAGCCAAGTAAGGTCATCTATGATGTGGAGGGGAGCTAAATCCTCCAACAAAAGGTACCTAGGTCCAATAACCGCCCTCTTATGGATCCTCTCGAGTGCATCGAGATGATCCTCGTGAATGGGGGGGTACTCTAGGTCTACGAGGTACGGGTGATGAAGGTGATGATGGAGATGAAGGGGAGGAAGGTGGTGGTGCTCTAGAGGATGAAGAGGAAGAGGGGTTACCCTTCCTCTTTTTGTTTTTGTCCTGCCCATTCTTCTTCTCCTTAATCCTCCCAGAAACTCTCCTAACAAAATCCATCACTGTTCAAAACCACGGTCTGTTCTTGGTGTTCCACGGCCGTGGAATAGACAAAGACCGTGATTCGTCTCGCTTTTCCTCAAATCTCAACAAACAGCACTCAAACTCAGCAATAAGGCAGCCCTAGTCTAATTCCTTCCAATTTCAATCAGTTCTCCTATAATCTCTAGCAAAAACGAACCCAAATTGACAAAGATAGAGAAGAGCGAAAAAAACCTAGGTTTCGGATTTTAAAATCCGAATTCTGCGTTCCTTGGTGATTTGCCGCTCGATTCGTTGCTTGGATCTCGTTGGTGGTCAAATTTGCTTCAGTTTGGGTCGAAGAATCGTTGAAAACGATTAACGAACGGAGAATCTAGGGGAGGGGCGTGGAATAGGCGAAAATGGTCGTGGAATTGGGTTTTGTGAAGTGTTTTTGTGAAGAACGTGGTTTATATAGTGGCCGGCAAAATTTTGGAAAATCACGGTCTGTCGGGGGGTTCCACGGCCGTGGAAATGTACGGAACCGTGGTTTTGGTGATTTTTCAAAGGCTTTTGGAAATTAAGGTCACTGTAGCTGTCACGACCGTGGTTTAGGCCGTGGAACTCTCTGTAATGCTCCAAAGTCCAAGTTTCATCACTTTTCTTCAAAATAACTCTTCCCCTTTTCTTTTCCACCGTTCCTACATCCAAAAACATGAACATACCGGAAGGAATCGAAGGCAAAACGAAGCAAAAACGTCTAAACTAAACTAAACTATGAATCAAAAACAAAAACGTAAATGCAATACCTTGGGTTGCCTCCCAAGAAGCGCTTTATTTAAGGTCCGTAGCTAGACCAAACTCGCACTTATTCGAGTGCGGTAGGCACGAGCTCTTCAGTTTGGAGTTCCGGCGTATACTTCTTGAGTCGTTGACCGTTCACCTTAAAGCTTCCGCCCGCTTCACCCCATATTTCAACTGCACCATGGGGGAAAATACGTTTGATTAGAAAAGGTCCGGTCCAACGAGATTTAAGCTTACCTGGAAAGAGACGAAGCCTTGAATTGAAGAGGAGAACTTGATCTCCTTCTTTGAAGTCCTTTGGAATGATATGCTTATCATGCCAACGTTTTGCTCTCTCCTTATATATCTTGGCGTTCTCATAGGCGTTCAACCGGAGTTCTTCAAGCTCATTAAGGTTCAAGAGACGCTTCTCTCCCGCTTCCTTCATGCTGAAATTTCAACCATTTGATAGCCCAAAACGCCTTATGCTCCAACTCTACCGGTAAGTGACAAGACTTCCCATACACAAGGTTGTATGGTGTGGTTCCTATGAGAGTCTTGTACGCAGTCCGGTATGCCAACAATGCGTCATCAAGCTTCAAAGACCAATCCTTCCTAGTCCTTGAAACCGTCTTCTCTAGGATTCCTTTGATCTCCCGATTTGAGATCTCAACTTGTCCACTAGTTTGTGGATGATAAGGGGTGGCGATCTTGTGAGTAACCCCATACTTAGCTAGAAGAGCTTCAAAGCGTCGGGCAATGAAGTGAGAACCTCCATCACTAATGATAGTCCTTGGTGTCCCAAATCGTTGGAAGATGGTCTTGTTAAAGAACTTAACCACCACCATGGCATCATTGGTGGGAGAGACAATCGCTTCCACCCATCTAGAAACGTAATCCACCGCCAAGAGTATGTATTGGTTTCCACAAGATGATGGGAACGGTCCCATGAAGTCAACTCCCCAAATATCGAAAATCTCCACCTCTTGGATGTTATTGAGAGGCATCTCATTCCTCCTAGAGATATTACCTGTTCTTTGACAAGCATCGCAGCAAGAAACAAAGGATTGCACATCTCTAAATAAAGTAGGCCAAAAGAATCCAGATTGCAATACCTTTGCGCTAGTCTTGTTCGAACTAGCGTGTCCTCCACAAGGTAGTGAATGACAATGGCGGATGACACTTTGCATCTCATCTTCCGGCACACATCGCCGAATGATGCCATCCGGACCTCTCTTAAATAGGAGAGGTTCATTCCAAAAGTATTCCCGAACATCCTTAAAGAACTTCTTTCTTTGTGCGTAGGATAGTCCGGGTGGTATCTCCTGGCAAACCAAATAGTTAACAAAATCAGCAAACCATGGTTCGTTACCTTTGGAGATCACATCGATGCACTCCTCAATGATATGTTGGTGTTCGTCCGGGAAGGAGTCATCTATAGGTAAGTGGTCGTCCTCTAGATGTGTTAGGCGACTTAAATGATCCGCAACAGAATTTTCCGAACCCTTCTTGTCGCGGATCTCTAGATCGAATTCTTGTAGGAGAAGAATCCATCTAATTAGCCTTGGCTTTGCATCCTTCTTTGCAAGGAGGTACCGGATCGCAGCATGATCCGTGTAGACAATCACCTTTGCACCTACAAGATAAGAACGAAACTTGTCAATAGCATAAACAATGGCTAAAAATTCCTTTTCCGTAGTGGCGTAGTTGAGCTGCGCTTCATCTAGCGTCTTGCTAGTGTAGTATATGGCATGGGTTCGCCCTTCCTTTCGTTGTCCAAGATCAGCTCCTATAGCTATGTCACTAGCATCGCACATAACCTCAAAGGGAAGAGTCCAATCCGGAGGTTAGATAATAGGTGCTGAAATTAGAGCTTCCCGGATCATGTTAAAAGCATCCAAGCATTCCAGCGAAAACTCAAAAACTGCATCCTTCATCAATAGATTAGTGAGCGGTTTTGATATTTTAGAGAAGTCTTTAATGAAGCGTCTATAAAATCCGGCATGTCCTAGAGAACTTCTTATCCCTTTCACCGAAGTAGGGGGAGGAAGCTTCTCTATAGTCTTTATTTTCGCCTTATCCACCTCTATCCTTCTACTAGAGATTAGGTGTCCTAAAACAATTCCTTCCTTTACCATAAATTGACACTTCTCCCAATTAAGAACTAGATTAGTGTCTTCACATCTTTGTAAAACAAGAGCAAGGTTAGAAAGGCAATCGTCAAAAGAGGAACCGTATACGGAGAAGTCATCCATGAAGACCTCCATGATTTTCTCAACGTATTCGGAGAAGATGGCCATCATGCACCTTTGAAAGGTGGTTGGGGCGTTGCAAAGCCTGAACGGCATTCTCCATAAGCGAACGTACCCCATGGGCACGTGAATGTGGTCTTCTCCTGATCGTCCGAGTGTATCGGAATCTGAAAGAAACCACTATAACCGTCAAGATAGCAAAAGTGTGAATGTTGCGCTAACCTTTCAAGCATTTGATCGATGAAGGGTAGTGGGAAGTAATCCTTCCTCATCACGTTGTTAAGCTTGCGGTAGTCAATGCACATCCGCCATCCCGTTACGGTTCGGGTAGGAATGAGTTCGTTGTTCTTATTGGTGATGACCGTCATTCCTCCCTTCTTCGGAACTACTTGAACCGGACTCACCCACTTACTATCGGAGATAGGATAGATGATACCTGCATCAAGAAGTTTAAGAATTTCCTTCTTGACAACCTCCTTCATGGTCGGATTCAACCGCCTTTGAGGTTGTCTTGAAGTCCTAAAGTCTTCCTCCATTAATATTTTATGCATGCATAGGGAGGGTTTGATTCCTACTAAGTCTTCTATAGTATAGCCTAAAGCTTTCCTATGTTTCCTAAGGACAACCATAAGCTTACTATGTTCATCTATGGTTAGATCGGAACTAACAATAACCGGATAAGTAGAGTTAGGTCCTAGAAAAGCGTACCTTAGATGTGTAGGAAGTTGTTTCAATTCCATTGCTTTCGGAGCTTCCAATGGCTCTTGAGGAGCATCCGATGTCTCCTTAGAAGTGTATAAGGGTGTAGAGGGTGTGGGAGAAGAATCAAAAGAAGTTGAAGAAGTGGCACGATCATCCCCTTCCACGGCCTGAATCACGGTTTTCATACATCTTCCACGGCCGGGGTTTAGGGCGTGGAAGGTGGTTACGGTTGCCCTGCCTCCTCCACGACCGTGTAACCCTCTGGAGTGAGCCACGCTTTGGGTGGTGAGATCCACGGCCGTGGAATATAGTGTATGGTCGTGGATTCTCACGTTTTCTGCCTCGTCGTGGAGCTTCTCAAATTCCTCTTCATCTACCTCTTCTTGTGCTTCTAAGGCTTCACTAGCCTCATTGCACTCCTCTTCTTCCCCTACATTCGTTAGACTCATAGTAATAACCTTTTGCAAAGGATCTTTGAAGAGAATAGCACTTACCTCCTCTCTAGACAACCCTTCTTCATCTTGGATAATGAATATATCCTCATCAAAGATTGGCTCCTTCATTAGAGTGGAAAGAACGAACTCTACCTTCTCTTCTCCTATGTCGAAGGCGAGTCTAGCATTCTTGTAATCGACTATACAGCCGGAATTTGCAAGAAACGGTCTTCCGAGTATGATCGGGACCGGACTATCTACAGGAATATCAGGCACAACAAAATCAATGGGAACAAAGAATTTACCTAGCTTGACTGGGACGTCTTCTACGATACCGACGGGGCGAGTGATGGATCGATCCGCCATGTACAACGTCATCTTCACCGGTTTAGGGTCGCCTAAACTGATCTTCCTACATAATGCAAGTGGTATGATGCTCACACTTGCTCCTAAGTCTCATAATGCATCGCATGTGACATCTCCCACTCCTATGGGAATACAAAATGACCCCGGATCCTTTAGCTTTGGGGGCATTTTCTCCTTCATGGTCTTGATGATATCCGAAGAATCTGAACTCATCTTAACCTCTCCAAAATCTTCTAGCTTCCTCTTGTTGGAGAGGAGCTCCTTTAATAACTTGCCATAAGCCGGCATACCTACAATAGCATCAATGAAAGGTATATTAATATGCAGCTTATTCATGAGTACTATAAACTTACCAAATTGTTTATCTAGGCATGCTCTCGCTCTAGATTGAGGAAATGGTAGGGGAGGTTTGTAAGCCGGAGGAGGAACGTAGACATCTTCCTTCTCCTTCCCCTTCTCATTGTCTCTCTCAATGGGGACTTCAACAAATTTAGGCTGCGGATCGGTGGTAGTCACTCCGCTCCTAGTTGTGATTGCCATCACCTTCCCTTAGGGTTGTCCTCCGTCTTTCCTAGAAGTTTCCCTTGATTCCTAGGAACTTCCTCCGCATGGCTGAACATTTGGTTTTCTAAAACCTTTTGGGCTTTATCAACCTTAGAAATTTGATCATCAACCTTAATGATGCGGTTCTCCAAACCTTGAAGCTTTCCCAAAATCGTTTCCAACATGGGATCGGGCATCTCCTTCCCCGAAGTGTTTCCTCCATTACATGTTTGCCCCTGGCTTTTCAAAGGAGTAGAAAAGGAAGGTGGAGTTAGTGAATTCGAATTGGAAGGATAAGAGTTACCGGAGTTTTGTTGATTGGAGCGCCAATTGTTGTTGTTTGAACCTCTATTGTTGTTCCAATTGTTGTTCCGGTTGTTGTTGTTGCCATTCCAATTATTCCGGTTGTTGTTCCGGTTATTGTTGTTCCGGTTGGTATTTTCACCATCGTTGTTGTTGTTGCCCAAGTAGCCAACATCCTTTCCTTGTTGCTTTGGAAAGTTGGTCTTGATAGCCTCCTTCAACTCTTTGATCTCATTATTGAGGGAGAAAATCTAATTTTGAGCTTCATGTGTGAGCTTTGCTCCTTGGTCCACACGATTTCCTTCAAGTTTCCGGTGGGAATACTTCTCTATGACCCTTGCTTGCTTCTCAATGAAGTCCCAAGCGTCATCTTCTCTCATGTCCATGAATGTACCACATGAGAGGGATTGGAGCTTGAATTGTGTCTCCACATCCAGCCCCTTATAGAAAATTTCCAACAATGCAAGGTTGGATATGCCATGATGAGGGCAATCCAATAACAAATCCTGAAACCTTTCCCAAGATTGAAACAAACTTTTGTTAGATCTCATGGAAAATGCATTAATCTTACCTCTAAGTTCCGCCGTTTTGGATGGCGGAAAGAACTTAGTGAGGAACTCCGCGGAAAGGTCTTCCCATGTGTCTAGTTTCCCACTAGGAAGAGCTTGATACCAAGACAACGCTTTCCCCTTCAAAGAGAAGAAGAAAGGCTTGAGCTTATAGTTGTTGGTAGTCGCGTTCTTCGGCCTCATTGTCTCCATCATACACTCAAAGTTTTCCAAGTGTTGGTGTGGAGATTCAGCGCTTGTCCCGCCAAATTGGTTTTGGCGAACAAGAGTAATAACTTGAGGGTTGAAACTAAACCCTTGTACATCATCAGCATCAAAGTTCACACCTAAACGGCGTGGTTGTTGCGTTGGATCCATTCTTTGGCCAAGAGTTCTTGGCTCATCATCCACACGTTCGATCCTAGCATTCCTAGGTGGAACTCGGCGATTAGCAGCTGCCCGTGGATGGAATGGATTCACATTGATCGTGGGATCAATTTCCTCTAGCGGTGGCATGGAGGAGTCGCTATCATCAGCGGATGAATGACCCCTATTCGACCTTAAGGATCTCCTTGAGTATTTCTTGCTCCCCTTATTCTTAAGGTTGCTTAGTTCAATCCTCATCTGGAATATCATATCTTTTAGATCGTCAACTTGAGATTGATGACGATCCATTTCATCTTGGCAAATCTTCTCATTCCATTGGAGTTGAGCTTCTTTCTCCGCTAACTCCGATTGAAGATCACGTTCGTTTCCTTCAGCCATCTTCTTTTCCTTACGCTTTTGCCTTAAAGTCCTCTCAAGCTCTTGATCAAGAGGCAAGAGGTCTCCGGTGTTCCTAGACCTGCACATGCACTCAAAGAGATATCAATTAACAAGGGAGAAGCTCCCAAGCTTGACAACCGATAACCGAATTCGGCCTAAACCAAATCCCCGGCAACGGTGCCAAAAACTTGTTCGCCACTTAGCGTGCGTGCAAATAAGCTTTAAATTTATAAAACTAGAATCAAGCAAGCGAACCCGCAGTGTACGGATCGATATAGTTAAGCAAGAATTCCAGAGTATCGAACACAGGGATTTGGGGGAACAAATTCAATTGTAGGTTATCAAGCAAGTAAATGTATGAAGCTTTTCAAGTATTGGGAAAACAACAATCCTAAAGATCCAGATATCCAGTTGTGGCAATCGATTCAAGGTATACTTAAAGATATAAAGACAGAGTTGAGGTATGCAAAGATATGCTAATGTAAGGTAATCGTACGGTGAAGTTCCAAAGACCTTATATGACTCACCTACAAGACACTCTCTATAAAGGTTGTTGAGGCTTCAGTATAGAAAGGTTCTAAAGGTTAGAATTAATATAAAATACCCAGACTTATAATCCAAGGATCATGACTAACTAAATCGATTAAAGTTATGACACTCACAATCGAGGTAGAGGTTGTTGAGGCTTCACTACCACCTAGAAAAGGCAAGCCAAGACTAAGTTAATGTAAATCTTTAACTTTGGATTAAAGTAAAAGCAAGTTCGTAACTTAACACCAAATTACGTTTAGTTCTTGAGTTCCACGGCCGTGGAAGCTCAAGAACAGACCGTGGATTAGGTTCGTCGGCGATTCTCTCTAACTCTCAGGGTCCAATCTGTTTACGATCGATCTATAATCATCTAAGCCACAACTATCCACCCTTCACCTTAGAATTGTTAAGGGTTTTTAGCCAATAACAGTCATATTGATATCAAATTCAAGGTTTAAATGATTGAAAGATGAAAACTTCCGAAAACCTTCAATAACTTTCAAACTAATCTCAAAGTCACAATCAAGAACAATAATCGTCACTAGATTCGGAATAACACAAACAATCACAATCTAAGATAAGAAGGAAGAACGGGATGTCAATCCGTCTTCTAAATCAAACCTAAGCAAGAAGCGTAATCTTCTTGCGAACAATCTTCCGAATCTTACGTCAATCCGGAAATCCCAATGACAAGGCGCAAATCTCCCAAACACAATCTCCGCCAAATGCAAAATTAGGGCAATTCCAAGCGCAAGCGTAAGATGGGTCTATGCGTAAGCGAAGGTGACGGAATCTCTCTTCGTCCGTCCTTTTATAGTGTAAGATAAAATATCGGCCCGGCCCAATTGCGTAAGAGATCGTGGCTTAAAGTGTGGCGAAAAAGATCGCCAAGATCACGGTCGTGGAAGGGTTCCACGGCCGTAATTTAGAGCGTGGAAATCAACACGGTTTGAACCAACTTCTCCACGGCCGTAGAAGTCACTGGAATGAACCACGCTTCCCTGGCCATGGTTCCACGGCCGTGGACTTGAACGTGGAAATCAGTACGGCCGTACTTTAGAGCGTGGTTTAGGGCAAGAACGTGATTCTTCCCTAGCCTCGTGCATTCTTCAAGTTGGCACTCCCTTAGCTCCTAGGAATGTCCTCAATTCATGGACATGCTTAATCAACTCCATCCTCGCTCAATTCCATTCGGAAATAGCTCTTAATTACCTATAATCAACATAAAGCTTGTGTAGATCTCTATATCGACATTATAGACAAACTAGCTCACAAATGCATCAATGCTCAATCAATGACTATCAATATGGATCAAATACAATTAGAAAACGTGCCTAAAATATCACAATACTTCATGCTAACAGACACATATGGTTCACACACAAGCACATCAAACATATCACACATACAATCACTAAGAGTAACCAAACAAGGATGTAGAACTACTTGACGGTACTATAGACGTCTCTAGATCCGCATAAAACTCGGGATAGTTCCGCCGGATACTATCCTCCGTCTCCCAAGTGGCCTCGTCAATTCCTCGTCTCGACCACTGTACTCTCAATATGGGTATTACTTTCGATCGAAGGCGTCTCATACCTCTCTCCGAAACTGCGATCGGGTGCTCAGAAAATGTATGATCCAGCTCGACCACTAGGTCGTCATGGCTCATTATGTGTCTCGGGTCATGCACATATTCTCTCAACTGAGATACATGGAAAACTGGATAGACTCCCTCCAATCGGGGTGACAATGCCAATCTATAAGCCACCTCTCCTATCCGCTCTAGGATCTCAAAGGGCCCGACATATCGGGGACTCAACTTCCCTTTAATGCCGAAGCGTCGAACACCCCTCGTCGGTGACACCTTCAACCATACCTGGGCGCCAACCCTGAACTCCAGAGGCCTGCGCCTCTTATAAGCATAAGATCTCTGATGGCTCTGTGCGGTCAACATCCGCTCTCGGATCAATGCTACCCGAGCCATCTCATCCTGGACCTGCTCGGGCGCTACCCCACTCATCCTCCCAAGCTCATCCCAACACAAAGGTGTATGACACCTCCGCGCATATAGTGCCTCGTAAGGAGCCATCCCAATAATCGCGTGCTAACTATTGTTATAAGAAAACTCCACCAAAGGGAGGTGGTCGGGGCATACCTGCCCCCAATCAAGCACACACGCCCTCAACATGTCCTCAAGGGTCTGAATAGTCCTCTCAGACTGCCCATCCGTCTGAGGATGGTATGCCGTGGTGAACTGTAAGCTCGTCCCTAAGGCGGCATGTACCTGCTGCCAGAACCTTGAGGTAAAACGCCCATCCCTATCTGAAATGATCGTCCTCGGCACTCCGTCGAACCTCACAATCTGTCGGGTAAACTCCTCGGCTAAACGAGACACCGGCCACGTTTCCTTAATAGGAATGAATCGTGCCGTCTTTGTCAACCGATCCACTACAACCCATATCGCATCAAAGCTTATACTCAACCTCAGGCCAGTAACGAAGTCCATGGAAATGTCCTCCCACTTCCACTGTGGAACCGGAAGTGGTTGGAGCTCTCCTCCGGGCCTGTGGTTCTCAATCTTGACCTGTTGACAGGTCTCACAATGGGCTACATATCTAGCCACGTCAGGCTTGAGCCCGCTCCACCAATAAGATCGTCGTATATCCTGATACATCTTACTCGCGCCGGGGTGGACGGAGTAAGGTGTAGAATGGGCCTCCTGCAGTATACGCTGCCTCAACTCTATGTCAGAGGGTACACATATGCGCTCCTGGCACCTCAAAATCCCCTCTGCACCCACCACAAACTGTGGTGCCTCCCCTCTGGACATTCTCTCCCTGATCATCGTCAGTGCTGGACAACCCTCCTGTTTCTGCCGGATCTCTTCCGTCAGATCCGGTGAAACCTCTAATGTTGACAAATGCCCGTTAGTATAGGGAAACCGGATGTCGACCTCCAACCAAATCAAATCTCTCTGCAACTGGGTCTGAACAGTCAATCTAGCAATCGCAGCCTCGCGAGGTGTCCTCCTACTAAGGGCATCAGCGACAACATTCACCTTCCCCGGATGATAATGGATCTTTAAGTCAAAGTCCATAATCAGCTCTAGCCATCTCCTCTGGCGGTTATTCAACTCCCGCTGAGTGAATTTGTACTTCAGACTCTTGTAGTTTGTGAAGATCTGATTGGTGCCCCCGTAGAGGTAATGACGCCAAATCTTCAAGGCATGAATAACTGCAGCTAGCTCAAGGTCGTGAGTAGGGTAATTCTCCTCATACGTCTTCAGCTTTCGAGACGCATAGGCAATGACCCTACCCCTCTGCATCAGGACGCATCCTAAGCCCAGCTTGGATGCATCGCTGTAAACGACGAAGTCCTCAACGCCCTCTGGCTGTGCTAGCACCGGAGCAGAAGTCAATCTCTCCTTCAGCTCCTCAAAGCTCCGCTGACAGGGCTCGGTCCATGCAAATCTGATGGACTTCCTTAACAAGGAAGTAAGTCGTCTGGCAATCACAGAAAAACCCTTCACAAACCTACGGTAGTAACCGGCCAGACCTAGAAAACTGCGTACCTCCTTGACCGTCTTAGGGGGCGGCCATGATGCAACTGACTCTATCTTCGCAGGGTCCACCTTGACTCCTTCGGCAAAGACAATGTCGCCAAGGAAGGCAACCTCAGGCATCCAGAACTCACACTTAGAGAGCTTAGCATAAAGCTCTCTATCATGTAAAACCCGCAACACCGTCCTCAGGTGTCCGGCGTGCTCCTCCCTACTCCGGGAGTACACTAAGATGTCGTCGATGAAAACTACCATTAACAGATCTAAGAAGTCAATGAAGAAGCCATTCATCAACTCTATGAAGACAACAGGAGCATTGGTGAGCTCGAAAGGCATCACCACGAACTCATAATGACCGTATCTGGTCCGAAATGCTGTCTTCGGTATGTCCTCTTCCCGTACTCTCAGCTGGTGATATCCACACCTCAAGTCGATACGTGAATACACCGTAGCTCCCTATAACTGATCCAGCAAATCATCAATACGCGGCAGCGGGTACTTATTCTTGACGGTGACTTTGTTCCACTCGCGATAGTCGATACAAAGCCTCATGGATCCGTCTTTCTTCGTGACGAAGAGGACTGGTGCACCCCAGGGAGACACACTGGGTCAGATGAATCCCTTCTCTGCCAACTCCTCGAGTTGCTTCTTAAGCTCAAGCATCTTGACTGGTGCCATGCGGTATGGAGCCTTAGAGATCGGCCTCGTGCCGGGCTCCAACTCAATCGCAAAATCTACGCTCCTTTGTGGTAGTAAGCCAGGCGGCTCGCCAAAGACATCCTCGAACTCACAAGCTACCGGGGTCTCTGCTAATGATGAACTCGTCTCCTCCTTCATGGCGTAACACCAGAAGGCCTCACATCCCTGACCTATGAGCTTTGCGGCCTAGACCGCACTAATGACCGTCCCAATCTTTCCGAGGTCCCACCCTCGAAAGACTTCCTCCTGCCCAGACTCCGTAGTGACCGTCACTGTCCTCCACCTGACGTCCAGAACAGCTCTATGGCGGTCCATCCAGTCCATCCCGAGTATGACTTCCTCCTGCACTAAGTGCATGACGTGAAAGTCGGCTAGCCAGTAACGACCTCCCAAATGGATAGTTCAATCGTGAATCTCCCGAGTACCACGAACCCTACTCCCATCGGGTAACCTTATAAGGAAAGGTTCCCCCTCTAATGTATCTAAGGTCAGCCTATCTATGCAATCATCAGATATGAAAGAGTGCGTCGCACCCGTATCAAAAAGTACTCGGACTGGAAAGCCTTGAATCGTGATTAAACCTGTGGCTGCGGGCGCTGCTGGCTCTACGGCACTCCTCAACTCAAAGACTCGAGCCTGAGTACCCCTAGTCTCTGACGTGCCTCCACCCTGCCCTCTACCTTTAGCTGGAACCTGAGCAGAACCTTGTGAATATGCTTGACCAGGAGCTCGCTGCTGCTGACCCCGAGCCTGATACTGAGATTGCCTCCGTCCTCCTCCTGGGGTACCAGCAGGTGAGGAACTGTGTTGTGATGCTACCTTGCCCTATCGGCAGAAGGTAGCCCTGTGCCCCAGCTGACCACAAGTAAAACATGTAACTGGTGCCCTCCTACACTCCGGCTTAATGTGTCCCTGCTCCCCACAGTTGTAGCACTGACGTACTCTAGATCCCATCGGCGGTGCCACCTGGTGACTAGAACGGCCCTGGGACTAACCACGCCTATGACCTGACCCTCCTACTCCAGTGCTGACTGGTCCGGTCCTCTGTCTCTTGTCTGACCCTCCAGACTACATAGCTCTCCGGTGCCCCTGTCAGTCCCTCTAATACGTTGAAGCCCGATCCTGATAATCAGCTAAGGAATCATAGCGGAATCCTGCTAGATAGGAGCGGGTATTCTCTCTCAGTCTCCGGGAAAACAGATACACGTGCTGGTCCACAAGTTGTGCAGCAGGACCCAATAGTGACAACTCCTCCCGGAACCGCCTAATAACCTCAGCTATCGGAACATCCTCAAAACCTGCCTCAAAGAAGTCCTGCACTTGGTCCCTTCTCAGTGAGGTAGGACAAAAGGTCTCTCTCACAAGACTCAGCAACTGCTCAAATCGGGATACTCCGCCCCTCACTGTCCTCCACCAGTACTGTGCCTGGTTCCTAAACAATGCCTGAACCAGCTCCACCTTAAGACTCTCAGGGCAGCGAATCGCCTCTAGCGCGGACTCCACATGACTCATCCAATATTCCACCTCAAGTCCAATGTTCCCATCGAAGGTGGGAACTCGCTGATGGTTGAATGTCTTCAACCATTCATCTGGGCTCGGTACCCTCAACTCGTCTCTCACTCGGTCATCCTCGACAACTCTCGCTGGTGCAGCTACCACCGGTGGAACAACCACCTGAGTCACCCTCTGAGAGACCTCTGCTGACCTAGCTGGCACTGGCGGTGCTGGAGGTGGTGCTCTGGCCCTATATGCCTCTTGCACCTGCTGGACATAAGCTCGATACTCCGATGCTCCAATCGATACTGTTAGCATGAAATATTGTGATATTTTAGGCACGTTTTCTAAGTGTATTTCATCCATATTGATAGTCATTGATTAAGCATTGATGCATTTGTGAATTAGTTTGCTTATATTGTCGATATAGAGGTCTACACAAGCTTTATGTTGATTGTAGGCAATTAAGAGCTATTTCCGAACGGATTGAGCGAGGATGGAGTTTGATCGAGCATGTCCAAAGATTGAAGACATCTCTAGGAGCTAAGGAAGGTGCTAACTTGAAGAAGAGCACGAGGAAAGGAAGAATTACGGTTTAACCCTAAACCACGCTCTAAAATACGTCCGTACTACATTCCACGTTCAAGTCCACGGCCGTCGAACCTTGGGAAGAGAGGCGTGGTTCATTCCAGCAACTTCTACGGCCGTGGAAGGATTGAAACAAACCGTGACCAACTTCCACGCTCTAAATTACGGGCGTGGAACCCTTCCACGACCGTGATCTTGGCGATCTTTTACGCCATACTTTAAGCCACGATCTTATACGCAATTGGGCCGGGCTTATATTTTATCTTACACTATAAAAGGACGGACGAAGAGAGATTCCGTCACCTTCGCTTACGCTTAGACGCACTTTTCGCATACACTTGGATTTGCCCTAATTTCGCATTTTGGCGGAGATTGTGATTGAGAGATTTGCTCTTTTCTATTGAGATTTCCGGATTGACGGAAGAGTTGAAGATTCAGAAGATTGTTCGTGAGAAGATTTCGCTTCTCATTTAGGTTTGATTTGAAGACGGATTGACATCCCGTTTTTCGTTCTTATCTAAGATTGTGATTGTTTGCATTATTCCAAATCTATTGACGTTATTGTTCTTCATTTGTGGATTTGAGATTGACTTGAAAGTTATTCAAGGTTTTCGGAAGTTTTCATTTTTCATTCTTTTAAACCTTGAAATTGATATCAATATGACTGTTGTTGGCTAAAACCCTTTCGTAATTCTAAGGTGGAGGGTTGATAGTTGTGGCTTAGATGATGCTAGATCAATCGTAAACAGATTGGACCCTGAGAGTTAGAGAGAGTCGCCGACGAACCTAATCCACGGTCTGTTCTTGAGCTTCCACGGCCGTGGAACTCAAGAACTACCCGTAATTTTGTGTCAGTTTACGAACTTGCTTTTACTTTAATCCAAAGTTAAAGATTTGCTTTAACTTAGTCTTGGCTTGCCTTTTCTAGGTGGTAGTGAAGCCTCAACAACCTCTACCTCGATTGTGAGTGTCACAACCTTAATCGGTTTAGTTAGTCTTGATCCTTGGATTACAAGTTTGGGTATTTGATGTTAATTCTTACCTTTAGATCCTTTTGTTAGCATGAAGTATTGTGACATTTTAGACACGTTTTCTAAACGTATTTGATTCATATTGATAGTCTTTGATTGAGCATTGTTTCATTAGTGAGCTAGTTTGCCTATATTGTCGATATGGATGTCTACACTAGTTCTATGTTAATTATAGGTACTTAAGAGCTATTTCCGAACGGAATCGAGCAAAGAAGAGTTGATTTGATATGTCCATGGATTGAGGGCATTCTTAGGAGCAAATTGGAGTTCAACTTGAGGAATGCACGAGGCTAGGGAAGAATCACGTTCTTGCCCTAAACCACGCTCTAAAATACGGTCGTATTACAAACCACGTTCAGTTCCACGGCCGTGGATCCTTGCAAAGAGAGGCGTGATGCATTCCAGTAACTATTACGGTCGTGGAATACATGGTTCAAACCGTGACACATTCCACGTTCTAAATTACGGTCGTGGAAACTTCCACGACCGTGATCTTGGCGATCTTTTTCGCCACACTTTGAAGCCACGATCTTTTGAAGATTGGGCCGGGCCGATATTTTATCTTGCCTTATAAAAAGACGGACGAAGGGAAATTCCGTCATCTCGCTTTAGGCTTACACTTGCGACAGGACCGCTTATCGACGACATCCCCGCTTACCCTCGCTTAGAGGCATTTGGCGGTCTCGTTGGAGATAGATGTTCATGCTTGGATTTTCCCTAATCTCGCACCTGGTGGAGATTATCGCTGGGATTTCCAGATTTCCCGGATTGACGGAAGATTCGGAAGGTTTTTTGCCAGAAGACTACTCTTCTTGTTTAGGTTTGATTTAGAAGACGGATTGACATCCCGTTCTTCCTTCTTGCCTAAGATTGTGTTTGTTTGTTCTATTCCGGATCTTGTGACGATATTTGTTCTTGATTGTGAGTTTGAGATTGGTTTGGAGTTTATTGAAAGTTTTCGGAAGTTTTCATCTTTTAATCTTTTAATTCTTGAATTGATATCAACATGACTGTTATTGGCTAAAAACCCTTAACAATTCTAAGGTGAAGGGTTGATAGTTGTGGCTTAGATGATGATAGATCGATCGTAAATAGATTAGACCCTGAGAGTTCGAGAGAATTGTCGACGAACCCTAAATTACGGGTTGTTCTTGAGTTCCACGACCGTGGAATCCCAAGATCCAACCGTAATTTCCCTTAAGTTTACGAACCTGCTTTTACTTTAATCTAAAGTTAAAGATTTGCTTTAACTTAGTTTAGACTTGTCTTTTCTAGGTGGTAGTGAAGCCTCAACAACCTCTACCTCGATTATGAGTGTCACAACCTTAATCGGTTAAGTTAGTCTTGATCCTTGGATTAAAAGTTTGGGTATTTGACATTAATTCTCACCTTTAGAACCTTTCTATATTGAAGCCTCAACAACCTGTATAGAGAGTGTCTTGTAGGTGAGTCATATAAGGTTTTTGGAACTTCACCGTACGATTACCTTACATTAGCATACCTTTGCATATCTCAACTCTGTCTTTATATCATTAAGTATATCTTGAATCGATTGCCACAACTGGATACTTGGATCTTTAGGATTGTTGTTTTCCCAATATTTGCAAAACCTCTCATACTTACTCGCTTGATAATCTGCAATTGAATTTGTTCCCACCTGATAACACGATTTATGATCTAGATTTAGGTAATCATTTAGGTAGATTTCTCACTCATTCATGCATGGTTTAGCATTAGTTCGAGACGTTTTGCACTCAATTCATGTATTTTGTCGAGATAGACGTCTACACGGACTTGTGTGTGTTTTATTGGTATTTCGGTAGATTTAGAGCTAAAACGATGCGTTGAGGATCGTTCATCTAGATGAGACACCCTCGGACTCATTGGGACACAAATCAAGGGCTAAGGAGGACTCATGGAACCTTGCCAACACTAGCCATGCACCAAATCACAGCTTAATGATCAAAGGCGAAGTTTCTGCACAGAATCACGGTTCTCTGACAAATCACGGCCGTGGAATAAACCGTGGATTTTGCCAGATTCTTGTGACAGCTGTGGCACGACTCTCATGGCCGGCTCATGCAAGTTTGTTATAAAAGTGGTCCTTCATGGGCTGTGAGGGGCAGCTGGGAATAGTTTGGAGCAGCTCAACCATTATCCATTTCTCTCTAACATATATATTTTCCCAACAAGAAGTTTTTCTAGGAAGGAAAGTGTCAAAGAGAAGAAGAAGAGATCCATTGAAGAGGAGGAGAAGAACACACACCACAACTTTCTTGTATTTCGGATTCTATTTCTAGACTTGTATGAACCATTTGAACCTTCCTTTGGAAGGATTGTGAGTGATTCTAATCCTATTTTCAGCTTGGTTTTGTTTTAAGTTAACTTGTTCATCTATTTTCCCTCATTATCTTGCAATGAATGTTATGATTTTATGTTTGTTTGTTTCGATTTCCATTATGAAAGTTGTAGGCTAAATTGATGTGGTTCTAGGGTAAGGAAAGGATGGTTATGGCTAGGGCTATGATAGGACGAACTTAGATTTACCTTTGGATGACTTTTGCTTATGAATGTAGTTGCTGTTAGAAATCACGGGTAGTTCTTGTAGAACCACGGCCGTGGTTTAGGTAGAACAAACCGTGATTTTCCCTGGTTCGAAGGATCTTGCCTTAGATCTATAAAATGTTGAACCCTAAGTGTTTGTTGAGTTTAACCTACCCTAGGGTGACCTAGTGTAGTGACTAAGTGTTAGGAGAGACTTACCCGGTAATCCTTGCTCTTAGAATCTAAAGATAACAAACCTTAGGTAGTGGTGAGCCTAATAAGCCGCCATTGGATTAGGTGTGCTAGGATAGTTGCTTAGGACTTCCCTTTCCAAGACTTACCCGGTAAGGATAGGTTAGATCCCTAATTAAAAATCCGGTTTGTGTAGAATTCCTATCCTTAGGTTCTTAGAGACTTACCCGGTAATAAGACCTTAGGTGTGGACTAGTTGGACCATGAGACCTACCCGGTAATTGATCCCAAATTAGATACGCTTAATCCCAACATATCATAGTTAATCCAACGGATGAATAGATAACTTGAGTCTTATGCCATAACCGGAACTTCCAACCCCTAGAATCCGTCTTTTCTTTCCTTGATCATTATCTTGTTTAGTTTGTTCATTTGTGTTTATTCTTAGTTTAGTTTGATTGTTACTTTGCATGAATTATGATCTTTGATTGATCACCAAAAACCAACTAAAAACATTTGGGATTTTCATTTCTTTATTTCCTTCTTTTCCTTCGACCTAGATCTTTACTAAACTCAATCACAATTTGAGTCAATTTAACCTTAGTCTTTGTGTTCGACCTCGGAATACTAACCCTTCTTCAAACGTCCCGTACACTGCGGGTTTCGCTAGGTAGTTAGGATTTAGTTCGAGTTATAAATTTAAAACCCATTTGCGCATCACGATCTTAGCGTAACAAGTTTTTGGCGCCGTTGCCTGGGACTAGGTCTAGGTTGAGTCTATTTTGTGATTGTTTCTAGTGTAGATCTTTCTTGTTGCTTTTGATCTCTTTTTGGTTTGTGTCTTTGCTTTTCAGGACATCTACTACTCTTTAGGTGTATGCGAAGATCTCGTGGAAAGGATTTAGCTCCATTTGATCCCGAACCGGAGAAAACCCTTCGATCTAGATCCAAGAACATCCGAAAAGAGAGAGAGATGGCTGGAAGAAACCTCCAAGCTGAATTGGATGAAGCCTTAGAGCAAATAAGGCTAAGAGATGAGCTCTTGGAGGAAGAGAGAAGACTTGCCAATGAGAGGCAAGAGGAAACTAGGAGGGAGATTGAGGAGATTAGGCAAGCCCTTGTTCAAGGAGAGCTTAATCGCCGACAACCTCCACCTCCTCCACCACAACCGCAGCCGGCGGCTAATGTTAGGGTCGTTCCCATTGCTATTGAGGAGCCACAAACCCTAGGGAGACGTATGGATCCGGCACAAAGAGCACACCGACCGGGTGTGAATCTAGGAGATCCCGCAACCCACAACTATGAGCTCCGCCCTCAAGTTCTACAAATGATCCGGCATAATCAATTTGGAGGGATGGAAGGAGAGTCTCCTCATCAACATTTGATGAACTATGAGATCTTGATGGAGACTCTTAGACCGCCAAGATTGGAGAGCAACAACCATAAGCTAAGGGCCTTTTCCTTCTCTCTTAAGGATAAAGCCTTGGCTTGGTATCAATCTATTCCACAAGGGCGAGTAGGTACTTGGGAGGAGATGACAACCGAGTTTTTGACCAAGTTCTTCCCACCTTCCAAGACTACCGAATTAAGAGGGAAGATCAATGCCTTCGTGATGAAGGATAGAGAAAGTTTATTCAAGTTTTGGGAGAGGTTCAAAGATCTTCTCCTTAATTGTCCACACCATGGCATACCGAAAATTGAGCTATTGGAGATCTACTTCAAGGGACTTGATGAAGATAGCCAATTCAAGCTCCAATCTCTTTCCGGTGGGACATTTATGGAGAAACATGTAGATGAAGCTTGGGAGTTTGTGGAGAAGCAAGCTCTAGTAATTGAGAAGTACTCCCATAGGAAGAGTGAAGGAAGAAAGGCGGCAGCGTATGAGGTGAGTGAAGTCACCATGAGCAATTTCAAGCTTGACGCCATCAACAATGAGTTGAAGTCCTTGAGGGAATTGTGTGCTACAACCTTGAAGAACCAAGCAACCCCTTAAGGGCTTCCACAAGCCAACTTGTCTTCCAAGGAGGAGGATGTGAGTTATATGGGAAGAGGCAACTTCAACAATTACCAAGGCCCAAGGAGTTTCAACAACAACCGGCAATTCAACAATTACCGGCCCAACCACAACCATCCCGGATTTTCTTACTCTAATCCGGATGGAGCCTTGAATCCTCCCGCTTCCACAAGCTCAACTCCACCACCAAGAGCTTCACAAGAACCTCCACCCAGATTTACTCAACCTCCAAAGGATAGAACTGAAATAATGTTTGAGCAATTGCTTGGGAGGTTGAGTGGTCTTGAGAGCACCGTAACTTCAATCTCTAAGGCTCAAAAGGTCTTAGAAGCTCAAGTGTTCCAAAAGGCGGGTGAAGCCCATAGAGATCCGGGAAAGCTTCCCGGAAGAACCGAAGACAACCCAAGAGGCCAAGTATTGGCTATCACAACGAGAAGTGGGTTGAGTATGAAGGATCCTTTGCCCAAGGACCATGCCAAGGGAAAGCAAGTAATGGTAGAAGTGGGAAGATTGCATGAAGATGGAGGCAAGAGCAAGGAAGTAGAGCCAACCTATGTGGCACCGCCTCCATACAAGCCACCACTACCGTTCCCACAATCAAGAGCAAGAGCTCGTTGGACAATCATTTTGGTAAGTTCCTTGAACTAATGTCCAAATTACATATTAACATTCCGTTCATGGATGCCATTTTAGGAATGCCGGCATATAGCAAGTTTTTGAAAGAAATACTCTCCAACAAAAGGAAGTTGGAGGAGTATGGGGAGATAAGGATGACCAAGAGATCCTAGGAATTGATCCAAACAATGAAGGAGGAAATGCCTCCCAAGATAAGAGATCCGGGTTCTTTTTGCGTCCTAATAGGAGTGGGAGATGTGAAGTACGAGGCCCTTTGTGATCTTGGAGCGAGTGTAAGTATCACACCGCTTGCACTTTGTAACAAGGTCGGGCTAGGAGAGCCAAAGCCGGTCAAGATGACCCTCTATATGGCGGATCGTTCTATCACTCATCCGGTTGGGATTCTAGAGGACATTCCGGTGCAACTAGGAGGATTCTATGTGCCAATTGACTTCGTCGTCTTGGATATTCCGGCGGATTATCCGGTTCCCATCATCTTAGGAAGACCTTTCCTAGCCACTTCCGGATGCTTAGTAAATTGCAAGAACGGGACTCTCTCCTTCAACATTGGAGAAGAGAACATCAAGTTCAAGTTGTCCACCATGATGAAAGGGCCAACCCTTGATGAGGATGTCTTCAACATAATCGAGCAAGAAGAATCTAGAGAAGTTGTGAGCTCGATCTTGATCAAGGATCCCTTGGAGAAGGTTCTTACCTTAAGTATGATGGAGGAAGGTGTTGAGGAGGCTTGCAATGAAGAGATCAAAGCCTTGGATGCATTGGAAGAGGAGCCAAGAGTTGGATTTGAAAGCCACGAAGAAGTGTTGAACAGCTGCAAGTTCCACGGTCGAGATTTACAAACCACGGCCGTCAAACTTTCTGGACAACTCCGGGAAGCAAGCTTGGCAAGAACCACGGTCGTGGAAAATGAGCAAACCGTGTTTCCGACCGTGGTTTTCCCTGAATCAACCCTTGATGGTGATCAAGCTTCTAGGAGCCTTGGAGGATCTTCATTTACATTGGATTCATCTCATCCAACCTTATTTGGATCATCTTCAACCAATAAAGGTCCTCCTTCACTTGAACTTAAACCCCTTCCCTCTCATTTAAAGTATGCATTTCTTGGTGATAATTCTACATATCCTGTGATTGTTAATGCATGCTTGAGTGATGATGAACTTGCTAAGTTGTTGCATGAACTAAGATTGCATAGGAAAGCCATTGGTTATACTATTGATGATTTGGTTGGCATTAAGCCTTCTTTGTGCATGCATAAGATAATGATGGAAGATAACCACAAACCCTCTATTGAACATCAAAGAAGATTAAATCCCATAATGAAAGAGGTTGTCAAAAAGGAAATCATTAAGTTGCTAGATGCAGGAATTATCTACCCTATCTCGGATAGTAACTGGGTTAGCCCCGTTCATGTAGTTCCTAAAAAGGGTGGGATGACGGTAGTGACCAATGAGAACAATGAACTAATACCGACTAGGACGGTTACGGGGTGGAGGATGTGCATTGATTATAGAAAGTTGAACATGGCCTCTATGAAAGATCACTTCCCTCTCCCCTTCATTAACCAAATGCTAGAAAGGTTAGCTCAACACTCTCATTTTTGCTATCTAGATGGCTATAGTGGATTCTTCCAAATCCCTATCCACCCCGATGACCAAGAGAAAACAACTTTTACATGTCCATGGGGTACTTTTGCATATAGGAGAATGCCATTTGGGTTGTGTAATGCACCCGCCACCTTCCAAAGGTGTAGGATGGCTATCTTTTCGGAATACATAGAAAATATCATGGAAGTGTTCATGGATGATTTCTCTGTTTATGGTTCTTCTTTCGATGATTGCTTGGCTAACTTGTCATTAGTGTTGCAAAGATGTGAGGAGACAAATCTTGTCTTAAATTGGGAAAAATGCCACTTCATGGTAAGTGAAGGGATTGTGTTAGGACACTTGGTGTCTAACCGTGGCATTGAGGTTGATAGGGCCAAAATTGAAACGATAGAGAAGTTGCCACCACTTACCTCGGTGAAGAGGGTAAGGAGTTTCTTAGGGCATGCCGGTTTTTACCGGAGGTTCATCCAAGATTTCTCTAAAATTTCTAAGCCTCTCACTAACCTACTAATGAAAGATGTTGATTTTGTTTTTTCCAAAGATTGTCTTGAAGCCTTTTGTAGGTTGAAGAACGCCTTGATCTCCGCACCTATCATGCAACCTCCGGATTGGAGTCTACCATTTGAGATCATGTGTGATGCGAGCGATGTAGCCGTTGGGGCTGTTTTGGGGCAAAGGAAAGAAGGGCGTACTCATGCTATTTACTATGCTAGCAAGACGCTAGATGATGCCCAACTCAATTATGCTACCACCGACAAGGAGTTGCTAGCGGTTGTGTATGCATTTGAGAAGTTCCGCTCATATCTTGTTGGAGCGAAGGTCATAGTTTATACGGATCATGCTGCGATCCGTTATCTACTTACCAAGAAGGATGCCAAACCAAGGTTGATTCGGTGGATCCTCCTTCTTCAATAGTTTGATTTGGAAATACGGGACAAGAAGGGATCCGAAAACTCCGTGGCGGATCACCTTAGTAGACTCCCACCATTGGAGCTTGAAAAAGACAACATCCCGATAGATGACTAATTCCGAGATGAGCAATTGCAAATGGTGGAGGAATGCTTGTTCCAAGTGTCTAGAGGAAGTGAGCCATGGTACGCCGACATCGTGAACTACTTAGTGTGTGAGGAAGTGCCTCCCGGATTAACATATGCACAAAGGAAGAAGTTCTTCAATGATGTGAGGCATTACTATTGGAGTGAGCCACTTCTATTCAAGAGAGGCCCGGATGGGATGTTTAGAAGATGCAAACCGGAAGATGAAGTGGAGAGTGTGATCCGGCATTGTCACTCCTTACCATGTGGAGGCCATGCTAGCTCACACAAAACGTGTGCAAAGGTATTGCAATCCGGTTTTTATTGGCCTAACTTGTTTAGAGATGTGCAAGGTTTTGTAACGGCATGTGATGCATGCCAAAGGACGGGCAACATCTCAAGGAGGAATGAGATGCCCTTGAACAACATTCAAGAAGTGGAAATATTTGATGTGTGGGGTGTGGACTTCATGGGACCATTCCCTTCTTCATGTGGCAATCTCTACATCCTATTGGCGGTGGACTATGTGTCGAGATGGGTGGAGGCAATCGCCTCTCCTACAAATGATGCCAAGGTGGTGGTGCGGTTCTTCAACCGGGTGATCTTCCCTAGGTTTGGAACACCGAGGGTGATCATTAGTGATGGAGGGAAGCATTTCACAAATAGGAATTTTGGGGCACTTTTGGCTAAGTATGGGGTGACTCACAAGGTGGCAACACCTTACCATCCCCAAACTAGTGGCCAAGTGGAGATCTACAACCGAGAGACAAAGGCCATCCTTGAGAAGACGGTGTCTAGAACTAGAAAGGATTGGGCTATGAAGCTGAACGACGCATTGTGGGCATATAGAACCGCCTTCAAGACACCAATTGGAACCACTCCTTACAAGTTAGTCTATGGCAAATCTTGCCATCTCCCGGTGGAAATGGAGCATAGAGCTTATTGGGCCATTAAGTGGCTAAATTTTGACCTCAAGGAGGCGGGAGAGAAGAGGTTGCTCGATATAAACGCCCTTGAGGAGCTCCGGTTGGAAGCCTATGAGAATGCCCGGATCTACAAGGAGAGAACCAAAAGGTGGCATGACAAGAGGATCATCCCCAAGGAGTTGAGTGAAGGAGATCTTGTCCTTCTCTTCAACTCAAGGCTAAGGCTCTTTCCTGGAAAGCTCAAATCAAGATGGACCGGGCCATATGTGGTGAAGAAGATCTTTCCCCATGGAGCTATTGAGATAGGAGGGGAGCATTGTGGAAATTTCAAAGTGAATGGGCATCGCTTGAAGAAGTATACTCTGGGAGCACCGGTAGACATGATTGCCCCGCTTCACCTTGAATAGACGCTCCCGAGTTTGGTCAAGCTAATGACCTTAAAGAAGTGCTTGGTGGGAGGCAACCGATTGGTAACATTTTTCCCTTTTCATTTTTCACTTTTTAGATTTTTCTGTTTTCGTGTGTTTTGTGTGTTTTGTGTTTCGTGTGTGCTAGAGCATTAGTAGGATTGGAAGCCTTTCATGACATATGAATGATGATGATGAAACCCTCATCGATTATGGGTGGAGCGGACGCGGAACTTGGACGGCTAGCGGTGCCTAGCGCAGGTTTCGAAGCTTTGATGGATGCTTAGAGCTCTCTACCATTGTTGATAGGATCATCCAACATCAATTCACTTGAAAAATCCCAAATACCATAGCAAACCATTTTTACATTGTGAGAACCTTCTTTCACTCTCTTTACTTGTATACCACATTGGGGACAATGTGTTTCTAAGTATGGGGTGGGGTTCGCATAATCTTTGCATGATGAGCATCTAGGATAGTTTAATATTTGCACATGTCTTGCATTGTACATACTTAAATCGAAAATCCCATAAAAATCAGAAAATTTAAAAATTTTTTGTGCTTTCTAGGCTTGGATATGATCCTAATGATGAAATCTTGTCTTGTGAATTGGCTATGGATGGCCTTATGTGTTGAATTGATAAATGCATATGGGGACTTGAACTACTTCTCTTGAACTCTATGAATGATTTGTGACCATGATGTTACCTAGAATGGATTGAGTATTGAAAGTCGAAATTACATGATAGTTCTTGCATACCATCTAGGAATGAATGAGGCATTTCATCTTTCTCTACTTCTCATCTTGATCATGATTGCTTAGGCACCTCAATTGATATAAATTGACCTCTTTCAACCCATCCGGAAATAGGAGCATGCTAGTGTGTTGAAGTGTGTGAAAAGCAAGTGTGGGGTAAAGTTATTGATGAAAGGAATGTCATGAATGAAAATGCTGAAATTATTGTGGAAGTGTAGCCAACAATATAGGTTTGGGGGCGTTGGTTCAAATGACAAGTAACTCGGTACACTTCACATAATCGGGTGTTGGTGCCTTGCCAAAGTCAAATGAACCAATAGCCCTAACGAGCTTTGGTATGTGTGCCCGGTGTGGATGCACCTCGAAAAAAATAGAAAAAGCCCGAGGATGGCTAATCACCGAGGTTTCGGCTATTGTACACCAATGCCATTGTCTCAAAAACAAGTCAAGAAAAAGAAAAGAAAGCAAGATAAGGAAAAATATACACTTGGGGGAAGTTGATCGAGGACAAGGAAGTGAAGTTAGTTCCATTCCCGGATTAGCATCACATAACCTAGAAAATCCCCCACCCAATCACAACGTTTCTTGGCCTTTTATGTCACAAGACCTTATGACCTACTTGCATGTTTGTAAGACTTAGTAATCTAGATTGAATATACTCTTGATCTTCTTGACCTCTTCATCTTTACATCTCATGCATGTCTTTGAGTTAAGTACAATTGTCTTTCCATGCCTTCATTTGTTTGATACATAATTGCTTGTCCAATTGCCATGAAACATGACTATGAAGGTGATCCAATAATTGAAGCACAAACCCAAAAAGATTTTACCGTTTTTCTGCATACATAAATCATGCTATCTCGTATTCTATAGTTGAGCAATTGCTCGAGGACGAGCAAACATTAAGTATGGGGTATTTTGATAACACGATTTATGATCTAGATTTAGGTAATCATTTAGGTAGATTTCTCACTCATTCATGCATGGTTTAGCATTAGTTCGAGACGTTTTGCACTCAATTCATGTATTTTGTCGAGATAGACGTCTACACGGACTTGTGCGTGTTTTATAGGTATTTCGGGAGATTTAGAGCTAAAACGATGCATTGAGGAACGTTCATCTAGATGACACACCCTCGGACTCATTGGGACACAAATCAAGGGCTAAGGAGGACTCATGGAACCTTTCCAACACTAGCCATGCACCAAATCACAGCTTAATGATCAAAGGCGCAGTTTCTGCACAGAATCACGGTTCTCTGACAAATCACGGCCGTGGAATCAACCGTGGATTTTGCCAGATTCTTGTGACAGCTGTGCCACGACTCTCATGGCCAGCTCATGCAAGTTTGTTATAAAAGTGGTCCTTCATGGGCTGTGAGGGGCAGCTGGGAGTAGTTTGGAGCAGCTCATCGATTATCCATTTCTCTCTAACAAATATATTCTCCCAACAAGAAGTTTTTCTAGGAAGGAAAGTGTCAAAGAGAAGAAGAAGAGATCCATTGAAGAGGAGGAGAAGAACACACACCATAGCTTTCTTGTATTTCGGATTCTATTTCTAGACTTGTATGAACCATTTGAACCTTCCTTTGAAAGGATTGTGAGTGATTCTAATCCTATTTTCAGCTTGGTTTTGTTTTAAGTTAACTTGTTCATCTATTTTCCCTCATTATCTTGCAATGAATGTTATGATTTTATGTTTGTTTGTTTCGATTTCCATTATGAAAGTTGTAGGCTAAATTGATGTGGTTTTAGGGTAAGGAAAGGATGGTTATGGCTAGGGCTATGATAGGACGGACTTAGATTTACCTTTGGATGACTTTTGCTTATGAACGTAGCTGCTGTTAGAAATCACGGGTAGTTCTTGTAGAACCACGGCGGTGGTTTAGGTAGAACAAACCGTGATTTTCCCTGGTTCGAAGGATCTTGCCTTAGATCTATAAAATGTTGAACCCTAAGTGTTTGTTGAGTTTAACCTACCCTAGGGTGACCTAGTGTAGTGACTAAGTGTTAGGAGAGACTTACCCGGTAATCCTTGCTCTTAGAATCTAAAGATAACAAACCTTAGGTAGTGGTGAGCCTAATAAGCCGCCATTGGATTAGGTGTGCTAGGATAGTTGCTTAGGACTTCCCTTTCCAAGACTTACCCGGTAAGGATAGGTTAGATCCCTAATTAACAATCCGGTTTGTGTAGAATTCCTATCCTTAGGTTCTTAGAGACTTATCCAGTAATGAGACCTTAGGTGTGGACTAGTTGGACCATGAGACCTACCCGGTAATTGATCCCAAATTAGATACGCTTAATCCCAACATATCATAGTTAATTCAAAGGATGAATAGATAACTTGAGTCTTATGCCATAACCGGAACTTCCAACCCCTAGAATCCGTCTTTTCTTTCCTTGATCATTATCTTGTTTAGTTTGTTCATTTGTGATGATTCTTAGTTTAGTTTGATTGTTACTTTGCATGAATTATGATCTTTGATTGATCACCAAAAACCAACTAAAAACATTTGGAATTTTCATTTCTTTATTTCCTTCTTTTCCTTCGACCTAGATCTTTACTAAACTCAATCACAATTTGAATCAATTTCACCTTAGTCTTTGTGTTCGACCTCGGAATACTAACCCTTCTTCAAACGTCCCGTACACTGCGGGTTTCGCTAGGTAGTTAGGATTTAGTTCGAGTTATAAATTTAAAACCCATTTGCGCATCACGATCTTAGCGTAACACCACCCAAATCCCTGTGTTCGATACTCTGGAATTCTTGCTTAACTACGTCGATCCGTACACTGCGGGTTCGCTGCTTGATTCTAGTTTTATAAATTTAAAGCTTATTTGCACACACCTTTAGGGGCGAACAAGTTTTTGGCGCCGTTGCCGGGGATTTGGTTTCGGCCGAATTCGGTAGCCGGTTGTAAAGCTTGGGAGCTTGCTCTCGTTATTTGATATTGCTTTGAGTGCATGCGCAGGTCTAGGAACACCGAAGATCTCTTACCTCTTGATCAAGAGATAGAGAAAACCTTAAGGCAAAAGCGCAAGGAAAAGAAGATGGCTGAAGAACACGAACGTGATCTTCAAGCGGAGTTGGCGGAGAAGGAAGCTCAACTCCAATGGAACGAGAATCTCCGCCGGGATGAAATGGATCGTCATCAATCTGAAGTTAGCAGACTACAGGATACGATGTTCCAAATGAGGATAGAGTTAAGCGACCTTAAGAATAAAGGAAGCAAGAAATCCTCAAGGAGGGGATCAAGATCTAGAAGAAGAAGAAGTCACTCATCCGCTGATGATAGTGACTCTTCCATGCCACAGTTAGAAGAAATTGATCCCACGATCAATGCGAATCCTTTTCATCCACAAGGAGCTGCTAATCGCCGTGTTCCACCCAGGAACGCAAGGATAGAGCGTGTGGACAATGAGCCAAGAACTCTTGGCTAGCGGATGGATCCAACGCAACAACCACGCCACTTGGGCGTGAACTTCGATGCTGAAGATGTACAAGGGTTCAGTTTCAACCCTCAAGTTATTACTCTTGTTCGCCAAAACCAATTTGGCGGGACAAGCGCTGAATCTCCACACCAACACTTGCAAAACTTTGAGTGTATGATGGAGACGATGAGACCAAAGAATGCTACTACCAACAACTACAAGCTCAAGCCCTTCTTCTTCTCTTTGAAAGGGAAAGCGTTGTCTTGGTACCAAGCTCTTCCTAGTGGGAAACTAGATACGGGGGAAGACCTTTCCGCGGAGTTCCTCACCAAATTCTTTCCGCCTTCCAAAACGGCGGAACTTAGAGGTAAGATTAATGCTTTTTCCATGAGACCTAACGAAAGTTTGTTTCAATCTTGGGAAAGGTTTCAGGATTTGCTCTTGGATTGCCCTCATCATGGCATATCCAAACTTGCCTTGCTGGAGATTTACTACAAGGGGCTGGATGCGGGAACGCAATTCAACCTCCAATCCCTCTCATGTGGAACTTTCATGGACATGAGAGAAGATGACGCTTGGGACTTCATTGAGAAGCAAGCAAGAGTCATAGAGAAGTATTCCCACCGGAAAGTGGAGGGAAATCGTGTGGAGCAAGGAGCAAAGCTCACACATGAAGCTCAAAATCAGATTTTCTCCCTCAACAATGAGATCAAAGAGTTGAAGGAGGCTATCAAGACCAACTTCCCAAAGCAACAAGGGAAAGATGTTGGTTATTTGGGCAACAACAATGGCGGTGATAACACAAACCGCAACAACAACAATAACCGGAACAATAACCGGAGCAACAATTGGAATGGCAACAACAACAATAATAACGGCCGGAACAATAATTGGAACAACAATAGGGGTTCAAGTAACAACAATTGGCGCTCCAATCAACAAAATTCCGGTAACCCTTATCCTTCCAATTCTAATTCACTAACTCCACCTTCCTCTTCCTCTACTCCTTTGAGAAGCCAGGTGCAAACATCAAATGGAGGAAATACTTCGGGAAAGGAGAAGCCCGATCCCATATTGGAGACGATTTTGGGAAAGCTTCAAGGGTTGGAGAACCGCCTCATCAAGGTTGATGATCAAGTTTCTAAGGTTGATAAAGCTCAAAAGGTTTTAGAAAACCAAATGTTCAACCATGCGGAGGAAGTTCCTAGGAATCAAGGGAAGCTTCCAGGAAAGACGGAGGACAACCCTAAGGGAAGGGTGATGGCGATAACAACTAGGAGCGGAGTGACTACTACCGACCCGCAGCCTATGTTCGTTGAAGTCCCCTTAGAGAAAGACAAGGGGAAGGAGAAGGAAGATGTCTATGTTCCTCCTCCAGCTTACAAACCTCCCCTACCATTCCCTCAATCTAGAGCGCGAGCGCGCCTAGATAAACAATTCGGTATGTTCATAGAACTCATGAGTAAGCTGCATATTAATATACCCTTCATTGATGCTATTGTAGGTATGCCGGCTTATGGCAAGTTCTTGAAGGAGCTCCTCTCCAACAAGAGGAAGCTAGAAGATTTCGGTGAGGTCAAGATGAGTTCGGATTCTTCGGATCTCATCAAGACCATGAAGGAGAAAATGCCTCCAAAATTGAAGGATCCGGGGTCATTTACAAAAAGTCATTACTATGAGTCTAACAGATGTAGGGAAGAAGAAGAGTCTAACAGATGTAGGGAAGAAGAAGAGTGCAAAGAGGAAATTGAAGCCTTAGAAGCACAAGAAGAGATGCATGAAGTGGCATTTGAGAAACTCCACGATGAGGCTGAGAACGTTAGAATCCACGGTCATACCCTGTATTCCACGACCGTGGATTTCACAACCAAAAACGTCTTCCACTCCAGGGAGTTATACGGTCGTGGAGAAGATGTGACAACCGTATTTCCCTTCCACGCCCTAAACCATGGCCGTAGAGGACATGATCCACCCGTAATTTTGGCCGTGGAAGAGAGTGATCGGGACACTTCTTCAACTTCTTCTGATTCTTCTCCCACACACTCAACACCCTTAGAAACTTCTAAGGAGACATCGGATGCTCCTCAAGGATCGTTGGAAGCTCCGAAAGCGATTGAACTAAAACCACTTCCTACTCATCTAAGGTATGCTTTTCTAGGATCTAATTCTACCTTTCCGGTTATCGTTAGTTCCGAATTAAGTATAGATGAACATGAACAGCTCATGATTGTCCTTAGGAAACATAGGAGAGCCTTAGGCTACACTATAGAGGACTTAGTAGGAATTAAACCCTTCCTATGCATGCATAAGATACTAATAGAGGAGGACTTTAGAACTTCACGACAACCTCAAAGGCGGTTGAATCCGACCATGAAGGAGGTTGTCAAGAAGGAAATTCTTAAACTTTTTGATGCAGGTATCATCTATCCTATCTCCGATTGTAAGTGGGTGAGTCCGGTTCAAGAAGTTCCAAAGAAGGGAGGAATGACGGTCATCACCAACAAGAACAACGAACTCATTCCTACCCGAACCGTGACGGGATGGCGGATGTGCATAGACTACCGCAAGCTCAACAATGCAACGCGGAAGGATCACTTCCCTCTGCCATTCATTGATCAAATGCTTGAAAGGTTAGCACAACATTCACATTTTTGCTACCATGACGGTTATAGTGGTTTCTTTCAGATTCCGATACACCCGGATGACCAAGAGAAGACCACATTTACGTGCCCTTGGGGTACGTTCGCTTATAAGAGAATGTCGTTTGGGCTTTGCAACGCCCCAGCCACCTTTCAACGGTGCATGATGGCCATCTTCTCCGAATACATAGAGGAAATCATGGAAGTCTTCATGGACGACTTCTCCGTATACGGTTCCTCTTTTAACGATTGCCTTTCTAACCTTTCTCTTGTTTTGCAAAGATGTGAAGACACTAACCTAGTTCTTAATTGGGAAAAGTGCCAATTTATGGTTAAGGAAGGAATCGTATTAGGTCACTTAGTCTCTAGTAGAGGGATAGAAGTAGACAAAGCTAAGATAGAGACCATAGAGAAACATCCTCCCCCAACTTCGGTGAAAGGGATAAGAAGTTTCCTAGGACATGCTGGATTCTATAGACGTTTCATTAAGGATTTCTCTAAGATATCAAAACCGCTCACTAATCTATTGATGAAGGATGCAGTTTTTGAGTTTTCGAAGGAATGCTTGGATGCGTTTAACACAATTCGGCAAGCTCTAATTTCAGCACCCATTTTCCAACCTCCGGATTGGACTCTACCCTTTGAGGTTATGTGCGATGCTAGTGACGTAGCTATTGGAGCTGTTCTTGGACAACGAAAGGAAGGGCGAACCCATGCCATATACTATGCTAGCAAGACGCTAGACGAAGCGCAGCTCAACTACGCCACTACCGAAAAAGAATTTTTAGCCATTGTCTATGCTATTGACAAGTTTCGCTCTTACCTTGTAGGCGCAAAGGTGATTGTCTACACGGATCATGCTGCGATCCGGTACCTCCTTGCGAAGAAAGATGCGAAGCTAAGGCTAATTAGATGGATTCTTCTCCTATAAGAATTCGATCTTGAGATCTGCGACAAGAAAGGTTCCGAAAATTCTGTTGCGGATCATTTGAGTCGCCTAACACATCTAGAGGACGACCGTTTACCCATTGATGACTCCTTTCCGGACGAACACCTACATATCATAGATGAGTGCATCAACGTAATCTCCAAAGGTAACGAACCATGGTTTGTTGATTTTGTTAATTATTTGATTTGCCAGGAGATACCACCCGGACTATCCTACGCACAAAGGAAGAAGTTCTTTAAGGATGTTCGGGAATACTATTGGAACGAGCCTCTCCTCTTTAAGAGAGGTCCGGATGGCATCATTCGGCGATGTGTGCCGGAAGATGAGATGCAAAGCGTCATCCGCCATTGTCATTCACTACCTTGTGGAGGACACGCTAGTTCGAACAAGACTAGAGCAAACGTATTGCAATCTGGATTCTTTTGGCCCACTTTATTTAGAGATGTGCAATCCTTTGTTTCATGCTGCGATGCTTGTCAAAGAATAGGCAATATTTCTAGAAGGAATGAGATGCCCCTCAACAACATCCAAGAGGTGGAGATTTTCGACGTTTGGGGAGTTGATTTCATGGGACCATTCCCATCTTCTTGTGGAAATC
This sequence comes from Fagopyrum esculentum, assembly GCA_033239045.1. Classification (NCBI taxonomy): domain Eukaryota; kingdom Viridiplantae; phylum Streptophyta; class Magnoliopsida; order Caryophyllales; family Polygonaceae; genus Fagopyrum; species Fagopyrum esculentum. The sequence continues at coordinate 29,411,526 of BSUD01000003.1, forward strand.
AATACATACTATTGGCTGTAGACTACGTTTTTAGATGGGTGGAAGCAATCGCCTCTCCCACAAATGATGCCACGGTGGTGGTTAAGTTCTTCAACAAGACCATCTTCCCGCGATTTGGGACGCCAAGAACGATCATTAGTGATGGAGGTTCTCACTTCATAGCCCGTCGCTTTGAAGCTCTTCTAGCTAAGTATGGGGTTACTCACAAGGTCGCTACCCCTTATCATCCACAAACAAGTGGACAAGTTGAGATCTCAAATAGGGAGATCAAAGGAATTCGAGAGAAGACAGTTTCAAGGACTAGGAAGGATTGGTCCTTGAAGCTTGACGATGCATTATGGGCGTACCGGACTGCGTACAAGACTCCCATAGGAACCACGCCATACAATCTTGTGTATGGGAAGTCTTGTCACTTACCGGTAGAGTTGGAGCACAAAGCGTTTTGGGCTATCAAGTGGCTGAATTTCGGCATGAAGGAAGCGGGAGAGAAGCGTCTCCTAGACATCAATAAGCTGGATGAACTCCGCTTGAACGTTATGAAAACGCTAAGATCTACAAGGAGAGAGCAAAGCGTTGGCATGATAAGCATATCATTCCAAAGGACTTCAAAGAAGGAGATCAAGTTCTCCTCTTCAATTCAAGACTTCGCCTCTTTCTAGGTAAGCTTAAATCTCGTTGGACCGGACCTTTTCTAATTAAGCGTATTTTCCCCCATGGTGCAGTTGAAGTACGGGGTGAAGCGAGCGGAAGTTTTAAGGTGAACGGCCAACGACTCAAGAAGTATACGCCGGAACTCCAAGCTGAAGAGTTCGCGCCTACCGCACTCGAATAAGTGCGAGTTTGGTCTAGCTACGGACCTTAAACAAAGCACTTCTTGGGAGGCAACCCAAAGTATTGCATTTTCGTTTTTCGTTTTCGATTCATAGTTTAGCTTAGTATAGACGTTTTTGTTTTATTTTGCCTCGATTTCTTCCGGTATGTTCGTGTTTTTGGTTGTAGGATCGATGGAAAAAGAAAAGGGGAAGATAATGTTGAAGAAAAGTGACGAAATCTGGACTTTGGAGCTTTACAGAGGGTTCCACGGCCTAAATTACGGTCGTCATAGCTACAGTACCCGTAATTTCCAAAAGCCTTTGAAAAATCACCAAAACCACGGTTCCGTACACTTCCACAGCCGTGGAATACCCCGACAGACCGTGATTTTCAAAAATTTTGCCTGTGACTATATAAGCCACATTCTTCACAAAAACCACCCAAAACCCCTCTTTCCACGACCTAATTGCCGAAAATCCACGACCCTTTCTCAAATCCTCGTTTCTTAATCGTTTTCAACGATTCTTCTTCCTAAACTGCAGAAAATTCAACCACAAACAAGATCCGAGCGACAAATCGAGCGGAAATTCATCAACGAACGCACAATTCGGATTTTTCAATCCGAAAAATAGGTTTTTTCTCTCTTCTTGGTTCTTGCCAATTTGGTTCGTTTTTGCTAGAGATTTTTAAGAAGAACTGATTGAGATTGGAGGAAATTAGACTAGGACTGCCTGTTGTGGAGATTGATTGCTGATTTGCTGAGATTTGTGATTTTCTGAGACGAATCACGGTCTCTGGGGAAATTTCGGCCGTGGTTTCTGAAGAACAGACCGTAATTTTGAGCAGAATGGACTTTGTAAGGAGAGTTTCGAGGAGGATAAAAGAGAAGAAAAATGATCAGAATAAGAAAAGGAAGGGTAATCCCTCCTCCTCCTCATCCTCTAGGGCACCACCACCCTCTTCTCCTTCACCTCCATCCTCACCTTCACCCCCATCTTCACCCCCTCACCCTAGAGTCCCGACCATACACGACGATCATCTTGATGCACTCGATAGGATCAAGGAGAGGGCAGTGATTGGCCCTAGATATTTGTTGTTGGAGGATCTAGCTCCTCTTAACATTGTGGAGGATCTTACTTGGCTCTTGGATAGAGCCGGATTAGTTGTCTTCTCGGCTATCCGAGAAGACGCTTATGAGGAGATTACACGGGAGGTTGTGACGTCTTTCCAGCACAACCACGTAGATAGGACCGTCTCTTTCCGTCTCTTGGAGAGAGACTACCATTTTAGCATCCGTGAGTTTGGGACCATTTTCGGGTTCCATGAGACCTTTAACGGTCGATTTCCGAGTGGCGTTTACGCCAAGGAATTTTGGAAGGAAGTTGTGATGATTTACGCCGACGAGGACCGTTGGCAACCCGCTGATACCAAGGCTAGATTGATGTACCATCTAGCCTTGAAGATAGCTCACCGTGTTCTTTCGGAGTGTCTCTTTCCTAGGACGGAGATGCCCCAAAAGATCAAGACGGATGAGCTATTCTTGCTTTACTCCATGCTTTATGGACGCCGTGCAGATTGTGCTACTCTCTTGGCTGCTACTATGAGCAAGCTCAAGAACAAGAAGAAGAGCAACATAGGATATGGTGGGATAGTTACCCACATTGCTAGGAGCTTGGGTGTTGATTTTTCTGCTTGCACCCGCATACCGGCCGTACCTTTAAGACTACATGCCTTCATGGTTAGGGGTCTCATCTTCCCCACTCATAGAGGTCCGCCTTATGCGGGCATGCCTTGGGAGAGTAGGACGGGTAGGGGTATAGAGTGGCTGCCGGAGTACTCCATTATGGCGGGACGCCATAATTGGAAGGAGACGTTCGCTGCTATGCATGCGAACAGGATAGTATCTCCCCCTTATGTCCCACCACCGGTCGTCGAGGAGGAGGATATGGGAGATCAGTTTGAGAGTGGAGGAGGAGCCGAGCAGGAGTTTGGCATGTTTCCGGATCAGCCGGAGGCGGCCCCAGATGTACCTAGACGCTCTCCACGTCTAGCTAGAGCGTCAGGCTCGTCTTCTCGCCGCGCTAGCATGAGTGAGAGGCCTACGTGGATGACCACACCTCCCACATAGTATGGCGTTCCCCCTCCTTGGTCCACAGAGCAGCCAGCAGCACCACCATCAGCACCAGCACCATCCGACGCCACAGCATGGTACAGTTAGGCCCCGGGATGGTACGAGCAGATGCCGGATTGGGCTACCGGCCTTTCAGAGAGAGTTGGAGCATTAGAGATCCGAGCCGATGCTAGAGACGGACGCATGGATGATCTTGATCACATGATGAGGGACGTCTACCGCCAGCAGTTTGGGCGGCCCTACGAATCCAGCTTCTCTCCATTCCCGCCTCCGCCGGCACCGCAGTGATTTGATGCATGACCGTTCGCTTTAGACATTCCACCGCCACTTTGTGAGTTTCTTTTTCTTTTCTTTCTTTTCTTTCTTTCTTTTGAACATTAGGGACAATGTTCGTCCTAAGTATGGGGTGGGATGTACTAGAAGTTTGTAATAACTCTACTCACTATGTTCGCTTTCATTCGAGACTATCATTGCATGTTCATTATGTGTTGCACGTTTCATTATTGCATTGCATGAAAAAGAACTTGAAAAACCCATAAAAATTGAAAAATTTTGAAAAATTTTGTGCTTCTAATGAATTGAGATGATTTCCATGATAATCATTACTTGTGAATGGAGTTTGATAACAATTGTATGCTTAAAAGAATAGTGAATCGAAAAGAATTTGAATGAATGAACTATACCTCTTTTGCAAGTTTCATAATGTGATTATGTTACCTAAATCATGTTGAGGAATTGAAGTTGAAATCACATTATAAGTTCCTATACTTCTTGTTGAGATGATTAAGGCAATTCGATACTTTCTTTCTTCTTCCTTTTGATCATTTTAGCTCCCCATTGAAATATTAACCTCCTTTACCTATCCGGGAATTTTGGAGAAGTGAATGAAAAAGGCATGTTTGATGTGGGAGGGCCATGAGAGCAATTATTTGCAATCAAATGAATAGAAAGAAATTGTAGGTTTGGGGAAGTCAATCATGACGATGAGTAACTCGGCACCATTCACATAGCCGGGTGTTTGTGTCTTGCCAAAGTTGGATTAAGCGATATTCCTAGCGGATTATGGTATGTGCGCTAAGGGTTTAAGGCATCTCATGAAAATTGAGAAACGCCAATCTCCTAGGCTTCGGTTTTTGTGCACCTCTATCCATAACTCCAAAAGTAAAGTCGAAAAAAAAGAGCGAAGCTCTAAGTTGAAGTGATGCGGAAACCGCAAAAGAAGAAGAAGGTAGTTGTCCACTTTCCCGGATTCACGCACCACATTCCCTTAAAGTCTCCTTCCCTTTCCATATTCTAGACCTTTTCTTTGGAAGTCCTTAAGATCAAAAGAATGTTATATGACTTGGTGATCTAAATTGAAGTTTCCTATGATTGATTTTGATAATGTTTGAAGGTTATGATGCTTGTTTAGAAGCTTAATTGATTCATGAGTTTTCTCTGCTTTTTACTCTATGATTAAGTGTGTGAAAGTTTGATAAACGATTGAAGCAAGGTTTGAGAATGATCTATTCTTTAGAAGGCACATTCATCCAAAAGAAGGTACACATATTTCATCCTAACTCTTATTCTAAAATCTTTTTTGAAAGACCTTGCTTAGGGACAAGCAAGTTGCAAGTATGGGGTTATTTGTTAGCATGAAATATTGTGACATTTTAGACACGTTTTCTAAACGTATTTGATTCATATTGATAGTCTTTGATTGAGCATTGTTGCATTAGTGAGCTAGTTTGCCTATATTGTCGATATGGATGTCTACACTAGTTCTATGTTGATTATAGGTACTTAAGAGCTATTTTCGAACGGAACCGAGCAAAGAAGAGTTGATTTGATATGTCCATGGATTGAGGGCATTCTTAGGAGCAAATTGGAGTTCAACTTGAGGAATGCACGAGGCTAGGGAAGAATCACGTTCTTGCCCTAAACCACGCTCTAAAATACGGCCGTATTACAAACCACGTTCAGTTCCACGGCCGTGGATCCTTGCAAAGAGAGGCGTGATGCATTCCAGTAACTATTACGGTCGTGGAATACATGGTTCAAACCGTGACACATTTCACGCTCTAAATTACGGTCGTGGAAACTTCCACGACCGTGATCTTGGCGATCTTTTTCGCCACACTTTGAAGCCACGATCTTTTGAAGATTGGGCCGGGCCGATATTTTATCTTGCCCTATAAAAAGACGGACGAAGGGAAATTCCGTCATCTCGCTTTAGGCTTACACTTGCGACATGACCGCTTATCGACGGCATCCCCGCTTACCCTCGCTTAGAGGCATTTGGCGGTCTCGTTGGAGATCGACGTTCGTGCTTGGATTTGCCCTAATCTCGCACCTGGTGGAGATTATCACTGGGATTTCCAGATTTCCCGGATTGATGGAAGATTCGGAAGGTTTCTTGCAAGAAGACTACTCTTCTTGTTTTCGGAAGTTTTCAACTCTGTCTTTATATCATTAAGTATATCTTGAATCGATTGCCACAACTGGATACTTGGATCTTTAGGATTGTTGTTTTCCCAATATTTGCAAAACCTCTCATACTTACTCGCTTGATAATCTGCAATTGAATTTGTTCCCACCCAAATCCCTGTGTTCGATACTCTGAAATTCTTGCTTAACTACGTCGATCCGTACACTGCGGGTTCGCTGCTTGATTCTAGTTTTATAAATTTAAAGCTTATTTGCACACACCTTTAGGGGCGAACACCTTTCTATACTGAAGCCTCAACAACCTTTATAGAGAGTGTCTTTTAGGTAGGTCATATAAGGTTTTTGGAACTTCACCGTACGATTACCTTACATTCGTATACCTTTGCATACCTCAACTCTGTCCTTATACCTTTAGTATATCTTGAATCGATTGCCACAGCTGGATTCCTGGATCTTTAAGATTGTTGTTTTCCCAATAATTTGAAAAGCTTCATAAATTTACTTGCTTGATAATCTATAACTGGATTTAACCCCCCCAAATCCCTGTGTTCGATACTCTGGAATTCTTGCTCAACTATATCGATCCGTACACTGCGGGTTCGCTTGCTTGATTTCTAGTTTTATAATTAAAGCTTATTTGCACGCACGCTAAGTGGCGAACAAGTTTTTGGCGCCGTTGCCGGGGATTTGGTCTAGGCCGAATTCGGTTTTCGGTTGTCAAGCTTGGGAGCTCTTCCCTTGTTATTTGATATCTTTTCAAGTGCATGCGCAGGTCTAGGAACACCGAAGACCTCTTACCTCTTGATCAAGAGCTTGAGAGGACTTTAAGGCAAAAGCGTAAGGAAAAGAAAATGGCTGAAGAAAGATAACGTGATCTTCAATCAAAGCTAGCGGAAAAGGATGCTCAACTCCATTGGAGTGAGAAGACACGTAGAGAAGAGACGGATCGTCACCAAATGAAAGTTGATGATCTAACGGACATGATGTTCCAAATGAGGTTGGAAATAAACAACCTTAAGGAGAAAAAGAAAAGGAGGAGACCGGGAAGATCGGTTAGAGCCAACTCATCCAATAAGGATAGCGACTCCTCCATGCCACCGCTAGAGGAAATTGATCCCACGATCAATGTGAATCCATTCTATCCACGGCCAGCTGCAAATCGCCGTGTTCCACCTAGGAATGCGAGGATCGAACGTGTGGATGAGTAGCCAAGAACTCTTGGTCAAAGGATGGATCCAACGAAGTAACCACGCCGTTTAGGTGTGAACTTTGATGTTGATGATGTACAAGGGTTTAGCTTCAACCCACAGGTTATTACTCTTGTTCGCCAAAACCAATTTGGCGGAACAAGCGCTGAATCTCCACACCAACACCTACAAAATTTTGAGTGTATGATGGAGACGATGAGGCCGAAGAAAGCGACTACCAACAACTATAAGCTCAAGCCTTTCTTCTTCTCCTTGAAAGGGGAAGCATTGTCTTGGTACCAAGCTCTTCCTAGTGGGAAACTAGACACGTGGGAAGACCTTTCCGCAGAGTTCCTCACTAAGTTCTTTCCGCCATCCAAAACGGCGGAGCTAAGAGGTAAGATTAACGCATTTTCCATGAGATCTAACGAAAGTTTGTTTCAATCTTGGGAAAGGTTTCAGGATTTGCTCTTGGATTGCCCTCATCATGGCATATCCAAGCTTGCACTTTTGGAGATATACTATAAGGGGCTGGGTGTGGAGACACAATTCAAGCTCCAATCCCTCTCATATGGTACATTCATGGACATGAGGGAAGATGACGCTTGGGACTTCATTGAGAAGCAAGCAAGGGTCATAGAGAAGTATTCTCACCGGAAAGTGGAGGGAAATCGTGTGGAGCAAGGAGCAAAGCTCACACATGAAGCTCAAAATCAAATTTTCTCCCTCAACTATGAGATTAAAGAGTTGAAGGAAGCTATCAAGACCAACTTCCCAAAGCAACAAGGAAAAGATGTTGGCTACTTAGGCAACAACAATAACGGTGGTGAGAATACAAACCGCAACAACAACAACAACCGGAACAACAACCGGAATAATTGGAACGGTAACAACAACAACCGGAACAATAATTGGAACAATAATAGGGGTTCAAACAACAACAATTGGCGCTCCAATCAACAAAACTCCGGTAACTCTTTTCCTTCCAATTCAAATTCACTAACTCCACCTTTCTCTTCCTCTACTCCTTTGAAAAGCCAGGGGCGAACATCTAATGGAGGAAGTACTTCGGAGAAGGAGAAGCCCGATCCCATGTTGGAGACGATCTTGGGAAAGCTTCAAGGGTTAGAGACTCGCATCATCAAGGTTGATGATCACATAACTAAGGTTGATAAAGTCCAAAAGGTTTTAGAAAACCAAATGTTTACTCATGCGGAGGAAGTTCCTAGGAATCAAGGGAAACTTCCGGGAAAGACGGAGGACAACCCGAAGGGAAGGGTTATGGCAATCACAACTAGGAGCGGAGTGACAACCACCGATCCGCAACCTAAATTTGTTGAAGTCCCCGTTGAGAAAGAAAAAGAGAAGGGGAAGGAGAAGAAAGATGTCTACGTTCCTTCTCCGGCTTACAAACCTCCCCTATCATTCCCTCAATCTAGAGCAAGAGCGCGTCGAGATAAACAATTCGGTAAGTTCATAGAACTCATGAGCAAATTGCATATTAACATACCTTTCATTGATGCTATTGTAGGTATGCCGGCTTATGGCAAGTTCTTAAAGGAGCTTCTCTCCAACAAGAGGAAGCTAGAAGATTTTGGAGAGGTTAAGATGAGTTCGGATTCTTCGGATCTCATCAAGAACATGAAGGAGAAAATGCCCCCAAAGCTAAAGGATCCGGGGTCATTTTGTATTCCCATAGGAGTGGGAGATGTCACATATGATGCATTATGTGACTTGAGAGCAAGTGTGAGCATCATACCACTTGCATTATGTAGGAAGATCGGTTTAGGCGACCCTAAACCGGTGAAGATGACGTTGTACATGGCGGATCGATCCATCACTCGTCCCGTCGGTATTGTAGAAGACGTCCCGGTCAAGCTAGGTAAATTCTTTGTACCCATTGATTTTGTTGTGCTTAACATTCCTGTAGATAGTTCGGTCCCGACCATTCTCGGAAGACCGTTTCTTGCAACTTCCGGCTGCATAGTCGATTGCAAGAATGCTAGACTCGCCTTTGACATAGGAGAAGAGAAGGTAGAGTTCGTTCTTTCCACTCTAGTGAAGGAACCAATCTTTGATGAGGATATATTCAATATCCAAGATGAAGAAGGGTTGTCTAGGGAGGAGGTAAGTGTTTTTCTCTTCAAAGATCCTTTGCAAAAGGTTATTACTATGAGTCTAACGAATGTAGGGGAAGAAGAGGAGTGCAATGAGGCAATTGAAGCCTTAGAAGCACAAGAAGAAGTGTGTGAAGAGGAGTTTGAGAAACTCTATGACGAAGCAGAAAACGTGAGAATCCACGACCATACACTATATTCCACGGCCGTGGATTTTACCAACCAAAGCGTGGCTCACTCCAGAGGGGTACACGGTCGTGGAGGAAACAGAGCACCCGTAACCACATTCCACGCCCAAAATCACGGCCGTGGAGAAGCCAGAGAAACCGTAATTTTGGCCGTGGACGAAGGCAATTGTGCCACTTCTTCAACTTCTCTTGATTCTTCCCCCACACCTTCTACTTCCTTAGACACTTCTAAGGAACCATCGGATGCTCCTCAAGAACCATTGGAAGCTCCGAAAGCGATGGAACTAAAGCCACTTCCTACTCATCTAAGGTACGCATTTTTTGGACCTAATTCTACCTTTCCGGTTATTGTTAGTTCCGATCTAAGCATAGATGAACATAGTAAGCTCATGGTTGTCCTTAGGAAACATAGAAAAGCTTTAGGATATACTATTGAGGACTTAGTAGGAATCAAACCTTCCTTATGCATGCATAAGATACTAATGGAAGAGGACTTTAGGACTTCAAGACAACCTCAAAGGCGGTTAAATCCGACCATGAAGGAGGTTGTCAAGAAGGAAATTCTTAAACTTCTTGATGCAGGTATCATCTACCCTATCTCCGATAGCAAGTGGGTGAGTCCGGTTCAAGTAGTTCCGAAGAAGGGAGGAATGACGGTCATCACCAACAAAAACAACAAACTCATTCCTACTCGAACCGTAACGGGATGGCGGATGTGCATAGACTACCGCAAGCTTAACAATGCGACGAGGAAGGATCACTTCCCATTGCCATTCATCGATCAAATGCTTGAAAGGTTAGCGCAACATTCACACTTTTGCTATCTTGACGGTTATAGTGGTTTCTTTCAGATTCCGATACACCAGGATGATCAAGAGAAGACCACGTTCACGTGCCCATGGGATACGTTTACCTATAGGAGGATGCCTTTCGGGCTTTGCAACGCCCCAACCACTTTTCAAAGGTGCATGATGGCCATCTTCTACGAATAAATTGAGGAAATCAGGGAGGTCTTTATGGATGACTTCTCCGTATACGGTTCCTCTTTTGACAATTGCCTTTCTAACCTTTCTCTTGTATTACAAAGGTGTGTGAAGACACTAACCTAGTTCTTAATTGGGAAAAGTGTCAATTTATGGTAAAGGAAGGAATTGTATTAGGACACTTAATCTCTAGTAGAGGGATTGAGGTGGATAAAGCGAAAATAGAGACTATAGAGAAGCTTCCTCCCCAACTTCGGTGAAAGGGATAAGAAGTTTCCTAGGACATGCTGGATTTTATAGACGCTTCATTAAGGATTTCTCTAAAATATCAAAGCCGCTAACTAATCTATTGATGAAGGATGCAGTTTTTGAGTTTTCGCAAGAGTGCTTGGATGCGTTTAACATGATTCGGGAAGCTCTAATTTCAGCTCCTATTATCCAACCTCCGGATTGGAATCTTCCCTTTGAGGTTATGTGTGACGCAAGTGACGTAACTATAGGAGTTGTTCTTGGACAAAGAAAGGAAGGGCGAACGCACGCTATATACTACGCTAGCAAGACGCTAGATGAAGCGCAGCTCAACTACGCCACTACGGAAAAGGAAATTTTAGCCATTGTTTATGCTATTGACAAATTTCGCTCTTATCTTGTAGGTGCAAAGGTGATTGTGTACACGGATCATGCTGCGATCCGGTATCTCCTTGCAAAGAAGGATGCGAAGCCAAGGCTAATTAGATGGATTCTTCTCCTACAAGAATTCGATCTAGAGATCCACGACAAGAAAGGTTTGGAAAATTCTGTTGCGGATCATTTGAGTCGTCTAACACATCTAGAAGACGACCACTTACCTATAGATGACTCCTTCCAGGACGAACACTTACACATTATAGAGGAGTGCATCGATGTGATCTCCAAAGGTAACGAACCATGGTTTGCTGATTTTGTTAAATATATGGTTTGTCAGGAGATACCACCCGGATTATCCTACGCACAAAGAAAGAAGTTCTTTAAGGATTTCCGGGAATACTTTTGGAATGAACCTCTCCTCTTTAAGAGAGGTCCGGATGGCATTATCTGGCGATGTGTGCCGGAAGATGAGATGCAAAGTGTCATCCGCCATTGTCATTCACTACCATGTGGAGGACACGCTAGTTCAAACAAGACTAGCGATAAGGTATTGCAATCTGGATTCTTTTGGCCTACTTTATTTAGAGATGTGCAAACCTTTGTTTCCTGCTGCGATGCTTGTCAAAGAACAGGAAATATCTCTAGGAGGAATGAGATGCCTCTCAATAACATCCAAGAGGTGGAGATTTTTGACGTTTGGGGAGTTGACTTTATGGGACCGTTCCCATCATCTTGTGGAAACCAATACATACTCTTGGCGGTGGATTACGTTTCTAGATGGGTGGAAGCAATTGCCTCTCCCACCAATGATGCCATGGTAGTGGTCAAGTTCTTTAACAAGACCATCTTCCCAAGATTTGGGACACGAAGGACTATCATTAGTGATGGAGGTTCTCACTTCATTGTCCGGCGCTTTGAAGCTCTTCTAGCTAAGTATGGGGTTACTCACAAGATCGCCACCCCTTATCATCCACAAACTAGTGGACAAGTTGAGATCTCAAACCGGGAGATCAAAGGAATCCTAGAGAAGACGGTTTCAAGGACTAGGAAGGATTGGTCCTTGAAGCTTGATGATGCATTGTGGGCGTACCGGACTGCGTACAAGACTCCCATAGGAACCACACCATACAACCTTGTGTATGGGAAGTCTTGCCACTTACCGGTAGAGTTAGAGCACAAGGCATTTTGGGCCATCAAGTGGTTGAATTTCGGCATGAAGGAAGCGGGAGAGAAGCGTCTCTTGGAACTTAATGAGCTTGAAGAACTCCGCTTGAACGCTTATGAAAATGCTAAGATTTACAAAGAAAGAGCAAAGCTTTGGCATGATAAGCATATCATGCCAAAGGACCTCAAAGAAGGAGATCAAGTTCTCCTCTTCAATTCAAGGCTTCGTCTCTTTCCAGGTAAGCTTAAATCTCATTGGACCGGACCTTTTCTAATCAAACGTATTTTCCCCCATGGTGCAGTTGAAGTATGGGGTGAAGCGGGCAGAAGCTTTAAGGTGAACGGTCAACGACTCAAGAAGTATACGCCGGAACTCCAAGCTGAAGAGTTCGCGCCCACCGCACTCGAATAAGTGCGAATTTGGTCTAGCTACGGACCTTAAACAAATCGCTTCTTGGGAGGCAACCCAAGGTATTGCATTTACGTTTTTGTTTTTGATTCATAAGTTTAGCTTAGTTTAGACGTTTTTGCTACGTTTTGCCTTTGATTCCTTCCGGTATGTTTGTGTTTTTGGATGTAGGGACAGTGGAAAAGAAAAGGGGAAGAGTAATTTTGAAGAAAAGTGACGAAACTTGGACTTTGGAGCATTACAGAGAGTTCCACGGCCTAAACCACGGCCGTGATAGCTACAGTGACCGTAATTTCCAAAAGCCATTGAAAAATCACCAAAACCACGGTTCCGTACATTTCCACGGCCGTGGAACCCCCCGATAGACCGTGATTTTCACAAATTTTGCCGGCCACTATATAAACCACGTTCTTCACAAAAACACAACACACAAAACCCAAATTACGCCCAAAAACGCCGATTCCACGCCCTTCACCTTAATTCTCAGTTCGTTAATCGTTTTTAACGATTCTTCGACCCAAGCTGAAGCAAATCCAATCACCAACGAGATCCAAGCAACGATTCGAGCGGCAAATCACCAAGGAAATCAGAATTCGGATTTTAAAATCCGAAAACCTAGGTTTTTTCGCTCTTCTCTATCTTTGTCGATTCGGCCTTAATTTTGATTGAATTTGTAGGAGAACTGATTGAAATTGGAAGAAATTAGTCTAGGACTGATTGATTGCTGAGTTTGGTGATTGATTGCTGAGTTTTGAGAAAAGTCGAGACGAACCACGGTCTCTATAACTTCCACGGCCGTGGAACATCAAGAACAGACCGTGGTTTCTGCCAGAAAATGGAGTTTGTGAGGAGAGTGTCCGGGAGAAATAAGGACAAGAACAAAGAGAAGGATAAGAATAAAAAGAGGAAGGGCAACCCTTCTTCCTCTTCCTCCTCTAGAGCACCACCACCTTCATCCCCTTCACCTCCATCATCACCTTCATCACCATCACCTCCTAGCCCTAGGGTCCCTACCATCCACGAGGATCATCTCGACGTCTTCGAGAGGATCCATAAGAGGACCTAGGTACCTACTGTTAGAGGACTTAGCGCCTCTACATGTGATAGATGACATCACTTGGCTCTTGGATAGAGCCGGATTAGTCGTCTTCTCGGCTATCCGAGAAGATGCTTACGAAGAGATTACTAGAGAGGTTGTGACATCTTTTGAGCACAGCCATGTTGATAGGACAGTTTCTTTCCGTCTGATGGAAAGAAACTATGATTTCTCCATCCGGGAGTTTGGAGCCTTCTTTGGGTTCCATGAGACCTTCAATGGTCGTTTCCCCAGCGGCGTGTTGTTCGCCCCTAAAGGTGTGTGCAAATAAGCTTTAAATTTATAAAACTAGAATCAAGCAGCGAACCCGCAGTGTACGGATCGACGTAGCTAAGCAAGAATTCCAGAGTATCGAACACAGGGATTTGGGTGGGAACAAATTCAGTTGCAGATTATCAAGCGATTAAATATGAGAGTTTTGCAAGTATTGGGAAAACAACAATCCTAAAGATCCAAGTATCCAGTTGTGGCTATTGATTCAAGATATACTTAATGATATAAAGACAGAGTTGAGAGATACAAAGGTATACTAATGTAAGGTAATCGTACGGTGAAGTTCCAAAAACCTTATGTAACTCATCTACAAGGCACTCTCTATATAGGTTGTTGAGGCTCAATATAGAAAGATTCTAAAGGTGAGAATTAGTGTCAAATACCCAAACTTGTAACCCAAGGATCAAGACTAACTTAACCGATTGAGGTTGTGACACTCACAATCGAGGTAGAGGTTGTTGAGGCTTCACTACCACCTAGAAAAGACAAGTCTAAACTAAGTTAAAGCAAATCTTTAACTTTGGATTAAAGTAAAAGCAGGCTCATGGACTTAAGGGAAATTACGGTTAGTTCTTGGTGTTCCACGGCCGTGGACTCAAGAACAGGCCGTAATTCATGGTCTATCGGTGATTCTCTCCAACTCTCAGGGTCTAATCTGTTTGCGATCGATCTATCATCATCTAAGCCACAACTATCAACCCTTCACCTTAGAATTGTTAAGGGTTTTTAGCGAATAACAGTCATGTTGATATCAATTCAAGAATTAAAAGATAAAAAGATGAAAACTTCCAAGAACTTTCAATAATCTTCAAATCAATCTCAAAGTCACAATCAAGAACGAGTGTTGTCAAAAGATTTACAATATAGTAAACAATCACAACCTTAGGAAAGAAGGGAAAACGGGATGTCAATCCGTTTTTCGAATCAAACCTAAACAAGAAGTGAGATCTTCTTGCAAAATCTTCCAAAAGCTTCGATCTTCCGCCAATCCGGAGATCTCAACAGCAATCTCCACCAAAAGTGCGAGATTAGGGTAATTCCCAAACACGAACTTCGATCTCCAATGAGATGTCAATGCTAAGCAAGGGCTAAACGAGGTGTAGCCGGCCTATGCGTCGATAAGGCGTGGATTGCCAAAATTCCCCTAAGCGAAGATTATCCTTCTAAGCGATCCTTGAGCGGTCATGACGGATTCTTGCTTCGTCCGTCTTTTTATAGTGCAGGGCAAAATGTCGGCCCGGCCCAATCTTCAAAAGATCGTGGCTTCAAAGTGTGGCGAAAAGATTCGCCAAGATCACGGTCGTGGAAGATTCCACGACAGTAATTTAGAGCGTGGATTAGGTCACGGTTTGTACCATATATTCCACGGCCGTAATAGTTACTGGAATGCATCACGCTTCTCTTGCAAGGTTCCACGGCCGTGGAACTGAACGTGGTTCGTAGTACGGCCGTATTTTAGAGCGTGGTTTAGGGCAAGAACGTGATTCTTCCCTAGCCTCGTGCATTCCTCAAGCTAAAACTCCAATTTGCTTCCAAAGAATGTCTTCAATCTATGGACAAACTCAATCAACTCCTCTTTTGCTCGATTCCGTTCGGAAATAGCTCCAAATCACCTATAATCAACATAGAGCTAGTGTAGACATCCATATCGACAATATAGGTAATACTAGCTCACATATGCACAAAGTTCAATCAAAGACTATCAATATGAATCAAATACGTTTAGAAAACGTGCCTAAAATATCACAATATTTCATGCTAACAAATAACCCCATACTTAACACTTGCTTGTCCCTAAGCAAGGTCTTTCAAAAAGCTTTAAACAAGAGTTAGGATGAAATATGTGTACCTTCTTTTTGGATGAATGTGCCTTCTAAAGAATAGATTATTCTCAAACCTTGCTTCAATCGTTTTATCAAACTTTCATACACCCAATCAAAGAGTAAAAAGCAAAGACAATTCATGAACCAATTTGACTTCTAAACAAGCATTATAACCTTTAAACATTATCAAAATCAATCACAAGAAACTTCAATTTAGATCACCAAGTCATATAACATAAATTTTGATCTTAAGGACTTTCAAAGAAAAGGTCTAGAATACGGAAGGGAAGGGAAAACTTTAAGGGAAAGTGGTGCATAAATCCGGAAAAGTGGACAACTACCTTCTTCTTCTTATGCGGTTCCCGCAACACTTCAACTTAGAGCTTCGCTCTCTTCTTTTCATTTTTCGACTTTACTTTTTGAGTTATGGACAGTGGTGCACAAAAACCGAAGCCTAGGAGATCCGCGTTTCTCAATTTTTCAAGAGATGCCTCAAACCCTTAGCGCACATACCATAATCCGCTAGGAATATTGCTCAATCCGACTTTGGCAAGACACAAACACCCGGCTATGTGAATGGTGCCGAGCTACTCATCGTCATGATTGACTTCCCCAAACCTACAATTTCTTTCTATTCAATTGATTGCAATTAATTGTTGTCATGGCCCTCCCACATCAAACATGCCTTTTTCTCATTCACTTCTCCAAATTCCCGGATAGGTAAAGGAGGCTAATATTTCAATGAGGAGCTAGATGATCAAAGAAAGAAGAAAGAAAGTATCGAATTGCCTTAATCATTTTAACAAGAAGTATAGGAACTTATAACGTGATTTCAACTTCAATTTCCTAGCATGATTTAGGTAACATTTTCACATTATAAAACTTGCAAAAGAGGTAAAATTCATTCATTCAAATTCTTTTCAATTCACAATCCTTTTTAAGCATGCAATTGTCATCAAACTCAGTTCACAAGTAGTGATTATCATGGAAATCATCTCAATTCATTAGGAGCACAAAATTTTCAAAGTTTAAATTTTTATGGGTTTTTCAAGTTATTTTTCATGCAATGCAATAAGGAAACATGCAACACATATTGAACATGCAACGATAGTCTCAAATGAAAGCGAACATAGTAAGTAGAGTTATTACAAACTTTTTAGTACATCCACCCCATACTTAGGACGAACATTGTCCCTAATGTTCAGAAGAAATAAAGAAAAGAAGAAAAGAAAAAGAAACTCACAAGGTGGTGGCGGGAATGTCTAAAACGAACGGTCATGCATCAAATCACTACGGCGCCGGCGGAGGTGGGAATGGGGAGAAGCTGGAGTCGTAGGGCCGCCCAAACTGCTGGCGGTAGACGTCCCTCATCATGTGGTCGAGGTCGTCGAGGCGTCCGTCTCTAGCGTCGGCCCGGATCTCTAACGCTCCAACTCTCTCTGAAAGTCCGGTAGCCCAATCCGGCATCTGCTCGTACCATCCCTGGGCGTGACTGTACCATGCGGGGGCGTCGGATGGTGCTGGTGGTGGTGCTGCTGGCTGCTCTGTGGACCAAGGAGGGGGAACGCCATACCATGTGGGAGGTGTGGTCATCCACGTGGGCCTCTCACTCACGCTAGCGCGGCAAGATGACGAGCCTGAGGCTCTAGCTGGACGTGGAGAGCGTCTAGGTACATCTGGGGCCGCCTCCGGCTGGTCCGGAAACGTGCCAAACTCCTTCTCCGCTCCTCCTCCACTCTCGAACTAGTCTTCCATATCCTCCTCCTCCACAACCGGTGGTGGGACGTAAGGGGGAGCTACTATCCAGTTCGCATGCATCGCAGCGAACGTCTCCTTCCAATTATGGCGTCCCGCCATAATGGAGTACTCCGGCAGCCACTCTATACCCCTGCCTGTCCTACTCTTCCAAGGCGTGCCCGCATAAGGCGGACCTCCATGTGTGGGGAAAATGAGACCCCTAACCATGAATGCATGTAGCCCTAAAGGAACGGCCGGTATGCGGGTGCAAGCAGAAAAGTCCACACCAAAACTCCTAGCAATGTGGGTAACTATCCCACCATATCCGATGTTTCCTTTCGCCTTATTCTTGAGCTTGCTCATCGTAGCAGCCAAGAGAGTAGCACAATCTGCACGGCGTCCATAAAGCATGCAATAGAGCAAGAATAGCTCATCCGTCTTGATCTTTGGGGGCGTCTCTGTCCTAGGAAAGAGACACTCCGAAAGAACGCGGTGAGCTATCTTCAAGGCTAGATGGTACATCAATCTAGCCTTGGTATCGGCGGGTTGCCAACGGTCCTCGTTGGCGTAAATCATTGCAATTTCCTTCCAAAAATCCTTAGGGTAAACACCACTCGGAAATCGACCATTGAAGGTCTCATGAAACCCAAAAATAGTCCAAAACTCAACGATGCTCAAATGATAGTCTCGATTCATGAGACGGAAGGAGACGGTCTTATCTATGTGGCTGTGCTCGAAAGACGTCACAACCTCCCGGTGATCTCCTCATATGCGTCTTCTCGGATAGCTGAGAAGATAACTAGTCCGGCTCTATCCAAGAGCCAAGTAAGATCATCAACTATGTTGAGAGGATGTAGATCCTCCAACAACAAATATCTAGGGCCAATCACCGGCCTCTTCGTGATCTTCTCGAAAGCAGCAAGGTGGTTCTCATGTATGGTCGGGATTTTAGGGTGAGGAGGTGAGGATGGAGGTGAAGGTGAAGATGGTAGTGAAGGAGATGAGGATGGTGGTGCCCTAGAGGATGAGGAGGTGGAGGGATTGCCTTTCCTTTTTTTATTCTGCTCTCCCTTCTTCTCTTTTATCCTTCCCGACACTCTCCTTACGAAATCCATTTTTCACCAAAAATTACGGTCTGTTCTTCAGGAATTACGGCCGTGGTTTACCCAGAGGCCGTGATTCGTCTCAGAATTTCACGAATCTCAACAAATTCACCAACAATCAGCACAACAAGCAGTCCTAGTCTAATTCCTTCCAGTCTTTGTCACTTGTTCCTAAAAATCTATAGCAAAAACGAACCCAATTGGCGAAAATCAAGAAGAAAGAATAAACCTCTTTTTCGGATTGAAAAACCCGAAATGCGCGTTTGTTGATGGATTTCCGCTTGGTTTGTTGCTTGGATCTTGTTTGTGGTTGAATTTGCTGCAGTTTGGGAAGAAGAATCGTTAGAAACGATTAAGAAACGAAGATTTTGAGGAGGTCGTGGATTTCCGGCAACTAGGTCGTGGAAAGGGGAAATTTTTGGGATGAGTTTGTGAAGAACGTGGCTTATATAGTTGCAGGCAAAATTTTGAAAATCATGGTCTGTCGGGGTGTTCCACGGCCGTGGAAGTGTACGGAACCGTGGTTTTGGTGATTTTTCAAAGGCTTTTGAGAATTACGGCCACTATAGCTATGACGACCGTAATTTAGACCGTGGAACCTTCTGTAAAGCTTCAAATCCAAATTTCGTCACTCTTCTTCGACATTATTCTCCCTTTTTCCTTTTCCATCGATCCTACAACCAAAAACACGAACATACCGGAAGAAATCGAGGCAAAATAAAGTGAAAACGTCTATTCTAAGCTAAACTATGAATCGAAAACAAAAACGACAATGCAATACCTTGGGTTGCCTCCCAAGAAGCGCTTTGTTTAAGGTCCGTAGCTAGACCAATCTCGCACTTATTCGAGTGCGGTAGGCGCAAACTCCTCAGCTTGGAGTTCCGGTGTATACTTCTTGAGTCGTTGGCCGTTGTTCACCTTAAAACTTCCGCTAGCTTCACCCCATACTTCAATTGCACCATGGGAAAGTGGCGAAGTCTTGAATTGAAGAGGAGAACTTGATCTCCTTCTTTGAAGTCCTTTGGAATGATATGCTTATCATGCCAACGCCTTGCTCTTTCCTTGTAGATCTTGGCGTTTTCATAGGCGTTCAAGCGAAGCTCATCCAGCTTATTGATGTCTAGGAGACGCTTCTCTCCCGCTTCCTTCATGCCGAAATTCAGCCACTTGATAGCCCAAAACGCTTTGTGCTCCAGCTCCACCGGCAAGTGACAAGACTTCCCATACACAAGGTTGTATGGTGTGGTTCCTATGGGAGTCTTGTACGCAGTCCGGTACGCCCATAATGCATCATCTAGTTTCAAGGACCAATCCTTCCTAGTCCATGAAACCGTCTTCTCTAGAATTCCTTTGATCTCCCTATTTGAGATCTCAACTTGTCCACTCGTTTGTGGATGGTAAGGGGTAGCGATCTTGTGAGTAACCCCATACTTAGCTAGAAGAGCTTCAAAGCGACGGGCTATGAAGTGAGAACCTCCATCACTAATGATAGTCCTTGGTGTCCCAAATCGCGGGAAGATGGTCTTGTTGAAGAACTTAACCACCACCATGGCATCATTAGTGGGAGAGGCAATTGCTTCCACCCATCTAGAAACATAATCTACCGCCAATAGTATGTATTGGTTTCCGCAAGAAGATGGGAATGGTCCCATGAAATCGACTCCCCAAACGTCAAAAATCTCCACCTCCTGGATGTTGTTGAGGGGCATCTCGTTCCTTCTAGAAATATTGCCTGTTCTTTGACAAGCATCGCAGCAAGAAACAAAGGATTGCACATCTTTAAATAAAGTAGGCAAATAGAATCCAGATTGCAATACCTTTGCGCTAGTCTTGTTCGAATTAGCGTGTCCTCCACAAGGTAGTGAATGACAATGACGGATGACACTATGCATCTCATCTTCCGGCACACATCGCCGAATGATGCCATCCGGACCTCTCTTAAAGAGGAGAGGCTCGTTCCAATAGTATTCCCGGATGTCCTTAAAGAACTTCTTCCTTTGTGCGTAGGATAGTCCGGGTGGTATCTCCTGGCAAACCAAATAGTTAACAAAATCAGCAAACCATGGTTCGTTACCTTTGGAGATCGCGTCGATGCACTCCTCTATGATGTGTAAGTGTTCGTCCGGAAAGGAGTCATCAATGGGTAGATGGCCGTCCCCTAGATGTGTTAGACGACTCAAATGATCCGCAACAGAATTTTCTGAACCTTTCTTGTCGCGGATCTCAAGATCGAATTCTTGTAGGAGAAGAATCCATCTAATTAGACTCGGCTTCGCGTCTTTCTTCGCAAGGAGGTACCGGATCGCATCATGATCCGTGTAAACAATCACCTTTGCACCTACAAGATAAGAGCGAAACTTGTCAATAGCATAGACAATTGCTAAAAACTCTTTCTCTGTAGTGGCGTAGTTGAGCTGCGCTTCGTCTAGCGTCTTGCTAGCATAGTATATGGCATGGGTTCGCCCTTCCTTTCGTTGTCCAAGAAAAGCTCCAATAGCTACGTCACTAGCATCGCACATAATCTCGAATGGGAGAGTCCAATCCGGAGGTTGGGTAATAGGTGCTGAAATTAGAGCTTGCCGAATGGTGTTAAACGCATCCAAGCATTACTGCGAAAACTCAAAAACCGCATCCTTCATCAATAGATTAGTGAGAGGTTTTGATATCTTAGAAAAGTCCTTAATGAAACGTCTATAAAATCCAGCATGTCCTAGGAAACTTCGTATCCCTTTCACCGAAATTGGGGGAGGAAGTTTCTCTATGGTCTCTATTTTAGCCTTGTCTACCTCTATCCCTCTACTAGAGACTAAGTGACCTAATACAATTCCTTCCTTAACCATGAATTGACACTTTTCCCAATTAAGAACTAGGTTAGTGTCTTCACATCTTTGCAAAACAAGAGAAAGGTTAGAAAGGCAATCGTTAAAAGAGGAACCGTATACGGAGAAGTCGTCAATGAAGACTTCCATGATTTCCTCTACGTATTCGGAGAAGATGGCCATCATGCACCGTTGGAAGGTGGCTGGGGCGTTGCAAAGCCCGAACGGCATTCTCCTATAGGCGAACGTACCCCAAGGGCACGTGAATGTGGTCTTCTCTTGATCATCCGGATGTATCGGAATCTGAAAGAAACCACTATAACCGTCAAGGTAGCAAAAATGTGAATGTTGTGCTAACCTTTCAAGCATTTGAGCGATGAATGGCAATGGAAAGTGATCCTTCCGCGTTGCGTTGTTGAGCTTGCGGTAGTCTATGCACATCCGCCATCCAGTCACGGTTCGGGTAGGAATGAGTTCGTTGTTCTTGTTGGTGATGACCGTCATTCCTCCCTTCTTCGGAACTACTTGAACTGGACTCACCCACTTGCTATCGGAGATAGGGTAGATGATACCTGCATCAAGAAGTTTAAGAATTTCCTTCTTGACAAACTCTTTCATGGTCGGATTCAACCGCCTTTGAGGTTGTCTCGAAGTTCTAAAGTCCTCCTCCATTAGTATCTTATGCATACATAGGGAGGGTTTAATTCCTACTAAGTCCTCAATAGTATAGCCTATGGCTTTTCTATGTTTCCTAAGGACAATCATGAGCTGCTCATGTTCATCTATGCTTCGATCGGAACTAACAATAACCGGGAAGGTAGAATTAGATCCAAGAAAAGCGTACCTTAGATAAGTAGGAAGTGGTTTGAGTTATATTGCTTTCGGAGCTTCCAACGATCCTTGAGGAGCATCTGACGTTTCCTTAGAAGTTTCTAAGGGTGTTGAGTGAGTTGGAGAAGAATCAAAAGAAGTTGAAGAAATGTCTCGACCACTCTCTTCCACGGCCAAAATTACGGGTGGATCATGTCCTCCACGGCCGTGGTTTAGGGCGTGGAAGGGAAATACGGTTATCACATCTTCTCCACGGCCGTAATATCCCCTGGAATGAGGCATGATTTTGGTTGTGGAATCCACTGTCGTGGAATACAGGATATGACCGTGGATTCTGATATTCTCAGCCTCATCGTGAAGTTTCTCAAACTCCTCTTCATGCATCTCTTCTTGTGCTTCTAAGGCTTCAATTGCCTCATTGCACTCTTCATCCTCCCCTTCATTGGTTAGACTCATAGTGATAACTTTTTGTAAAGGATCGTTAAAGAGAATCGCACTTACCTCTTCCCTGGATAAACCTTCTTCATCTTGGACATCGTAAATATCCTCGTCAAAGATCGGCTCCTTCACTAGAGTGGAAAGAACGAACTCTACTTTCTCTTCTCCAATATCAAAAGCGAGTCTTCCATTCTTGCAATCGACCATGCAGCCGGAAGTTGCAAGAAACGGTCTTCCGAGTATGATCGGGACCGGACTATCTGCAGGAATGTCAAGCACGACAAAATCAATGGGGACAAAGAATTTACCTAGCTTGACCGGGACGTCTTCTACAATACTGACGGGGCGAGTGATGGATCGATCCGCCATGTATAACGTCATCTTCACCGGTTTAGGGTCGCCTAACCCGATCTTCCTACACAATGCAAGTGGTATGATGCTCACACTTGCTCCTAAGTCACATAACGCATCGTATGTGACATCTCCCACTCCTATGGGAATGCAAAAGGACCCCGCATCTTTCAGATTTGGGGGCATTTTCTCCTTCATGGTTTTGATGAGATCTGAAGAATCTGAACTCATCTTTACCTCTCCGAAATCTTCTAGCTTCCTCTTGTTAGAGAGAAGCTCCTTCAAGAACTTACCATAAGCCGGCATACCTACAATAGCATCAATAAATGGTATGTTAATATGCAGCTTACTCATGAGTTCTATGAACTTACCGAATTGTTTGTCTAGGCGCGCTCGCGCTCTAGATTGAGGGAATGGTAAGGGAGGTTTGTAAGCTGGAGGAGGAACATAGACATCTTCGCTCTCCTTCCCCTTTTCCTTGCCCTTTTCTACGGGGACTTCAACGAACGTAGGCTGCGGATCAGTGGTTATCACTCCGCTCCTAGTTGTAATCGCCATCACCCTTCCCTTAGGGTTGTCCTCCGTCTTTCCTGGAAGCTTCCCTTGATTCCTGGGAACTTCCTCCGCGTGGTTGAACATTTGGTTTTCCAAAACCTTTTGAGCTTTGTCAACCTTAGAGACTTGATCATCAACTTTGATGAGGCGGTTCTCCAACCCTTGAAGCTTTCCCAAGATCGTTTCCAACATGGGATCGGGCTTCTCCTTCCCCGAAGTGTTTCCTCCATTAGATGATTGCCCCTGGCTTTTCAAAGGAGTAGAGGAAGAGGAAGGTGGAGTTAGTGAATTTGAGTTGGAAGGATAAGAGTTACCGGAATTTTGTTGATTGGAGCGCCAATTGTTGTTGCCCAAATAACCAACGTCCTTCCCTTGTTGCTTTGGGAAGTTGGTCTTGATAGTCTCCTTCAACTCTTTGATCTCATTGTTGAGGGAGAAAATCTGATTTTGAGCTTCTTGTGTGAGCTTTGCTCCCTGCTCCACACGATTTCCCTCCTCTTTCCGGTGGGAATACTTCTCTATGACTCTTGCTTGTTTCTCGATGAAGTCCCAAGCGTCATCTTCTCTCATGTCCATGAACGTTCCACATGAGAGGGATTGGAGGTTGAATTGCGTTCCCGCATCCAGCCCCTTGTAATAGATCTCCAGCAAGGCAAGTTTGGATATGCCATGATGAGGGCAATCCAAGAGCAAATCCTGAAACCTTTCCCAAGATTGAAACAAACTTTCGTTAGGTCTCATGGAAAAAGCATTAATCTTACCTCTAAGTTCCGCCGTTTTGGATGGCGGAAAGAATTTGGTGATAAACTCCGCGGAAAGGTCTTCCCACGTGTCTAGTTTCCCATTAGGAAGAGCTTGGTACCAAGACAACGCTTTCCCTTTCAAAGAGAAAAAGAAAGGCTTGAGCTTATAGCTGTTGGTAGTAGCGTTCTTCGGTCTCATCGTCTCCATCATACACTCAAAGTTCTGCAAGTGTTGGTGTGGAGATTCAGCGCTTGTCCCGCCAAATTGGTTTTGGCGAACAAGAGTAATGACTTGAGGGTTGAAGCTAAACCCTTGCACATCTTCAGCATCAAATTTCACACCCAAACGGCGTGGTTGTTGTGTTGGATCCATCCGCTGGCCAAGAGTTCTTGGCTCATTATCTACACGTTCGACTCTCACATTCCTAGGTGGAATGCGGCGATTAGCAGCTCCTTGGGGATGGAAAGGATTTACATTGATCGTGGGATCAATCTCCTCTAACGGTGGCATGGAAGAATCACTATCATCAGTGGATGAGCGACTCTTTCTTCTAGACCTTGATGCTTTCCTTGAGGATTTCTTGCTTCCCTTATTCTTAAGGTCGCTCATCTCTACCCTCATCTGGAAGATCATGTCTTGTAGATTGTTAACTTGAGATTGATGACGATCCATCTCATCTTGGCGGAGAGTCTCATTCCATTGGAGTTGAGCTTCCTTCTCTGCCAATTCCGCGCAAGCTCCCAAGCTTGACAACCGGCTACCGAATTCGGCCGAAACCAAATCCCCGACAACGGCGCCAAAAACTTGTTCGCCCCTAAAGGTGTGTACAAATAAGCTTTAAATTTATAAAACTAGAATCAAGCAGCGAACCCGCAGTGTACGGATCGACGTAGCTAAGCAAGAATTCCAGAGTATCGAACACAGGGATTTGGGTGGCAACAAATTCAGTTGCAGATTATCAAGCGATTAAATATGAGAGTTTTGCAAGTATTGGGAAAACAACAATCCTAAAGATCCAAGTATCTAGCTGTGGCTATCGATTCAAGATATACTTAATGATATAAAGACAGAGTTGAGATATGCAAAGGTATACTAATGTAAGGTAATCGTACGGTGAAGTTCCAAAAACCTTATGTAACTCATCTACAAGGCACTCTCTATACAGGTTGTTGAGGCTCAATATAGAAAGATTCTAAAGGTGAGAATTAGTGTCAAATACCCAAACTTGTAACCCAAGGATCAAGACTAACTTAACCGATTGAGGTTGTGACACTCACAATCGAGGTAGAGGTTGTTGAGGCTTCACTACCACCTAGAAAAGACAAGTCTAACCTAAGTTAAAGCAAATATTTAACTTTGGATTAAAGTAAAAGCAGGCTCGTGGACTTAAGGGAAATTACGGTTAGTTCTTGGTGTTCCACGGCCGTGGACTCAAGAACAGGCCGTAATTCATGGTCTATCGGCGATTCTCTCCAACTCTCAGGGTCTAATCTGTTTGCGATCGATCTATCATCATCTAAGCCACAACTATCAACCCTTCACCTTAGAATTGTTAAGGGTTTTTAGCCAATAACAGTCATGTTGATATCAATTCAAGAATTAAAAGATAAAAAGATGAAAACTTCCAAGAACTTTCAATAATCTTGAAATCAATCTCAAAGTCACAATCCAGAAAGAGTTTTGTCGAAAGATTCACAATATAGTAAACAATCACAACCTTAGGAAACAAGGGAAAACGGGATGTCAATCCGTTTTCCGAATCAAACCTAAACAAGAAGAGAGATCTTCTTGCAAAATCTTCCAAAAGCTTCGATCTTCCGCCAATCCGGAGATCTCAACAGCAATCTCCACCAAAAGTGCGAGATTAGGGTAATTCCCAAACACAAACTTCGATCTCCAATGAGATGTCAATTCTAAGCAAGGGCTAAACGAGGTGTAGCCGGCCTATGCGTCGATAAGGCGTGGATTGCCAAAATTCCCCTAAGCGAAGATTATCCTTCTAAGCGATCCTTGAGCGGTCATGACGGATTCTTGCTTCGTCCGTCTTTTTATAGTGCAGGGCAAAATGTCGGCCCGGCCCAATCTTCAAAAGATCGTGGCTTCAAAGTGTGGCGAAAAGATTCGCCAAGATCACGGTCGTGGAAGATTCCACGACCGTAATTTAGAGCGTGGATTAAGTCACGGTTTGTACCATATATTCCACGGCCATAATAGTTACTGGAATGCATCACGCTTCTCTTGCAAGGTTCCACGGCCGTGGAACTGAACGTGGTTCGTAGTACGGCCGTATTTTAGAGCGTGGTTTAGGGCAAGAACGTGATTCTTCCCTAGCCTCGTGCCTTCCTCAAGCCAAAACTCCAATTTGCTTCCAAAGAATGTCCTCAATCTATGGACAAACTCAATCAACTCCTCTTTTGCTCGATTCCGTTCGGAAATAGCTCCAAATCACCTATAATCAACATAGAGCTAGTGTAGACATCCATATCGACAATATAGGTAATACTAGCTCACATATGCACAAAGTTCAATCAAAGACTATCAATATGAATCAAATACGTTTAGAAAACGTGCCTAAAATATCACAATATTTCATGCTAACACGTGTACGCCAAGGATTTCTGGGAAGAGGTCGCTATGATCTATGCCAGCAAGGACTGCTGGCAGCCAACTGACACCAAGGCTAAGTTGATGTATCACTTAGCCTTGAAGATTGCTCACCGGGTACTTTCTAAGTGTCTCTTCCCTAGGACGGAGACACCTCAGAAGATCAAGACGGATGAGCTCTTTCTCCTCTACTCCATGCTATATGGACGACCTGCTGACTGCGCCACCCTCTTAGCTTCTACCATGAGCAAGCTAAAGAATAAGAGGGCTGGCAACATTGGATATGGTGGGATAATCACCCACCTTACTAGGATATTAGGGGTAGATTTCTCCGCCTACACACGCATTCTTGTTGTACCCCTACGACTCCAGGCCCTTATGACTAGATGCCTCATCTTCCCTACCCATAGAGGTCCACCTTACGCTGCTATGCCATGGGAGAGCAGGACGGGGAGAGGCATTGAGTGGCTCCCAAAGTATTCCATTATGGCTGGACGCCATAACTGGAAGGAGACGTTCGCTGCTATGCATGCGAACTGGATTGCAGCCCCTCCATATATCCCACCACCACCTATGGTTGAGGAGGAGGAGATGAGAGATGAGTATGAGGGAGGAGGAGGAGCTGAGCAGGATTTTGGCACTTTCCCGGATCAGCCGGACGTAACTCCTGACATGCCTAGACGTTCTCCCCGCCCAGCTAGAGCTTCAGGGTCGTCTTCTTGCCGTGCCAGTGTCAGCGAGAGGCCCACTTGGATGGAGGCCCCTCTTGCGTGGTACGGAGCTCCACCACCATGGTCTACCCAAGCACCGCCGCCACCTGCACCAGCACCTTCAGATGCACCAGGATGGTACAGCCAGCCGCCAGGCTGGTATGAGCAGTTGCTAGATTGGGCCACCAGCCTTTCAGATAGAGTGGGAGCCTTGGAGATCCGAGCTGACGCTAGAGACGCACGTATGGATGACCTTGACCATATGATGAGAGACGTCTACCGCCAGCAGTTCGGGCGGTACTACGATCCTAACTTCTCTCCATTTCCGCCTCCACCGCAGTGACGACCTTGAGGACCGACAGTTTAGCCGCTCCACCACCATTTTGTGAGTTCTTTTTCTTTCTTTCTTTTCTTCTTTTTTCTTTTATTTGAACATTAGGGACAATGTTTGTTCCAAGTATGGGGTGGGGTGTGACTAATCGTCTGTAATAACTCTTACTCACTTTGATTGCTTCTATTGAGACTATCTTGCATGTTTCATTATATTGTTACACGTTTCATTATTGCATTGCATGAAAAAGAGTTTGAAAAACCCATAAAATTGAAGAATTTTGAAAATTTTGTGCTTCTAAGGATAGAGATGATTTCTATGATAATCACCACTTGTGAATTGAGTTTTGATGACAATTGCATGCTTAAACGAATAGTGAATTGAAAAGAAATTAAATGAGTTGATTATACTTCTAATTGTAAATTTCATAATGTGATGAATGTTACTTAAATCATGTTGAGAAATTAAGGTTGAAATCACACTATAAGTTCTTATACTTCTTGTTGAGATGATTAAGGCAATTCGATTTTCTTTCTTCTTTCTTTGATCGTTTAGCCCCTCATTGAAATAATGGCCTCCTTTACCTATCCGGAAATTTGGAGGAGTTGATTGATATTGGCATGTTTGATGTGGGAGGGCCTTGAAAGCAATTATTTACAATCAAAAGAATAGAAAGAAATTATAGGTTTGGGGAAGTCAATCATGATGATGAGTAACTCGGCACCATTCACATAGCCGGGTGTTTGTGTCTTGCCAAAGTCGGATTGAGCGATATTCCTAGCGGATTATGGTATGTGCGCTAAGGGTTTGAGGCATCTCATAAAAATTGAGAAATGCCAATCTCCTAGGCTTCGGTTTTTGTGCACCTCTATCCATAACTCCAAAAGTAAAGTCGAAAAATGAAAGGAAGAGAGCGAAGCTCTAAGTTGAATGTGCTGCGGAAACCGCAAGAGAAGAAGAAAAGAGTAGTTATCAACTTTCCCGGATTCATGCACCACATTCCTTAAAGTTTTCTTTCCCTTTCCACATTCTAGACCTTGTTTGAAAGTCCTTAAGATCAAAAGAATGTTATATGACTTGGTGATCTAAATTGAAGTTTCTTATGATTGATTTTGATAATATTTAAAGGTTATGATGTTTACATAGAAGTTTGATTGATTCATAAGCTTTCTTCACTCTTTACTCTTTGATTAAGTGTATGAAAGTCTTATAAACGAATGAAGCAAGATTTGAGAATGATCTATTGATTAGAAGGTACATTCATCCAAAAGAAGTTTTGCTTTGAGAAGGTACACATATTTCATCCTAACTTGTGCTTTAAAAGCTTTTTGAAAGACCTTGCTTAAGGACAAGCAAGTGGCAAGTATGGGGTTATTTGTTAGCATGAAATATTTTGATATATTAGGCACGTTTTCCAAGTGTATTTCATCCATATTGATAGTCATTGATTAAGCATTGATGCATTTGTGAATTAGTTTGCTTATATTGTCGATATAGAGGTCTACACAAGCTTTATGTTGATTGTAGGCAATTAAGAGCTATTTCCGAACGGATTGAGCGAGGATGGAGTTTGATCGAGCATGTCCATGGATTGAAGACATCTCTAGGAGCTAAGGAAGGTGCTAACTTGAAGAAGAGCACGAGGAAAGGAAGAATTACGGTTTAACCCTAAACCACGCTCTAAAATACGGCCGTACTACATTCCACGTTCAAGTCCACGGCCGTGGAACCTTGGCAAGAGAGGCGTGGTTCATTCCAGCAACTTCTACGGCCGTGGAAGGATTGAAACAAACCGTGACCAACTTCCACGCTCTAAATTACGGGCGTGGAACCCTTCCACGACCGTGATCTTGGCGATCTTTTACGCCATACTTTAAGCCACGATCTTCTACACATATGGGTCGGGCTTATATTTTATCTTACACTATAAAAGGACGGACGAGGAGAGATTCCGTCACCTTCGCTTACGCTTAGACGCACTTTTCGCCTACACTTGGATTTGCCCTAATTTCGCATTTTGGCGGAGATTGTGATTGAGAAATTTGCGCTTTGCTATTGAGATTTCCGGATTGACGGAAGAGTTGAAGATCAGAAGATTGTTCGTGAGATGATTTCGCTTCTCATTTAGGTTTGATTTGAAGACGGATTGACATCCCGTTCTTCGTTCTTATCTAAGATTGTAATTGTTTGCATTATTCCAAATCTATTGACGTTATTGTTCTTGATTTGTGGATTTGAGATTGACTTGAAAGTTATTCAAGGTTTTCGGAAATTTTCATCTTTCATTCTTTTAAACCTTGAAATTGATATCAATATGAATGTTGTTGGCTAAAACCCTTTAGCAATTCTAAGGTGAAGGGTTGATAGTTGTGGCTTAGATGATGATAGATCGATCGTAAACAGATTGGACCCTGAGAGTTAGAGAGAATCGCCGACGAACCTAATCCACGGTCTGTTCATGAGCTTCCACGGCCGTGGAACTCAAGAACTACCCGTAATTTTGTGTCATTTTACGAACTTGCTTTTACTTTTATCCAAAGTTAAAGATTTGCTTTAACTTAGTCTTGGCTTGCCTTTTCTAGGTGGTAGTGAAGCCTCAACAACCTCTACCTCGATTGTGAGTGTCACAACCTTAATCGGTTTAGTTAGTCTTGATCCTTGGATTACAAGTTTGGGTATTTGATGTTAATTCTTACCTTTAGATCCTTTCTATACTGAAGCCTCAACAACCTTTATAGAGAGTGTCTTTTAGGTAGGTCATATAAGGTTTTTGGAACTTCACCGTACGATTACCTTACATTCGTATACCTTTGCATACCTCAACTCTGTCCTTATACCTTTAGTACATCTTGAATCGATTGCCACAGCTGGATTCCTGGATCTTTAGGATTGTTGTTTTCCCAATAATTTGTAAAGCATCATAAATTTACTTGCTTGATAATCTATAACTGGATTTAACCCCCCAAATCCCTTTGTTCGATACTCTGGAATTCTTGCTCAACTATATCGATCCGTACACTGCGGGTTCGCTTGCTTGATTTCTAGTTTTATAATTAAAGCTTATTTGCACGCATGCTAAGTGGCGAACAAATACGCGGCCCGAATCAGCAGGCCCCGCACTCCGTCCTCCGGACCTAGTAGCAGTCTCATCCCTAACCTCTGGGACAATACTCTCGGCCACCTCCTCAGCAGGTACATCCGCAGCTGGCGGATCTACAATAGGGACACGTCCTCGACCTCGGCCTCTCTGAGGCCTGCCCATACGTCCCTGTCTTGGAGCTCTAGGAGGAAGGGGAGGTCGGCCCTCTCCTCGTCCAACGTAAGCTGTCGCTCTCGTACGTGCCATCTAGTAATGACGTGATCAATATAAGACTACTTTAGTTCCTAATAAGGACATAACTATCTTATTACTTTAGGTCACTTCTAAAGGTCACAAAGTTACTAAAATTACAAGTTATAACAGAAGTCCAATAAACTATGCTATCGAGTTTAGTGGAGGTAGTGGCGGTCCGTGCATTCTATCCCAACCCGTTTATGCTCATGGTTTGGAAAACAATAATTTCATTTTAAAAGCTCGGAAACCTTGCGGTTTTCGTTTATTTGTTTATTCGGCCTTTTTTGAAGATGGTGAGTGCCGTTGTTGCCAACCTAGAGCTCTGATACCATATTGTAACACCCCGAATCCTAGAGGACTCGAAATGCTACGAGCTGGGACCTCACATTGGGTCCCGGCTCTTAGCCTAGCAACAACTTCATCGGACCTTACAACACTGCACAAATAAAAAGGCAAAACAAAGAGTTTTATAACATGAGCGAAATAAAAAGAATCCAAATTCTGAAAACAATACAGCCAAGTCTCAAAAACCAGAAATACCAACATCAGTCTCAATAGTCATAAAATAAAATATAACAGCCCCGTCCTATAATGCACGGAACCCCGGCTACCCACTACCACCGGATCACTCGATCGCCTCCCTAACCTGCAAGGCATCTACAAGCGGTATAAAACCGTTAGCTAACATTCTATGCATAAGTATAACGGTAAAAGCACAAACACACAACATACGCAATCAGCATGTAACACTCATTCCTTTTTATTATCTTTAATTAAGTGATACGTCATTACTAATGATACTTATTTTGTGACACGAGGGATTC
This sequence comes from Fagopyrum esculentum, assembly GCA_033239045.1. Classification (NCBI taxonomy): domain Eukaryota; kingdom Viridiplantae; phylum Streptophyta; class Magnoliopsida; order Caryophyllales; family Polygonaceae; genus Fagopyrum; species Fagopyrum esculentum. The sequence continues at coordinate 29,443,145 of BSUD01000003.1, forward strand.
CCAAACATCGCCCCTGTCCCCGTTTACCAACGCGGAATGGTACTAATGCATGTGACCGTCTACCGGACTGGGCTGGTCGTAGGGAACCTCCTAGACTCTCGCAAGAGCTAGGCAGATGATGTCACGACCCGTTATCATACACTTGGATCAATTATACAATATACTACAGTCGGCCTATTCCGTTTTTGTTATTTATCTTAAATATCACATACCACTCATACGCATCACACACATGCAAGAAGCTAGCTAAGTAAGTCAGTGGACTCACCGAATTAAATCTCGTCTCTCTTAACAACACTAAATCAGTAGCTGCAGGAACTCAGTTGCCTGTCAAAGGAGGCACGTGGGTCAACATTTTTCCTTGGATACCTAGAAGTCTAAAACTCCTAAGATGTACGATTCTATGTGCAGAAGTTATTACAATGTTTATTTAAGGTAAATTGACTATTTTACCCTTGGTTCCGAGACTTCCAAAAACCCGTAAAAAGTACTTAAATTCTTACTTCAGGCTAACTAATCATATTCTACTCCCTAGGATGATTTTAGGTGATAACTATAAAAACTACCCATTTTCTATTTCCCGAAAAGTCACTAAAGTCCAACTACAGCTTTAAATATGAAATTAAAATAAACTTATAAAAATTCTAAAATAAATTTCTAACTTATCTATGATCTCTAATCTACTCATAGGAGAAACAATTTCTTAAAACTGTTCAATCGTTATTCCTACAAAAATCTTTAAAGTTGGCTACAACACTACAAATGTTCCCATACTTAGTAAAATTTTTCTGCTCGAAAAACAGCTCAACTACTTCACTTTGAGACCCTATAACTTTCAATCCGACCGTTCATTTGTTCCCAAATTGTAACACGGTAAACTATGTATATCTATCTATGATCTATTAAAAATTCAACGGTGGATCTTCAACCAATCGTTTTAACATTGATTCACAACCGTGACCCTTTTTACTTTCAAAACTGAGGTTTTTAAGGGGAGTTTCTCACTTCTATTTATATAATAATCTGATCTACTTCACTAGGTTATCTAATGGTCAGAAATTGGACACTCTAGGAGGCTACAACAACTCGCTTACTACTCGTCACTTCTCTAGTTCGATCTCTCCTCATCACCACACTAAAACATTTTAAAACCTAAGTACACACATGTCTATTTCATCTATAGTTTAAAGATTTAACTGCAGCCAAGATAAAAGGAGAATAATTGATCCTTTATCCAAGGTTTTGATGACTGCAGAAGGTAAGTTGTTGCACTAATGTGGGAGGGTCCGGTTCCAAGGTGGCCGTCTCTTCTTTTGTCACCGCATGGCACGAACGAAACAACCCTCCAAACTGGTTATCTTCTGGGAAGGAGTGTGTACTGAGAGTTAGATTTAGAGAGGAACTGAGTGTAGAAGGGCTGAATGAAATCACTTACACTACTCTGGCTTCTGGCGAGGATTCTGCAATGAGCAACCCCGGAAATAGATAGACGAGCAGCTCCAGAAATAGATAGACGAGCAGCTGTTGTAGTTCTCTCCTCTGCTGGCTCTTTTCCTTGCAATTTCCTGTGGTTGGAACGTTGCTGAAGGTGTGCAGAATCAAGGCAAGTGCAGCGTGAATGAGATTAGGAAGAGGCGATGCAAAGGATTGTTTTGAGCGTGACAGAAGATTGAAGAAAATCAAAAGCGCTGCTGTAGGAGTAAAGGAGTGTCAATGCTGCGTTAAAGCAGGCTGTTACAGAAGGCTCTACAGCAGCCGTTAAATGAAGGAGAGAAGGAAGGAGAAGGGCCGGTAGTTCACACGTAGATCACTGGCTGGAGAGGGCTGAATGCTGGGCTGGAGGGAGCTGAACGTGTTCGGTTGGAGAGGCTGTCAATGGGCTCGTAACCAGCCTCTCCTGGACTGCTGCAGGCTGGGCTCGAAGTCACACTGCTGGGCTTTTGTGGGTAAGCAAACTGGCTGAGCTTAAGGTAGGAGTAGTGGGCTGAAACATGCTAGAAAAATGGGCTGAATTGCTTATCAAAAATATGTCAAAACTCGTCATGGCCTTGTCAGGTCCATGAATGAGTTTGTCACAGATTTGTCGGGCTTTGTCAAGGCCTCGTCTCAGCTTAGTCATGGTCTCGTCACCACTTGTCATGATCTCGTCTAAAGTCCTCGATAAGAATGCATTATAACAACTAGGGTTTGATATAAATCTATCATTTTATGTGAATAAAATTCAACATAAAATAATAGATAATTATAAGAATTAGAGCTTGATATAATTTTATCATTTTATGTGAATTAAATTCTATATAAAATTATGAAATTTGTGAAGGACGAGATACTAGATTGAAAGGGAAACCGTCAACGGAGGAATTAGACGGAATAAAAATTCCGGATATTACATCAGTACCCTCTTAAAATAAGTTTCGTCCCGAAACTTAGGACAAGGTACTTAATTAAACGACTTCCATAAATAAACTGGTATGTCCTAGTCTCACTAAAATTTAATTTCTTTTTCTAAACTTCTCTAACCTTATCAAGGCGTAACGAAAAAAAACTGGGCGTTACACAGGATGGCTCCTTATGAGGCTATATACGGACAGAGATGTCGTACACCACTATGTTGGGATGCGGCGAGTAGTGCTAGTGGAGTAGCACCTGAGCAGATACAAGATGACATGGCTCGAGTAGCAGTGATCCGAGAGCGGATGTTAGCAGCACAGAGTCGACATAAGTCTTATGCAGATAAGAGGCGCAGACCTTTGGAGTTCAGAGTTGGAGCTTAGGTTTGGTTGAGAGTATCTCCGACACGAGGCGTTAGACGTTTCTGTGACAAGGGGAAGTTGAGCCCCAGATATGTTGGACCATTTGAGATTATTGAGCGAGTAGGAGAGGCAGCATACAGACTTGCGTTGCAACCGAGACTCGAGGGTGTTCACCCAGTCTTCCATGTGTCTCAGCTACGGGAGTACATACCGGACACGAGACCCATCGTTAGTCATGAGGATCTAGTGATCGAGCCAGACCACACGTTCGTAGAGCACCCGGTGGCTGTCTTGGAGCGTAGTTTGAGACACTTGCTGTTCGCCTCAAAGCGTGCGTCACAAAGTCTTAAATTTATAAAACTGAAATCTAAGCAAGCGAACCCGCAGTGTACGAATCGGAGTAGTAAAGCAAGAATTCCACACTGTCAAACTCAGGAATTTGGGGGGAACAAATTCAGTTCACAAATTGTCAAGCAAGTAAAAGTAATAAGCTTTGCAAATATTGGGAAAACAGAAACAGTAAAGATCCAGGTATCTAATTCTGGCAATCGATTCAAGATATACTTAAGATATAAGGACAGAGTTGAGAATTGCAAAGGTATACGAAAGTAAGGTGATGCACGGTGAAGTTCCAAAACCCTATATGTCGAACCAAAAGACGCTCTCTATAAAGGTTGTTGAGCCTTTAGTATAGAAAGGATCTAAAGGTAAGAATTGATCTCAAATACCCAAACTTGTAACCCAAGGATCAAGATAGGCTCAAACGGTTAAACTTGTAACCCAAGGATCAAGATAGGCTCAAGGCTAGGTTAAAGCTAATCTTTAACTTTGGACTAAAGTAAAAGCAAGGTTCGTAAACTGGGGTAAATCACGGCTAGATCTTGGGTTCCACGGCCATGGAAGTCCAAGAACAGACCGTGATTTAGGGTGTCGACGATATTTCTCACAATCTTAGGGTCCAATCTGTTTACGATCGATCTATCATCATCTAAGCCACAACTATCAACCCTTCACCTTAGAATTGCTAAAGGGTTTTAGCCAAAATTCATTGTCATGATATCAAAAATCAAATTAAGAAGAATGAAAGATGGAAACCCTTGAGAACTCAAATAAAACTCAAAGTCAATTCTCAAATCCAAAACACAAAGGATAATGTTGAATACATTCGGAATATAACACAAATCAGCAAAACAAATCCTAGATAAGAACGAAGAACGGGATGTCAATCCGTCTTCGATATCAAATCTAAGAAAAAGGGCGTAACGTCCGCAACAAGCAACTCCGAGAATCCAAATCCGCGATGCTTCCGCAAAACCTAAGAGAAAAAGATATCTTCAAGGCACTGAAAACTCTCTTTTCCAGCCTTTTTATAAGGTGAGAAAAAGATATCTTCAAGGCCCAATATGTAGATGACGTGGCAATTAATGATTTGCCAAAAGATCACCCAAATCACGGTCTCATGAAGTTCCACGACCGTGGAAATAGGTCGTGGAAATGATTACGGTGTCTCATGCCTTCCACGACCGTAATTTATACCATGTAATTCACTGGACTGCTCAAAGCTCAAGTCCACGTTCATAATGCCAAGTCCACGGCCGTGGAATAGGGCGTGGAAGTGTATAATGCTTCTTTGTTACTTTTGTTTCGTGCCATTCTTCATCCTAGCTCCTTCCTTAGCCTCTCAATGTATCTCCTCATCTTTGAACACGATCAATTGCTCCTTGTTTGCCATCAAACGATCCAATTCAAGCTCTTATTCACCTAAAATCAACACAAAGTTAATGTAGACCTCTATATCGAAAATATAGATGAACAAGCTAACAATTGCTTCTATACCTTATCCATGAACACAATAATGAGTGAAAAATAACCAAATTATGTGCCTATAATATCGCAATATTTCATGCTAACAAAATACCCCATACTTGTCACTTGCTTGTCCCCAAGCAAGGTTTTCAAAAGTTTAGAACATAAGTTAGGATGAAATATGCATGAAAACTTGAAATAAAACATATTTTAGGTAAATGTGCTTCTAGTCAATAGATCATCCTTAAACCTTGCTTCGTTTATCTTTGAAAACGCTCACACACATAAACCGAAGGATGTAGAGTAAAGAAACATCACAAGTTGCTCAAACATCAAGACAAACATTATAACCTTCAAGTATTTTAAAAATCAGAATAAAAAACTTCAATTTAGATCACCAAGTCAAATAACACTCTTTTGATCTTAAGGACTTCCAAGTAAGGTCTAGAATGCGGAAAGGAGGGAAAATTATAAGGGATATGGTGCATGAATCCGGGAAAAGGAATAATCCAACTCTTTTACTTTTTCTTTTAATTTTGCAACAACATCAACTTAGAGCTTTGCTCTTTTCTTTTTCACAATATTTTTCAACTTTCCTTTTGGAAATATGGACAGCGGTGCACAAAAACCGATGCCTAGGAGATTGGCGTTTCTCAATTTCGAGATGCCTCAAACCCTTGATGCATATACCATAATCTGTTAGGAATATCGCTCAATCCGACTTTGGCAAGACACAAACACCCGGCTATGTGAATGGTGCCGAGTTACTCATCGTCATGATTGACGTCCCCAAACCTACAAATTTTTTTCTATTCTTTGAATGCAAAATTTTGCTTTCATGGCCCTCCCTCATCAAACATGCCAAATATTAACTCCTCCAAATTCCCGGATAGGTAAGGGAGGCAATTACTTTTATTGAGGGGCTAAATGATCAAAGAAAGAAGTAAGAAAATCGAATTGCCTTAATCATTTCATAAAAAAGTATAAGAACTCATCATGCGATTTCAACCTCAATTTCTCAATATGATTAAGATAAAACACTGACATTATAAAATTTGCAAGAAGGATAAACAACACATTCAATATCTTTTCAATTCATAGTTCCGTTTAAGCATACCATTGTCATCAAAAACTCATTCCGCAAGTAGGAACTATCATAGAAATCATCTCAAATCTTAAAAGCACAAACTTTTTTTCAAAATTTTTCAAATTTTTATCGGTTTTTCAAAGCCTTTTTCATGCAATGCAATAATGAAATGTGTGACTATGGAATGAAACATACAAAAGTGTCATGGATAACGGCAAGCAAATGTAGTAGAGTTATTACAACACATAGTCACACCCCACCCCATACTTAGAACAAACATTGTCCTCAATGTTCAAAAAGAAATAAAGAAAAGAAAGAAAAGAAAAATGAACTCACTAGATGGCGGTGGTGCGGCTGAAACTGACGGTCATAAAATCTCGTCAATGCGGAGGCGGCGGTAGTGGAAACGGGCAGAAGTCATGGCTATAGTACCGCCCAAACTGCTGGCGGTATATATCGCTCATCATCTCATCATGATCCTATCTCCGTGTCTCCTGAGTGTCCCGATGAATCTCCTAATCTCCGACACTCCTAGATAGGTCGGTAGCCCATGCCGGTAACTGCTCGTACCATGCCGGCGGCTGACCATACCAAGTTGGTGCATCCTGTGGAGCCGATGCTGCTAGTGGTTGTGCATACCAAGGTGGTGGAGCTCCCATCCACTCCGGCTGCGCTCCGTACCAAGCGGAAGGAGTGTCCATCCAAGTCGGCCTCTCGCTCACAGTAGCACGGCGAGAGGAAGAAGCACCGGAGGGTCTAGAAGGACGGGGAGAATGTCTAGGTAAGTCCGGGAAGGTGTCCGGTTGATCTGGGAATATGCCAAATTCCTGCTCATCTCCTCCTCCCTCAAAATCATCACCTTCTCCCATCTCCTCCTCAACATCCGTAGCTGGAGGCTCATCCGGAACATATGGAGGCGGTGCTAGCCTATTCGCATGCATAGCAACGAATGTATCCTTCCAATTATGGCGTCCGGCCATAATCGAATACTCGGGAATCCAAGGAATGCCCCTACCACCTCTATCCTCCCATGGCATACCGGCGGTAGGTGGACCGCGGTGTCTAGGAAAGATAATACCCCTAGTCATAAGGTTATTGAGACCCAAAGGTCTCGCCGCTATCCTAGTGCAAGCGGAGTAATCAATCCCAAGCTGCGTGGCAATGTGGGTAACCATCCCACCATAGCCAATGTTCCCGGCCCTCTTGTTTTTCAGTTTACTCAGGTGGAGGCTGAGAGGGTAGCACAATCTGTGGGTCTACCATAAAGCATGCAATAGAGAATGAAAAGCTCATCGGTCTTGATCTTTTGTGGGGTTTCGGTCCTAGGGAATAGGCACTCGGAAAGGAACCTATGAGCAATCTTTAAGGCTAAGTGGTAGATGAGCTTAGCCTTGGTGTCGACCGGTTGCCAACGATCCTCACTAGCGTAAACCATCGCTATCTCCCTCCTAAAATCCTTAGCGTATACACCGCTAGGAGAGCGACCATTAAAAGTCTCATGGAACCCAAAGAAGGCTCCAAACTGCAGGATCGAGAACTCGTAATCCGTCTCCATCAACCTAAAAGACACCGTCCTATCGACGGCACTGTGCTCGAAGGAAGTGACAAACTCCCTCGTACTCTCCTCGTAGGCATCCGCTCGAATAGCGTAGAAAACAATCAACCTCGCTCTATCTAGAAGCCATGTCAAGTCGTTCACCACATTGAGCGGCTCTAGCACCTCAAGGACTAAGTAACGAGGTCCTATGACCGACCTCTTTTTGATCCTTTCCAAGGCTCCTAGGTACTTGGCATGTATAGTTGGGATCCTAGGAGCTGGTGGTGATTGTTGTTCACTAGGGGGGGCTTGGGAAGAAGAAGAACTATCATCCTTTCTCTTCTTGTTCCTTCCAGATCTCTTCGTAGACATTTTCTCAAGATCATTGAAAACCACGGTCTGTTCTACAGATTCCACGGCCGTGGAATTCCCAAAGACCGTGATTCTTCTCTGTTTTGCTCAAATCTCAACAAATCAATAACCAAACTCAGCAGAACCTGTCCTATACTAATTCCAATCTCAATCCTATGCAATTCTTCTAAGTTCTTGCGAGAATAAAACCCGAATTGACAAAGTAAAGAAATAGAAAAAACCTTTGTTTTTGGATCTTAAAATCCAAATTCCGTCTACTGCAGGGATTGTTCACTTGGTTTGTTGATTGGATCTTGTAGATGATCGAAAATTCTCCACTTTAGCACCAAGAATCGTTCGATTTGGACTCCAAATAAAGATTTGAGAGGGAGGGAGGATTTTCGGCGTTTAGGTCGTGGAAGAGGAGCATGGAATTGGGTTTTGGGTGTTTTTGTGAAGGAAAGTGGTTTATATAGTGGCCGTACTGAATTTTGAAAACCACGGTCACTCGGGGTGTTCCACGGCCGTGGAAATGTACGGACCCGTGGTTTTTGTGATTTTTCTCAGATTTTAAAGAATTACGGTCACTGTAGCTTCCACGACCGTGGAATTGGGCATGGAACTCTCTGCATTGTGCTAAAGCTCAAGTTTCGTCAATTTTTCCGAAATTTCCTTCTTCCAATTCCTATTCCTTGCTCCTACATCCAAAAACACAAAATACCTGAAGATATCGAGGGAAAAACAAAGCAAAAATGTCTAAACTACTCTAAACTAAGAATGAAAAACGTAAGTGCAATAGCTTGGGTTGCCTCCCAAGTAGCGCATGTTTAAGGTCCATAGTTAGACAGTACCTGCATCTATTCGAGTGCGGTAGGTGCGAACTCCTCAACTTGGAGATCCGGTGAATATTTCTTGAGTCGTTGACCGTTCACCTTAAAACTTCTGCCCTTTTCACCCCATACTTCAACTGCATCATGGGGAAAAACATGTTTGATTAGATAAGGTCCGGTCCAACGAGATTTAAGCTTACCTGGAAAGAGCCGAAGTCTCGAATTGAAGAGGAGAACTTGATCTCCTTTCTTGAGGTCCTTTGGAATGATATGCTTATCATCCCAACGCTTCGCTCTCTCCTTGTATATCTTGGCGTTCTCATAGGCATTTAAGCAAAGTTCTTCAAGCTCGTTAAGGTCCAAGAGGCGCTTTTCGCTTGCTTCTTTCATGCTGAAGTTCAACCACTTTACCGCCCAATATGCTTTGTGTTCCAGCTCTACCGGCAAGTGACAAGACTTCCCATATACAAGGTTGTATGGCGTCGTTCCTATGGGAGACTTATACGCAGTCCGTTATGCCCATAATGCATCATCTAGCTTCGAAGACCAATCCTTCCTTGTCTTCGAAACTGTTTTCTCTAGTATACCCTTGATTTCTCTATTCGAAATCTCCACTTGTCCACTCGTTTGTGGATGATAGGGAGTGGCGATCTTGTGAGTCACCCCATACTTAGCTAGGAGAGCTTCGAATCGTCGGGCTATGAAGTGTGAACCTCCATCACTAATAATGGTCCGCGGTGTCCCAAACCTTGGGAAAATAGTTCTATTGAAGAACTTTATAACTACCGCGACATCATTAGTTGGAGAGGCTATAGGTTCAACCCAAACATCAAAGATCTCTACCTCTTGAATGTTGTTAAGAGGCATCTCGTTCCTCCTAGATATGATCCCTGTCCTTTGACAAGCATCGCAGCAGGAAACAAAGGTTTGCACATCCTTAAATAAAGTAGGCCAAAAGAAACCGGATTGCAATACCTTAACGCTAGTTTTGTTGGAACTAGCGTGTCCTCCACAAGGTAGTGAATGACAATGACGGATGATGCTTTGCATCTCGTCTTCCGGCACACATCTTCAAATGATGCCATCTGGACCTCTCTTAAAGAGTAGAGGTTCGTTCCAAAAGTATTGCTGAACATCCTCAAAGAACTTCTTCCTTTGTGTGTAGGATAGTCCGGGAGGTATTTCTTGACAAACCAAATGGTTAACAAAATCAGCAAACCATGGTTCGTTACCTCTAGTTATCTTGTCGATGCACTCCTCTATGATGTGTAAGTGTTCGTCAGGGAAGGAGTCATCTATAGGTAGGTCGTCGTCTTCTAGGTGTGGTAGACGACTCAAATGATCCGCAACAGAATTTTCCGACCCTTTCTAGTCGCGGATCTCAAGATCGAATTCTTGTAAAAGAAGAATCCATCTAATTAGTCTCGGTTTTGCATCCTTCTTAGCAAGCAAATGCATATACAACGGCCAAGAATTCCTTTTCCGTAGTGGCGTAGTTGAGCTGCGCTTCATCTATCGTCTTGCTAGCGTAATAGATAGCGTGTGTGCGGCCTTCCTTCTTTTGTCCCAGCACATCTCAAATGGCTACGTCACTTGCATCACATATAACCTCGAACGGAAGATTCCAGTCCGGAGGTTGTATGATTGGGGCTGAGATTAGAGCCTCCCGGATCTTGTTAAATGCATCTAAACAATCCTGCAAAAAATCAAAAACTGCATCCTTCATCAATAGATTAGTACGCGGTTTTGATATCTTAGAAAAGTCTTTGATAAAGCGTCTATAAAATCCGGCATGTCCTAGAAAGCTTCTTATCCCCTTCACCGAAGATGGAGGAGGGAGCTTCTCTATGGTCTCTAACTTAGCCTTGTCTACCTCAATCCCTCTACTAGAGATCAATTGTCCTAAGACAATGCCTTCTTTCACCGTAAATTGACACTTCTCCCAATTGAGAACTAGGTTAGTGTCTTCACACCTTTGTAGCACAAGAGAAAAGTTAAAAAGGCAATTATCAAAAGAGGAGCCATAAACAGAAAAACCGTCCATGAAAACCTCCGTAATCTCCTCTATGTACTCCGAGAAGATAGCCATCATGCACCTTTGGAAGGTGGTTGGGGCGTTGCAAAGCCCGAACGGCATTCTCCTATAAGCAAACGTACCCCACGGGCACGTGAAGGTGGTCTTCTCTTGATCGTCCGGATATATCGAAATCTGGAAGAAACCACTATAACCGTCAAGAAAACAGAAGTACAAGTGTTGTGCTAACCTCTTAAGCATTTGGTCGATGAATAGCAATGGGAAGTGATCCTTCATTGTCGCGTTGTTCAGCTTGCGGTAGTCTATGTACATCCTCCACCCTGTCACGGCTCTTGTAGGAATGAGCTCGTTGTTTTTGTTTGTCATGACCGTCATTCCTCCTTTCTTTGGAACAACTTGTACGGGGATTACCCACTTACTATCGGAGATAGGGTAGATAATACCTGCATCAAGTAGCTTAAGAATCTCCTTCTTGACAACCTCCTTCATGGTCGGATTTAACCGCCTTTGAGGTTGTCGTGAAGGCTTAAAATCTTCCTCCATTAGAATCTTGTGCATGCATAGTGATGGTTTAATTCCTACAAGATCCTCTATTGTGTATCCCAAAGCCTTTTTATGTTTCTTTAAAATGGCTATTAGCTTATCATGTTCATCTTCACTTAAATCGGAACTAACAATTACCGGAAAAGTAGAATTAGTTCCTAAGAATGCATACTGAAGATGTGTGGGAAGTGGCTTTAATTCCATTGTCAATGGAGTATCAAATGGCTCTTGAGGAGTGTCCAATGCTTCCTTGGAAGTCTCTAAGGGTGTTGGAGTTGTTGAAGAAGGTTCAAGAGAATTGGTGGAAAGAACGTAATTGTTCTCAGAATTCCATAAAATCACGGTACCTCTGTTACTTTCACGGCCGTGGAAGTCAATTACGGCACCTCTGGAATAATAATTGGCGGAGTTTTGTTGTTGGTTGGAATGCCAATTGCCGTTTGAATTCCTGTTGTTGTTGTTCCAATTGTTGTTCCGGTTGTTATTGTTCCAATTATTCCGGTTGTCGTTGTTCCAGTTATTGTTCCGGTTGGTTCCTTCATTCCCTTGATAGTTGTTGTTTCCTAGGTAACCAACGCCCTGCTCCTTCGGCTTTTGAAAGCCAACTCTAATCACCTCTTTCAATTCCTTGATTTCGGTGTTGAGGGACAACATTTGAGTTTGCGCAGCTTGTGTTAGCTTTGCTCCCGAATCTCCTCGGTTAGATTCCACCTTCTGGTAGGAGTACTTCTCTATGACTTGGGCTTGCTTCTCAATGAAGTCCCAAGCGTCATCTTCCCTCATGTCCATGAATGTGCCACATGAAAAGGATTGGAGCTTGAATTGTGTTTCTACATCCAGCCCCTTATAGTATATCTCTAACAATTCGAGTCTTGAAATGCCATGGTGTGGGCAATCCAATAGCAAATCCTGAAACCTTTCCCAAGATTGAAACAAACTTTCGTTAGGCTTCATAAGAAATATATTAATCTTACCTCTCAATTCCGAAGTCTTGGATGGCGGAAAGAATTTAGTTAGAAACTCCGAAGATAGATCCTCCCATGTATTAAGTCTTCCGTTTGGGTGAGCTTGATACCATGCTAGAGCCATGTCCTTCAAAGAGAAGAAGAACGGCTTAATCTTGTAGTTGTTGGCGGTGGTCTTCTTCGGCTTCATTGTCTCCATGAGAATCTCAAAATTCTGCAAGTGTTGATGTGGAGATTCAGCACATGTTTTGCCAAATTGATTTTGGCGAACCATGGTGATTACTTGTGGACTAAAGTTGAATCCCTGGATATCTTCAGCTTCAAAGTTCACGCCTAGGCGGCGTGGTTGTTGGGTTGGATCCATCCTTTGACCAAGCGTTCGCGACTCTTCATCTACACGAGCGGCTCTCGCACCCCCGGCTGGAATACGAGGATTGGCGGCTGGTCTTGGATTATCCCGGACTGGATTGATCGTTGGATCAATGTCCTCTAGCGGTGGCATAGAATCATCACTCTTATCATCGGATGATTCAGTTCTAACCGATCTAGCCGGTTTGCTTCACTTTTTCTTCTTGGAGCTACTCATCTCCAACCTCATTTGGAACATCATGTTCTTGAGCTCATCATATTGAGATCGATGACGCTCCGATTCTTCCCTACGAGTCTTCTCACTCCAATCCAGTTGAGCTTGAGAATCATCCCACTCCGCTTGGAGATCCCTATCTTTATGTTCAGCCATCTTTCTTTCTTTGAGCTTCCTTCTCAAAGTCTTCTCAAGTTCTTGATCAAGAGGTAGGAGGTCTTTGTTGGATCTAGACCTGCGCATCTACCTAAAATAACCTGCAAATATCACTCAAAAGAGATATCAAATATCAATAGAAAAGCTCCCAAGCTTGACAACCGATAACTGAATTCGGCCTAATCCAAATCCCCGGCAACGGCGCCAAAAACTTGTTCGCCTTAAAGCGTGCGTCACAAAGTCTTAAATTTATAAAACTGAAATCTAATCAAGCGAACCCGCAGTGTAAGGATCGGCGTAGTAAAGCAAGAATTCTAAAGTGTCGAACTCAAGGATTTGGGGGGAACGTATTCAGTTCACAAATTGTCAAGCAAGTAAAAGTAATAAGCTTTGCAAATATTGGGAAAACAGCAACACTAAAGATCCAAGAATCTAATTGTGGCAATCGATTCAAGATATACTTAAGATATAAGGATAGAGTTGAGAATTGCAAAGGTATACGAAAGTAAGGTGATGTACGGTTAAGTTCCAAAACCCTATATGTCTAACCAAAAGACGCTCTCTATAAAGGTTGTTGAGCCTTTAGTATAGAAAGGATCTAAAGGTAAGAATTGATCTCAAATACCCAAACTTGTAACCCAAGGATCAAGATAGGCTCAAACGGTTAAAGTTGTGACACTCGAAACCGAAATAGAGGATGTTGAGTCTCACTACTACCTAGAAAAGGCAAGCCAAGGCTAGGTTAAATCTAATCTTTAACTTTTGACTAAAGTAAAAGCAAGGTTCGTAAACTGGGGTAAATCACGGCTAGATCTTGGGTTCCACGGCCATGGAAGTCCAAGAACAGACCGTGATTTAGGGTGTCGACGATATTTCTCGCACTCTTAGGGTCCAATCTGTTTACGATCGATCTATCATCATCTAAGCCACAACTATCAACCCTTCACCTTTGAATTGCTAAAGGGTTTTAGCCAAAAATCATTGTCATGATATCAAAAATCAAATTAAGAAGAATGAAAGATGGAAACCCTTGAGAACTCAAATAAAACTCAAAGTCAATTCTCAAATCCAAAACACAAAGGATAATGTTCAATAGATTCGGAATATAACACAAATCAGCAAAACAAATCCTAGATAAGAACAAAGAACGGGATGTCAATCCGTCTTCGATATCAAATCTAAGAAAAAGGGAGTATCTTCCGCCACAAGCAACTCCGAGAATCCAAATCCGCGATGCTTCCGCAAAACCTAAGTGAAGCTCTAAGAAACCGTACGATGTTCCAAGCCGTGGTCCTTAAAACTCTCTTTTCTTGCCTTTTTATAAGGTGCGAAAAAGATATCTTCAAGGCCCAATACGTAGATGACGTGGCAATTAATGATTCGCCAAAAAGATCGCCCAAATCACGGTCTCATGGAGTTACACGAGCGTGGAAATAGGTTGTGGAAATGATTACGGTGTCTCATGCCTTCCACTACCGTAATTTATACCGTGTAACTCACTAGACTGCTCAAAGCTCAAGTCCACGTTCATAATGCCAAGTCCACGGCCGTGGAATAGGGCGTGGAAGTGTATAATGCCTCTTTGTTGCTTTTGTTTCGTGACATCCTTCATCCTACCTCCTTCCTTAGCCTCTCAATGTATCTCCTCATCTTTGAACACGATCAATTGCTCCTTGTTTGCCATCAAACGATCCGATTCCAACTCTTATTCACCTAAAATCAACACAAAGCTAATGTAGACCTCCATATCGAAAATATAGATGAACAAGATAACAATTGCTTCTATACCTTATCCATGAACACAATGATGAGTGAAAAACAACCAAATTACGTGCCTATAATATCGCAATATTTCATGCTAACAAAATACCCCATACTTGTCACTTGCTTGTCCCCAAGCAAGGTTTTCAAAAGCTTAGAACATAAGTTAGGATGAAATATGCATGAAAACTCGAAACAAAACATCTTTTAGGTAAGTGTGCTTCTAGTCAATAGATCATCCTCAAACCTTGCTTCATTTATCTTTGAAAAAGCTCACATACATAAACCGAAGCATGTAGAGTAAAGAAACATCACAAGTTGCTCAAACATCAAGACAAACATTATAACCTTCAAGTATTTTAAAAATCAAGAATAAGAAACTTCAATTTAGATCACCAAGTCAAATAACATTCTTTTGATCTTAAGGACTTTCAAGTAAGGTCTAGAATACGGAAAGGAGGGAAACTTATAAGGGATGTGGTGCATGAATCACGGAAAAGGAATATCCCAACTCTTTTACTTTTTCTTTTGATTTTGCAACAACATCAACTTAGAGCTTTGCTCTTTTCTTTTTCACATTATTTTTCGACTTTACTTTTGGAAATATGGACAGCGGTTCACAAAAACCGAAGCCTATGAGATTGATGTTTCTCAATTTCAAGATGCCTCAAACCCTTGAAGCACATACCATAATCTGTTAGGAATATCGCTCAATCCGACTTTGGCAAGACACAAACACCCGGCTATGTGAATGGTGCCGAGTTACTCATCGTCATGATTGACTTCCCCAAACGTACAATTTTTTTCTATTCTTTGAATGCAAAATTTTTCTTTCATGGCCCTCCCACATCAAACATGCCAAATATCAACTCCTCCAAATTCCCGGATATGTAAGGGAGGCAATTACTTTTATTAAGGGGCTAAATGATCAAAGAAAGAAGTAAGAAAATCGATATGCCTTAATCATTTCATAAAGAAGTATAAGAACTCATCATGCGATTTCAACCTCAATTTCTCAATATGATTTAGATAAAACTCTCACATTTTGAAATTTACAAGAAGGAATAACAACACATTCAATTTTTTTTCAATTCATTGTTCCGTTTAAGCATACAATAGTCATCAAAAACTCATTCCGCAAGTAAGAAATATCATAGAAATCATCTCAAAATTTAGAAGCACAAAACTTTTTTTCAAAATTTTTCAAATTTTTATGGGTTTTTCAAAGCCTTTTTCATGCAATGCGATAATAAAACGTGTGACTATGGAATGAAACATGCAAAAGTGTCATGGATAACGGCAAGCAAATAAAGTAGAGTTATTACAACACATAGTCACACCTCACCTCATACTTAGAACAAACATTGCCCTCAATGTTCAAAAAGAAATAAAGAAAGGAAAGAAAAGAAAAATGAACTCACTAGATGGCGATGGGGCAGCTGAAACTGGCGGTCATAAAATCTCGTCAATGCGGAGGTGGCGGTGAAGGAAACGGGCGGAAGTCATGGCTATAGTACCGCCCAAACTGCTGGCGGTATATATCGCTCATCATCTCATCATGCTCCTGTCTCTGTGTCTCCTGAGTTTCCCGATGAATCTCCAAATCTCCGACTCTCCTAGATAGGTCGGTAGCCCATGCCGGCGGCTGACCATACCAAGCTGGTGCATCCTGTGGAGGCGGTGCTGCTGGTGGCAGTGCATACCCAGGTGGTGGAGCTCCCATCCACTCCGGCTGCGCTCCGTAGCAAGCGGGGTGAGTGTCCAACCAAGTCGGCCTCTCGCTCACACTAGCACGACGAGAGGAAGAAGCACCGGAGGGTCTAGAAGGGCGGGGAGAATGTGTAGGTAAGTCCGGGAAGGTGTCCGGCTTATCCGGGAATGTGCCAAATGTCTGCTCTTGTCCTCCTCCCTCAAAATCATCACCTCCTCCCATCTCCTCCTCAACAACCGCAACTGCAGGCTCATCCGGAACATATGGAGGCGGTGCTAGCCTATTCGCATGCATAACAGCGAATGTATCCTTCCAATTCTGGCGTCCGGACATAATGGAGTACTTGGGAGTCCAAGGAATGCCCCTACCTCCTTTATCCTCCCATGGCATACCGGCGGTAGGTGGACCGCGGTGTCTAGGAAAGATAATACCCCTAGTCATAAGGTTATTGAGACCCAAAGGTCTCGCCGCTATCCTAGTGCAAGCGGAGTAATCAATCCCAAGCTGCGTGGCAATGTGGGTAACCATCCCATCATAGCCAATGTTCCCGGCCCTCTTCTTTTTCAGTTTACTCATGGTGGAGGCTAAGAGGGTAGCACAATCTGTGGGTCTACCATAAAACATGCAATAGAGAATGAAAAGCTCATCGGTCTTGATCTTTTGTGGGGTCTCGGTCCTAGGGAATAGGCACTCGGAAAGGAACCTATGAGCTATCTTTAAGGCTAAGTGGTAGATGAGCTTAGCCTTGGTGTCGGCCGGTTGCCAACGATCCTCACTAGCGTAAACCATCGCTATCTCCCTCCTAAAATCCTTAGCGTATACACCGCTAGGAAAGCAACCATTAAAGGTCTCATGGAACCCAAATAAGGCTCCAAACTGCAGGATTGAGAACTCGTAATCCGTCACCATTAAGCTAAAAGACACCGTCCTATTGACGGCACTGTTCTCAATGGAAATGACAAACTCCCTCGTAATCTCCTCGTAGGCATCCGCTCGAATAGCGGAAAAGACAATCAACCCCGCTCTATCTAGAAGCCATGTCAAGTCGTTCACCACATTGAGCGGCTCTAGCTCCTCAAGGACTTAGTAACGAGGTCCTATGACCGACCTCTTTTCGATCCTTTCCAAGGCTCCTAGGTACTTGGCATGTATAGTTGGGATCCTAGGAGGTGGTGGTTATTGTTGTTCACTAGGGGGGCTTGGGAAGAAGAAGAACTATCATCCTTTCTCTTCTTGTTCCTTCCAGATCTCCTCGTAGACATTTTCTCAAGATCAGTGAAAACCACGGTATGTTCTACAGATTCCACGGCTGTGGAACGCCCAGAGACCGTGATTCTTCTCTGTTTTGCTCAAATCTCAACAAATCAATCACCAAACTCAGCAGAACCTGTCCTAGACTAATTCCAATCTCAATCTTATGCAATTCTTCTAAGTTCTTGTGAGAATTAAACCCGGATTGACAAAGTAAAGAAATAGAAGAAAAACCTAGGTTTTTGGACCTTAAAATCCAAATTCCGTGTTCTGCAGGGATTGTTCACTTGGTTTGTTGATTGGATCTTGTAGATAATCGAAAATTCTCCACTGTAGCACCAAGAATCGTTCGATTTGGACTCCAAATGAAGATTTGAGAGGGAGGGAGGATTTTCGGCGTTTAGGTCGTGGAAGAGGAGCGTGGAATTGGGATTTGGGTGTTTTTGTGAAGGAAAGTTGTTTGTATAGTGGCCGTAAAAAATTTTGAAAACCACGGTCACTCGGGGCTTTCCACGGCCGTGGAAATGTACGAACCTGTGGCTTTTGTGATTTTTCTCAGATTTTAAAGAATTACGGTCACTGTAGCTTCCATGACCGTGGAGTTGGGCGTGGAACTCTCTGCATTGTGCTAAAGCTCAAGTTTCGTCATTTTTTCCGACTTTTCCTTCTTCCAATTCCTATTCCTTGCTCCTACATCCAAAAACACAACATACAGGAAGATTTCGAGGGCAAAACAAAGCAAAAATGTCTAAACTACTCTAAACTAAGAATGAAAAACGAAAGTGCAATAGCTTGGGTTTCCTCCCGAGTAGCGCATGTTTAAGGTCCATAGCTAGACAGTACCTGCATCTATTCGAGTGCGGTAGGTGCGAACTCCTCAACTTGGAGCTCCGGTGAATATTTCTTGAGTCGTTGACCGTTTACCTTAAATCTTCCGCCCTTTTCACCCCATAGTTAAACTGCATCATGGGGAAAAACATGTTTGATTAGATAAGATCCGGTGCAACGAGATTTAAGCTTACCTAGAAAGAGCCGAAGTCTCGAATTGAAGAGGAGAACTTGATCTCCTTCCTTGAGGTCCTTTGGAATGATACGCTTATCATGCCAACACTTCGCTCTCTCCTTGTATATCTTGGCGTTCTCATAGGCGTTTAAACGAAGTTCTTCAAGCTCGTTAAGGTCCAAGAGGCGCATCTCGCCTGCTTCTTTCATGCTGAAGTTCAACCACTTTACCGCCCAATACGCTTTGTGTTCCAGCTCTACCGACAAGTGACAAAACTTCCCATACACAAGGTTGTATGGTGTCGTTCCTATGAGAGTCTTATACGCAGTCCGGTATGCCCATAATGCATCATCTAGCTTCAAAGATAAATCCTTCCTTGTCTTCGAAACTGTTTTCTCTAGGATGTCCTTGATTTCTCTATTTGAAATCTCCACTTGTCCACTCGTTTGTGGATGATAGGGAGTGGCGATCTTGTGAGTCACCCCATACTTAGCTAGGAGAGCTTCGAATCGTCGTGCTATGAAGTGTGAACCTCCATCACTAATAATGGTCCGCGATGTCCCAAACCTTGGGAAAATAGTTCTATTGAAGAACTTTATAACTACCGCGGCATCATTAGTTGGAGAGGCTATAGCTTCAACCCATCTCGAAACATAATCCACAGGTAGGAGTATGTATTGATTCCCGCAAGATGATGGGAAAGGTCCCTTAAAGTCGACTCCCCAAACGTCGAAGATCTCTACCTCTTGAATGTTGTTAAGAGGCATCTCGTTCCTCCTAGATATGTTTTCTGTTCTTTGACAAGCATCGCAACAGGAAACAAAGGTTTGCACATCCTTAAATAAAGTAGGCGAAAAGAAACCGGATTGCAATACCTTAGTGCTAGTTTTGTTGGAACTAGCGTGTCCTCCACAAGGTAGTGAATGACAATGACGGATGATGCTTTGCATATCGTCTTCCGGCACACATCTTCGAATGATGCCATCTAGACCTCTCTTGAAGAGTAGAGGTTCGTTCCAAAAGTATTGCCGGACATCCTCAAAGCACTTCTTCCTTTGTGCGTAGGATAGTCCGGGAGGTATTTCCTGACAAACCAAATAGTTTACAAAATCAGCAAACCATGGTTCGTTACCTCTAGTTATCTTGTCGATGCACTCCTCTATGATGTGTAAGTGTTCGTCAGGGAAAGAGTCATCTATAGGTAGGTCGTCGTCTTCTAGGTGTGGTAGACGACTGAAATGATCAGCTACAGAATTTTCGACCCTTTCTTGTCGTTGATCTCAAGATCGAATTCTTATAGAAGAAGAATCCATCTAATCAGTCTCGGTTTTGCATCCTTCTTAGCAAGCAAATACCGAATCGCCGAGTGGTCCGTGTATACAACTACTTTCGATCCTACAAGATAAGAACGAAAATTTTCAAATGCATATACAACGGCCAAGAATTCCTTTTCCGTAGTGGCGTAGTTGAGATGCGCTTCATCTAGCGTCTTGCTAGCGTAACAGATGGCGTGTGTGCGGCCTTCCTTCTTTTGTCCCAGCACAGCTCCAATGGCTATGTCACTTGCATAACACATAACCTCAAACGGAAGATTCCAGTCCGAAGGTTGTATGATTGGTGCTGAGATTAGAGCCTCCCGGATCCTGTTAAATGCATCTAAACAATCCTGTGAAAAATCAAAAACTGCATCCTTCATCAATAGATTAGTAAGCGGTTTTGATATCTTAGAAAAGTCTTTGATAAAGTGTCTATAGAATCCGGCATGTCCTAGAAAGCTTCTTATCCCCTTCACCGAAGATGGAGGAGGGAGCTTCTCTATGGTCTCTATCTTAGCCTTGTCTACCCCAATCCCTCTACTAGAGATCAAGTGTCCTAAGACAATTCCTTCTTTCACCATGAATTGACACTTCTCCCAATTGAGAACTAGGTTAGTGTCTTCACACCTTTGTAGCACAAGAGAAAGGTTAGAAAGGTAATTATCAAAAGAGGAGCCATAAACAGAAAAATCGTCCATGAAAACCTCCATAACTCCTCTATGTACTCCGAGAAGATAGCCATCATGCAACTTTGGAAGGTGGCTGGGGCGTTTCAAAGCCCGAACGGAATTCTCCTATAAGCAAACGTACCCTACGGGCACGTGAAGGTGGTCTTCTCTTGATCGTCCAGATGTATCGGAATCTGGAAGAAACCACTATAACCGTCAAGAAAATAGAAGTACGAGTGTTGTGCTAACCTCTCAAGCATTTGGTCGATGAATGGCAATGGGAAGTGATCCTTCCTTGTCGCGTTGTTCAGCTTGCGGTAGTCTATGCACATCCTCCACCCTGTCACAGCTCTTGTAGAAATGAGCTCGTTGTTTTTGTTTGTCATGACCGTCATTCCTCCTTTCTTTGGAACAACTTGTACGGGGCTTACCCACTTACTATCGGAGATAGGGTAGATAATACCTGTATCAAGTAGCTTAAGAATCTCCTTCTTGACAACCTCCTTCATGGTCGGATTTAACCGCCTTTGAGGTTGTCGTGAAGGCTTAAAATCTTCCTCCATTAGAATCTTGTGCATGCATAGTGATGGTTTAATTCCTACAAGATCCTCTATTGTGTATCCCAAAGCCTTTTTATGTTTCTTTAAAATGGCTATTAGCTTATCATGTTCATCTTCACTTAAATCGGAACTAACAATTACCGGAAAAGTAGAATTAGTTCCTAAGAATGCATACCGAAAATGTGTGGGAAGTGGCTTCAATTCCATTGTCAATGGAGTATCAAATGGCTCTTGAGGAGTGTCCAATGCTTCCTTGGAAGTCTCTAAGGGTGTTGGAGTTGTTGAAGAAGGTTCAAGAGAATTGGTGGAAAGAACGTAATTGTTCTCAGAATTCCCTAAAATCACGGTACCTCTGTTACTTCCACAGCCGTGGAAGTCAATTACGGCACCTCTGGGAGTTCAACGGCCGTGGTTTTGGCCGTATAACTACCTGGAGCTCTGTGAATAGCTGATTACGGTCATCATGGGGGAAACCACGACCGTGGAATAGCACGACTGACCGTGATTCCTCACGTTTTCTGACCCATCATAGAGTTTTTCAAACTCTTCTTCATGCACTTCTTGTAGCTCCTCTAAGGCTTCAATCTCCTTATTGCAATCCTCTTCCTCTCATTTCTCCATGATGCTCATGGTAATGACCTTTTGCAACGGATCTTTGAATATAATCGAACTTACTTCCTCCCTAGATGCGTCCTCGTCATGGATGTCGAACATGTCCTCTCCAAGAGCTGGCTCTTTCACCAATGTTGAGAGAACGAATTCAACCTTCTCTTCTCCTATGTCGAAGGCGAGTCTAGCATTCTTGCAATCTACCATGCAGCCGGATGTTGCAAGAAACGGTCTTCCGAGTATGATCGGGACCGGACAATCTGCAGGAATGTCAAGCACAACAAAATCTATGGGAACATAGAACTTATCAAGCTTGACTGGGATGTCTTTGATAATACCGACGGGATGAGTTATGGATCGATCCGCCATGTACAACGTCATCTTCACCGGTTTAGGTTCACCTACACCGATCTTCCTACATAAGGCAAGCGGAATGATGCTAACGCTTGCTCCCAAGTCACATAAAGCGGCATATGTGACCTCTCCCATTCCGATTGGAATGCAAAAAAGACCCCGGATCCTTCAGCTTTGGGGGCATCTTCTCCTTCATCGTTTTGATGAGATCCGATGATTCCGAACTCATCTTGACTTCTCCAAAGTCTTCAAGCTTCCTCTTGTTAGAGAGGATTTCCTTTAAGAACTTCCCGTAAGCGGGCATACCTACAATTGCATCAATGAAAGGTATGTTAATGTGCAGTTTACTCATGAGTTCAATGAACTTACCGAAGTGCTCGTCTATACGCGCTCTCGCTCTAGATTACGGGAATGGTAGGGGTGGTTTGTAAGCTGGAGGAGGAATGTAGATGTCTTCCTTCTCCTTCCCCTTTTCCTTCTCTTTTTCGGCTTGAACCTCTACAAATTTAGGTTGCGGATCGGTTGTAGTTACTCCGCTCCTAGTAGTGATAGCCATTACCCTTCCTTTTGGGTTGTCCTCCGTCTTTCCGGGATGTTTTCCTTGATCTCTATGAACTTCCTCGGCCTTGCTGAATAGTTGGGTTTCTAAAGTCTTTTGAGCTTTATCAACCTTAGTTATGTGATCATGAACCTTCGTGATGTGATTCTCCAATCCTTGAAGCTTTCCCATGATTGTTTCCAACATGGGATCGGGCATCTCTTTTCCCGAACTGCTTGTGTTATTAGATCCTTGCCCCTGGCTTTTCAAAGGAATGGAAGAAGAAGGTGGTGTTAGTGAGTTTCCTGAATTGGAATAAGAATTACCGAAGTTTTGTTGTTGGTTGGAACGCCAATTGCCGTTTGAATTCCTGTTGTTGTTCTTGTTGTTCCAATTGTTGTTCCGGTTGTTGTTGTTCCAATTATTCCGGTTGGTTCCTTCATTCCCTTGATAGTTGTTGTTTCCTAGGTAACCAACGCCTTGCTCCTTTGGCTTTTGAAAGCCAGCTCTAATCACCTCTTTCAATTCCTTTATTTCGGTGTTGAGGGAGAAGATTTGAGTTTGCGCAGCTTGTGTTAGCTTTGCTCCCGAATCTCCTCGGTTATATTCCACCTTCTGGTGGGAGTACTTCTCTATGACTTGGGCTTGCTTCTCAATGAGGTCCCAAGCGTCATCTTCCGTCATGTCCATGAATGTGCCACATGAAAGGGATTGGAGGTTGAATTGTGTTTCTACATCCAGCCCCTTATAGTATATCTCTAACAATTCGAGTCTTGAAATGCCATGGTGTGGGCAATCCAATAGCAAATCCTGAAACCTTTACCAAGATTGGAACAAACTTTCGTTAGGCTTCATAAGAAATATATTAATCTTACCTCTCAATTCCGCAGTCTTGGATGGCGGAAAGAATTTAGTTAGAAACTCCGAAGATAGATCCTCCCATGTATTAAGTCTTCCGTTTGGGAGAGCTTGATGACGCTCCGAAGATAGATCCAACCTCATTTGCAACATCATGTTCTTGAGCTCATCATATTGAGATCGATGACGCTCCGATTCTTCCCTACGAGTCTTCTCACTCTAATCCAGTTGAACTTGAGAATCATCCAACTCCGCTTGGAGATCCCTATCTTTATTTTCAGCCATCTATCTTTCTTTGAGCTTCCTTCTCAAAGTCTTCTCAAGTTCTTGATCAAGAGGTAAGAGGTCTTTGTTGGATCTAGACCTGCACATATACCTAAATTAACCTGCAAATATTACTCAAAAGAGATATCAAATAACAAGAGCAAAGCTCCCAAGCTTGACAACGGATAACCGAATTCGGCCTAAACAAAATCCCCGGCAACGGCGCCAAAAACTTGTTCGCCTCAAAGCGTGCGTCACAAAGTCTTAAATTTATAAAACTGAAATCTAAGCAAGCGAACCCGTAGTGTACGGATCTGCGTAGTAAAGCAAGAGTTCTAGAGTGTCGACCTCAGGGATTTGGGGGAAACAAATTCAGTTCACAAATTGTCAAGCAAATAAAAGTAATAAACTTTGCAAATATTGGGAAAACAGCAACACTAAAGATCCAGGAATCTAATTGTGGCAATCGATTCAAGATATACTTAAGATATAAGGACAGAGTTGAGAATTGCAAAGGTATACGAAAGTAAGGTGATGTACGGTGAAGTTCCAAAACCCTATATGTCTAACCAAAAGACGCTCTCTATAAAGGTTGTTGAGGCTTTAGTATTGAAAGGATCTAAAGGTAAGAATTGATCTCAAATACCCAAAATTGTAACCCAAGGATCAAGATAGGCTCAAACGGTTAAGGTTGTGACACTCGAAACCGAAATAGAGGATGTTGAGTCTCACTACTACCTAGAAAAGGCAAGCCAAGGCTAGATTAAAGCTATAACTTTGGACTAAAGTAAAAGCATGGTTCGTAAAGTAGGGTAAATCACGGCTAGATCTTGAGTTCCACGGCCGTGGAAGTCCAAGAACAGACCGTGATTTAGGGTGTCGACGATATTTCTTGCACTCTCAGGTCCAATCTGTTTACGATCGATCTATCATCATCTAAGCCACAACTATCAAACCTTCACCTTAGAATTGCTAAAGGGTTTTAGCCAAAAATCATTGTCATGATATCAAAAATCAAATTAAGAAGAATGAAAGATGGAAACCCTTGAGAACTCAAATAAAACTCAAAGTCAATTATCAAATCCAAAACACAAAGGATAATATTCAATAGATTCGGAATATAACACAAATCAACAAAACAAATCCTAGATAAGAACGAAGAACGGGATGTCAATCCGTCTTCGATATCAAAACTAAGAAAAAGGGCGTAACTTCCGCCACAAGCAACTCCGAGAATCCAAATCCGTGATGCTTCCGCAAAATCTAGGCGAAGCTCTACGAAACCGTACGATGTTCCAAGCCGCGGTCCTGAAAAACTCTCTTTTCCAGCCTTTTTATAAGGCGAGAAAAAGATATCTTCAAGTGATGTGATCGAACTCGATTCGAACACGAGGATCCACCGGCACAAGTTCATACTCGGATTGGAATCGGTAAAATGGAACTCCTTTTTTTGGATTTTGTGTTTTTGGATATGAAGAGCAAATTCCCTCGGCCTCTCACTTTGGGAATCCCTCAACTCGAACGAACTACCCTCGGAATCTCACTTTGGGGTTCGAACCTTCGTTCCTCGGCCTCTCACCTTAGAACCACCTAAGCATCTCACCTAGATGTTTGAAAACTAAGCATCTCACCTAGAATTCGGGTTTTGTTTTAAAGCAAACAACAACTTTGAAAGCACAAAGGCTAACTTACTTCATTTAACTTCACTTCCCTTACAATGGGAGGATACAAGGCTTTATATAGCAACAAAACACAGCCTATAAACTCCCTAATTAAGTGCTAGAAATATCAAAGGTTTATCAAAAGGAAATGCAAGAAATTCAAGAGTTTTTCTAGGAAATTCAAACACATAAATGGCCACATTTGGTCTTTAATCAAAGATGACTCTTGGATCCTATTCTCTTCACTTGGACAACACATCAAGGATGGTCTAATCAAGTCTTGGACGTCCATATTGAAGGAGAAGAAGACCATTGAACTACCTTGGCCTCCATTCAATGTATGTGTGTGAAGATGCCTTCAATGTTTGATTGAATGTTGACATGTTGACCTTCACATGATCAATACATAAATTCATGCATAATATATGAATAATATGAGCATGGTATGCTTCATGAAGTATGTATGGTAGGACGTGCATATGTTTTGTATAACCATCTTTCATGCCTCCATGCATGATCTTGTTCAACAATCCATACAAGTACCGTACTTGCTGCAATGTAGAGTCATTTTCACCCTCTTCCTCTTGCAATATCGATTTTGAGTAAACTAGAAAGTTGTAGATATTGAAAATACCTTTCAAAGTAGTACTCATGGGTATTTTAATTCCAAATATTGCCTCAGGTATAGTCGTTTTACCGAGAGTGCGCAAACCTGACAGCTTAGCCGGAGAGAGTGAAAATTGGCTTCCATTTGGCATGCTCGGTGCAAGCATTTTCGGTTTCATTTTAATAAGTTTTGGCTCAGTTTTAGGCATGATCTCCAACACATAAGTATTGATTTCGATAGGTGCCGGTTGAGTTTTGACTTGGACGGTTGGTGGGAAAACGATTAGTTCCGGCATATTGACGATGATTTTTTCTCCGGTGGGGATCACATCATCCCCTTTCCCTTGAAAAGGATTCGTCCTCGAATCCGTCATGCCATCATTGGGAAATTGATTATCGGATTTATTACCATGGTAACTACTTCTCGCGACTTCGACGCCGTCATGTTGAGATGCTCGAATACGATCCAGGGACCCAAGTGCACGACGATTCAGATTTTGTTCTCGATGGTTGTTGCTTCGTTCATTCCGGTTTGCATGGTTGCTACCTCCTTGGATTTTGTCATGAGGGTTCAAGGTAAGGAGAGGAAACCTTCTCAATATCTCAGCTAGTTGGGCTTCAAGCCTATCCAAACGTTGGTTGTTTCGATTACCACCGTTTGCATTGTCGTTGATGATCGTCATCCCCGAAAGCTTGAGGAACTCGCACAGTTGGGCTCTGATACCACTTGATGTGATCGAACTCGATTCGAACACGAGGATCCACCGGCACAAGTTCACACTCGGATTGGAATCGGTAAAATGGAACTCCTTTTTTTAGATTTTGTGTTTTTGGATATGAAGAGCAAATTCCCTCGGCCTCTCACTTTGGGAATCCCTCAACTCGAAAGAACTACCCTCGGAATCTCACTTTGGGGTTCGAACCTTCGTTCCTCGGCCTCTCACCTTAGAAACACCTAAACATCTCACCTAGATGTTTGAAAACTAAGCATCTCACCTAGAATTCGGGTTTTGTTTTAAAGCAAACAACAACTTTGAAAGCACAAAGGCTAACTTACTTCATTTAACTTCACTTGCCTTACAATTGGAGGATACAAGGCTTTATATAGCAACAAAACTCAGCCTAGAAACTCCCTAATTAAGTGCTAGAAATATCAAAGGTTTATCAAAAGGAAATGCAAGAAATTCAAGAGTTTTTCTAGGAAATTCAAACACATAAATGGCCACATTTGGCCTTTAATCAAAGATGACTCTTGGATCCTATTCTTTTCACTTGGAAAACACATCAAGGATGGTCTAATCAAGTCTTGGACGTCCATATTGAAGGAGAAGAAGACCATTGAACTACCTTGGCCTCCATTCAATGTATGTGTGTGAAGATGCCTTCAATGTTTGATTGAATGTTGACATGTTGACCTTCACATGATCAATACATAAATTCATGCATAATATATGAATAATATGAGAATGGTATGCTTCATGAAATATGTATGGTAGGACGTGCATATGTTTTGTATAACCATCTTTCATGCCTCCATGCATGATCTTGTTCAACAATCCATACAAGTACCGTACTTGCTGCAATGTAGGGTCATTTTCACCCTCTTACTCTTGCAATATTGATTTTAAGTAAACTATAAAGTTGTAGATATTGAAAATAACTTTCAAAGTAGTACTCATGGGTATTTTAATTCCAAATATTGCCTCAGTTATAGTCGTTTTACCGAGAGTGCGCAAACCTGACAGCTTAGCCGGAGAGAGTGAAAATTGGCTTCCATTTGGCATGCTCGGTGCAAGCATTTTCGGTTTCATTTTAATAAGTTTTGGCTCAGTTTTAGGCATGATCTCCAACACATAAGTATTGATTTCGATAGGTGCCGGTTTAGTTTTGACTTGGACGGTTGGTGGCAAAACGATTAGTTCCGGCATATTGACGATGATTTCTTCTCCGGTGGGGATCACATCATCAAGGCCCAATACGTAGATGATGTGGCAATTAATGACTCGCCAAAAAGATCGCCCAAATCACGGTCACATGGAGTTCTAAGAGCGTGAAAATAGGGCGTGGAAATGATTACGGTGTCTCATGCCTTCCACGACCGTATTTTATACCGTGTAACTCACTGGACTGCTCAAAGCTCAAGTCCACGTTCATAATGCCAAGTCCACGGCCGTGGAATAGGGTGTGGAAGTGTATAATGCCTCTTTGTTGCTTTTGTTTCGTGACATTCTTCATCCTAGCTCCTTCCTTAGCCTTTCAATGTATCTCCTCATCTTCGAACACGATCAATTGCTCCTTGTTTGCCATCAAACGATCCGATTCCAACTCTTATTCACCTAAAATCAACACAAAACTAATGTAGACCTCCATATCGAAAAAATAGATGAACAAGCTAGAAATTGCTTCTATACCTTATCCATGAACACAATAATGAGTGAAAAACAACCAAATTACGTGCCTATGATATCGCAGTATTTCATGCTAACAAAATACCCCATACTTGTCACTTGCTTGTCCCCAAGCAAGGTTTTCAAAAGCTTAAAACATAAGTTAGGATGAAATATGCATGAAAACTCGAAACAAAACATCTTTTATGTAAGTGTGCTTCTAGTCAATAGATCATCCTCAAACCTTGCTTCATTCATATTTGAAAACACTCACATACATAAACCGAAGGATGTAGAGTAAAGAAACATCACAAGTTGCTCAAACATCAAGACAAACATTATAACCTTCAAGTATTTTAAAAATCAAGAATAAGAAACTTCAATTTAGATCACCAAGTCAAATAACACTCTTTTGATCTTAAGGACTTCCAAGTAAGGTCTAGAATGCGGAAAGGAGGGAAACTTATAAGGGATGTGGTGCATGAATCCGAGAAAAGGAATAACCCAACTCTTTTACTTTTTCTTTTGATTTTGCAACAACATCAACTTAGAGCTTTGCTCTTTTCTTTTTCACATTATTTTTCGACTTTACTTTTGGAAATATGGACAGCGGTGCACAAAAACCGAAGCCTAGGAGATTGGCGTTTCTCAATTTCGAGATGCCTCAAACCCTTGATGCACATACCATAATCTGTTAGGATTATCGCTCAATCCGACTTTGGCAAGACACAAACACCCGGCTATGTGAATGGTGCCGAGTTACTCATCGTCATGATTGATTTCCCCAAACCTACAATTTTTTTCTATTCTTTGAATGCAAAATTTTGCTTTCATGGCCCTCCCACATCAAACATACCAAATATCAACTCCTCCAAATTCCCGGATAGGTATGGGAGGCAATTACTTTTATTTAGGGGCTAAATGATCAAAGAAAGAAGTAAGAATATCGAATTGCCTTAATCATTTCATAAAGAAGTTTAAGAACTCATCATGCGATTTCAACCTCAATTTCTCAATATGATTTAGATAAAACTCTCACATTATGAAATTTGCAAAAAGGATAAACAACACATTCAATTTCTTTTCAATTCATAGTTCCGTTTAAGCATACAATTGTCATCAAAAACTCATTCCGCAAGTAAGAACTATCATAGAAATCATCTCAAATCTTAGAAGCACAAAACTTTTGTTCAAAATTTTTCAAATTTTTATGGGTTTTTCAAAGCCTTTTTCATGCAATGCAATAATGAAACGTGTGACTATGGAATGAAACATGCAAAAGTGTCATGGATAACGGCAAGCAAATAAAGTAGAGTTATTGCAACACATAGTCACACCCTACCCCATACTTAGAACAAATATTATCCTCAATGTGCAAAAAGAAATAAAGAAAAGAAAGAAAAGAAAAATGAACTCACTAGATGGCGGTGGGGCGGCTGAAACTGACGGTCATAAAATCTCGTCAATGCGGAGGCGGCGGTGGTGGAAACGGGCGGAAGTCATGGCTATAGTACCGCCCAAACTACTGGCGGTATATATCGCTCATCATCTCATCATGCTCCTGTCTCCGTGTCTCCTGAGTGTCGAAATCTCCAACTCTCCTAGATAGGTCGGTAGCCCATGCCGGTAACTGCTCGTACCATGCCGGCGGCCGACCATACCAAGCTGGTGCATCCTGTGGAGCTGGTGCTGCTGGTGACTGTGCATACCAAGGTGGTGGAGCTCCCATCCACTCCGGCTGCGCTCCGTACCTAGCGGGAGGAGTGTCCATCCAAGTCGGCCTCTCGCTTATACTAGCATGGTGAGAGGAAGAAGCACCGGAGGGTCTAGAAGGGCGGGGAGGATGTGTAGGTAAATCCGCGAAGGTGTCCGGCTGATCCGGGAATGTGCCAATTGCCTGCTCATCTCCTCCTCCCTCAAAATCATCACCTCCTCCCATCTCCTCCTCAACATCCACAGCTGGAGGCTCATCCGGAACATAAGGAGGCGGTGCTAGACTATTCGCATGCATAACAGCGAATGTATCCTTCCAATTATGGCGTCCGGCCATAATGGAGTACTCGGGAGTCCAAGGAATGCCCCTACCTCCTCTATCCTCCCATGGCATACCGGCGGTAGGTGGACCGCGGTGTCTAGGAAAGATAATACCCCTAGTCATAAGGCTATTGAGACCCAAAGGTCTCGCCGCTATCCTAGTGCAAGCGGAGTAATCAATCCCAAGCTGTGTGGCAATGTGGGTAACCATCCCACCATACCAAATGTTCCCGGCCCTCTTGTTTTTCAGTTCACTCATGGTGGAGGCTAAGAGGGTAGCACAATCTGCGGGTCTACCAAAAAACATGCAATAGAGAAGGAAAAGCTCATCGGTCTTGATCTTTTGTGGGGTCTCGGGTTTCGGGTTTCGGGTTTCGGCCGGTTACCAACGATCCTCACTAGCGTAAACCATCGCTATCTTCCTCCAAAAATCCTTAGCATATACACCGCTAGGAGAGCGACCATTAAAGGTCTCATGGAACTCAAAGAAGGCTCCAAACTGCAGGATTGAGAACTCGTAATCCGTCTCCATCAACCTAAAAGACACCGTCCTATCGACGACACCATGCTCGAAGGAAATGACAAACTCCCTCGTAATCTCCTCGTAGGCATCCACTCGAATAGCGGAAAAGACAATCAACCCCACTCTATCTAGAAGCCATGTCAAGTCGTTCACCCCATTGAGTGGCTCTAGCTCCTCAAGGACTAAGTAACGAGGTCCTATGACCGACCTCTTTTCAATCCTTTCTAAGGCTCCTAGTTACTTGGCATGTATTGTTGGGATCCTAGGAGGTGGTGGTGATTGTGGTTCACTAGGAGGGGCTTGGGAAGAAGAAGAACAATCATCCTTTCTCTTCTTGTTCCTTCCAGGTCTCCTCGTAGACATTTTCTCAAGATTAGTGAAAACCACGGTGTGTTCTATAGATTCCACGGCCGTGGAACGCCCAGAGACCGTGATTCTTCTCTGTTTTGTTCAAATCTCAACAAATCAATCACCAAACTCAGTATAACATGTCCTAGACTAATTCCAATCTCAATCCTATGCAATTCTTCTAAGTTCTTGAGAGAATTAAACCCGAATTGACAAAGTAATGAAATAGAAGAAAAGGTATACGAATGTAAGGTGTACGAAAGATCCAGGAATCTAATTGTGGCAATCGATTCAAGATATACTTAAGATATAAGGACAGAGTTGAGAATTGCAAAGGTATACGAAAGTAGGGTGATGTACGGTGAAGTTCCAAAACCCTATATATCTAACCAAAATAGAAGTTGTTGAGTCTCACTACTACCTAGAAAAGGATCTAAAGGTAAGAATTGATCTCAAATACCCAAACTTGTAACCCAAGGATCAAGATAGGCTCAAACGGTTAAGGTTGTGACACTCGGAACCGAAATAGAGGTTGTTGAGTCTTACTACTACCTAGAAAAGGCAAGCCAAGGCTAGGTTAAAGCTAATCTTTAACTTTGGACTAAAGTAAAAGCAAGGTTCGTAAACTAGGGTAAATCACGGCTAGATCTTGAGTTCCCCGGCCGTGGAAGTCCAAGAACAGACCGTGATTTAGGGTGTCGACCATATTTCTCGCACTCTCAGGGTCCAATCTGTTTACGATCGATCTATCATCATCTAATCCACAACTATCAACCCTTCACCTTAGAATTGCTAAAGGGTTTTAGCCAAAAATCATTGTCATGATATCAAAAATCAAATTAAGAAGAATAAAAGATGGAAACCCTGGAGAACTAAAATAAAACTCAAAGTCAATTCTCAAATCCAAAACACAAAGGATAATGTTCAATAGATTCGGAATATAACACAAATCACAAAAAAAATCCTAGATAAGAATGAAGAACGGGATGTCAATCCGTCTTCGATATCAAATCTAAGAAAAAGGGCGTAACTTCCGCCACAAGCAACTCCGAGAATCCAAATCCGCGATGCTTCCGCAACACCTAAGCAAAGCTCTAAGAAACCGTACGATGTTCCAAGCCGCGGTCCTGAAAACTCTATTTTCCAGCCTTTTTATAAGGTGAGTAAAAGATATCTTCAAGGCCCAATACGTAGATGACGTGGCAATTAGTGATTCACCAAAAAGATCGCTCAAATCACGGTCTCATGGAGTTCCAAGAGCGTGGAAATAGGGCGTGGAAATGATTACGGTGTCTCATGCCTTCCACGACCGTAATTTGTACCGTGTAACTCACTGGACTGCTCAAAGCTCAAGTCCACGTTCATAATGCCAAGTCCACGGCCGTGGAATAGGGCGTGGAAGTGTATAATGCCTCTTTGATGCTTTTGTTTCGTGCCATTCTTCATCCTAGCTGCTTCCTTAGCCTCTCAATGTATGTCCTCATCTTCGAACACGATCAATTACTCCTTGTTTTCCATCAAACGATCCGATTCCAGCTCTTATTCACCTAAAATCAACACAAAGCTAATGTAGACCTCCATATCGAAAATATAGATGAACAAGCTCGCAATTGCTTCTATACATTATCCATGAACACAATAATGAGTGAAAAACAACCAAATTACGTGCCTAAAATATCGCAATATTTCATGCTAACACTTGCGTTCGAAGGACATACCGATGTTTAATATTCAATGGTCGATGCGAGGAGCTGATAAGGCGACTTGTGAGCAGTGGATAGTATCCAGAGGAACTATCCGGAGTTTTACGCTGGTTTGGATGCACCAGTAGGGTAGTCGTTGTTTTTGTTTTTCCTTTGTTGCGTTGCTTACGCTTTTGTGTGACGTTTTGTGATACGTGCCCCGAGTGGGAATATATGAGTTCAGTTCTGTTTCTGTGTGGTGTTGTGCTCATGAGCTTTTGCAAGTTTTGGGATGAAACTTCTTTTTAGGAGGATCTGATGTAAGATCCTAGGTTTTACCTTCACCGCCCCTGCGGTGAAGAGGACCGCCCCTGCAGCTGTGAGATCCGCCCCTTCGGATTTACGTCTGATCGTGCCAATATTTTCTTCCGTTCTTTTATCTTCCTTCCATAGATGGAATATCCGATATTTTATCTTTTGGCCCGATCCTATATATTCTCTTCTTTCTTTCCTTTTTCCCGTTCCTTGCTATCGTCTTCAACCCTAGAAAGATGCAGCCGTCCTTTGCTTCCTGCGCATTCGCTGAACGTGTAAGTGCATCTTTTATGGTTCCTCCTCACGTTCCTTTAGCGTTGCATGTCTTCTCCTTCTGTTTTGGTTTTTTCCATTCGTTCTTCTCTTTTCTTTTTCTCCAAGGATCAAGCATGAGCCTTGATTATTGTGGAGTGTTCCGTTGTTGACCCTTCGTCGTTCTCAGGCTCTTTGGAATTGAGCCTTGACGTGTTGGAGCCAAAGGTTCGAGCTTTGGTTTCCTTACTACGAGTTTTGTCGAAAAAGAAAGCCGACAACGCTTTTTGTCACGCAGCCGCCCCTGCGCATCTGTCTAGCCGCCCCTGCGGTTGCCTTGTAGTAGCTCCCTTTTTTGTGTGAGTTGCTTCCTTTCTTCCTTTCCTCGCTCCTTCCTTGATTCCTTGTGGTTGTTTTTTGTCCCCTGAGTTGTTGTAAGACTAAGGTTTAGCCCTTAGCTTGTGTAGATCTCTTAGAGATCGTTGAGACTAGAAGTTTAGACTTCTAGCAACCGTTTCGTTCCTGATCCATGTTACATGTTTGTACACGCTTTCCTTGCTCCTTTCCAGAGGGAAACTACGCTTTCTTGAGTATTTTCTGAGTTGTTCGCTGACCTTCGAGTTACCTTCGAGTGAGGTAAGTCCCTTGGACTTACTTAGCTTCATTCCGCGTATTAGTTGGATAGTATTGGCTTGTTGTATTTTTTTATTTCCTGTTATAACGGATAATCGGAAATAGGATTCACCCTTTATTACCCTTAACTGGCTCAAGTGTATTATAACCGGGCGGTGACAACTTGTCTTGTTCTACAGGAGACTACAATGTGCTCTTGCAATCCAGGCCCATAGGTAACAGATAGTACTGATCTATTCTTATTGGCAAACGGCAGCGGAGGCGAGTTTTGGGAGATTCTCATGTGATAAAAGAAGTTGAATTAGTATTGAATAACCTTAATAAAAATAATAACCGGTTGTGTGCAAGCATGCTATGTGTTTATCTTACCTGATTTGTGTTTGTGCCTTTACACTCTAGCTTATACCTAGAATGTTAGCTAACGGTTTATACCGTCATTGTAGATGTTCCGCAGGTTCACGATGCTGTTGAGTGATCCGGATGGTGTGGCCAGCCGGGGTTCCCGTACATTATAGGACGGGATCGGGTTTATGTTTGTTTTGTTGTTTCCCTTTTGTTTGTTTTGAACTCGGCTGCGAGTCTTTTCCGCTTTGCTTTGTTTAAACCTTTGGTTCTATATAGAGTTTTGTTTTTCATTCGTCTGTGCCTTGTTGTAAGATCCGTTTGTTGTTGCTACTCTGAGGGTCGGGACACATTGTGCGGTCCTAGCCCATAGCGCTTCGAGTTCCTAGAACTTGGGGTGTTACACGAGAGTCTTTGCCGGCATGGAATGATATTGATGCATCCGACCGTCAACCATCACGAGATAGTCGTCAAGAACCTCCTAGATCTCGCGGGATCTAGACAAGTTGTCTCCGCCCATTATCATTAACTTGGGCCAAATAGTATATGATAGCATGTATTATAGTCTATGTTTTGAGACCGGTTTAGACGTTTTATGTTCATAAATCTGCATGTATAAATGTATATTCTACAATTATATTGTTGTTTCATCCACCTTTGCGGGAATCAAGGTCTACACCTAGTTTCGTTGTAAATGTATGTAAAATGACACGTTTTGGACTAAAAAGGGGCTAAGGAAGCTAAGGAGACATTGGAGCTACATTCAGGGATACTAAGGAACGCTCAGGAAGCATTGAAATGGATTAGATACTTGATTTTGGACCAAATTAGAGATGATTTACTCTCAGCTGAGATTCACCTCGGTCAGCTACAGTACCACCTCGACCGAGGGGATCTTGAGGAGCGCCCCGACCGAGGCGAACACCATATCGCTGGCGAGATCATATTTTTTGGCTGAGATCTTTTATTTCTGTAAGGAGGATATCTTATATTTTTGAG
The DNA here is from genome assembly GCA_033239045.1 of Fagopyrum esculentum. Lineage (NCBI taxonomy): Eukaryota > Viridiplantae > Streptophyta > Magnoliopsida > Caryophyllales > Polygonaceae > Fagopyrum > Fagopyrum esculentum. The sequence continues at coordinate 29,478,466 of BSUD01000003.1, forward strand.
ATCAATTTTCCAATATAAAGGGTTGGATTTTGCACAAGTTCAACCCATTCTTAGACATCCGAAGCATCCAAAATCCTACAGTTGTGGAAGATTACTCTTCGGAGTTGAAGGATGTTCGAAGGAAGAGTCCAAGGAAGGAAGGAATCCTTGTTGAAGTTAGCCTTTGAAGGAATTTTGTGTGATTTCCCTAGGGAACTTTCGGTTTGTTGTCTTTGTTGATTTGTGACATTTTAAACACTGATTTATCACCTATTTGATTCAGTATTAAAGCCTTTTTCTTAAAAGCCTTCTTGTTCGATCATTGATTCCTTTCTTCTTAATTTGATTATTGTTATCATGATGGTTGTTGGCTAAGTTTTGTGTGCGATTCTAGGGTGATTGACTGAAAGTTGTGGGAAAGACAATGATAGAATGATCTTAATCCCAGTCGTACCCTGAAAGCTTGAGACTTTACCTTATCCGACGAACACCTCGCTCAGTCGATGAACATCTCGGCCGGGGTAGAATTTGGATGACCGAGGTGAACGTTTTCCTGATCCTTTTCTGAGTTAAGATCAAGTTTGCCAAACCCTGTCCTTGTTAATCTTTTCTTGTTTCAATGCAAATTAAGGATGAGACTTACCCGGTGATTCCTTTGCTTGTTTACCCAAGACCATGAGTGATAGGTAATAAAGTTTTATCCTTTATTGGGGTTTGAGTGTGCTTTCGTTCCAATCTTGAGAGTTGGCCTGAGACTTACCAGGTAAAGGTTGAATCTATTCCCTTGGTTGGTATGTTAGTTTTAGGTTATTGTTCTTTTCCTTAGTTCCATGCGACTTACCCGGTAATAGAATTGCGGTTTGGGATAGTGAGTAGTGAGACTTACCCGGTTATCTATTTCCATCTTAGAAACACCTTCCCTTGCAAAATCTCAGCTTTGTTCGCTATATCCTTGGATCTTGAGTTGAAACCACAACTGGATGCCTTAATCTCTAGAATCCGCATTTTCCCTTAATTGATTTACATCATCTTTGATTACTTTGATTGTTTGTTTGATTGTTTTTGGTTAATTGCATCACTTGACAACCTATTTTGTGCTTGGTTTCGCCTTAAGTCCCTATGTTGGACCCCTGGAATTCTTGCTTTTAATACAGTTGACACGTGCACTACGGGTTCGCATATTTGTTCAAGCATATTTATTGGGTTATAAATTTAAAGCTTGCACACACCTTTTGGAGCGAACAAGTTTTTGGCGCCGTTGCCGGAGACTTGGTTTAGATCAAGCCGGTTACGGTTGTCTTTCGGGGCTTTTGCCCTTGTTGCTATTAACCTCTTTACTTGAGCGTTTTCGCAGGACCTTTTCTTAGGTTTATGCGAAGAACCCGTGCTGGAAAGGAAATCGTTCCCTACGATCCCGAACCAGAATAGACCTACAAAAGGAGGTTACGAGAAGCTAAGATGGCAAATCAAGACGATCGCGATCTTGAGGCCGAATTGAAGGAGGCGTTGGAACAGATTCTCCTTAGTAAGGAAGAATTGCGGCGAGAAAAAGAAGAAACTCGCGTAAGAAGAGAGGCGATTGAAGCAGATATGGTAGCTCTAAGGGGCTAGTATCTACCTCAACCGAATCCAGATCCTCAACCGAGGCAGAAACTAGTTCCAAATCCTCAACCGAGGCAGACCAAGTTCAAGAGGCACCGGTCGAGGTGTACCTACCACCTCGGGTTCCCATCCGAGATGTTCTTATTGCTGTAATTCTACAAACCCTAGGACAGAGGATCGACCCGAATCAGCAAATCAGGCGTCCAGGAGTCAACCTAGGTGATCTAGCTGAGAAGAATTATGAACTTCAACCGCATTCTAACTGATAGCATGTACTATAGCCTATATTTTGGGACTTGTTTAAACTTTTTATCTTCAATAATCTGCATGTTTGGATGTATATTATGTGATTATATTGCTATTTCATCTACCTTTGTGAGAATCGAGGTCTACACCTAGTTTCATGGTAATTGTAGGTAAAACAACACATTTTGGATGGAATTAGAGCCAAAGGAGCTAAGGAGTCATAGGAGCTACATTCAGGAGCTTAAGGAGAAACTCAGGAAGCATGGAAATGGATTAAAGATTTACTTTGGACCAGATTTGAGAGTTTTCACCCTCAGTTAGAGAGTCACCTCGGTCAACTATAGTGTCACGTCGACCGAGGTGATTTTGAGGAGCGCCCCGACCGAGGTGAATACCCTGACGCGGCGAGGAGATATATTTTATGGCTGAGATCTTTTAATTTTGGACAGAAGATCTTATATTTTTGGGCTGGATTTTTGGAAGGAAGAAGATATTCAGCTGATTTATTTGTACCTATTTTATAGGAAAATATCTTTCTAAGATCTCTTATCTTTGGAAGACAATTTTCCTATAAAAAGGGTTGGATTTTCCACAAATTGAGGGGATGCTTACCGGCTGCATCACAAGCCCTGCAGTTGCAGACGATTACCCTTCGGATTGAAGGAAGAAGGATGATTTCCTTGTGGGAAGATAGCTTTGAAGGAGTTTGTGAGATTTCCTTATGCTATTTCTTGGTTTGTTGTCTTGTTTAATTTGTGATTTAAGGAACGCTGATTTGTTTGATATTTGATTAAGTTAATGAAGCCTTGTTCTTAAGGTTTTTGTGTTCAAATATTCATTCCCTTCTCATATATTTGATTATTGCTTTCATGATGATGAGTGGCTAATTTCCTTGTGCGATTCTAGGGTGATTGGTGTTAGCATGAAATATTGCGATATTCTAGGCACTTATTCTAGTTGTTTTTCATTCATTATTGTGTTCATGGATAAGGCCTTGAAGCATTTGTTAGGTTGTTCACCTATATTTTCGATATGGAGGTCTACATTAGTTTTGTGATTGATTATAGGTGAATAAGAGTTGAAACCGGACCATTTGAGAGGGAAAAGAGAGGATTCGATCATATCCAAGGATTAGGAACACATCAAGGAAGCTAAGGAAGGAGCTAGGATGAAGAATGTCACTACACAAAGGAAACCACAAGCAATCTACACTTTCACGCCCTAAATTACGGCCGTAGAAGAGTCCACGCTCTAAACCACGGCCGTGGATCTTGGCATCATGAGCGTGGACCATTCCAGTAAGTTACACGGCCTAAAGTACGGTCGTGGAAGATGAGAGACACCGTAATCCTTTCCACGCCCTATTTCCACGGTCGTGGAATATCAGGAGACCGTAATTTAGGCAATCTTTTGACGAATCATTTATTGCCACATCATCTATGTATTTGGGCTGGAAGATACCTCTTTCTCTACGGATAAAAAGGCGGGAAGAGGGAGTTTTTGGGGAGCTTGCTTTGGAGAATTCACCTTAGGGTTTTCGTGATGAACTTTGCGGAAGCGCCGGCAGTTTGGATTCCCGGAGATTGTGTGTGGCGGAAGTTGCACTCTTTTCTTAGGTTTTGATATTGAAGACGGATTGACATCCCGTTCTTTGTGTTTGCCTAAGATCGATGTGAGGTTTTGTGTTATATTCTGAATCCATTGAGTATTCCATTTTGTGTTTTGGATTTGAGATTGACCTTGAGTTATATTCGAGTTTTCAAGGTTTTTCATCTTTCATTCTTCTTAAATTGATTTTTGATATCATGACAATGGTTATTGGCTAACACCCTTTAGCAATTCTAAGGTGAAGGGTTGATAGTTGTGGCTTAGATGATGATAGATCGATCGTAAATAGATTGGACCCTGAGAGTGTGAGAAACTTCGTCGACAACCAAGATCACGGTCTGTTCTTGGGATTCCACGGCCGTGGAACTCAAGATCTGCCCGTGGTTTATCTAAGTTTACGGACCTTGCTTTTACTTTAATCCAAAGTTAATGAATAGATTTGACCTAGCTTTTACTTGTCTTTCCTAGGTAGTAGTGAGACCCAACATCCTCTATTTCGGTTTCGAGTGTCACAACCTTAACCGTTTGAGCCTATCTTGATCCTTGGGTTACAAGTTTGGGTATTTTAGATCAATTCTTACCTTTAGATCCTTTCTATATTGAAGCCTCAACAACCTTTATAGAGATCGTCTTTTGGTTAGACATATAGGGTTTTGGAACTTCACCGTACATCACCTTACTTTCGTATACCTTTGCAATTCTCAACTCTGTCCTTATATCTTAAGTATATCTTGAATCGATTGCCACAATTAGATTCCTGGATCTTAAGTGTTGTTGTTTTCCTAATATTTGCAAAGCTTATTACTTTTACTTGCTTGACGATTTGCGAACTAAATTTGTTCCCCCCAAATCCCTGAGTTCGACACTCAGGAATTCTTACTTTACTACGCCGATCCGTACACTGTGGGTTCGCTTGCTTTGATTCTAGTTTTATAAATTTAAAGCTTATTTGCACGCACGCTTTTGGGCGAACAAGTTTTTGGCGCCGTTGCCGGGGACATTGATCCAACGATCAATGCGAACCGGAATAATCCAAGGCCAGCCGCCAATCATCGTATCCCGGCTGGGGGTGCGAGAGCCGCTCGAGTAGATGAAGAGCCGTGAACGCTCGGTCAAAGAATGGATCCTACCCAACAACCATGTCGCCTAGGCGTGAATTTTGAAGTAGAAGATATTTAGAGAATAAGCTTTAGTCCACAAGTGATCACCATGATTCGCCAAAATGAGTTTGGCGAAACAAGTGTTGATTCTCCACATCAACACTTGTAGAATTTCGAAGTTCTCATGGAGACAACGAAGCTGAAAAACACCACTTCCAACAACTACAAGATTAAGCCGTTCTTCTTCTCTTTGAAGGACAAGGCTCTTGCATGGTATCAAGCTCTTCCAAATGGAAGACTTAATACTTGGGAAGATCTATCTTCGGAGTTTCTAACAAAATTATTTCCGCCATCCAAAACTGCGGAGTTGAGAGGTAAGATTAACGCATTCCTTATGAAGCCTAACGAAAGTTTGTTTCAATCTTAGAAAAGGTTTCAGGGTTTGCTATTGGATTGCCCACACCATGGCATTTCAAGACTTGGTCTATTGGAGGTATATTATAAGGGGCTAGATGTGGAAACACAATTCAAGCTCCAATCCCTTTCATGCGGTACATTCATGGACATGAGAGAAGAAGACGCTTGGGACTTCATTGAGAAGCAAGCCCAAGTCATTGAGAAGTATTCCCACCGAAAGACGGGATCGAACCAAGTGGAGCAAGGAGCGAAGCTAACACAAGCTGCTCAAACTCATATCTTTTCTCTCAACACTGAGATTAAAGAATTGAAGGAAGTCACCAAGGCTAGCTTTCCAAAGCCTAAGGAGCAAGATGTTGGTTACCTAGGAAACAACAATCATCAAGAAAATGAAGGAACCAACCGGAATAATAACCGCAACAACAACAACAACTGGAACAATTGGAATAACAATAATCGGAATAGCAACTGGAATAACAACAACAACAACAGGAATTCAAACGGCAATTGGCGTTCCAACCAACAACAAAACTCCGGTAATCCTTATTCTAATTCAGGAAATTCACTAACACCACCTTCCTCCTCTTCCATTCCTTTAAAAAGCCAGGGGCAAGGATCTAATAGCACAAGCAGTTCTGGAAAGGAGAAGCCCGATCCCATGTTAGAAACAATCTTAGGAAAGCTTCAAGGATTGGAAAGTCACATTACCAAGGTTGATGATCATATCACCAAGGTTGATAAAGCTCAAAAGACTTTAGAGAACCAATTATTCAGCAAGGCCGAGAAAGTTCATAGAGATCAAGGAAAACTTCCCGGTAAAACGGAGGACAACCCGAAAGGAAGGGTAATGGCTATCACCACTAGGAGTGGAGTAACTACAACCGATCCGCAGCCTATATTTGTGGAAGTTCCAGCTGAGAAGGAGAAAGAAAAGGGGAAGGTGAAGGAAGACATCTACATTCCTCCTCCAGCTTACAAACCTCCCCTACCATTCCCACAATCTAGAGTAAGAGCGCGTCTAGACAAGCAGTTCGGTAAGTTTATTGAACTCAAGAGCAAACTGCATATTAATATACCTTTCATTGATGCAATTGTAGGTATGCCCGCTTACGGGAAGTTCTTAAAAGAGATCCTCTCTAACAAGAGGAAGCTAGAAGACTTTGGAGAAGTCAAGATGAGTTCGGAATCTTCGGATCTCATCAAAACGATGAAAGAGAAAATGCCCCCAAAGCTAAAGAATCCGGGGTCATTTTGCATTCCAATCGGAATGGGAGATGTCACATACGACGCTTTATGTGACTTGTGAGCAAGCGTTTTGATAGCATGAATTATTGTCTATATTTTGGGGCCTGTTTGACGTTTTATCTTCAATAATCTGCATGTTTGAATGTATATTATGTGATTATATTGTCGTTTCATCTACCTTTGCGGGAATCGAGGTCTACACCAAGTTTCGTTGTAGTCGTAGGTAAAATGGCACGTTTTGCATCAAAATGGAGCAAAAGGAGCTAAGAAGTCATTGGAGCTACATTCAGGAGCTTAAGGAAGAATCAAGGAATCGTGAAAATAGATTGAAGATTTACTTTGGACTAGATTTGAAGGATTTCACATTCAGTTGTGATTCACCTCGGTCAGCTACATTACCATCTCAACCGAGGTGATCCAAAGGAGCTGACTCGACCGAGGCGAACACCTTGGACGTGGCAAGGATATTTTATTCTTGGCTGAGATCTTTTATTTTTGGAAAGAGGATCTTATATTAATAGGCTGGATTCCTGGAAGGAAGAAGATAATTTAGCCCATATATTTTACCTATTTTTATGGGAAAAGATCGTTCTAAGATATCTTATCTTTTGAGGGTAATTTTCCTATAAAAAGGGTCGGATTTTCCACAAATCCAATCGTGCTTAGACATCCGCGATCACCCGGAAGACCGCTTAGGGCTGCACATCGCACAAGACAACCGTTTTACCGCACCATAGTTTGAAGATTTGAAGAACCTTTTTGAAGGTTGAAGGAAGATGAAGGAAGGAAGTTTATAGCTTTTGTGAAGGGTTTTGTAAGACTTTCTTAGATTCCCTTCTTTGTTGATTGTCTTGTTGGATTGTGATCCAAGAAACGCTTATTTATTGATAATTGATTCAGTTATTGAAGCCTTTCTCTTAAGGTTTTCTTGTTCAAGTATTCTCTTTCTTCCCTTATATTTGATTATTACTTTCATGATGATGAGTGGCTAATTTCATTGTGTGGTTCTAGGGTGATTGGCTGAAAGTTGTGGGAAAAACAATGATAGAATTATCTTAAATTCCAGTAGGACCCTGAAAGCTCGAGTGTTTATCTTTAACCCTAGGATATCTCGCTCAGTCGATGCACATCTCGGCCGGGGTGAAATTTGTTTGACCGAGGTGACTTATCTGATCCGAAACTGAGAGTTAAGTGTTAGAGTTTGCCAAATCCTATTCTTATTACACCTTTCCTGGTTCAATGGAAGCCTAGGATGAGACTTACCCGGTGATTCCTTTGTTTGTTTACCCATGATTATAAATGTAGGTAATCAAGGTTTATCCTTTATTGGGGTTTGAGTGTGCTTTCATTCCATCTTTGTGAGTTAGCCTGAGAGTTACCCGGTAAAGGTTAATTCTATTGCCTTAGATGGTGTGTTGGTTTGAGGTTATAGTTCTTTTCCTTAATTCCTTGAGACTTACCCGGTAATAGGAGTTACGGTTTGGGATTAGTGAGTAGTGAGACTTACCCGGTGATCTATTCCTCTTTAGTAACATCTTCCCTTTGCAAAATCTCAGCTTTGTCCGCTTATCTTTAGATCTTGAGTTGGAACCACAACTAGATGCTTTAATCCCTAATTGACTTTTTATCATCTTTGATTGTTTTAATCACTTTTGTGGTTAGTAGTTGCATTGACAACCTATACCTGCTTTGTTTCACTAAGTCCCTGTGATCGACCCCTGGAATTTGTTTCTTTTTACTACGATTGACCCGTACACTGCGGGTTCACATCCTTGTTTTAAGGTTACATCTAGGGTTATAAATTTAAAGCTTGCACACACCGTTTGGAGCGAACACGTTAGCATCAATCCGCTTGCTTTATGCAGGAAGATCAATTTAGGTGAACCTAAACCGGTAAAGATGACGTTGTACATGGCGGATCGATCCATAGCTCGTCCCATCGGCATCATCGAGGACGTCCCGGTCAAGCTTGGTAAGTTCTATGTTCCAATAGATTTGTTGTGCTTGACATTCCTGCAGATAGTCCGGTCCCGATCATACTCGGAAGACCGTTTCTTGCAACTTCCGGCTACGTAGTAGATTGCAAGAATGCTAGAGTGGTCTTCGACATAGGAGAGGAGAAAGTATAGTTTGTCCTTTATACTTTGGTGAAAGAGCCAGCTCTTGAAGAGGATATGTTTAACATCTATGATGAAGAGATATCTAGAGAGGAAGTAAGTTCGATTCTCCTCAAAGATCCATTGCAAAGGGTCATTACTATGTGCTTCACGGAGAAAGGAGAAGAAGAGGAGTACAATGAGGAGATTGAAGCTTTAGAAGAGCTACAAGGGGTACATGAAGAAGATTTTGAAAAACTCTACGATGGGTCAGAAGATGTGAGGAATCACGGTCAGTCGTGCTATTCCACGGCCGTGGTTTCCACCAACATGACCGTAATCAGCTATTCAGAGGACTCCAATAAGTTACACGGCCAAAACCACGGCCATGGAACTATCAGAGGTGCCGTAATTGACTTCCACGCCCTAAACCATGGCCGTGGAAGTAACAGTGGTGTAGTAATTTTGGGAGATTCCGAGAAAAATTATTTCCTCTCCACCAATGCTTTTGAGTCTTCTTCAACAACTTCTATACCCTTAGAGAGTTCTAAGGAAGCATTGGGGACTCCAATAGTGATGGAATTAAAGCCGCTTCCCACACATTTAAGGTACGCGTTTCAAGGATCTAATTCTACCTTTCCGGTAATTGTTAGTTCCGATCTAAGTGAAGATGAACATAGTAAGGTTATGGTTGTTGTAAGGAAACATAGGAAAGCCTTAGGTTACACTATAGAGGATCTTGTTGGAATTAAACCATCACAATGCATGCACAAGATTCTAATGGAGGAAGATTTTAAGCCTTCGCGACAACCTCTAAGGCGGTTAAATCCGACAATGAAGGAGGTTGTCAAGAAGGAAATTCTTAAGCTACTTGATGCAGGTATTATCTACCCTATCTCTGATAGTAAGTGGGTAAGCTCCGTACAAGTTGTCCCGAAAAAGGGAGGAATGACGGTCATCACAAACAAAAACAACGAGCTCATTCCTACAAGAACCGTGATGGGATGGAGGATGTTCATAGACTACCGCAAGCTAAACAACGCAACGAGGAAGGACCACTTCCCATTACCATTCATCGATCAAATGCTTGAGAGGTTATCATAACACTCACATTTTTGTTATCTTGACGGTTATAGTTGTTTCTTTCAGATTCCGATACATCCGGACGATCAAGAGAAGACAACGTTCACGTGCCTATGGGGTACGTTTGCTTATAGGAGAATGTCGTTCGGGCTTTGCAACGCCCCAGCCACCTTCCAAAGGTGCATGATGGCTATCTTCTCGGATTACATAGAACAGATTATGGAGGTTTTCATGGACGATTTCTCTATTTATGGTTCCTCTTTTGATAATTGTCTCTCTAACCTTTCTCTTGTGTTACAAAGGTGTGAAGACACTAACCTAGTTCTAAATTGGGAGAAGTGTTAATTCATGGTGAGGGAAGGCATTGTACTCGGACATTTAATCTCTAGTAGAGGGATTGAGGTAAATAAGGCTAAGATTGAGGCCATAGAGAAGCTACCTCCACCATCTTCGGTGAAAGGGATAAGAAGCTTTCTAGGACATGCCAGATTCTGTAGACGTTTTATCAAAGACTTTTCTAAGATATCAAAACCGCTTACTAATCTATTGATGAAGGATGCACTTTTTGATTTTTCGCAGGATTGTTTAGATGCATTTAACAAGATCCGGGAGGCTCTAATCTCTGCCCCAATCATACAACCTCCGGACTGGAGTCTTCCGTTCGAGGTCATGTGTGATGCTAGTGATGTAGCCGTTGGGGCTATGCTGGGAAAAAAGAAGGAAGGCCGCATATATGGCATCTATTACGCTAGCAAGACGCTAGATGAAGTGCATCTCAACTACGCCACTACGGAAAAGGAACTTTTGGCCGTTGTATATGCATTTGAAAATTTTCGTTCTTATCTTGTAGGATCGAAGGTGATTGTATACACGGACCACTCGGCAATCCGGTATTTGCTTGCCAAGAAAGATGCAAAACCGAGACTAATTAGATGGATTCTTCTCCTACAAGAATTCGATCTTGAGATCCGCGACAAGAAAGGTTCGGAAAATTTTGTTGCGGATCATTTGAGTCGTCTACCACACCTAGAAGATGACAACCTACCTATAGATGACTCCTTCCCTGACGAACACATACACATCATAGAGGAGTGCATCAACAAGTTAACAAAAGGTAACGAACCATGGTTTGCTGATTTTGTTAACTATTTGGTTTGTGAGGAAATACCGCCCGGACTATCCAACGCACAAAGAAAGAAGTTCTTTAAGGATGTCCGGCAATACTTTTGGAACGAACCTCTACTCTTCAAGAGAGGTCCAGACGGTATCATTCAAAGGTGTGTGCCGGACGACGAGATGCAAAGTGTCATCCACCATTGTCATTCACTACCTTGTGGAGGACACGCTAGTTATAACAAAACTAGCACTAAGGTATTGCAATCCGGTTTCTTTTGGCCTACTTTATTTCAGGATGTGCAAACCTTTGGTTCCTGCTGCGATGCTTGTCAAAGAACAAGAAACATATCAAGAAGAAACGATATGCCGCTTAACAACATTCAAGAGGTAGAGATCTTCGACGTTTGGGGAGTCGATTTTATGGGTCCTTTCCCATCATCTTGCGGGAATCAATACATACTTCTAGCTGTGGATTATGTCTCGAGATGGGTTGAAGCCATAGCCTCTCGAACTAATGACGCTGCAGTTGTCATAAAGTTCTTCAATAGAACCATTTTCCCTCGATTTGGGACACCGCAGACCATTATTATTGACGGAGGTTCACACTTCATAGCCCGATGATTCAAAGCACTACTAGCTAAGTATGGGGTGACTCACAAGATTGCCACCCCTTATCATCCACAAACGAGTGGACAAGTGGACATTTCAAATAGAGAAATTAAAGGCATCTTAGAAAAAACAGTTTAGAAGACAAGGAAGGATTGGTCTTTGAAGCTAGATGATGCATTATGGGCATACCGGACTGCGTATAAGACTCCCATAGGAACGACACCATACAACCTTGTGTATGGGATGTCTTGTCACTTGCCGGTAGAGCTGGAACACAAAGCGTATTGGGCAGTAAAGTGGTTGAACTTCAGCATGAAGCAAGCGGGCGAGAAGCGCCTCTTGGACCTTAACGAGCTTGAAGAACTTCTCTTAAACGCCTACGAGAACGCCAAAATCTACAAGGAGAGAGCAAAGCGTTGGCATGATAAGCATATCATTCCAAAGGACCTCACAGAAGGAGATCAAGTTCTTCTCTTCAATTCAAGACTTCGCCTCTTTTCAGGTAAGCTTAAATCTCGTTGGACCGGACCTTATCTAATCAAACATGTTTTTCCCCATGGCGCAGTTGAAGTATGGGGTGAGAAGAGCGGAAGTTTTAAGGTGAACGGTCAACGACTCAAGAAGTATTCACCGGAGCTTCAAGCTGAGGAGTTCGCACCTACTGCACTCGAATAAACGCATGTACGGTCTAGCTACGGACCTTAAACAAGCGCTACTTGGGAGGAAACCCAAGCTATTGCATTTTCGTTTTTAATTCTTAGATTAGATTAGTTTAGACGTTTTTGTTTTGTTTTGCCCTCGATACCTTCCGGTATGTTGTGTTTTTGGATTTAGGAGCAATGGAATAGGCAATGGAAGAAGGAAAAGTTGGAAGGAATTGACGAAACTAGGATTTTGGCACATTACAGATAATTTCACGCCCTAAACCACGGTCGTGGAAGCTACAGTGACCGTAATTCTTCCAAAATCTGAGAAAAAGCACCAAAACCACGGGTCCGTACAATTCCACGGCCGTGGAACACCCCGAGTGACCGTGATTTTCCAAAAATTTTACGGCCACTAAATAAACCACCTTCCTTCACAAAAACACCCCTATTCCCAAATCCACGCCCCTCTTCCACGACCTAAACTCTGAAAATCTCCACATCTCGCAAATCCTCATTCGGTAATCGTTTCGAACGATTCTTGATGCTAAAGTGAAGCATTTTTTGATCACCTACAAGATCCAATAAACAAATCGAGTGAACAATCCCTGCAGAAGACGGATTTTGGATTCAAAGATCCAAAAACCTAGGTTTTTCTTCTATTTCTCTACTTTGTCAATTCTAGTCTTTTTCTCGCAATAACTTAGAGGAATTGCATAGGATTGAGATTGAAATTAGTCTAGGAAAGGTTCTGCTGAGTTTGGTGATTGTTTGATTGAGATTTGTGCAAACAGAGAGAAATTACAGTCTCTGGGCATTCCACGGCCGAGGAAATCTAAGAACAGGCCGTGATTTTTACTGCTTAGGAGAAAATGTTTACAAGAAGTGCAGGAAAGAAAAAGAAGACAAAGGGTGATAGTTCCTCTTCTTCCCAAGCCCCCTCCTAGTGAACCACCATCACCTCCATAACCTAGAATCCCAACCATACACCCAAACTACTGATAACACGATTTATAGCATAGTTTTAGGTGCACATTTAGGTAGAATTCTCGCTCAATCATGCATTATCTAGCACTAGTCCAATACGTTTTGCACTCAAAACATGTATTTTGTCGAGATAGACGTCTACACGGACTTGTGTGCGTTTTGTAGGTATTTCGGGAAGTTTCGAGCCAAAACGACGCGTCTGAGGGTCGCTCATTTAGAGGACACGTTTCCAAACTCATTAGAACGCAAGGCAAAGGCTGAGAAGGACTCAAGGAACCTTGCCAACACAGGTCATGCACCAAACCACAGCCTAATGATCCAAGGCGAAGTTTCTGCACAGAATCACGGTTCTCTGAAGAACCACGGCCGTGGAAATGACCGTGGATTTTGCCAGATTCTCGTGATAGCTGTGCCACGACTCTCATGGCCAGCTCATGAAGAAATTGGTTATAAAAGTGGTCCTTGATAGTTGTTAGAGGCAGCTGGGAATTGGGGTAGTTTTGGGGAGCAGCTCACACATTCTCTATTGCTTTTAACAAAATATATTCCAAGAGGAAGAAGGATTTTTCTAGGAAGGAAAGTGCAAAAAGAAGAAGGAAGGAGCCATTGAAGAGGAGAGGAGAAGACACACTTAGCTCTTGTATTTTCGGATTTATTTCTAGAGATTTATGAACTCTTGAACCTTCCTTTGGAAGGGTTGTAAGTCGTTCTAATTTCATCTTCAGATTTGGATTGTGTTTAAAGTTCATTTGTTCATCTTCTTTCTCTCATTTTCTTGCAATGGAGGTTATGAATCTATGTTTGTTTGCTTTGATTCCCATTATGAATGTTGTAGGCTAGATTGATGTGATTCTAGGGTAAGGAAAGGATGGTTGTGGCTAGAACTATGATAGGACAGGCTAAATTTTACCTTTGGATGATTTTTGCTTATGAACGTAGCTACTGTTAGAAATCACGGGTAGTTCTTGAAGAACCACGGTCGTGGTTTCTGTAGAACAAACCGTGATTCTTCCTGGTTCGAAGGATCTTACCTTAGATTCATAAAATTGTTGAAACCCTAAGTTTTTGCTGAGTTTAACCTACCCTAGGGTGTCCTAGTGTAGCGACTAAGTGTTAGGAGAGACTTACCCGGTAATCCTTGCCCTTAGAATCTAAAATAGCAAAACCTTAGGTAATGGTGAGCCTAATAAGCCGCCATTGGATTAAATGTGCTAGGATAGTTGATTAGGACTTCCCTTTCCGAGACTTACCCGGTGAGGATAGGATAGATCCCTAATTAAACAATCCGGTTTGTGTTAAATTCCTACCCTTAGGTTCTTAGAGACTTAACCGGTAATGAGACCTTAGGTGTGGATTAGTTGGATCATGAGACTTACCCGGTAATTGATCCCATTTTAGGAACACTTAATCCCAATATATCATAATCAATCCAAAGAATGAATAGATAACTTGAGTTTTATGCCATAACCGGAATTTCCAACCCCTAGAATCCGTTTTCCCTTTCTCTTGATCAACATCTTGTTCGATTTGTTTATTTGTGCCAATTTTCCGACTTAGTTTGATTGATTGTTTGCATGCATTTGATCTTTGAAGTGATCACCTAAAAACAACCAAAACAATTGAGATTTTCTTCCTTTATTTGCTCCTTTTCTTTAGACTTAGATCTCGCCAAATTCAATCACAACTTAATTCGATTTCACCTTAGTCTTTGTGTTCGACCTTGGAATACTTATCTTGCTACATACGTCCCGTACACTGCGGGTGCGCTAGAAGTAGGATAATTATAACGAGTATAAATTTAAGGCTTATTGCGTACACACCTTTTAGCGTGACAAGTTTTTGGCGCCGTTGCCGGGGACTAGGTCTAGATTGAGTCTATTTTGTGATTGTTTCTAGTGTAGATCCTTCTTGTTTCTTTTGATCTCTTTTTGGTTTTTGTCTTTGCTTTTCAGGACATCTATTGTTCTTTAGGTGTATGCGAAGATCTCGTGGCAAGGATTTAGTTCCATTCGATCCCGAACCGGAGAAAACCCTTCGATCTAGATCTAAGAACATCCGAAAAGAGAAAGAGATGGCCGGTAGAAATCTTCAAGCTGAATTGGATGAAGCCTTGGAGCAAATAAGGCTAAGAGATGAACTCTTGGAAGAAGAAAGGAGACTTGCCAATGAGAGGCAAGAGGAAACTAGAAGGGAGATTGAAGAGATTAGGCAAGCTCTTGTTCAAGGAGAGCTTAATCGCCGACAACCTCCACCACCTCCGCCACAACCGCAGCCGGCGGCCAATGTTAGGGTTGTTCCCATTGCTATTGAGGATCCACAAACCCTAGGGAAACGTATGGATCCGGCACAAAGAGCACACCGACCGGGTGTGAATCTAGGAGATCCCGCAACCCACAACTATGAGCTCCACCCTCAAGTTCTTCAAATGATCCGGCATAATCAATTTGGAGGGATGGAAGGAGAGTCTCCTCACCAACATTTGATGAACTATGAGATTTTGATGGAGACTCTTAGACTACCAAGATTGGAGAGCAACAACCATAAGCTAAGGGCCTTTTCCTTCTCTCTTAAGGACAAAGCCTTGGCTTGGTATCAATCTATTCCACAAGGGCGAGTTGGTACTTGGGAGGAGATGACAACCGAGTTCTTGACCAAGTTCTTCCCACCTTCCAAGACCACCGAGTTAAGGGGAAAGATCAATGCCTTTGTGATGAGGGATAGAGAAAGTTTGTTCAAGTCTTGGGAGAGATTTAAGGACCTTCTCCTAGATTGTCCGCACCATGGCATACCAAAGATTGAGCTATTAGAGATCTATTTCAAGGGGCTTGATGAAGATAGCCAATTCAAGCTTCAATCTCTTTCCGGTAGGACCTTTATGGAGAAGCATGTGGATGATGCTTGGGAGTTTGTGGAGAAGCAAGCTCTAGTAATTGAAAAGTACTCTCATAGGAAGAGCGAAGGAAGAAAGGCGGGAGCATATGAGGTGAGCGAAGTCACCATGAGCAATTTCAAGCTTGACGCCATCAACAATGAGTTGAAGTCCTTGAGAGAGTTGTGCACTACCACCTTGAAGAGCCAAGCAACTCCTCAAGCACCTCCACGAGCCAACTTGTCTTCCAAGGAGGAAGATGTGAATTATATGGGAAGGGGCAACTTCAACAATTACCAAGGCCCAAGGAACTTCAACAACCGGCAATTCAACAACTACCGGCCAAACCACAACCATCCCGGATTTTCTTACTCTAATCCGGATGGAGCCTTGAATCCTCCCGCCTCCACAAGCACAACTCCACCACAAAGAGCTTCACAAGAACCTCCACCCGGTTTTACTCAACCTTCAAAGGATAGAACCGAAGTCATGTTTGAACAATTGCTAGGAAGGTTGAGTGGACTTGAGAGCACCGTCACTTCAATTTCTAAGGCTCAAAAGGTCTTGGAAGCACAAGTCTTTCAAAAGGCGGGTGAGGCACATAGAGATCCGGGAAAGCTTCCCGGAAGAACCGAAGACAACCCAAGAGGCCAAGTTTTGGCTATCACAACAAGGAGTGGGTTGAGTATGAAGGATCCTTTGCCCAAGGACCAAGCTAAGGGGAGTCAAGTAGTGGTAGAAGAGGGAAGAAAGCAAGATGATGGAGGCAAGAGCAAGGATGTAGAGCCAACTTATGTGGCACCGCCTCCATACAAGCCACCACTACCATTCCCACAATCAAGAGCAAGAGCTCGTTTGGACAATCACTTTGGTAAGTTCCTTGAACTAATGTCCAAGTTACATATTAACATTCCGTTCATGGATGCCATCTTAGGAATGCCGGCATACGAAAAGTTCTTGAAGGAAATACTCTCCAACAAAAGGAAGTTGGAGGAGTATGGGGAGATTAGGATGACCAAGAGATCCTCGGAGTTAATCCAAACAATGAAAGAAGCAATGCCTCCCAAGCTAAGGGATCCGGGCTCTTTTTGCGTTCCGATTGGAGTAGGAGACGTGAAGTACGAGGCCCTTTGTGATCTTGGGGCGAGTGTAAGCATCATACCGCTTGCACTTAGTAACAAGGTCGGGTTAGGAGAGCCAAAGCCGGTCAAGATGACCCTCTATATGGCGGACCGTTCTATCACTCATCCAGTTGGTATTCTTGAGGATATTCCGGTGCAATTGGGAGGATTCTATGTGCCTATTGACTTTGTAGTGTTGGACATTCCGGCGGATTACCCGGTTCCCATCATCCTAAGAAGACCTTTCTTAGCTACCTCCGGATGTTTAGTGGATTGCAAGAACGGGACTCTCTCCTTCAACATTGGAGAGGAGAACATCAAGTTCAAGCTGTCCACAATGATGAAAGGGCCAACCCTTGATGAAGATATCTTCAACATAGTCGAGCAAGAAGAATCTAGAGAAATGGTGAGCTCGATCTTGATCAAGGACCCCTTGGAGAAGGTTCTTACCTTGAGTATGATGGAGGAAGCAAATGAGGAGGAATGCAATGAAGAGATCAAAGCCTTGGAGGCCTTGGAAGAGGAGCCAAGAGTTAGATTTGAGAGCCACGAAGAAATTGTGAACAGCTGCAAGTTCCACGGTCGAGATTCAGGTTCCACGGCCGTCAAACTCTCTGGACAACTCCGAGAAGCAAGCTTGGCAAGAACCACGGCCGTGGAAGTTGAGCAACCCGTGTTTCCAACCGTGGTTTTCCCTGGATCAGCTCTTGATGGTGATCAAGCTTCTAGGAGCCAAGGAGAGTCTTCTTTTGCCTTGGATTCGTCTCATCCGATCTTATTTGGATCATCTTCAACCGATAAAGGTCCTCCCTCACTTGAACTCAAACCCCTCCCTTCTCATTTAAAGTATGCATTCCTTGGTGATAATTCTACATATCCGGTGATTATTAATGCATGCTTGAGTGATGATGAACTTGCTAAATTGCTGCATGAACTAAGATTGCATAGGAAGGCCATTGGTTATACTATTGATGATTTGGTTGGCATTAAACCATCTTTGTGCATGCATAAGATAATGATGGAAGATAACCACAAACCCTCTATTGAACATCAAAGGAGATTGAATCCTATAATGAAAGAGGTGGTCAAAAAGGAAATCATTAAGTTGCTAGATGCGGGAATTATCTACCCTATCTCGGATAGTAAGTGGGTTAGCCCCGTTCATGTGGTACCTAAGAAGGGTGGAATGACGGTGGTAACTAATGAGAACAATGAACTAATACCATCTAGGACGGTCACGGGATGGAGAATGTGTATAGATTATAGGAAATTGAACATGGCCTCTAGGAAAGATCACTTTCCCTCCCCTTCATTGACCAAATGCTAGAAAGATTAGCTCAACACTCTCACTTTTGCTATCTAGATGGGTATAGTGGATTCTTCCAAATCCCTATCCACCCCGATGACCAAGAGAAAACAACTTTTACATGTCCATGGGGTACCTTTGCATATAGGAGAATGCCATTTGGGTTGTGTAATGCACCCGCCACCTTCCAAAGGTGTATGATGGCTATCTTTTCGGAATACATAGAAAATATCATGGAAGTATTCATGGATGATTTCTCTGTTTATGGTTCTTCTTTCGATGATTGCTTAGCTAATTTGTCATTGGTGTTGCAAAGATGTGAGGAAACAAATCTCGTCTTAAATTGGGAAAAATGCCACTTCATGGTAAGTGAAGGTATCGTGTTAGGACACTTGGTGTCTAACCGTGGCATTGAGGTTGATAGGGCTAAGATTGAAACAATAGAGAAGTTGCCACCACCTACCTCGGTGAAGGGGGTAAGGAGTTTCTTAGGGCATGCCGGGTTTTACCGGAGATTTATTCAAGATTTCTCTAAAATTTCTAAGCCGCTCACTAACCTACTAATGAAAGATGTTGATTTTGTTTTTTCCAAAGATTGTCTTGAAGCGTTTTGTAGGTTGAAGAACGCCTTGATCTCCGCACCCATCATGCAACCTCCGGATTGGAGTTTACCGTTTGAGATCATGTGCGATGCAAGTGATGTTGCCGTTGGGGCCGTTTTGGGGCAATGGAAAGAAGGGCGCACCCATGCTATTTACTATGCTAGCAAGACGCTAGATGATGCCCAACTCAATTATGCTACTACCGAGAAGGAGTTGTTAGCAGTAGTGTATGCATTTGAGAAGTTCCGCTCGTACCTTGTTGGAGCGAAGGTCATAGTTTACACGGATCATGCAGCGATCCGTTATCTACTTACAAAGAAGGATGCCAAGCCAAGGTTGATTCGGTGGATCCTTCTTCTTCAAGAGTTTGATTTGGAGATAAGAGATAAGAAGGGATCCGAGAACTTGGTGGCGGATCACCTTAGTAGACTCCCACCATTGGAGCTTGGGAAAGACAACATTCCGATAGATGATTCGTTCCGGGATGAACAATTGCAAATGGTGGAAGAATGCTTGTTCCAAGTGGCTAGAGGAAGTGAGCCATGGTATGCCGACATTGTGAATTACTTGGTGTGTGAGGAAGTGCCTCCCGGACTAACGTATGCACAAAGGAAGAAGTTCCTCAACGATATAAGGCATTATTATTGGAGCGAGCCACTTCTATTCAAGAGAGGCCCGGATGGGGTGCTTAGGAGATGCATACCCAAAGACGAAATGGAAAGTGTGATCCGGCATTGTCACTCCTTACCATGTGGAGGCCATGCTAGCTAACACAAGACGTGTGCCAAGGTATTGCAATCCGGTTTTTATTGGCCTAACTTGTTTAGAGATGTGCAAGGTTTTGTAGCGGCATGTGATGATTGCCAAAGAACGGGGAACATCTCAAGGAGGAATGAAATGCCCTTGAACAACATCCAAGAAGTTGAGATTTTTGATGTGTGGGGTGTAGACTTCATGGGACCATTCCCTTCTTCATGTGGCAATCTATTCATCCTATTGGCGGTGGACTATGTGTCAAGATGGGTAGAGGCAATCGCCTCTCCTACAAATGATGCCAAGGTGGTGATGCGGTTCTACAACAGAGTGATCTTCCCTAGGTTTGGAACACCAAGGGTGATCATTAGTGATGGGGGGAAGCACTTCACAAATAGGAACTTTGGAGCACTTTTGGCTAAGTTTGGGGTGACTCATAAGGTGGCAATACCCTATCACCCCCAAACTAGTGGTCAAGTGGAGATCTCCAACCGAGAAATCAAGGCCATCCTCGAGAAGACGGTGTCTAGGACAAGAAAGGATTGGGCCATGAAGCTCAATGACGCACTATGGGCATATAGAACCGCCTTCAAGACACCTATTGGCACCACTCCCTACAAATTGGTCTATGGCAAGTCTTGCCATCTTCCGGTGGAAATGGAGCATCGAGCTTATTGGGCCATTAAGTGGCTAAATTTTGACCTCAAAGAGGCGGGAGAGAAGAGATTGCTTGATATCAATGCCCTTGAGGAGCTCCGGTTGGAAGCTTATGAGAATGCCCGGATTTACAAGAAGAGAACCAAAAGGTGGCATGACAAGAGGATCATTCCAAAGGAGTTGAGTGAAGGAGATCTTGTCCTTCTCTTCAACTCGAGGCTAAGGCTCTTTCCCGGAAAGCTCAAATCGAGATGGACCGGGCCGTATGTGGTAAAAAAGATCTTTCCCCATGGAGCTATTGAGATAGGAGGGGAGCATTGTGGAGATTTCAAAGTAAATGGGCATCGCTTGAAGAAATACATTCCGGGAGCCCCAATAGACATGATTGCCCCGCTTCACCTTGCATAGACGCTCCCGAGTTTGGTCAAGCTAATGACCTTAAAGAAGCGCTTGGTGGGAGGCAACCCATCGGTAACATTTTTCCTTCATTTTAGCTAAGATTTTTCTGTTTTTGTGTGCTTTGTGTGTTTTGTCTATTTTATGTGTGCTAGAACATTAGTGGCATTGGAAGCCTTTCTTGGAAATGGTGATGATGAAACCCTCACTAATCATGGGTGGAGCGGACGCGGAACTTGGACGGCTAGCGGTGCCTAGCGCGGGTTTCAAAGCTTGAAGGATGCTTAGAGCTCCCTACCATGGTTGAAAGGATCATCCAACATCAATCCTCTTGAGAATTCCCAAATACCGAAGAAAACCATTTTACATTGTGAGAACCTTCTTTCACTCTCTTTACTTCTATACCACATTGGGGACAATGTGTTTCTAAGTATGGGGTGGGGTTTGCATGATCCTTTGCATGATGAGCATCTAGGATAGTTTAATATTTGCACATGTCTTGCATTGTACATACTTAAAGCGAAAATTCCATAAAAATCAGAAAATTTAAAAAATTTTTGTGCTTTCTAGGCTTGGATATGATCCTAATGATGAAAACTTGTCTTGTGATTGGCTATGAATGGCCTTATGTGTTGAATTGATAAATGCATATGTGGACTTGAACTACTTCTCTTGAATTCCATGAATGACTTGAGATCATGATGATTGCCTAGAATGGATTGAGTATTGAAAATCGAAATTACATGATAGTTCTTGCATACCATCTAGGAATGAATAAGGCATTTCATCTTTCTCTACTTCTCATCTTGATCATGATTGCTTGAGCACCTCAATTGATATAAAATTTGACCTCCTTTTAAACCCATCCGGGAATAGGAGCATGCTAGTGTGTTTGAATGTGTAAAAAGCAAGTGCGGGGTGAAGATGTAATGAAAAGAATGTTGTGAATGGAATGCTAAAATTATTGTGGAAGTGTAGCCAAAATAGGTTTGGGGGCGTTGGTTTAAATGACAAGTAACTCGGTACACTTCACATAATCGGGTGTTGGTGCCTTGCCAAAGTCAAATAAGCCAATAGCCCTAACGAGCTTTGGTATGTGTGCCCGGTGTGGATGCACCTCGAAAAAGAGAAAAAGCCCGAGGATGGCTAATCACCGAGGTTTCGGCTATTGTACACCAATGCCATTGTCTCAAAAATGAGTTAAAGAAAAGGAAAAGAAAGCAAGATAGGGAAAAATATACACTTGGGGGAAGTTGATCGAGGACAAGGAAGTGAAGTTAGTTCCATTCCCGGATTAGCATCACATACCTAGAAAATTCCCCTCCCCAATTGAAACGTTTCTTAGCCTTTTATGTCACAAGCCCTTAAGACCTACTTGCATGTTTGTAAGACTTAGTAATCTAGATTGGATATACTCTTGATCTTCTTGACATCTCCGTCCTCCCATCTCATGCATGCTTTTGAGTTAAGTACAATTGTCTTTCCATGCCCTTATTCTTTGATACATAATTGCTTATCCAATTGCCAATGATCATGACTATGAAGGTGATCCAATAGTAGAAGCACAAAACCAAAAAGATTTTCGCCATTTTTCTGCATACATAAATCATGTCATCTCTTAGTCTATAGTTGGGAATTTGCTCGGGGACGAGCAAACCTTAAGTATGGGGTATTTTGATAACACGATTTATAGCATAGTTTTAGGTGCACATTTAGGTAGAATTCTATGCTCAATCATGCATTATCTAGCACTAGTTCAATACGTTTTGCACTCAAAACATGTATTTTGTTGAGATAGACGTCTACACGGACTTGTGTGCGTTTTGTAGGTATTTCGGGAAGTTTCGAGCCAAAACGACGCGTTTGAGGGTCGCTCATTTAGAGGACACGTTTCCAAACTCATTAGAACGCAAGGCAAAGGCTGAGAAGGACTCAAGGAACCTTGCCAACACAGGCCATGCACCAAACCACAGCCTAATGATCCAAGGCGAAGTTTCTGCACAGAATCACGGTTCTCTGAAGAACCACGGCCGTGGAAATGACCGTGGATTTTGCCAGATTCTCGTGACAGCTGTGCCACGACTCTCATGGCCAGCTCATGAAGAAATTGGTTATAAAAGTGGTCCTTGATAGTTGTTAGAGGCAGCTGGGAATTGGGGTAGTTTTGGGGAGCAGCTCACACATTCTCTATTGCTTTTAACAAAATATATTCCAAGAGGAAGAAGGATTTTTCTAGGAAGGAAAGTGCAAAAAGAAAAAGGAAGGAGCCATTGAAGAGGAGAGGAGAAGACACACTTAGCTCTTGTAATTTCGGATTTATTTCTAGAGATTTATGAACTCTTGAACCTTCCTTTGGAAGGGTTGTAAGTCGTTCTAATTTCATCTTCAGATTTGGATTGTGTTTAAAGTTCATTTGTTCATCTTCTTTCTCTCATTTTCTTGCAATGGAGGTTATGAATCTATGTTTGTTTGCTTTGATTCCCATTATGAATGTTGTAGGCTAGATTGATGTGATTCTAGGGTAAGGAAAGGATGGTTGTGGCTAGAACTATGATAGGACAGGCTAAATTTTACCTTTGGATGATTTTTGCTTATGAACGTAGCTACTGTTAGAAATCACGGGTAGTTCTTGAAGAAACACGGTCGTGGTTTCTGTAGAACAAACCGTGATTCTTCCTGGTTCGAAGGATCTTACCTTAGATTCATAAAATTGTTGAAACCCTAAGTTTTTGCTGAGTTTAACCTACCCTAGGGTGTCCTAGTGTAGCGACTAAGTGTTAGGAGAGACTTACCCGGTAATCCTTGCCCTTAGAATCTAAAATAGCAAAACCTTAGGTAATGGTGAGCCTAATAAGCCGCCATTGGATTAAATGTGCTAGGATAGTTGATTAGGACTTCCCTTTCCGAGACTTACCCGGTGAGGATAGGTTAGATCCCTAATTAAACAATCCGGTTTGTGTTAAATTCCTACCCTTAGGTTCTTAGAGACTTAACCGGTAATGAGACCTTAGGTGTGGATTAGTTGGATCATGAGACTTACCCGGTAATTGATCCCATTTTAGGAACACTTAATCCCAACATATCATAATCAATCCAAAGAATGAATAGATAACTTGAGTTTTATGCCATAAGCGGAATTTCCAACCCCTAGAATCCGTTTTCCCTTTCTCTTGATCAACATCTTGTTCGATTTGTTTATTTGTGCCAATTTTCCGACTTAGTTTGATTGATTGTTTGCATGCATTTGATCTTTGAAGTGATCACCTAAAAATAACCAAAATAATTGAGATTTTCTTCCTTTATTTGATCCTTTTCTTTAGACTTAGATCTCGCTAAATTCAATCACAACTTAATTCGATTTCACCTTAGTCTTTGTGTTCGACCTTGGAATACTTATCTTGCTACATACGTCCCGTACACTGCGGGTGCGCTAGAAGTAGGATAATTATAACGAGTATAAATTTAAGGCTTATTGCGTACACACCTTTTAGCGTGACAACTACCTCGATGGTTTCAAAAAGATCGAGAAGAGACCGGTCATAGGACCAAGATATCTTTTGCTTGAGAATCTAGAACCACTCAATGTGGTGAGTGACTTGACATGGCTTTTAGATAGGGCTGGGTTGATTGTCTTTTCCGCTATTCGAGCGGATGCCTATGAGGAGATCACGAGGGAGTTTGTGATTTCTTTCGAGCATAGTGCTATGGAGAGGAGGGTGTCTTTCAGATTGATGGAGATGGATTATGAGTTCTCGATCCAACAGTTTGGAGCCTTCTTTGGGTTCCATGAGACCTTTAACGGTCATTTTCCTAGCGGTGTATACGCTAAGGACTTCTGGGAGGACATAGCCATGATTTATGTCAGCGAGGACCGCTGGCAGCCAGCTGACACCAAGGCTAAGCTCATCTACTCCTTAGCCTTGAAGATAGCTCATTGGGTCCTTTCCGAGTGCCTATTCCCTAGGACTGAGACCCCCCAAAAGATAAAGACCGATGAGCTATTCCTTCTCTATTGCATGCTCCACGGTAGACCCGCTGATTGTGCCACCCTCTTAGCATCCACCATGAGTAAGCTTAAGAACAAGAGGGTGGGGAACATTGGGTATGGTGGAATGGTTGCCCACATCACTACACAGCTCGGGATTGATTGCTCCGCATACACTACGATAGCAGCGAGACATTTGGGTCTCAATAGCCTTTTGACTAGGGGTATTATTTTTCATAGACACCGAGGTCCATTTACCGCCGGCATGCCATGGGAAGAGAGAGGAGGTAGAGGCATTCTGTGGCTCCCAGAGTATTCTATTATGGCTGGACGCCATAATTGGAAGGAGACATTCGCTACTATGCATGCGAATAGATTAGCACCGCCCCCTTACGTTCCGGATGAGCCTCCAGCTGAGGATATGGGAGGAGATGATTACAATGAGGGAGGAGGTGATGAGCAGACATTTGACACATTCCCGGATCAGCCGGACACCTTCCCAGACCTACCTAGACAGTCTTCCTATCCTTCTAGACCCTCCGGTGCTTCTTCCTCTTGCCGTGCTAGTGAGAGACAGACATGGATGGAGGCTCCTCCATCTTGGTATGGAGCACAACAAGAGTGGATGGGAGCTCCGCTACCATGGTATGCACAGCCACCAGCAGCACCGGCCCTACAGGATGCACCAGCATGGTACAGTCAGCCGCCGGCATGGTATGAGCAGCTACCAGAGTGGGCCACCAACCTTTCTAGGAGAGTCGGAGATCTAGAGATTCACCGAGACCAACGGGATGCACGGGCTAAGGAGCATGACCGGATGATGAGGGATATATACCGCCAGCAGTTTGGGTGGAACTTCTGCCCCGAGTTTCACCCGTTTCCACCACCGCCTCCACCGCAGTGACGAGATTTCAGACAGCCAGTTTCAGCCGCCCCACTGCCGTCTAGTGAGTTCACTTTTCTTTTCTTTCTTTCCCTTATTTCTTTTTGAACATTGAGGACAATGTTTGTCTTAAGTATGGGGTCAGGTATGACTATGTGTTGTAATAACTCTACTACATTTGCTTGCCTTGATCGATGACACTTTGCATTTTTCATTTCATAATCACACGTTTCATTATTGCATTGCATGGAAAACTTATTGAAAAACCCATAAAAATGCGAAAAATTTTGAAAAATTCTTAAAAGGTTTTGTGCTTCTGAGATTTGAGATGATTTCTATGATAGTTCCTACTTGCGGATTGAGTTTTTTATAACAATTGTATGCCTAAACGAAATCATGAAATGAAAAGAAATTGAATGTGTTGTTTATCCTTCTTGAAAGTCTCATAATGTGAAGAGTTTTATCTAAATCATATTGAGAAATCGAAGTTGAAATTGCAAGATGAGTTCTTATACCTTTTTGAAATGATTAAGGCAATTGGATTTTCTTCCTTCTTTCTTTGATCACTTAGCCCCTTAATAAAAGTAATTGTCTCCCTTACCTATCCGGGAATTAGGAGGAGTTGATATTTGGCTTATTTGATGTGGGAGGGCCATCAAAGCAAAATTTTGCGTTCAAAAGAATAGAAATTCTAGGTTTGGGGAAGTCAATCATGATGATGAGTAACTCGACACCATTCACATAGCCGGGTGTTTGTGTCTTGCCAAAGTCGGATTGAGCGATATTCCTAACGGATTATGGTATGTGCATCAAGGGTTTGAGGCATCTTGAAATTGAGAAACGCCAATCTCTTAGGCTTCGGTTTTTGTGCACCGTTGTCCATACTTCCAAAGGTAAAGTCGAAAAATAATGTGAAAAAGAAAAGAGCAAAGCTCTAAGTCGATGGTGTTGCAAAATCAAAGTAAAAAGTAAAAGAGTTGGGTTATTCCTTTTCCCGGATTCATGCACCACATCCCTTATAAGTTTCCCTCCTTTCCGCTTCTAGACCTTACTTGGAAGTCCTTAAGATCAAAAGAGTGTTATTTGACTTGGTGATCTAAATTGAAGTTTATTATGATTGATTTTGACAATACTTGAAGGGTTATGATATATGTCTTGATGTTTGAGCAGCTTATGATGTTTCTTTCCTCTACATCCTTTTGTTTATGTATATGAGTGCTTTTGAAGATGAATGAAGCAAGGTTTGAGAATGATCTATTGACTAGAAGCACACTTACCTAAAAGATATTTTGTTTTTGAGTTTGCATGCATATTTCATCCTAACTTGTATTCTAAGCTTTCGAAACCTTGCGTGGGGACAAGCAAGTGACAAGTATGGGGTATTTTGTTAGCATGAAATATTGCGATATTCTAGGCACTTATTCTAGTTGTTTTTCATTCATTATTGTGTTCATGGATAAGGCATTGAAGCATTTGTTAGCTTGTTCACCTATATTTTTGATATGGAGGTCTACATTAGTTTTGTGATTGATTATAGGTGAATAAGAGCTGAAACCGGACCATTTGAGAGAGAAAATAGAGGATTCGATCATATTCAAGGATTAGGAACACATCAAGGAAGCAAAGGAAGGAGCTAGGATGAAGAATGTCACGACACAAAGGAAACCACAAGCAATCTACACTTCCACGCCCTAAATTACGGCCGTAGAAGAGTCCACGCTCTCAACCACGGCCGTGGATCTTGGCATCATGAGCGTGGAGCATTCCAGTAAGTTACACGGCCTAAAGTACGGTCGTGGAAGATGAGAGACACCGTAATCCTTTCCACGCCCTATTTCCACGGTCGTGGAATATCAGGAGACCGTAATTTAGGCAATCTTTTGACGAATCATTTATTGCCACATCATCTACGTATTTGGGCTGGAAGATACCTCTTTCTCTACGGATAAAAAGGAGGGAAGAGCGAGTTTTTGGGGAGCTCGCTTTGGAGAGTTCGCCTTAGGGTTTTTGCGAGGAACTTTGCGGAAGCGCTGGCTGTTTGGATTCCCGAAGATTGTGTGTGGCGGAAGTTGCGCTCTTTTCGTAGGTTTTTATATTGAAGACGGATTGACATCCCGTTCTTCGTGTTTGCCTAAGATCATTATGAGGTTTTGTGTTATATTCTGAATCCATTGAGTATTCCATTTTGTGTATTGGATTTGAGATTGACCTTGAGTTATATTCGTGTTTTCGAGGGTTGTCATCTTTGATTCTTCTTAAATTGATTTTTGATATCATGACGATGGTTATTGGCTAAACCCCTTTAGCAATTCTAAGGTGAAGGGTTGATAGTTATGGCTTTGATAATGATAGATCGATCGTAAATAGATTGGACCCTGAGAGTGTGAGAAACTTCGTCGACAACCAAGATCACGGTCTGTTCTTGGGATTCCACGGCCGTGGAACTCAAGATCTGCCCGTGGTTTATCTCAGTTTATGGACCTTGCTTTTACTTTAATCCAAAGTTAAAGATTAACTTTAACCTATCTTTGACTTGTCTTTCCTAGGTAGTAGTGAGACTCAACATCCTCTTTTTCGGTTTCGAGTGTCACAACCTTAGCCGTTTGAGCCTATCTTGATCCTTGGGTTACAAGTTTGGGTATTTGAGATCAATTCTAGTCCTTAGATCCTTTCTATACTGAAGCCTCAACAACCTTTATAGAGAGTTCTTTGGGTTGGACATATAGGGTTTTGGAACTTCACCGTACATTACCTTACTTTAACATACCTTTGCAATTCTTAACTCTGTCCTTAATTCTTTAGAATATCTTGAATTGATTGCCATAATTTGATACTTGGATCTTTAGGATTGTTGTTTTCCCAATATTTGCAAAGCTTATTACATTTACTTGCGTGACGATTTGCGAACTGGATTTGTTCCCCCCAAATCTCTGAGTTCGAAACTCTAGAATTCTTGCTTTACTACGACGATCCGTACACTGCGGGTTCGCTTGCTTTGATTCTAGTTTTATAAATTTAAAGCTTATTTGCACGCACGCTTTTGGGCGAACAAGTTTTGGGCGCCGTTGCCGGGGCCATTAATCCAACGATCAATGCAAACCGGAATAATCCAAGGCCAGCCGCCAATCATCGTATCCAGGCTGGGGGTGGGAGAGCCGCTCGCGTAGATGAAGAGCCGCGAACGCTCGGTCAATGAATGGATCTGATAGCATGAATTATAGTCTATATTTTAGGGTTTGTTTGGACGTTTTATCTTCAATAATCTGCATGTTTGTATGTATTATATGTGATTATATTACCATTTCATCTATCTTTGCGGGAATCGAGGTCTACACCTAGTTTTGCTGTAATTGTAGGTAAAATGGCGCGTTTTGCATCAAAAAAGAACAAAAGGAGTCATGAGTCATTTGGAGCTACATCCAAGGAGCATAGCCATGTATTAAAGATTCACTTTGGACCAGTTTTGAGAGATTTCACATTCAGTTGTGACTCACCTCGGTTGACCAGAGATTCATCTCGACCGAGGTGATCCAGAGACGCCGACTCGACCGAGGCGAACACCTAGGACGCGGCGAGAATATTTTATTCTTGGCTGAGATCTTTTATCTTTGGAAAGTGATCTTATATTTTTGGGCTTGGCTCCTGGAAGGAAGAAGATCTTATATTTTACCTATTTTTATGGGAAAAGATCTTTCTAAGATATCTTATCTTTGGAGGGTAGTTTTCCTATAAAAAGGGTTGGATTTCCACAAATCCAACATCTCGCAAACCACATATCACGCTATACATTCGATTAGGGTTTATAGCGCGCAACAGCAGCAACATACTTTGGGGAGTTTCGAAGAACCTTTTTGAAGGTTGAAGGAAGATTGAAGTCTATAGCTTTTATAGCTTTATTGGAGGGTTTTGTAAGATTGTCTTTAATTCCCTCACTTGTTGTCTTGTCTTGTTGGATTGCTATCCAAGGAACGCTTTGTTGTGATATTTGATTCAGTTATTGAAGTCTTTTCCATTAAATTCTTCTTGTTCAAATATTCACCTTCTTCCCATATATTTAATACTTTTATAATGATGATGAGTGGCTAATTTCCTTGTGTGATTCTAGGGTGATTGGCTGAAGGTTGTGGGAAAAACAATGATAGAATAATCTTAGATTCCAGTAGGATCCTGAAAGTTTGAGTCTTTAACCTTAACCCTAAGCATCTCGTTCAGTCGATGAACATCTCGGCCGGGGTGGAATTTGGCCTACCGAGGTGACTTATCTGATCCTAAACTGAGAGTTAAGTGTTAGAGTTTGCCAAATCCTATTCTTATTACACCTTTCCTGGTTCAAAGCAAGCTTAGGATGAGACTTACCCGGTAATTCCTTAGTTTGTGTACCAACGATCATAAGTGTAGGTAATAAAGGTTTATCATTTATTGGGGTTTGAGTGTGCTTCCATCCCATCTTTGTGAGTTTGCCTGAGACTTACCCGGTAAAGGTTGATTCTATTCCCTTAGATGCTGTGTTAGTTTGAGGTTATAGTTCTTTATCTTGATTCCTTGAGACTTACCCGGTAATAGGAGTTACGGTTTAGGATTAGTGAGTAGTGAGACTTACCCGGTGATCTATTCCACTTTAGTAACACCTTCCCCGTGCAAAAACCTCAGCTTTGTCCGCTTATCTTTAGATCTTGAGTTGGAACCACAACTAGAAGCTTTAATCCCTAGAATTGCATGTTTGCTTTATTGACTTCTTAATCATCTTTGATTGTGTTAATTGCTCTTGTGGTTAGTATTCACGAAGCTTACAGTTATTGACTTTGTTTCACCGAGTCCCTGTGATCGACCCCTGGAATTTCTTGCTTTTTACTACGATTGACCGGTACACTGCGGGTTCGCATCCTTGTTTTAAGCTTAAGTCTAGGGTAATAAATTTAAAGCTTGCACACACCGTTTGGAGCGAACAAGTTTTTGGCGCCTTTGCCGGGGACTTGGTCTAGACCGAGCCGGTACGGTTTGCTCTTGGGGCGCTTGCCCCCGTGTCATCTAACCACTCTACTTGAGTGACTTTCGCAGGTTCTTTCTTAGGTATATGCGAAGAACCCGCACTGGGAAGGAAATCGTTCCTTACGATCCCGAACCAGAAAAGACATACAAGCGACGCTTAAGAGAAGCGAAGATGGCCCAACAAGACAACCGTGATCTTGCGGCCGAATTAAAAGAGGCGCTAGAGCTGCTACGCCTCAACAAGGAAGAACTAAGGCAAGAGAAAGAAGAGAATCGCACCAGGACTGTAGCAATCGAAGCGGAGATAGCAGTCATACGAAACCAGATTCTACAACCACCGAGGGAAGATCCTCCTGTTGATCCTCGACCGATGCAGGATCCAGTAGTTGACCCTCGACCGAGGCAGGTTCCAATACTAGACGCCCCGGCCGATGTACTTCCACCTCGGAGGCCAGTCCGAGATGTTCTTCTTGCAGGAATCCCACAAACCCTAGGTCAAAGGATGGACCCTAATCAACAACTGAGGCATCCAGGAGTGAACCTAGGAGATCTAGCGGATCATGACTACGAACTTCGACCGCAAGTTCTATCCATGATTCGCCAATGCCAATTCGGAGGGCTAGAGAAGGAGTCACCACATCAACATCTTCAAAACTACGAGATCTTGATGGAAACCTTGCGACCTTCCAGAATTGAAAATAACAACTACAAGCTAAGACCTTTTTACTTTTCCTTAAAAGATAGAGCTCTTACTTGGTATCAATCTCTTCCTCCAGGAAAAATTAGCACATGGGAGGAGATGACTACGGAATTTTTGACCAAATTCTTTCCCCCCTCAAAGACCGCTGAAATGAGAGGGAAGATCAATGCTTTCATTATGAAGGACAAGGAGAGCTTGTCCAAGTCATGGGAGCGGTTCAAGGACATCCTTTTGGATTGCCCACATCATGGGATTCCAAAGATCGAGTTGTTGGAGATCTACTTCAAAGGACTGGACGGAAAAGAAAGACGCATTTCTGGAGGCTAACTTGATCAAGCTCAGTGGTATGGAGACTTCTATGACTTCATTTTCGAGGGCCCAAAAGTCCTTCGAACAACAACTTGCAAGTAGGGAGAATGAAGCGCCAAGAGATCCAGGGAAGCTTCCAGCAAAGATGGAAAGCAACCCTAAGGGCCAGTGCATGGCCATAACGACGAGGAGTGGACTCAGAACTGCAGATCCAGTACCTCGTTCGATGCAGACCACCTCGGTCCAGATCCAATCGAAGAACACCTCGACCGAGATGCCAACCGAGGCGGAGCAACAGAAAGCAGGAGGGACAACTGAAACTTATATTCCACCTCCTGCATACAAACCACCACTTCCATTCCCTCAGTCCAGAGCCAGAGCACATCTAGACAAGCACTTTGGTAAGTTCCTTGACTTGATGAATAAGCTACATATTAATATTCCTTTCCTTGATGCTATTTTAGGTATGCCCGCCTATGGGAAGTTCTTAAAAGCAATCTTATCAAGGAAGAGGAAGCTGGAGGATGTTGGTGAAGTTAGGATGACATCTAAATCTTCGGACCTCATACAAATCACGAAGGAGAAGATGCCACCTAAATTAAAAGATCCCGGCTTATTTTGCATTCCCATTCAAGTTGGGGATGTCACTTGTGAAGCCCTTTGTGATCTAGGAGCCAGCGTGAGCATCATCCCGCTGGAGCTATGCGTAAAGATCGGTCTTGGAGAGCCCAAGCCGGTCAAGATTCGACTTTATATGACCGATCACTCCATCACCCATCCCGTGGGCATCTTGGAGGACGTTCCGGTCAAGTTAGGTAATTTCTATCTACGTATAGATTTTATTGTACTTGACATTCCCGCAGATTATCCTGTTCCTATTATTCTCGGGAGACCATTTCTAGCAACTTCGGGTTGTAACGTGGATTGCAAGAACGCCAAGTTGAAATTCAACGTTGGTGGCGATAAGGTGGAGTTCGCACTACTTGTAGCCATGAAAGGGGAGCAGCTAACTGATGATATCTTCAACATCTACGATGAAGAAGAATCAAGAGAATTGGTGAGCTCTATCCTTATTAACGATCCACTCGAAAGAGTTATTAGTTTTAGTTTAATAGAGGAAGGTATAAATGCTTCTTGTGATGCAGATATACGGAGCTTAAAGGCACTGAAAGAGGATCCAGGAGCTAAAACTTAGACACTACTCCAGGATACGAAGATCTCCAGTTTCGGTTCCAGTTGCAGTACCTCGACCAAGACATTTCCTGGACTGAGCGAGGCGACTGAAGAACATCTCGGTCAACGCCTCTGCGCCTCGACCGAGGTCGATGGCGAGATGATGTCAACTGAGACTCCTGAGAATAAAAATCTTCTTACTCACCTCTCTGACATTCATCCTCAGTCGGTGGAACATTACATCCACCAACTTTTTGATAAAAACGGACCTTGGTATGCTGATATTGTAAATTATCTTGTTTGCCAGGAAACACCGCCCGGATTGACGTACTCTCAAAAGAAGAGATTCTTCAAGGAAGTACGACATTATTACTGGGATGAGCCGCTGCTATTTAAGCGCGGACCGGATGGGATGCTTCGAAGGTGCATTCCGGAAGATGAGGTTAATAGTGTTATACGGAATTGCCATTCACTCCTTTGTGGAGGACATGCTAGCACCGATAAAACATGCGCTAAGGTATTACGTTCCGGTTTCTTTTGGCCTACATTATTTAAAGATGTACAAGCTTTTGTTGTCTCTTATGATGCATGCCAAAAAACAAGAAATTTATCAAGGAGGAACGAAATGCCACTTAATAACATCCAAGAAGTGGAAATCTTTGATGTATGGGGGATTGACTTCATGGGACCTTTCCCATCCTCCGGAAGAAATCTCTACATTCTCCTTGCAGTTGATTACGTCTCTAGATGGGTTGAAGCCATTGCTTCTCCCACTAACGACGCCAAGGTGGTTGTGAAGTTCTTGAATAGAACTATCTTTCCACGATTTGGAACTCCACGCATCATCATTAGCGATGGAGGAACGCATTTCATCAACCGGAAGTTCAAGGCACTTCTATCGAAGTATGGGGTATCCCAAAAGGTATCAACAGCTTATCACCCTCAAACTAGTGGACAGGTCGAGATCTCGAATAGAGAAATCAAGGCAATTTTGGAGAAGACCGTCTCTAGAACGAGGAAGGATTGGTCCATGAAATTGGACGATGCTCTTTGGGCGTACACTGCATTCAAGACTCCCATAGGTACCACCCCTTATAATTTGGTATATGGGAAGTCTTGCCATTTACCCGTCGAATTGGAACACAAAGCGTACTGGGCGATCAAATGGTTGAATTTCGACATCAAAGAGGCTAGTGAGAAGCGACTATTGGAACTCAACGAGCTGGAGGAGCTGCGTTTGAACGCTTATGAGAATGCCAAAATCTACAAGGAAAGGACGAAGAGATGGCATGACAAGCGTATCGTCCCAAAGGAGCTTAACGAAGGAGACTTAGTTCTACTCTTCAACTCTCGCCTCAGCCTTTTTCCAGGTAAGTTAAAATCTAGATGGACCGGACCTTATGTAGTGAAACATGTTTTTCCTCATGGTGCAGTTGAGATATGGGGCAAAACTAGCGGAAGCTTCAAGGTCAACGGTCATAGACTTAAGAAGTACCAACCCGAAACTCCGGTTGAGGAGGTTGCACCAATATACCTCATTTGAGACGCATCATGGTCCAGCTAGCGACCTTAAACCAAGCGCTTCTTGGGAGGCAACCCAAGGTATTGCTTTCTTTTCCCGTTTTCTAGTCTAGTTTAGATAGTTTTTGTTTCTTTGCTTTGCTTTGCTTTGTTTTTGGCGTTCTAGACAGACAACAGGAAATATCTAAGGAAGGAGCATAACCGGAAGGACAAAAGTTCGAGATTTTGAGAAGACGGAAGCATCTCGGTTACTGTCAGAGTACCTCGACCGAGACGATTCTTGAGCAACCGAGGCGACTAGGGTTTCTGCAGAACCACCTCGGTCCGTACCACCTCGGTCCAGTCGAGACCATCTCGACCGTGGTGACAGCAGATCCAGGAACAGTATAAAAGGGGGAAAAATTTATTTTTTACCTTTTTACTCTCTTCGACTCGACCGCGGCGCTTCCCACCTCGCCTCCTCATTTTTTGCTCGTTTTCGAAGATTTCCGCTTCCAAACTGCGATTGAAGGGTAGAGGATCCCATTGCAACTACAAATCTGCGAAGAAATCGAACGAATCGACCGAAACAAGGTAAAAACAGTCGAAACCCTAACTCGTTCATTCGCTTCGATTTGGGCTTTGGTTGCCCCTGAATCTGCTGAGAAAAGGCTTAAGTACCGCATAGGAAGTAATTGTAGTGATTTTGGGGGGAAAAGAACTGGATTTCTGAGATTGGAATCGCAAACTGTTACGCCTCGGTCCAGTCGAACTGCATCTCGACCGAGGTGATTCTTGAGGGTTGTCAGCGACCGAGGTGATCTGACAGTAGTTGAGAGAAAATGAGTTCCGATCGTCGCCTTGCCCTCAGAGATAGATCCTCACCTTCCCCTTCTTCTTCTTTTTCCCGACCTTACCGCCCGGTGATCCACGAGAGATGCCGGGTAGATTACGAGCGTATAGCTAGCCGTCCAGTTATTGCACCACGTTTCCTGGACGTGTCAGCCTTCGATTGCCTAGTGTTAGACGGAGACCTTAGGAGGATGATTACCACTGTTGGGCTGGATCAGTTTACTGAGATCCGAGCCCCAGCCTACTTTGAGCCGACCTTAGAGTTCGTTAGCTCCTTTTCCTACCTTCCCACAGAGCAGTCTGTGAAGTACCGGTTGATGAACCGGAACTTCATAGAGCCTTTAGAGGTTTGGAGAGAGATTTTCGGCTTTTTTGAGCCCACCGCCACTGACTTCCCCTCCCGATCTGTAGCTAGGGAGTTCTAGGGGCAGATTGCCCATATTACTGAGCATGCAGATAGATGGCGCCCTGGAGATTCTATGGAGAAGGTCATCTTCCACCCAGCCTTCAAATTAGCCCATAGGATATTCAGCGAGACACTTCTGACGCGTACTGAGACGCCCCAGAAGATCCGACAAGGCGAGCTCTTCAGTCTTTACTGTATGGTCACGGGGGGTTTCCCAGATTTTGGCTTGATCTTGGCAGAGGACCTGCACAAGATCAAGGCTAAAGCGAAGGGAGACATTTGCTGCGGAGGTCTAGTCACCCACATAGCTACTTTTCACGGGATGGACCTCAGTGCTTGTACGATGGCGGCGGCTCCGAAGCCGCTTGGACTTCAGGAGATGATCACACGGAGGATTTTGGGTCCCCGCGGTCTGACCACTCCATATGTTGCTATGCCATGGGAGCGGACTGCACCACAAGGGATCCGCTGGTCTGCCCAGTTCACAGTTTTCGATCCACATTATTGGCAGACAGCTTGGGCTCCACTGATGGAGGATCATAGGGAGGCAGCAACTGCCCCAGCTGAGGATGAGGAGGAGGAGGCTGACGATGATGAGGATACAGTAGATGAGAGAGATGGTGGAGTCCCGATGGATACAGGGATAGATACTGCAGGGACGAGCGCACCGCCGATCATAGACTTGGATGATGAGGAGGATACTGAGCCCGCACCTACTGCGCCACCCGCTAGATCTGCTAGGCGACGAACACGCCGTCATAGAGATTCGGAGGCTCATCGTCAGATCGATGATCTGACTGATCAGATGATAGATTCTTATGTTGCCCTTACTGTGGACATGCATGAGAGATTTGTTGCCCAGCACCGACAAATTGACAGATGGACTCATCAGATGTTGGAGGGGCAGCACTATCAGCGCAGGATGATGGAGCTACAGTTCCAGCAGACTATGGCCTATCCGTTCGACCCGACAGAGTATCCATACGTGCCACCACCACCACCACCGGATCAGGACTATTGATGAGCTGCAGGATTTTCTTTATTATATTTTTATGCAGTTCAGCTATTTATCCGGTGAGTACTCTTGTCTCTAGACTTATATTGACCCACTGGGACAGTGTGTCCCATGTATGGGATGTTTGTATTTATTTAATGACTATTTGATGTACCTATTTGACTATTTTGATGTATGACATTTTATCGGATATTTTATTTATGCTTCACTTCTGCATTTATATGATTATCTGATATTACATGCATACCTACAGGTTATTTGATTGAGAAAAAGGTCGAAACCGAAAAAAAAAAATGGTTTTAAAAATTTTTTTGACCTCGACCGAGTCAGTCTTGGCCAAACGAGGCGTTTCACCTCGGTTGAACCAAGAACACCTCGACCGAGGTGTGTTAACTGGGAGTTTTCGAAAACGATTTTCGTGTTGCTTATCTGGATATGATCTCAGTGAAGATCTTGTTTACTGACTGGTTTTAAATTCTTTATGTGTTTGAAAGGTTTTATAATATGTTTAAGTTGCTAAATGCTTTGTTTGAAATTATTGGCATGTTTAATACTTTGTTTTTATCCGAATTATGTTGAATTTGAAGGTTGACACCGCAGGTTAAGTTCTCTCACTTTCTTCTTGGAAAGATCAAGGCAATTCATTCTCTTCTTCTTCTTCTTCTTGATCATGCTTAGCCCCTCATATACATTTTGCCTCCGTTTACCTATCCGGGAATTTGAAAGCCAGCGAAGTGGTGAAAGCAAGTTAAAGTTGAGAAGTGGCTGGAAGTGAAAGTTTTAGAAAGCAATAATAGGTTTGGGGAAGTCAATCATGAATATCAGTAACTCGGCACCATTCACATAGCCGGGTGTTTGTGTCTTGCCAAAGTCGGATTGAGCGATATTCCTAACGGGTCATGGTATGTGCATCAAGGGTTTGATGCATCTTAAGAAATTGATGATTGCTGATTTCCTAGGCTTCGGTTATTGTGCACCTCTGTCCATGCATCCCAAAAAAGTAAAGTAAAATGAAAAAGCGTGGAATAAGCAAAGCTTATTGGTGGGAGATGTTGCAAGTCAAAGTGAAAGTGAAGTTCATCCTTTTCCCGGATTCTAGCACCACATTACCTTACATACATCCCTACCCTACACGTTTCTTGACCTTTTCTTTTGGGAAGCCCTTGAGACCTTGAGCTTGTTGATTGACTTAGTGGTTTAAATCGGATTATACATGATTAAATTTGATAATTATGACTTATTATGCATTGTATGATTTTATGCAAAGATGAACAACTTTTCTATATTTATAAAATGATTTGAACATATTGAGTTTTTAAATTCCATGAAGTATTCTCTTAGAGTGATCTATGATTGTAACACACCATAAAAATGTTTTTGAAAGATTTTTCATTGATTTTTATGACTATTAATCCATTCTATCTTGTCTTCTATATGCGGAACTTGCTTGGGGACAAGCAAGGGCTAAGTATGGGGTATTTTGATAGCATGAATTATAGTCTATACTTTAGGGTTTGTTTGGACGTTTTATCTTCAATAATCTGCATGTTTGTATGTATTATATGTGATTATATTACTATTTCATCTACCTTTGCGGGAATCGAGGTCTACACCTAGTTTTGCTATAATTGTAGGTAAAATGGCGCGTTTTGCATCAAAAAGGAACAAAAGGAGTCATGAGTCATTTGGAGCTACATCCAGGGAGCATAGCCATGGATTAAAGATTCACTTTGGACCAGTTTTGAGAGATTTCACATTCAGTTGTGACTCACCTCGGTTGACCAGAGATTCATCTCGACCGAGGCGATCCAGAGACGCCGACTCGACCGAGGCGAACACCTAGGACGCGGCGAGAATATTTTATTCTTGGCTGAGATCTTCTATCTTTGGAAAGTGATCTTATATTTTTGGGCTTGGCTCCTGGAAGGAAGAAGATCTTATATTTTACCTATTTTTATGGGAAAAGATCTTTCTAAGATATCTTATCTTTGGAGGGTTATTTTTCTATAAAAAGGGTTGGATTTCCACAAATCCAACATCTCGCAAACCACATATCACGCTATACCGTCGATTAGGGTTTATAGCGCGCAGCAACAGCAGCATACTCCAATTGGGGAGTTTCAAAGAACCTTTTTTGAAGGTTGAAAGAAGATTGAAGTCTATAGCTTTTATAGCTTTATTGGAGGGTTTTGTAAGATTGTCTTTGATTCCCTCACTTGTTGTCTTGTCTTGTTGGATTGCTATCCAAGGAACGCTTTGTTGTGATATTTGATTCAGTTATTGAAGTCTATTCCATTAAATTCTTCTTGTTCAAATATTCACCTTCTTCCCATATATTTAATACTTTCATAATGATGATGAGTGGCTAATTTCCTTGTGTGATTCTAGGGTGATTGGCTGAAGGTTGTGGGAAAAACAATGATAGAATAATCTTAGATTCCAGTAGGATCCTGAATGTTCGAGTCTTTAACCTTAACCCTAAGCATCTCGTTCAGTCGATGAACATCTCGGCCGGGGTGGAACTTGGCTGACCGAGGTGACTTATCTGATCCTAAACTGAGAGTTAAGTGTTAGAGTTTGCCAAATCCTATTCTTATTACACCTTTCCTGGTTCAAAGCAAGCCTAGGATGAGACTTACCCGGTAATTCCTTAGTTTGTGTACCAACGATCATAAGTGTAGGTAATAAAGGTTTATCCTTTATTGGGGTTTGAGTGTGCTTCCATCCCATCTTTGTGAGTTAGCCTGAGACTTACCCGGTAAAGGTTGATTCTATTCCCTTAGATGGTGTGTTAGTTTGAGGTTATAGTTCATTATCTTGATTCCTTGAGACTTACCCGGTAATAGGAGTTACGGTTTAGGATTAGTGAGTAGTGAGACTTACCCGGTGATCTATTCCACTTTAGTAACACCTTCCCCATGCAAAAACCTCAGCTTTGTCCGCTTATCTTTAGATCTTGAGTTGGAACCACAACTAGAAGCTTTAATCCCTAGAATTGCATGTTTGCTTTATTGACTTCTTATTCATCTTTGATTGTGTTAATTGCTGTTGTGGTTAGTATTCACGAAGCTTACCGTTATTGACTTTGTTTCACCGAGTCCCTGTGATCGACCCCTGGAATTTCTTGCTTTTTACTACGATTGACCGTACACTGCGGGTTCGCATCCTTGTTTTAAGCTTAAGTCTAGGGTTATAAATTTAAAGCTTGCACACACCGTTTGGAGCGAACAGGATCCTACCCAACAACCACGTCGCCTAGGCGTGAATTTTGAAGTTGAAGATATTCATGGAATCAGCTTTAGTCCATAAGTGATCACCATGGTTCACCAAAATCAGTTTGGCGGAACAAGTGTTGAATCTCCACATCAACACTTGCAGAATTTCAAAGTTCACATGGAGACGATGAAGCCAAAAAACACCACTTCCAACAACTACAAGATTAAGCCGTTATTCTTCTCTTTGAAGGACAAAGCTCTTGCATGGTATCAAGCTCTTTCAAATGGAAGACTTAATACTTGAGAAGATCTATCTTCGGAGTTTCTAACCAAATTCTTTCCGTTATCCAAAACTGCGGAGTTGAGAGGTAAGATTAATGCATTCCTTATGAAGCCTAACGAAAGTTTGTTTCAATCCTGGGAAAGGTTTCAGGATTTGCTATTGGATTGCGCACACCGTGGCATTTCAAGACTTGTTCTATTTGAGGTATATTATTAAGGGGCTTGTTCGCTCCAAATGGTGTGTGCAAGCTTTAAATTTATAACCCAAGATATATGCTTTAAACAAGGATGCGAACCCGTAGTGTACGAGTCAATCGTAGTAAAAGCAAGAATTCCGGGGTGTCGATCTCAGGGACTTAGGTGAAACAAAGCAAGTATAGTTTGTCAATATTACTAATAACCACAAAAGCGATTAAAACAATCAAAGATGATAATGTAGTCAATTAAAGGAAATATGCAAATTCTAGGGATTAAAGCATCTAGTTGTGGTTCCAACTCAAGATCTAAAGATAAGCGGACAAAGCTGAGGTTTTTGCAAAGGGAAGGTGTTACTAAAGTCGAATAGATCACCGGGTAAGTCTCACTACTCGCAATCCCAAGCCAAAGAACCTATTACCGGGTAAGTGTCAAGGTACTAAGAAAATGAACTATAATCTCAAACCAACACTCCAACTAAGGGAATAGAATCAACCTTTACCGGGTAAGTCTTAGGCTAACTCACAAAGATGGAATGAAGGCACACTCAAACCCCAATAAAGGATAAACCTTTATTACCTACACTTATGATCATGGGTAAACAAACAAAGGAATTACCAGGTAAGTCTCATCCTAGGCTTGCATTGAACCAGGAAAGTTGTAATAAGAATAGCATTTGGCAAACTCTAACACTTAACTCTCAGTTATGGATCAGATAAGTCACCTCGGTCAGTCAAGTTCCACCCCGGCCGAGATGTTCATCGACTGATCGAGATGCTCTAGGGTTAAGGATATAGACTCGAGCTTTCAGGGTCGTACTGTAATTTAAGATTATTCTATCATTGTTTTTCCCACAACCTTCAGCCAATCACCCTAGAATCGCACAAAGAAATTAGCCACTCAACATCATGAAAGCAATATTCAAATATATGGGAAGAGAATGAATATTTGAACACAAAAACGTTAAAAACAAGGCTTCAATAACTGAATCAAATATCAAACAAATAAGTGTTCCTTGGATCACAATCCAACAAGACAAATCAACAAGAAGGAAATCTAAGAAAGTCTTACAAAACCCTTCACAAAAGTTATAAAAAGCTATAAACTTCCTTCCATCAATCTTCCTTCAACCTTCCAAAAATCCTTCCTAACTGCAGTTTCTTCAATCCCCCAGCTGTTGTGATGGTAGCGGGTTGCCGAATTTGTGGAAAATCCAGCTCTTTATAGAGGAGAATTAGCCTTCAAAGATAATAATATCTTAAAAAGATAATTTCCTAATAAAATATATCCATATCTCATAAATAGATCTCCAAAACATATAATCTTCCTTCCAGAAATCAACCCAAAAATATAAGATCTCTCCTTCCAAAAATAAAAGATCTCAGCCAAGAATAAAATATATCTCGCCGCGTCAGGGTGTTTGCCTCGGTCGGGGCACTCCTCAAGATCACCTCGGTCGAGATGGTACTGTAGCTGACCGAGGTGAATCTCAGTTGAAGGTGAAATCTCTCAAATCTGGTCCAAAGTAAATCTCTTTGTTATTTCATTGCTTCCTGGATTATTCCTTAAGCTCTTGAATGTAGCTCCAATGATTCCTTAGCTCCTTTAGCTCCATTTTGATGCAAAACGTGCCATTTTACCTACATTTACAACGAAACTTGGTGCAGACCTCGATTCCTGCAAAGGTAGATGAAACGACAATATAATCACATAATATACATCCAAACATGCAGATTATTGAAGATAAAACGTCTAAATAGGTCCCAAAATATAGACTATATTTCATGCTATCAAAATGCCCCATACTTGTCCCTTGCTTGTCCCCAAGAAAGTTCCAAATCTTGAGTACAAGATAGAATGGATTATAAGTCATAAAGATCAATGAAAAGTATTTCAAAACATTTTTTGTGGTGTGCTCCAATCATAGATCACTCTAAGAGAAAGCTTCATGGAATTTAAAATCAAAACATGCTCAAAACATTTTATAAATATATGAAAGTTGTTCATCTTTGCATAAAATCATAGAATGCATAATAAATCATAATTATCGAAATTAATCATGTATAATCCAATTTAAACCACCAAGTCAATCAACAAGCTCGAGGTCTTACGGTCTTTTCAAAAGAAGGTCAAGAAATGTGTGAGGGTGAGATGTATATAGGGAATGTGGTGCTAGAATCCGGGAAAAGGATCTTTTACTTCACTTCCTTTGAACTTCAACATCTTCCACCAATAAGCTTTGCTTATTTACTTTTTACTTTACTTTTTGAGATGCATGGACAGAGGTACACAATAACCGAAGCCTGGGAGATCAACAATCATCAATTTCTCGAGATGCCTCAAACCCTTGATGCACATACCATGACCCGTTAGGAATATTGTCAATCCGACTTTGGCAAGAGACAAACACCCGGATATGTGAATGGTGCCGAGTTACTCATCATCATGATTGATTTCCCAAAACCTATTTGTTTCTTTCTAACTTTCAGCCAACATCTCAACTTTTCTTTCACTTGCTTTTCACTTGCTTGCTTCCAAATTCCCGGATAGGTAAAGGGAGGCAAATATGTATATGAGGGGCTAAGCATGAACAAGAAGAAGAAGAGAAGAGAATGAATTGCCTTGATCTTTCCAGGAAGAGAGTGAGAAAACTCATAATGTGGTGTCAACCTTCAAATTCAACAAAATTTGGATAAAAACAAAGTATTAAACATGCCGCAAATTTTAAACAAAGCATTTAGCAACTTAAACATATCATAAAACCTTTCAAACACATAAAGATTTCAAAACCAGTCAGCAAACAGAATCATCACTGAGGTCATATCCCAATAAGAAGCACAAAAATCGTTTCGAAAACTGTCTCAGTTAAACCACCTCGGTCGAGATATTCTAAGTCAACCGAGGTACTATACCTCGATTGGACAGAGTCACGTCGACCGAGGTCATAATTTTTTTTTCTAAACTAGTTTTTGACGTTTTTCTCAATCAAATAACCTGTATGAATGCATGTAGTCTCAGATAAGCACATAGAGCATAAGAAATTCATAAATATCCGAATCAAGTCATACAAGCATACATCAAATGTCAAATTCATATCCGCATACCCCATACTTGGGACAC
Source organism: Fagopyrum esculentum (assembly GCA_033239045.1). Taxonomy (NCBI): domain Eukaryota; kingdom Viridiplantae; phylum Streptophyta; class Magnoliopsida; order Caryophyllales; family Polygonaceae; genus Fagopyrum; species Fagopyrum esculentum. The sequence continues at coordinate 29,521,526 of BSUD01000003.1, forward strand.
ATTTTCCCAATGGGTCAAATAAGTCTAAAGAAAGAGGATACTCACCAGACATAAGCTAAGCTGCATAATAAATAAAGAAAGAAATCCTGCAAGCTCTAATCCTAATCTGCTAGCGGTGCTGGAGGATATGGTATGTACGGATGCTGGGACGGGTCGAATGGATGTCCCATCATATGCTGGAACTGGATCTCCATCATCCGGCGCTGAAAGTGCTGGCTCTCCAATATCTGATGAGTATGGCTATCCAACTCTCTGTGAAGGTCATCCAAACGTCCTTCTAGATCGACGGTCATGGCTGCATAGGAGTCAATCATCTAATCTGTCAGATTGTCGATCCGGCAGTGAGCTACGGGATCCGTCTGCCTCCGAACTCTACGCCTAGCAAGACGTGCTGGTGCTGCAGCTGGCTCGTCCTCTGTCTCCTCATCGTCTAGATCGACGACTGGCACACTGGTCCCAGCTGTATCTGTCCATGTATCCATGGCAGCACCACCATCATCCTCCTCATCATCCTGCCCGTGGGCTGCTGCTGTTGCTGCGTCTCTAGCGTCCTTAATAAGAGGAATCCACGCAGTGTACCAGTATTGAGGGTCAAATACTTAGAACTGAGATGACCATCTAATACCCGAGGGGCAGTCTACTCCCAGGGCATCGCCACATATGGCGTAGTAAGTCCACGAGGAACCAAGATCCTCCTCGTACAAGCACTCAAATCCAGCCCCATCATAGTAGCTAAATGAGTCACTAACCCTCCACAACAGATATCTCCCCTCGCCTTCGCCTTTATCTTGTGCAAATCCTCAGCCAGCATCACTCCGAAGTCAGGAACTCCTCCAGTAACCATACAACATAGACTGAGAAGCTCACCCTGTCTAAAGGCTAGGTGGAATCTCCAGGTCTCCACCTGTCAGCATGCTCAACTACGTGAGCTATTTGTCCCCAAAACTCTCGAGCCACGGCTCGAGAAGTAAATCAGAAACTGTGGGGGTCTGGAAGCCAAAGATCTCCCTCCAATGATCCATCGGGACTAAGTAGTTCCGGTTCAGCAACTGGTACTTGATGGCCTGCTCTATAGGCATGTAAGTCACAGAGCTCACAAACTCCAATGTGGGCTCGAGGTAGGCTGGAGCTCTAATCTCCGTAAACTGCCCCAGCCCTACCATAGCAACCATCCGCGTCAAATCATCATCAACGTAGAGGCAATCAAATGCAACAATATCTAGAAACCGCGACGCAATCACTGGGCGCGCTGCTATGCGGTCATAATCTACCCGGTGACGCTCATTGATCACCGGTATGGAGCGGCGAGAAGAAGAAGAAGGAGAAGGGGAGGATCTATCCCTCAGAACAATCTGCCTATCAGAACTCATTTTTCACTCATTGTCAGACCACCTCGGTTGGTTTTCAGATCTCAAGAACACCTCGGTCGAGATACAGGTCGACTGGACCGAGGCGATGTGCTGTTTGATCGTAACTCTCAGAAATCCAGTTATTTTCCCCCAATATCACTACCAATTGTTCCTATGGGGTACTTAATTCTTTTCTAACACAATGCAAGGGAAACCAAAGCCCAAATTGGCCGAAATAGTGAAGAAAAGCGAGTTAGGGTTTTTTTCGATTTACCCCAGATTCGGTCGATTTGGAGCGTTTTTGTTGCAGATTGTCGCTTGCAAACTGATCCTCAACTCTTTCCTTGCAGTTTGGAAGCAAGAGTCGTCAAAAACGATCGAATATCAGAGAACGAGATGGATCTGTGTGCCGCGGTTGAGAAGGTGAGAGAGGGAAGAGAGAGAATTCGAACCCCCTTTTATACCCTTTTCTACAACTGATGTCACCTCGGTCGAGGTGGTCCTGACTAGAGCGACGTGATATGGACCGAGGTGGATTGTCAGACACCCTAGTCGCCTCGGTTGCTCAAGAATCATCTCGGTCGAGGTGCTGTGTCAGCAACCGAGATGTGTCTCAGTCAAACTCCGTCTTCTCAATTTCTCGAACTTCTGTGCTTCCAGTGTTGCTCCTAGGTTGTATTCCTTCCTTAGAGATTATCTGTTGTCTGTCCAAGACGCCAAAAACAAAGCAAAGCAAAAGTAAACTATTTAAAGCTAAGCTAGAAAAAGGGAAAAGAAAGCAATACCTTGGGTTGCCTCCCAAGAAGCGCTTCATTTAAGGTCTCTAGTTGGACCATACGGGGTCCCTAAATATGCTGGAAGGTGTCCTCACCCCATACTTCATCTTCATCGTGGGGTGAGATAAAGAAGTCTATCAAACGTTCCAGCAAGTGCAAGTGCTCATCGGGGAATGAATCGTCTATGGGTGGTTCGTCCTTCTCACGTGAGGAGGGAGGTAGCCGACTGAGGTGATCCGCAACAAAATTTTCAGATCCCTTCTTATCGCGGATCTCTAGGTCAAACTCTTGAAGCAAGAGAATCCATCGAATAAGGCGTAGCTTGGCATCCTTCTTAGCAAGCAAGTAACGAATAGTTGCATGGTTAGTGTAAACAATAACTTTCGCCCCTACTAAGTAGGAACGAAATTTCTCAAAAGCATATACAACTAGCAATATCTCCTTTTCGGTGGTGGCGTAGTTTAGTTGGGCTTCATCTAGCGTCTTGCTAGCATAGTTAATGGCGGTGGTCCGGCCATCCTTCTTTTGTCCAACCACCGCTCCTACTTCCACCTCACTCGCATCACACATGATCTCGAAAGGCAAGGTCCAGTCCGGAGGCTGGATAATGGGAGCGGAGATCAACGCTTCCTTAATCCTGTAAAATGCATCAAGACATTCTTGCGAAAACTCAAAAACAACATCCTTTTTCAAAAGTTTAGTTAGTGGTTTAGAAATCTTCGAGAAGTCCTTGATGAATCTCCTATAGAAACCTGCATGCCCGAGAAAACTCCGCACACCCTTAACAGAACAAGGGGGAAGAAGTTTCCTAATAGTCTCGATCTTAGCTCGATCGACCTCAACACCTCGATTGGAAACGAGGTGTCCTAGCACGATGCCTTCATTAACCATAAAGTGACACTTCTCCCAATTCAAGACGAGATTAGTGTCTTCACATCTTTGTAGCACTAGAGAAAGGTTAGATAGGAAATCATCAAAAGAGGAACCATATACTGAAAAATCATCCATAAATACCTCCATGATCTCCTCTATATACTCGGAAAAGATAGCCATCATGCATCGCTGGAAGGTAGCGGGTGTATTACATAATCCAAATGGCATCCTCCTATAAGCGAATGTCCCCCATGGACAAGTGAAAGTGGTCTTCTCTTGATCATCCGGATGGATAGGAATCTGAAAGAAGCCACTGTAACAATCTAAATAGCAAAAATGTGAATGTTGGGCTAACCGTTCGAGCATTTGATCGATGAAGGGAAGTGGAAAATGGTCCTTCCGAGTGGCCACGTTCAGCTTCCTATAATCGATGCACACCCTCCAGCCCGTGACGGTCCTAGTTGGGATTATCTCGTTGTTCTTATTCGTCACAACGGTCATCCCTCCTTTCTTCGGAACCACATGCACTGGGCTCACCCACTTGTTGTCCGAGGTAGGAAATATGGTACCTGCATCCGACAACTTAAGAATTTCTTTCTTCAAAACCTCTTTCATGATCGGATTTAACCGTCTTTGAGGTTCCCGTGAAGTCTTATTATCGTCCTCCATTAGTATTCTATGGATGCAGAAAGAAGGCTTAATGCCAATAAGATCATCAATAGTATAACCCAAAGCCTTTTGATGCTTTCTCAGGACATACATTAGTTTAGATAATTCAGATTCGGAGAAGGAAGCACTAACAATGATGGGATAAGTGGAATCCGGCCCAAGAAAGACATACCTCAAGTGACTTGGGAGTTGTTTAAGCTCCACAACAGCGGGTGCTTTCTGAGAGGGATCCTTGCTTCCTCCTTCCAGTGGAGTAGACTTAGATCGAAGAACTGGACTTTCAGAAGTCTCAATTGACATCATCTCGCTTTCAACCTCGGTCGAGGTCCAAAGAGGGTGACCGAGTTGTTCTTCAGTTAAGAACACCTCGCTTGGTCCAGAAAGTGCCTCGGTCGAGGTACTGCAACTGGGACCGAAACTAGAGATCTTCTTCTCATGGATTAGTTTTTCAATCTTAGCTCCTGGATCTTCTTCTAGTGCCTTGAAGCTCCGTATATCTGCATCACAAGAAACATCAATACCTTCCTCCATTAAGCTAAAACTATTAACTCTCTCAAGTGGATCACTAATAAGGATAGAGCTCACCAATTCTCTTGATTATTCTTCATCATAGATGTTGAAGATATCATCTCCCAGCGGCTCTCCTTTCATTGCCGCAAGCAATGCAAACTCAACTTGATCACCGTCAATGTTAAATTGCAACTTGGCGTTCTTACAATCCACATTGCAACCCGAAGTTGCTAGAAATGGCCTCCCGAGAATGATAGGAACGGGATAATCTGCGGGAATGTCAAGCACAACAAAGTCTATAGGTAAATAGAAGTTACCTAACTTAACCGGAACATCTTCCAAAATGCCAAGGGGATGCGTAATGGAGCGGTCCGCCATGCACAATCGTATCTTCACCGGCTTGGGCTCTCCAAGTCCGATCCTCACACATAGCTCCAGCGGGAAGATGCTCATGCTGGCTCCTAGATCACACAATGCCTCACAAGTGACATCCCTAACTTGAATGGGAATGCAAAATGAGCCGGGATCTCTCAATTTGGGTGGCATCTTCTCCTTCATGATTTGAATAAGCTCTGAGGATTTAGATGTCATCCTTACTTCACCAAAGTTTTCCAACTTCCTCTTCCTTGATAGAATTTCTTTTAAGAACTTCCCATAGGCGGGCATCCTAGAATAGCATCAAGGAAAGGGATGTTAATATGTAGTTTATTCATCAAGTCAAGGAACATACCAAAATGCTTGTCTAGATGTGCTCTGGCCCTTGACTGGAGGAATGAAAGCGGTGGTTTATATGTAGGAGGTGGGACATAAACTTCAGTTTTGTCCGACGCTCTCTGAAGCTCCACCTCGGCACCTCGGCCGATGTGTTCTTCGACTGTACCTGGACCGAGGTGGTCTTCATCTGTACTGCAATCGACCGAGGCACTGGATCTGCAGTTTTTAGTCCACTTCTCGTTGTTATTGCCATGATCTGTCCTTTAGGGTTGCTTTTTGTTCTTGCTGGGAGCTTCCGTGGATATCTTGGCCCTTCATTCGCCTTGTTAAAGAATTGTTGCTCTAAGGATTTTTGTGCCTTCGAAAATAAAGTCATGGACGTCTCCATTGCATTGAGCTTGATCAAGATAGCCTCCAGCACTACATCTTTCTTTTCCGGCTGGAACGAGCTTGATCCAGGCTCCTGGCTCTTCAATGGAGTATAAGAAGAAGAAGAAGAGAGGAAAGGACTAGAGGAGTTGTTTGAATTGGAGTTAGAGTAAGAGTTACCCGAATTTTGATTGTTTGACCTCCAATTATTGCTGTTGGATCCTCTATTGCTGTTGTAGTTGTTGTTCCGGGAACCGTTGTTGTTCTGGTAACCGTTGTTCCTTGAGTTTTGATATCCTTCTTCTTCTTTCTTGGTTTGAGCAACCAACAGTTCTTTCAATTGCTTCACATCATTCTTCAAAGAGGTGAGTTGATCATTGTTTGGTCGAGCTTCTTGGAAGTTGACCCTTTTCACTCCACCTTCAGCTCGTTGGTGGGAGTATTTCTCCATGTGCAAAGCTTGCTTCTCTATGAACTCCCAAGCTTCGTCAATCGGCATATCCATGAATGTGCCGGCGGATAGTAGTTGAAGGTTGAACTGGGTGTTTCTGTCCAGTCACTTGAAGTATATCTCGAACAACTCTATCTTTGGAATCCCATGATGTGGGCAATCCAAAAGGATGTCTTTAAATATCTCCCATGACTTGGACAAACTCTCATTGTCCTTCATGATGAATGCATTGATTTTCCTTCTCATTTCAACGGTCTTAGAGGGGGAAATAATTTAGTCAAGAACTCCGTCATCATCTCCTCCCAAGTGTTGATTTTTCCGGGAGGGAGAGATTGATACCAAGTAAGCGCCCTATCTTTCAAAGAGAAGTAGAAAGGCCTTAGCTTGTAATTGTTGTTTTCCAGCCTTGAAGGAATCAAGGTCTCCATCAAGATCTCATAGTTTTGCAGATGTTGATGCGGAGACTCCCTCTCTCGCCCTGCAAACTGGCATTGGCGGATCATGGAAAGAACTTGCGGTCGAAGCTCATAGTCATGGTCCGCTGGATCACCTAGGTTGACTCCTGGACGCCTTAGATGCTGGTTAGGGTCTATCCTCTGCCCTAGGGTCTGTGGAATACCTGCAAAAAGAGCATCTCGGACTGGTATCCGAGGTAGAAGTATCTCGGCCGGGGCAGCTGGAGCTGGGTCCTGCCACTGTCGAGGGTCTGGAACTGGGTCTTGCCTCGGTCGAGGAGCTGGATTTGGTCGAGGTAGATATTGGTCCCGTAAAATCGCCATATCTGCTTCGATGGCTTCCGTCCATGCGCGAGTTTCTTCCTTTTCCAGTCATAGTTCTTCTTTACTAAGGTGTAGTTGTTCCAATGCCTCCTTCAATTCGGCCTCAAGATCGCGATTCTCTTGATTGGCCATCTTAGCTTCTTTCAAACGTCTTTTGTATGTCTTTGATGGTTCGGGATCGTAAGGAACGATTTCCTTCCCAGCGCGGGTTCTTCGCATAAACCTACAAGAAAGAACATGCGAAAGTCACTCAAGTAGAGTGGTTAGTAGCAACAGGGGCAAGTACCCCGAAAGACAACCACAACCGGCTCGGTCTAGACCGAGTCCCTGGCAACGGTGCCAAAAACTTGTTCGCTCCAAATGGTGTGTGCAAGCTTTAAATTTATATCGCAAGAAATATGCTTAAAACAAGGATGCGAACCCGCAATGTACGGGTCAATCGTAGTAAAAGCAAGAATTCCGGGGTGTCGATCTCAGGGACTTAGGTGAAACAAAGCAAGTATAGGTTGTCAATATTACTAATAACCACAAAAGCGATTAAAACAATCAAAGATGATAATGTAGTCAATTAAAGGAAATATGCAAATTCTAGGGATTAAAACATCTAGTTGTGGTTCTAACTCAAGATCTCAAGATAAGCGGACAAAGTTGAGGTTTTTGCAAAGGGAAGGTGTTACTAAAGTGGAATAAATTACCAGGTAAGTCTCACTACTCGCAATCCCAAGCCAAAGAACCTATTACCGGGTAAGTCTCAAGGTACTAAGGAAAGGAACTATAATCTCAAACCAACACTCCAACTAAGGGAATAGAATCAACTTTTACCGGGTAAGCCTCAAGCTAACTCACAATGATGGAATGAAGGCACACTCAAACCCCAATAAAGGATAAACCTTTATTACCTACACTTATGATCATGGGTAAACAAACAAAGGAATTACCCGGTAAGTCTCATCCTAGACTTGCATTGAACCAGGAAAGGTGTAATAATAATAGGATTTGGCAAACTCTAACACTTAACTCTCAGTTATGGATCAGATAAGTCACCTCGGTCAGTCAAGTTCCACCCCGGCCGAGATGTTCATCGACTGATCGAGATGCTCTAGGGTTAAGGATAAAGACTGGAGCTTTCAGGGTCCTACTGGAATTTAAGATTATTCTATCATTCTTTTTCCCACAATCTTCAGCCAATCATCCTAGAATCGCACAAAGAAATTAGCCACTCATCATCATGAAAGCAATAATCAAATATATGGGAAGAAAATGAATATTTGAACACAAAAACCTTAAAAACAAGGCTTCAATAACTGAATCAAATATCAAACAAATAAGCGTTCCTTGGATTACAATCCAACAAGACAAATCAACAAGAAGGGAATCTAAGAAAGTCTTACAAAACCCTTCACAAAAGCTATAAAAAGCTATGAACTTCATTCCTTCAATCTTCCTTCAACCTTCCAAAAATCCTTCCTAACTGCAGTTTCTTCAATCCCCCAGCTGTTGTGATGGTAGCGGGTTGCAGAATTTCTGGAAAATCCAGCTCTTGATATAGGAGAATTCCCCTCCAAAGATAATAATATCTTAAAAAGATAATTTCCTGATAAAATATATCCATATCTCATAAATAGATCTCCAAAATATATAATCTTCCTTCCAAAAATCCAGCCCAAAAATATAAGATCTCTCCTTCCAAAAATAAAATATCTTAGCCAAGAATAAAATATATCTCGCCGCATCAAGCTGTTCGCCTCGGTCGGGGGACTGCTCAAGATCACCTTGGTCGAGATGGTACTGTAGCTGACCGAGGTGAATCTCAGCTGAAGGTGAAATCTCTCAATTCTGGTCCAAAGTAAATCTCTTTGTTAATTCCTTGCTTCCTGGATTCTTCCTTAAGCTCCTGATTGTAGGTCCAATGATTCCTTAGCTCCTTTAGCTCCATTTTGATGCAAAACGTGCCATTTTACCTACATTTACAACGAAACTTGGTGTAGACCTCGATTCCCACAAAGGTAGATGAAACGACAATATAATCACATAATATACATCCAAACATGCAGATTATTGAAGATAAAACGTCTAAACAGGTCCCAAAATATAGACTATAATTCATGCTATCAGGGCTAGATGTGGAAACACAATTCAAGCTCCAATCCCTTTCATGCGGTACATTCATGGACATGAGAGAAGATGACGCTTGGGACTTCATTGAGAAGCAAGGCCAAGTCATTGAGAAGTATTCCCACCGAAAGACGGGATCGAACCAAGTGGAGCAAGGAGCGAAGCTAACACAAGCTGCTCAAACTCAAATCTTTTCTCTCAACACCGAGATTAAAGAATTGAAGGAATTCATCAAGGCTAGCTTTCCAAAACCTAAGGAGTAAGATGTTGGTTACCTAGGAAACAACAATCATCAAGGAAATGAAGGAACCAACCGGAATAATAACCGCAACAACAACAATAACTAGAACAATTGGAATAACAATAATCAGAATAGCAACTGGAACAACAACAACAACAGGAATTCAAACGGCAATTGGCATTCCAACCAACAACAAAACTCCGGTAATCCTTATTCCAATTCAAGAAATTCACTAACACCACCTTCCTCCTCTTCAATTCCTTTGGAAAGCCAGGTGCAAGGATCAAATAGCACAAGCAGTTCTAGAAAGGAGAAGCCCGATCCCATGTTAGAAACAATCTTGGGAAAGCTTTACTACGCCGATCCGTACACTGAGGGTTCGCTTGCTTTGATTCTAGTTTTATAAATTTAAAGCTTATTTGCACGCACACTTTTGGGCGAACAATTGGCTGAAGGTTGTGGGAAAGACGATGATAGAATGTTCTTAATCCTAGCCAGACCCTGAAAGCTCGAGTCTTTCTCGTTAACCCTAGAACATCTCGCTCAGTCAATGAACATCTCGGCCGGGGTGGAATTCGTCTGACCGAGGTGACCTTTTCTGATCCGAAACTGAGAGTTAAGTGTTAGAGTTTGCCAAATCCTATTCTTATTACCCTTTCCTGGTTCAATGCAAGCCTAGGATGAGACTTACCCGGTAATTCTTTTGTTTGTTTACCAAAGATCATGAGTGATAGGTAATAAAGGTTTATCCTTCATTGGGGTTTGAGTGTGCTTCGATTCCAATCTTGAGAGTTAGCCTGAGACTTACCCGGTAAAGGTTGATTCTATCCACTTGGTTGGTGTGTTAGTTTGAGGTTATAGTTCTTTACCTTTGTTCCTTGAAACTTACCCGGTAATAGGAGTTTTGGTTTGGGATTGTGACTAGTGAGACTTACCCGGTGATCTATTCCACTTTAGAAACACCTTCCCTTTGCAAAATCTCAGCTTTGTCCGCTTATCTTTAGATCTTCAGTTGGAACCACAACTAGATGCTGTTATCCCTAGAATTGCATATTTCCTTTAATTGACTTTATTATCTTCTTTGATTGCTTTAATCATTTTTGTGGTTAGTAGTTACATAGACTACCTATACCTACATTGTTTCACCCAAGTCCCTGAGATCGACACCCCGGAATTCTTGCTTTTACTACAATTAACCCGTACAATGTGGGTTCGCATCCTTGTTTTAAGCATATTTCTTGGGATATAAATTTAAAGCTTGCACACACCATTTGGAGCGAACAAGTTTTTGGCGCCGTTGCCGGGTACTTGGTCTAGACCGAGCCGGTTGCGGTACGCTTTCGGGGCAACTGCCCCTGTTGCTACTAACCACTCTACTTGAGTGACTTTTGCAAGGTCTTTCTCTTAGGTTTATACGAAGAACCCGCGCTGGGAAGGAAATCATTCCTTACGATCCCGAACCAGAAAAGACATACAAAAGACGCTTGAAAGAAGCTAAAATGGCCAACCAAGACGATCGTGATCTTGAGGCCGAATTGAAGGAGGCATTAGAACAACTAAGCCTCAGTAGAGAAGAATTACGGCAAGAAAAGGAAGAAACTCGCGCAAGGACGGAGGCGATCGAGGTAGATGTGACAGCTCTTAGAAACCAATATGCACCTCGACCGATTCCTGATCTTCGACCAAGGCAAGATCCAGTTCCAAACGCCCCGGCCGAGATACTTCCACTTCGGATACCTGTCCGAGATGTTCTTCTTGCAGGTATTCCACAGACCCTAGGATAGAGGATGGACCCAAACCAGCAAGTGAGGCGTCCAGGAGTCAACCTAGGTGATCCAGCGGGGAATGATTATGAACTTCGACCGCAAGTTCTTTCCATGATCCGGCAATGCCAGTTTGGAGGTTTAGAAAGGGAGTCTCCGCATCAACATTTGTAAAACTATGAGATCTTGATGGAGACCTTGGGACCTTAAAGGCTAGAGAATAATAATTAAAAGCTAAGGCCTTTTTACTTTTCTTTGAAGGACAGGGCACTTACTTGGTATCAGTTTCTTCCCCCCGGAAAGATCAACACTTGGGAGGAAATGACGATGGAATTCTTAACAAAATTCATTCCCCCCTCAAAAACCGCTGAAATGAGAGGGATGATCAATGCATTCATCATGAAGGACAAGGAAAGTTTGTCCAAGTCACGGGAAAGGTTTAAAGACATTCTTTTGGATTGCCTACATCATGGGATTCCAAAGATAGAGTTGTTTGAGATATACTTCAAAGGATTGGATGGAGCTACCAAATTCAACCTTCAACTACTATCCGCCGGCACATTCATGGACATGCCGATTGATGAAATTTGGGAGTTCATAGAGAAACAAGCTTTGCACATGGAGAAATACTCCCACCAAGGAGCTGAAAATTGAGTTAAGAGAGTCAACATTCAAGAAGCTCCATCAAATGATAATCAACTCACCTCCCTCAAGAATAATGTGAAGCAATTGAAGGACCTTTTGGTTGCTCAGACCAAAAATGAAGGAGGAGGATATCAAGGGTCAAGGAACAACAATCAAGGTTCCCAAAATAACAACTACAACAACAATAGAGGATCCAACAACTACAATTGGAGACCTAACAATCAAAATTCGTGTAACGCTTACTCTAACTCCAATTCGAATAAATCTTCTAATCCTTTCCTCTCCTCTTCCTCTATTCCATTGAAGAGCCAAGAGCCTAGATCAAGCTCATCCCAGCCAGAGAAGAAAGATGTAGTGTTGGAGGCCATCTTGATCAAGCTCAATGCTATGGAGACATCCATGACTTTATTTTCGAAGGCACAATAAGCCTTGGAGCAACAACTCTCTAGTAAAGCGAATGAAGCCCCAAGAGATCCAGGGAAGCTCCTAGCAAGGACAGAGAGGAACCCAAAAGGACAGATCATGGCAATAACGACGAGAAGTAGACTGAAAACTACAGATCCAGTGCCTCGGTCGATGCTAGTACAGACGAAGAACACCTCGGTCCAGGTACAGTCGAAGAACACTTCGGCCGAGGTACCAACCGAGGTGGAGCCTCAGAAGGCGGATGAGAAATCTGAAGTTTATGTTCCACCTCCTTCTTATAAACCACCACTTCCATTCCCCCAGTCAAGGGCCAGAGCACATCTAGACAAACACTTCGGTAAGTTCCTTGACTTGATGAATAAACTACATATTAACATACCTTTTCTTGATGCTATTTTAGGGATGCCCGCATATGGGAAGTTCTTAAAGGAGATTCTATCAAGGAAGAGGAAGCTGGAAGACTTTAGTGAAGTAAGGATGATATCTAAATCCTCGGAGTTCATTCAAATCATTAAGGAGAAGATGCCACCCAAATTGAGAGATCCCGGCTCATTTTGCATTCTCATTCAAGGTGGGGATGTGACTTGTGATGCCTTGTGCGATCTAGGAGCCAGCGTGAGCATCATTCCGCTGGAGCTATGTGTGAAGATCGGACTTGGAGAGCCCAAGCCGGTCAAGATAAGACTATACATGGCGGACCGGTCCATTACCCATCCCGTGAGTATATTGGAAGATGTTCCGGTTCAGTTAGGTAACTTCTATTTACCTATAGACTTCGTTTTTCTTCATATTTCCTCCGATTATCCCATCCTTATCATTCTCAGGAGACCATTTCTAGCAACTTCGGGTTGCAATTTGGATTGTAAGAACGCCAAATTGAAATTCTACAATGGCGGAGATCAAGTGGAGTTTGCATTGCTTGATGCAATGAAAGGAGAGCCGCTGGAAGATGATATCTTCAACATCTACGATGAAGAAGAATCAAGAGAATTGGTGAGCTCTATCCTTATTAATGACCCTCTTGAAAAAGTTATTAGTTTTAGCTTAATTGAGGAAGGTATAGATGCTTCAAGTGATGCATATATACGGAGCCTAAAGGCACTAGTAGAAGATCCCGTAGCTAAATTTGAAAAACTAATCCAGGAGAAAAAGATCTCCAATTTCGGTCCCAGTTGCAGTACCTCGACCGGGGCACTCTCTGGACCAAGTGAGGTGTTCTTATCTGAAGAACATCTCGGTCACCCACATTGGACCTCGACCGAGACCGCAAGCGAGATACCTTCAATTGAGAATAACAAACTTTCTACTCCCTTTTCTAGATCTCATTCGCAGTTGGTGGAGCATTTTCTCCACCAAACTTCAGATATTAAAGAACCTTGGTATGTTAATATTGTTAATTATCTAGTTTCTAGGAAGTACCACCCGGATTGAAGTACGCTCAAAAGAAGAAATTCTTTAAAGATGTACACCAATACTACTGGGATGAACCTCTGTTGTTTAAGAGAGGTCCGGATGGGATGCTGCGAAGATGCATTCCGGAAGATGAAGTCACTAGTGTCATACGGCATTGCCACTCTCTTCCTTGTGGAGGACATGCTAGCGCTCACAAAACATGTGCTAAGGTATTACGTTCCGGTTTCTTTTCGCCTACATTATTTAAGGATGTGCAAACGTTTCTTGTTTCTTGTGATGCATGCCAAAGAACAGGGAACTTATCTAGAAGGAACGAGATTCCACTCAACAACATCCAGGAAGTTGAGATTTTTTATGTATGGGGGGTTTGATTTCATGGGACCTTTCCCATCATCCGGAGGGAACCTCTACATCCTCTTAGCTGTCGATTATGTCTCTAGGTGGGTGTAAGCCATTGCCTCTCCCACTAATGACGCCAAGGTGGTTATGAAGTTCTTCAATCGAACTATCTTTCCACGTTTGAGACTCCACGCATTATCATCGGCGATGAAGGGACACATTTTATCAACCGGAAGTTTAAGGCACTTCTATCAAAGTATGGGGTAACCCACAAGGTAACAACCCCTTATCACCTTCAAACTAGTGAATAGGTCGAGATCTCGAATAGAGAAATTAAGGCAATCTTGGAGAAGACCATCTCTAGGATGAGGAAGGATTGGTCCATGAAGTTGGATGATGCTCTTTTGGCTTACAGGACCGCATTCAAGACTCCCGTAGGTACCACCCCTTATAATTTGGTATATGGGAAGTCTTGTCATTTGCCCGTTGAGCTAGAACACAAGGCGTATTGGACAAGAAAATGGTTGAATTTCGACATCAAAGAAGCCGGTGAGAAGCGGTTGTTGGACATCAATGAGCTGGAGGAGCTGCGTTTGAACACTTATGAGAATGCCAAGATCTACAAGGAAAGGACAAAGAAATGGCATGATAAGCGTATCATACCGAAGGAGTTCAAAGAAGGAGATTTAGTTCTACTCTTCAACTCTCGCCTTTGCCTCTTTCCAGGTAAGTTAAAATCTAAATGGACAGGACCTAATGTTGTGAAACATGTTTTCCCTTATGGTGCAGTTGAGATTTGGGGAGAAACAAGTGGAAGCTTCAAGGTCAATGGACATAGACTCAAGAAATACCAACCGGAAATCCAGATTGAGAAAATTGTGCCACTATACCTTGTTTAAGGATGACGTACGGTCCAGCTAGCGACCTTAAATCAAGTGCTTCTAGGGAGGCAACCCAAGGTATTGCTTTCTTTTCCCTTTTTCTAGTCTAGTTTTAGATAGTTTACTTTACTTTGCTTTATTTTGTTTTTTCCGTCCTAGACAGAAACCAGGTACTTTTTAAGGAAGGATTACAACCCAGGAGCAACATTGGACGGACAGAAATTCGAGCAATTGAGAAGACGGAGTTTGACCTAGACACATCTCGGTTGCAGTCACAGCACCTCGACCGAGATGATTCTTGAGCAACCGAGTTGACTAGGGCTGACAACATTCCACCTCGGTCCGTATCACCTCGGTCCAATCGGGACCATCTCGACCGAGGTGACAGCAGAATATGCGAGGGGAATAAATAGAGAACAATTTCTCCCTCTTTCCCTCCTACCTCTCCATCGACTGCGGCGTGCCCTAACCTCGCTTTCTCCGATTTTCGATCGTTTTCGAAGATTCTTGCTTTCATTCTGCAAGGAAAGAGTAGAGGATCAGTTTGCAAGTAAAAATCTGCAACAAGAACGCCTAAATTTGACTGAATCTTGGGTAAACATTCAAAAACCCTAACTTCCCTATTCTCGCAGATTTCGGAACTTAGTGGCTTTGGTTGCCATAGGTCTCTGTTGGAAAAGGCTTAAGTACCCCTTAGGAACAATCTGTAGTGAAATCGGGGGAAAAGAACTGAAATTCAGTGAGTTGAAATCGAACAGCCTCGTACCTCGGTCTAGTCGACCTGCATCTCGACCGAGGTGTTCTTGAGATCTGACAAGCAACCGAGGTGGTCTAACTGGAAAAAAAATAATGAGTTCCAGGTCTGATCGCCAGCTTTCTCCGAGGGATGGATCCTCACCTTCTTCCTCTTCTTCTCGACCTTCCATACCGGTGATACATGAGTGTCACTAGGTTTATTATGACCGCATCTATACGCGCCCTGTGATTGTGCCGCGGTTTTTAGATATAGCTACTTTTGATAACCTCTATGTGACAGAGGATTTGAGATGGATGGTCTCGATGGTTGGGCTGGAGCAGTTCATGGAGATTAGAGCTCCAGCCTACCTCGAGCGTACATTGGAGTTTGTGAGTTCTGTGACTCACGTTCCAGAGACGAGGAGCATCAAGTTCCGGTTGATGAACCAGAACTACATCATTCCTCTGGATCATTTCAGAGATATTTTTGGCTTCCCAACCCCCACAGTGACGGACTTTGCTTCTCGAGACGTAGCTGGACAGTTTTGGGGACAGATTGCTCATGCGACTGAGCATGCTGATAGGTGGAGACCTGGAGACTCCAGGGAGAACATCATCTCCCAACTCGCTTTCAGACTCGCCCAGACACTTCTGGCGCGTACTGAGATACCCCAGAAGATTAGACAGGGGGAGTTTCTAAGTCTGTTCTATATGGTGACCGGATGAGTGCCTGATTTTGGGGTGATGCTGGCTGAGGATCTCCACATGATCAAGGCAAAGGCGAAGGGAGATATCTGTTGTGGCGGCCTTGTGACTCACATCGCGGGTTACATTGGCCTTGATTGGAGTGCATGCACGACAATGGCGGCCGCAAAGCCGCTAGGTGTGCAGGAGATGATCACCAGGAGGATTCTAGTGCCTCGTGGACTTACTACGCCATATGTGACAATGCCTTTGGAGCAGACTGCCCCTCAGGGTATTAGGTAGTCATCCCAGTTCTCAGTTTTTGACCCTCAGTATTGGTCCAATACGTGGATTCCTTACATTGAGGATGCTAGAGACACAGCATTAGCTCAGGTACAAGAGGATGAGGATGAGGAGGATGATGGCGGTGCTGCCATGGAGACAGGGACGGACACAGCCGGTCCCAGTGTGCCAGTCGTTGATCTACACGAGGAGGCGACAGAGGAGGAGGCAGCAGCACCACCACGTCCTACTAGGCGTAGACCCCGCAGACAAAGAGACCTAGTAGCTCATCGACGTATTGATGAGTTGACTAATCAGATGATCGACTCCTACGCCGCCTTATCCCTCAAGATGATGGAGATCAGGGAGAGCCAGCACTACCAACGCCGGATGGCAGAGATCCAGTTCCAGCAGGTCATGGGTTATCCGTTTCACCCATCCCAGCATCCATACGTGCCATATCCACCACCAACGCCAGCGGATCAGGATTAGAGCTTGCAGGATTTCTTTTCTTTATTTATTATGCAACTCATCTTTTGTCCGGTGAGTACTCTATTTTGCAGACTTATTTTGACCCATTGGGACAATGTGTCCCAAGTATGGGGTATGTGGATGTATTTATTTGACTTATGTGCTACTATGGATGATTGTATGCTACTTTGATGGATATTTATGATCTTATTATGCTCTATATGCTTATCTGAGATTACATGCATGCATACAGGTTATTTGATTGAGAAAAACGTCGAAAAACTGGTTAAGAAAAAAAAATTTTATGACCTCGACCGGGATGATTCTGGCCAAACGAGGTACTTCCCCTTGGTTGACTTAGAACACCTCGACCGAGGTGGTTTAACTGAAAAGTTTTCGAAACGATTTTTGTGTTTCTTCTCTTCCTGGGAAGACAAGGAAATTCATTCTCTTCTCTTCTTCTTCTTGATCATGCTTAGCCCCTCATATACATATTTTCCTTCCTTTACCTATCCGGGAATTTGGAAGCAAGCAAAAGAAAAGCAAGTGAAAGAAAAGTTGAGATGTTGGCTGAAAGTTTAGAAAGAAACAGATAGGTTTGGGAAAGTCAATCATGATGATGAGTTACTCGGCACCATTCACATAGCCGGGTGTTTGTGTCTTACCAAAGTCGGATTGAGCGATATTCCTAACGGGTCATGGTATGTGCATCAAGGGTTGAGGCATCTCGAGAAATTGATGATTGCTAATCTCCCAGGCTTCGGTTATTGTGCACCTCTGTCCATGCATCCCAAAAAGTAAAAAAAAAATTAAAATAAGCGAAGCTTATTGATGGAAGATGTTGAAGTTCAAAGGAAGTGAAGTATACACCCTTTTCCCGGATTGTAGCACCACATTCCCTATATACATCCCACCCTCACACATTTCTTGACTTTTCTTTTGGAAAGCCCTTGAGACCTCGAGCTTGTTGATTGAGTTAGTGGTTTAAACTGGATTATACATGATTAGTTTCGATGATTATGATTTATTATGCATTCTATGATTTTATGCAAAGATGAACAACTTTCTTATATTTATAAAAAGTTTTGATCATATCTTGATTTTATTTTCCATGAAGCATTCTCTTAGAGTGATATATGAGCGGAGCACACCCCTAAAAATGTTTTGAAAAGCTTTTCATTGATCTTTATGACTTATAATCCATCCTATCCTCTATTTTATATTCGAAACTTTCTTGGGGACAAGCAAGGGACAAGTATGGGGCATTTTGATAGCATGAAATATAGTCTATATTTTGGGACCTGTTTAGACGTTTTATCTTCAATAATCTGCATGTTTGGATGTATATTATGTGATTATATTGCTATTTCATCTACCTTTGCGAGAATCAAGGTCTACACCAAGTTTCATTGTAATCAGAGGTAAAACAGCACATTTTGGATGGAAGTAGAGCCAAAGGAGCTAAGGAGTCATAGGAGCTACATTCAGGAGCTTAAGGAGAAACTCAGGAAGCATGGAAATGGATTAAACATTTACTTTGGTCCAGATTTGAGAGATTTCACCCTCAGTTAGAGAGTCACCTCGGTCAGCTACAGTGTCACCTCGACTGAGGTGATTTTGAGGACAGCCCCGACCGAGGTGAATACCCTGACGCCGCGAGGAGATATATTTTATGGCTAAGATCTTTTAATTATGGAAAGAAGATCTTATATTTTTTTGGTTGGCATTCTTGAAGGGAGAAGAGATATTCAGCTGATTTATTTGTACCTATTTTATAGGAAAATATATTTCTAAGATCTCTTATCTTTGGAAGACAATTTTCCTATAATAAGGGTCGGATTTTCCAAAAATTGAGGGGATGCTTACCGGCTGCATCACAAGCCCTGCAGTTGCAGAAGATTACCCTTCGGATTGAAGGAAGAAGGAAGATTTCCTTGTGGGAAGATTGCTTTGAAGGAGTTTGTGAGATTTCCTTAGGCTATTTCTTGGTTTGTTGTCTTGTTTGATTTGTGATTCAAGGAACACTGATTTGTTTGATATTTGATTCAGTTATTGAAGCCTTGTTCTTAATGTTTTTGTGTTCAAATATTCATTCCCTTCTCATATATTTGATTATTGCTTTCATGATGATGAGTGGCTAATTTCCTTGTGTGATTATAGGGTGATTAGCTGAAGGTTGTGGGAAAGACGATGATAGAATAATCTTAATCCTAGCCGGACCTTGACAGCTCGAGTATTTATCCTTAACCCTAGAACATCTCGCTCGGTCAATGAACATCTCGGCCGGGGTGGAATTCGTCTGACCGAGGTGACCTTTTCTTATCCGAAACTGAGAGTTAAGTGTTTGAGTTTGCCAAATCCTATTCTTATTACCCTTTCGTGGTTCAATGCGAGCCTAGGATGAGACTTACCCGGTAATTCCTTTGTTCGTTTACCTAAGATCATGAGTGATAGGTAATAAAGGTTTATCCTTTATTGGGGTTTGATTGTGCTTCGATTCCAATCTTAAGAGTTAGCATGAGACTTACCCGGTAAAGGTTGATTCTATCCACTTGGTTGGTGTGTTAGTTTGAGGTTATAGTTCTTTACCTTTGTTCCTTTAGACTTATCCGGTAATAGGAGTTTTAGTTTGGGATTGTGAGTAGTGAGACTTACCCGGTGATCTATTCCACTTTAGAAACACCTTCCCTTTGCAAAATCTCAGCTTTGTCTGCTTATCTTTAGATCTTGAGTTGGAACCACAACTAGATGCTTCAATCCCTAGAATTGCATATTTCCTTTAATTGAGTTTATTATCATCTTTGATTGCTTTAATCATTTTTGTGGTTAGTAGTTACATAGACTACCTATACCTACTTTGTTTCACCTAAGTCCTTGAGATCGACACCCCGGAATTCTTGCTTTTATTGCAATTGACCCGTACACTGCGGGTTCACATCCTTGTTTTAAGCACTTATTTCTTGGGATATAAATTTAAAGCTTGCACACACCATTTGGAGCGAACAAGTTTTTGGCGCCCTTGCCAGGGACTTGGTCTAGACCGAGCCGGTTGCGGTACGCTTTCGGGGCAATTGCCACTGTTGCTACTAACCACTCTACTTGAGTTACTTTCGCATGGTCTTTCTCTTGGGTTTATGCGAAGAACCCGCACTGGGAAGGAAATCGTTCCTTACGATCCCGAACCAGAAAATACATACAAAAGACGCTTGAAAGAAGCTAAAATGGCCAACCAAGACAATTGCGATCTTGAGGCCGAATTGAAGGAGGCATTAGAACAACTACGCCTCAGTAGAGAAGAAATACGGCAAGAAAAAGAAGAAACTCGCGCAAGGACGGAGGCGATCGATGAAGATGTGGCAACTCTTAGAAACCAATATACACCTCGACCGATTCCAGATCCTCGACAGAGGCAAGATCCAGTTCCAAACGCCCCGGCCGAGATACTTCCACTTCAGATACATTCTTGCAGGTATTCCACATACCCTAGGACAGAGGATGGACCCAAACCAGAAAGTGAGGCGCCTAGGAGTCAACCTAGGTGATCCAGCGGAGCATGATTATGAACTTCGACCGCAAGTTCTTTCCATGATCCGCCAATGCCAGTTTGGAGGTTTAGAAAGGGAGTCTCCGCATCAAAATTTGCAAAATTATGAGATCTTGATGGAGACCTTGAGACCTTAAAGGCTAGAGAATAATAATTACAAGCTAAGGCCTTTTTACTTTTCTTTGAAGGACAGGGCACTTACTTGGTATCAGTCTCTTCCCCCCGAAAAGATCAACACTTGGGAGGAAATGGCGACGGAATTCTTAACAAAATTCTTTCCCTCCTCTAAAACCGATAAAATGAGAGGGAAGATCAATGCATTCATCATGAAGGACAAGGAAAGTTTGTCCAAGTCATGGGAAAGTTTGAAAGACATTCTTTTGGATTGCCCACATCATGTGATTCTAAAGATAGAGTTGTTGGAGATATACTTCAAAGGATTGGATGGAGCTACCCAATTCAACCTTCAACTACTATCCGCTGGCACATTGATGGACATGCCGATTGATGAAGCTTGGGAGTTCATAGAGAAACAAGCTTTGCACATGGAGAAATACTCCCACCAAGGAGCTTAAAATGGAGTTAAGAGAGTCAACTTCCAAGAAGCACGATCAAATGATAATCAAGTCACCTCCCTCAAAAATGATGTGAAGCAATTGAAGGACCTTTTGGTTGCTCACACCAAAAAGGAAGAAGGAGGATATCAAGGGTCAAGGAACAACAATCAAGGTTCCCGAAATAACAATTGCAAAAACAATAGAGGATCCAACAACAACAATTGGAGACCTAACAATCAATATTCGGGTAACCCTTACTCTAACTCCAATTCGAATAATTCTTCTAATCCTTTCCACTCCTCTTCCTCTACTCCATTGAAGAGGCAAGAGCTTGGATCAAGCTAGTCCCAGCCAGAGAAGAAAGATGCAGTGCTGGAGGCCATCTTGATCAAGCTCAACGCTATGGAGACATCCATGGCTTCATTTTCGAAGGCACAAAAAGCCTTGGAGAAACGACTCTTTTGTAAAGCGAATGAAGTGCCAAGAGATCCAAGGAAGTTCCCAGCAAGGACGGAGAGCAACCCAAAAGGACAGATCATGGCAATAACGACAAGAAGTGGACTGAAAACTGTAGATCCAGTGCCTCGGTCTATGCTAGTACAAACGAAGAACACCTCGGTATAGGTACAGTCGAAGAACACTTCGGCCGAGGTACCAACCGAGGTGGAGCCTCATAAGGCGGAGGAGAAATCTGAAGTTTATGTTCCACCTCCTGCTTATAAACCACCACTTCCATTCCCCCAGTCAAGGGCCAGAGCACATCTAGACAAACACTTCGGTAAGTTCCTTGACTTGATGAATAAACTACATATTATCATACTTTTCCTTGATGTTATTTTAGGGATGCCCGCATACGGGAAGTTCTTAAAGGAGATTCTATCAAGGAAGAGGAAACTGGAAGACTTTGGTGAAGTAAGGATGAAATCTAAATCCTCGGAGCTCATTGTAATCATGAAGGAGAAGATGCCACCAAATTGAGAGATCCTGGCTCATTTTGCATTCCCATTCAAGTTGGGGATGTGACTTGTGAAGCCTTGTGTGATCTAGGAGCCAGCGTGAGCATCATTCCGTTGGAGCTATGTGTGGAGATCGGACTTGGAGAGCCCAATCCGATCAAGATAAGGCTATACATGGCGGACCGCTCCATTACCCATCCCGTGGGTATTTTGAAAGATGTTCCGGTTAAGTTAGGTAACTTCTATTTACCTATAGACTTCGTTGTTCTTGATATTCCCGCAGATTATCCCGTCCCTATCATTATCGGGAGACCATTTCTAGCGACTTCGGGTTGCAATGTGGATTGTAAGAACGCCAAGTTGAAATTCAACATTGGCGGAGATCAAGTGGAGTTTGCATTGCTTGCTGCAATGAAAGGAGAGCCGCTGGAATATGATATCTTCAACATCTACGATGAAGAAGAATCAAGAGAATTGGTGAGCTCTATCCTTATTAATGACACTCTTGAAAAACTTATTAGTTTTAGCTTAATGGAGGAAGGTATAAATGCTTTTTGTGATGCAGATATACGGAGCCTAAAGGCACTAAAAGAAGATCCAGGAGCTAAATTTGAAAAACTAATCTAGGAGAAAAAGATCTCCAGTTTCGGTCCCTGTTGCAGTACCTCGACCGAGGCACTCTCTTGACCAAGCGAGGTGTTCTTATCTGAAGAACATCTCGGTCACCCACTCTGGACCTCGACCGAGACCGCAAGCGAGATACCTTCAACTGTGAATAACAAACTTTCTACTCCCTTTTCTGGATCCCATTCGCAGTTGGTGGAGCATTTTCTCCACCAAACTTCAGATATTAAAGAACTTTGGTATGCTGATATTGTTAATTATCTTGTTTGCCAGGAAGTACCACCCGGATTGCAGTATGACCAAAAGAAGAAATTCTTTAAAGATGTACACCACTACTACTGGGATGAACCTCTGTTGTTTAAGAGAGGTCTGGATGGGATGCTTCGAAGATGCATTCCGGAAGATGAAGTCACTAGTGTCATACGGTATTGCCACTCGCTTCCTTGTGGAGGACATGCTAGCGCTCACAAAACATGTGCTAAGGTATTACGTTCCGGTTTCTTTTGGCCTACATTATTTAAGGATGTTCAAACGTTTGTTGTTTCTTGTGGTGCATGCCAAAGAACATGGAACCTATCTAGAAAGAACGAGATGCCACTCAACAACATCCAGGAAATTGAGATTTTTGATGTATGGGGGGTTGATTTCATGGGACCTTTCCCATCATCCGGAGGGAACCTCTACATTCTCTTAGCTGTCCATTATGTCTCTAGGTGGGTCGAAGCCATTGCCTCTCCCACTAATGACGCCAAGGTGGTTGTGAAGTTGTTCAATCGAACTATCTTTCCACGTTTTGGGACTCCACGTATTATCATCAGCGATGGAGGGACACATTTTATCAACCGGAAGTTCAAGGCACTTCTATCAAAGTATGGGGTAACCCACAAGGTATCAACCCCTTATCACCCTCAAACTAGTGGACAGGTCAAGATCTCGAATAGAGAAATCAAAGCAATTCTGGAGAAAACCGTCTCTAGGACGAGGAAGGATTGGTCCATGAAATTGGACGACGCTCTTTGGGCGTACAAGACCGCATTTAAGACTCCCATAGGTACCACCCCTTATAATTTGGTATATGGGAAGTCTTGCCATATGCCCGTTGAATTAGAACACAAAGCATATTGGGCGATCAAATGGTTGAACTTCGACATTAAGGAGGCCGGCGAGAAGCGACTATTGGAGATCAACGAGCTGGAGGAGCTGCGTTTGAATGCTTATGAGAATGCCAAAATCTATAAGGAAAGGACGAAGAGATGGCATGACAAGCGTATCGTCCCAAAGGAGCTTAACGAGGGAGACTTAGTTCTACTCTTCAACTCCCGCCTTCGTCTCTTTCCAGGTAAGTTGAAATCTAGATGGACAGGACCTTATGTTGTGAAACATGTTTTCCCTTATGGTGCAGTTGAGATTTGGGGAGAAATAAGTGGAAGCTTCAAGGTCAATGGACATAGACTCAAGAAATACCATCAGAAATCCAGATTGAGAAAATTGTCCCACTATACCTTGTTTAAGGATGACGTACGGTCCAGCTAGCGACCTTAAGTCAAGCGCTTCTTGGGAGGCAACCCAAGGTATTGCTTTCTTTTCCGTTTTTCTAGTCTAGTTTAAGATAGTTTGCTTTGCTTTGCTTTGTATTGTTTTGGGCGTCCTAGACAAAAACCAGGTACTTTCTAAGGAAGGATTATAACCCAGGAGCAACAGTGGACGGACAGAAGTTCGAGAAATTGAGAAGACGGAGTTTGACCTAGACACATCTAGGTTGCAGTCACAGCACCTCGACCGAGATGATTCTTGAGCAACCGAGGCGACTAGGGCTGACAACATTCCACCTCGGTCCGTATCACCTCGGTCCAGTCGGGAACATCTCGACCGAGGTGACAACAAAATAGGCGAGGGGTATAAATGGAGAATAGTTTCTCCCTCTTACCCTCCTACCTCAATTTATGGACCAAGTTCGTCATAGCCAGAGAAGAAGGATTCAGTGCTGGAGGCAATATTGGTCAAACTCAACGCTATGGAGACGTCCATGAATTCATTTTCAAAGGAACAAAAAGCCTTGGAGCAACAACTCTTTAGTAAATCGAATGAAACGCCAAGAGATCAAGGGAAGCTCCCAGCAAGGACAGACAGCAACCAAAAGGACAAATCATGGCAATAACGACGAGAAGAGGACTGAAGACTGCAGATCCAGTGCCTCGGTCGATGCCAGATCAGACGAAGAACACCTCGGTCCAGGTACAGACGAAGAACACTTCGGTCGAGGTACCAACCGAGGTGTAGCCTCAAAAAGCGGAGGAGAAATCTGAAGTTTATGTTCCACCTCCTGCTTATAAACCACCATTTCCATTCCCCCAGTCATAGGCAAGAGCACATTTAGACAAGCATTTTGATAAGTTCCTTGACCTAATGAATAAGCTACACATTAACATTCCTTTCCTTGATGCTATCTAGGGATGCCCGCCAATGGGAAGTTCTTAAAAGAGATTCTTTCAAGGAAGAGGAAATTGGAAGACTATGGAGAAGTAAGGATGACATCTAAGTCCTCGGAGCTCATTCAAATCATGAAGGAAAAGATGCCACCTAAATGAGAGATCCCGGTTCATTTTGCATTCCGATTCAAGTTGGGGATGTGACTTATGAAGCTTTATGTGATCTTGGAGCAAGCATGAGCATCATCCCGCTGGATCTATGTGATAAGATCGGTCTTGGAGAGCCCAAGCCGGTCAAGATAAGGCTATACATGGCGGACCGCTCCATTACCCATCCCGTGGATATTTTGGAAGATGTTCCCGTCAAGTTAGGTGATTTTTATTTACCTATAGACTCTGTTGTACGTGACATACCCGCAAATGATCCCGTTCCTATCATTCTCGGGCGACCATTTCTAGCAACTTCGGGTTGCAACGTGGATTGCAAGAACGCCAAATTGAAATTCAAAATTTGCGGCCATCATGTGGAGTTTTCATTGCTTGCTGCAATGAAATGGGAGCCGCTGGAAGATGATATCTTCAACATCTACGATGAAGAAGAATCAAGAGAATTGGTGAGCTCTATCCTTATTAATGACACTCTAGAAAGAGTTATTAGTTTTAGTTTGACGGAAGAAGTTATAGATGCTTCTTGTGATGCAGATATACAAAGCTTAAACGCACTAGAGGAAGATCCAGGAGATAAGATTGAAACACTAATTCAGAGGAAGAGAAGAAATTTAGGTTTCGGTTCCACTTGCTGTACCTCGACCGAGGCACTTTCTGGACCAAGCGAGGTATTCATATCTGAAGAACACCTCGGTCACCCACCTCGGATGCTAACCGAGACACCAAACGAGATGTTGTTAACTGAGACTTCTGAAAGTCCATTTCTTCAATCTGAGTCTACTTCACTGAAAGGAGGAAGGACAAATCCCTCTCAGAAAGCACCCCCAGTTGTGGAACTTAAACCACTCCCGAGTCACTTGAGGTATGCTTTTCTTGGGCCGAATTCTACTTATCCCGTTATCGTGAGTGCTTCCCTTTCCGAAACTGAACTATCTAAATTAATGCATGTCCTGAGAAAACATCGAAAGGCTTTGGGTTACACTATTGATGATCTTATTTGCATTAAGCCTTCTTTCTGCATGCATAGAATACTAATGAAAGACGATCATACGACTTCACGGGAACCTCAAAGACAGTTAAATCCGATCATGAAAGAGGTTGTGAAGAAAGAAATTCTTAAGTTCTTGGATGTAGGTATCATATTTCCCATATCGGATAGCAAATGGGTGAGTCCAGTGCATGTAGTTCCTAAGAAAGGAGGGATGACCGTTGTGACGAATAAGAACAACGAGTTGATTCCAACTAGGACCGTCACAGGCTGGAGAGTATGCATCGATTATAGGAAGCTGAATACCGAAGGACCATTTCCCGCTTCCCTTCATCGATCAAATGCTCGAACGGTTAGTCCAACACTCCCATTTTTTCTATCTAGATGGTTATAGTGGTTTCTTTCAGATTCCTATCCACCTGGATGATCAAGAGAAGACCACTTTCACTTGTCCTTGGGGGACATTCGCTTATCGGAGGATGCCATTCGGATTGTTTAATGCACCTTGCACTTTTCAGCGTTGTATGATGGCAATCTTTTCCGAGTACATTGAAGAGATCATGGAGGTATTCATGGATGATTTTTCAGTATATGGTTCCTCTTTTGATGACTATTTGGCTAACCTTTCTCTAGTTTTTAAACGTTGTGAGGACACTAATCTTGTTCTAAATTGGGAGAAGTGTCACTTTATGGTTAGTGAGTGGATTGTTCTAGGGCACCTCGTTTCCAACCGAGGAATTGAGGTCGATCGAGCTACGATCGAGACTATCATGAAACTTCCTCCTCCTTGTTCTGTTAAGGATGTGCGGAGTTTTCTCCGGCATGCAGGTTTCTACATGAGGTTCATCATGGATTTCTCAAAAATCTCTAAACCGCACACTAATCTTTTGAATAAAGATGTTGTTTTTGAGTTTTCGCAGGAATGCCTTGACGCTTTCTACAGGATAAAGGAAGCGTTGATTTCCGCTCCCATCATTCAACCTCCCGATTGGACCTTGACCAACGCCATATACTATGCTAGCAAAACGCTAGATGCAGCCCAACAAAACTACGCCACCACCGAGAAGGAGCTCTTAGCGGTTGTATATGCTTTCGAGAAGTTCCGCTTTGCTTGGTGGGAGCGAAGGTGATTGTCTATACCGACCATGCAGCCATCCGCTATTTTTTCGCTAAGAAAGATGTAGAGCCGTGCCTCATTCACTGGATTCTCTTGCTTCAAGAGTTTGATCTAGAAATCCGCGAATTCAATTGCGGATCACCTCAGCCGGCTACCTCCCTCCTTGCTCGAGAACGATGATCTACCCATAGACGATTCGTTTCCCGACGAGCACTTGCATCTGTTGGAACACTGGATAGATTTCTTTCTCGCACCCCACGATGAAGGTGAAGTATGGGGTGAGGAAACTCCCCAGCATGTTTTAGGATAATGATGGTCCAACTAGCGACCTTAAACTAAGTGCTTCTTGGGAGGCAACCCAAGGTATTTCTTTCTTTTTCCTTTTCTAGTATAGTTTAGATAGTTTGCTTTGTTTTGTTATTGGCTTCTTCTAGACAGGAACCAGGTGTTCCCAAAGGAAGGATCACAACTGAGGAGCTACACTAGAAGGACAAAAGTTTGAGAAATTAAGAAAATGAAGATTGATTGAGACACATCTCGGTTGGTGTCATAGCGCCTCAACCGAGATGTTATTGGGCAACCGAGGCGACTAGGTCTGACAATCCAGTCAGCCACCTCGGTCCAGTCGGGACCACCTCGACTGAGGTGATAGCAGATTCAGCTAGGGGTGTAAAAGGGGAACATATTTCTCTCTCTTCCCTCCCAACTCCTTTTCGACCGCGGCGTAACCCTCACCTCTCTCTCTCATTTTCCGCTCGTTTTTCACGATTTCTGCTTCGATTCCACGAAGAAAGGCAAAAGGATTAGATTGGAAGTAACAAACTACAAGATAAACGCTTCGAATCAGCCTAATTTTGGGTAAATTGTCGAAAACCCTTAAACCCTCTCTTTTTACTGATTTAGGCAAGATTTGGATTTGATTGCCATCTTTTATTGCTGAAAAGAGTATAAGTACCCCATAGGAAGGAATTGGTAGTGATTTTGGGGGAAAAGAACTAAAAATCAGAGAGTAAAAATTGAACAGCTCTTCGCCTCGGTCTAGTCGAACTGTGCCTTGACCGAGGTGTTCTTCAGCCTGTCAGACTAACTGCGGTGCTTCCCTCTCAGCAACATGAGTTCTAGATCTAATCGCCAGCTTGTTCTGAGGGATGCTCCCAGTGGTTCCTCACCTTCTTCTACTTTCCGACCTTCCATTCCGGTGATTCACGAGCGTCACCAGGTGGATTGTGACGATATTTGCGGGCGTCCTATAGTAGCCACGCGTTTTTTGGATGTAGCTGCATTCGAGTGCCTCCACGTAGCAGAGGATCTACGGAGGATGATTTCCATGGTAGGGTTGGAGGCTTTAATGGAGATTCGAGCTCCAGCCTACCTCGAGCGTACTAGGGAGTTTGTGAGCTCCGTGACCCACGTTCCTGAGAGGAACAACATCAAGTTCCGGTTGATGAACCGGAACTTCATTATCCCGATGGATCACTTCAGGGACATCTTCAGCTTTCCGACTCTTACAGTTCCTGACTTCCCTTCCCAAGCAGTGGTGTTAGCATGAAATATTGTGATATTTTAGGCACGTTTTCTAATCGTATTTGATTCATATTGATAGTCTTTGATTGATCTCTGTGCATATGTGAGCTAGTATTGCCTATATTTTCGGTATGGATGTCTACACTAGTTCTATGTTGATTATAGGTGATTTGGAGCTATTTCCGAACGGAATCGAGCAAAGGAGAGTTGAGTTGATATGTCCATAGATCGAGGACACTTTTTGGAAGCAATTTGGAGTCTTAGATTGAGGAATGCACGAGTTTACAACCTAAAATACGGCCGTATCACAAACCACGTTCAGAATTACGGCCGTGGATTCAGAGTCAGAATTCGATGTTTATTCCAGGGGATTCTACGGCCGTGGAACTAACCGTAATTGTTTCCACGCCCTAGAATTACGGTCGTGGAATTTTCCACGACCGTGATCTTGGCGAATCTTTTCGCCACACTTCGAAGCCACGATCTTTTGAAGATTGGGCCGGGCCGACACTTTGCCCTACATTATAAAAAGACGGAAGAAAGGAGATTCCGTCATGCTCGCTTACAATTATCGCTTAGCAACGCACAAACCCTCATCTTAGAGGTATTTGGGAGATCTCATTGGAGATCAAAGTTCGTATTGGAGAGTTGCTCAAAACTCGCACTTTCGGTGGAGGTTGCTGTTGTGATCTTCGGATTTGTGGAAGATCGAAGTTCTTGGAAGATTTTGCAAGAAAATCTTTCTTCTTGTTTAGGTTTGATTTGGAAACGGATTGACATCCCGTTTCTCTTCTTTCCTAAGGTTGTGATTGTTTACTCCGTTTTGAATCTTTTGATAAACACTTGTTCTTGATTGTGATCTTGAGATTCATTTGAAGATTATTGATAGTTCTTGAAAGTTTACATCTTTTATCTTTTAATTCTTGAATTGATATCAATATGACTGTTATTGGCTAAAAACCCTTAACAATTCTAAGGTGAAGGGTTGATAGTTGTGGCATAGGTGATGATAGATCCATCGCAAACAGATTAGACCCTGAGAGTTAGAGAGAATCGTCGACAACCTAAAATTACGGGCAGTTCTTGAGTTCCACGACCGTGGAATCCCAAGATCCAACCGTAATTTCCCTATAGTTTACGAGCTTGCTTTTACTTTAATCCAAAGTTAAAGATTTGTTTTAACTTAGTTTAGACTTGTCTTTTCTAGGTGGTAGTGATGCCTCAACAACCTCTACCTCGATTGTGAGCCTCAACAACCTCAATCGGTTAAGTTAGTCTTGATCTTTAGATTATAAGTTTGGGTATTTGATATCAATCCTCGTCTTTAGAATCTTTCTATATTGAGCCTCAACAACCTGTATAGGGAGTTTCTTGTAGGTGGTTACATAAGGTTTTTGGAACCTCAACCGTACGATTACCTTACTTTAGAATACCTTTGCATATCTCTACTTTGTCTTTACACCATTAGTATATCTTGAATCGATTGCCGCAACTGGATACCCGAAACTTTAGGATTGTTGTTTTCCCAATATCTGCAAAACTCCCATATTTAATTGCTTGATAACCTGCATTTGAATTCGTTCCACCCAAATCCCTGTGTTCGATAATCTGGAATTCTTGCTTAACTACGTCGATCCGTACACTGCGGGTTCGCTTGCTTGATTCTAGTTTTATAAATTTAAAACTTATTTGCACACACCTCTAGGGGCGAACAAGTTTTTGGCGCCGTTGCCGGGGATTTGGTTTCGTCCGAATCCGGTAGCCGGTTGTCAAGCTTGGGAGCTTGCTCTCGTTATTTTATTTTTCTTTGAGTGCATGCGCAGGTCTAGGAACACCGAAGATCTCTTACCTCTTGATCAAGAGCTAG
The DNA here is from genome assembly GCA_033239045.1 of Fagopyrum esculentum. Taxonomy (NCBI): domain Eukaryota; kingdom Viridiplantae; phylum Streptophyta; class Magnoliopsida; order Caryophyllales; family Polygonaceae; genus Fagopyrum; species Fagopyrum esculentum. The sequence goes on from BSUD01000003.1 coordinate 29,551,785, forward strand.
AGAAAACCTTGAGACAAAGACGCAAGGAAAAGAAGATGGCTGAAGAGAACGAACGCGATCTTCAAACGGAGTTGGCGGAGAAGGAAGCTCAACTCCGATGGAATGAGACTCTCCGTCAGGATGAGATGGATCGTCATCAATCTCAAGTTAACGGTCTACAAGACATGCTCTTCCAAATGAGGATAAAGATGAGCGACCTTGAAGATAAGGTACGCAAGAAGTCCTCGAGAAGGAGATCAAGGTCTAGAAGAAAAGGCCACTCATCCGCTGATGATAGTGATTCTTCCATGCCACCGTTAGAAGAGATTGATCCCACGATCAATATAAATCCCTTCAATCCACAAGGAGCTACTAATCGCCGCATCCCACCAAGGAATGCGAGAGTCGAACGTGTGGATATCGAGCCAAGAACTCTTGGCCAGCGGATGGATCCAACACAATAACCACGCCGCTTGGGTGTGAATTTTGATGCTGAAGATGTACAAGGGTTTAGCTTCAACCCTCAAGTTATCACTCTTGTTCGCCAAAGCCAATTTGGCGGTACAAGCGCTGAATCTCCACACCAACACTTGCAAAACTTTGAGTGTATGATGGAGACGATGAGACCAAAGGGCGCTACTACCAACAGCTACAAGCTTAAACCTTTCTTTTTCTCCTTGAAAGGGAAAGCGTTATCTTGGTACCAAGCTCTTCCTAATGGGAAACTAGACACGTGGGAAGACCTTTCCGCAGAGTTTCTCACCAAATTCTTTCCGCCTTCCAAAACGGCGGAACTTAGAGGTAAGATCAATGCTTTTTCCATGAGACCTAACGAAAGTTTGTTTCAATCTTGGGAAAGGTTTCAGGATTTACTATTGGATTGCCCTCATCATGGCATATCCAAGCTTGCCTTGCTGGAAATTTACTACAAGGGGCTGGATGCGGGAACGCAATTCAACCTCCAATCCCTCTCATGTGGAACGTTCATGGACATGAGAGAAGATGACGCTTGGGACTTCATTGAGAAGCAAGCAAGAGTCATAGAGAAATATTCCCACCGGAAGGTGGAGGGAAATCGTGTGGAGCAAGGAGCGAAGCTCACACATGAAGCTCAAACTCAGAATTTCTCCCTCAACAATGAGATCAAAGAGTTGAAGGAGGCCATCAAGACCAACTTCCCAAAGCAACAAGAGAAGGATGTTGGCTATTTGGGCAACAACAACGGCGGTGATAACACCAACCGCAACAACAATAACCGGAACAATAACCGGAATAATAATTGGAATGGAAACAACAACAACCGGAACAACAACAATTGGAACAACAATCGGGGTTCAAACAACAACAATTGGCGCTCCAATCAACAAAATTCCGGTAACCCCTATCCTTCAAATTCCAATTCACTAACTCCACCCTCCTCTTCCTCTACTCCTTTGAAAAGCCAGGGGCAATCATCTAATGGAGGCAACAATACGGGAAAGGAGAAGCCCGATCCCATGTTGAAAACTATCTTGGGAAAGCTTCAAGGGTTGGAGAACCGCATCATCAAGGTTGATGATCAAATTTCTAAGGTTGACAAAGCTCAAAAGGTTTTGGAAAACCAATTGTTCAACCACGCGGAGGAAGTCCCTGGAAATCAAGGGAAACTTCCAGGAAATACGGAGGACAACCCTAAGGGAAGGGTAATGGCGATTACAACTAGGAGCGGAGTGACTACCACCGATCCGCAGCCTACGCTCGTTGAAGTCCCCGTAGAGAAGGACAAAGGAAAGGGGAAGGAGAAGGAAGACGTCTATGTTCCTCCTCCAGCTTACAAACCTCCCCTACCGTTCCCTCAATCTAGAGCGCGAGCGCGCCTAGATAAACAATTCGGTAAGTTCATAGAACTCATGAGCAAGCTGCATATTAATATACTCTTCATTGATGCTATTGTAGGTATGCCGGCTTATGGCAAGTTCTTGAAGGAGCTTCTCTCTAACAAGAGGAAATTAGAAGATTTCGGTGAAGTCAAGATGAGTTCGGATTCTTCGGATCTCATCAAGACGATGAAGGAGAAAATGCCCCCAAAGCTGAAAGATCCGGGGTCATTTTGCATTCCCATTGGAGTGGGAGAGGTCACATATGACGCTTTATGTGACTTAGGAGCAAGTGTGAGCATCATACCACTTGCGTTGTGCAGGAAGATCGGTTTAGGCGACCCTAAACCGGTGAAGATGACGTTATACATGGCGGATCGATCCATTACTCGTCCCGTCGGCATTGTAGAAGACGTCCCGGTCAAGCTAGGCAAGTTCTTTGTCCCCATTGATTTTGTCGTACTTGACATTCCTGCAGATAGTCCGGTCCCGATCATACTCGGAAGACCGTTTCTTGAAACTTCCAGCTGCATGGTCGATTGCAAGAATGGGAGACTCGCTTTTGATATTGGAAAAGAGAAAGTAGAGTTCGTTCTTTCCACTCTAGTGAAGGAACCAATCTTTGACGAGGATATCTACGATATCCAAGACGAAGAATGTTTGTCTAGGGAGGAGGTAAGTGCGATTCTCTTTAACGATCCTTTACAAAAGGTTATTACTATGAGTCTAACCAATGTAGGAGAAGAAGAAGAGTGCAAAGAGGAAATTGAAGCCTTAGAAGCACAAGAAGAGATGCATGGAGTGGAGTTTGAAAAACTCCACGATGAGGCTGAGAATACTAGAATCCACGGTCATACTCTGTATTCCACGACCGTGGATTCCACGACCAAAATCGACCTCCATTCCAGAGGATATTACGGCCGTGGAACACCAGAGGAGACCGTAATTTTGACCGTGGAAGGGGGTGATCGGCATACTTCTTCAACTTCTTCTAATTCTTCTCCAACCCATTCAACATCCTTAGAAACTTCTAAGGAAACATCGGAAGCTCCTCAAGGGTCATTGGAAGCTCCGAAAGTGATGGAACTCAAACCACTTCCTACTCATCTAAGGTACGCTTTTCTTGGATATAATTCCACCTTTGCGGTTATCGTTAGTTCCGAATTAAGCATAGATGAACATGAACAGCTCATGATTGTCCTTAGGAAACATAGAAAAGCCGTAGGCTATACTATTGAGGACTTAGTAGGAATTAAACCCTCCCTATGCATGCATAAGATACTAATGGAGGAGGACGTTAGAACTTCAAGACAACCTCAAAGGCGGTTGAATCCGACCATGAAGGAGGTTGTCAAGAAGGAAATTCTTAAACTTCTTGATGCAGGTATCATCTATCCTATCTCCGATAGCAAGTGGGTGAGCCCGGTTCAAGTAGTTCCGAAGAAGGGAGGAATGACGGTCATCACCAATAAGAACAACGAACTCATTCCTACCCGAACCGTAACTGGATGGCGAATGTGTATAGACTACCGCAAGCTCAACAACGCAACGCGGAAGGATCACTTTCTATTACCATTCATCGATCAGATGCTTGAAAGGTTAGCACAACATTCATACTTTTGCTACCTTGACGGTTATAGTGGCTTCTTTCAGATTCCGATACATCCGGACGATCAAGAGAAGACCACATTCACGTGCCCTTGGGGTACGTTCGCTTATAGGAGAATGCCGTTCGGGCTTTGCAACGCCCCAGCCACCTTTCAACGGTGCATGATGGCCATCTTCTCCGAATACGTAGAGGAAATCATGGAAGTCTTCATGGATGACTTCTCCGTTTACGGTTCCTCTTTTAACGATTGTCTTTCTAACCTTTCTCTTGTTTTGCAAAGATGTGAAGACACCAACCTAGTTCTTAATTGGGAGAAGTGTCAGTTTATGGTTAAGGAAGGAATCGTGTTAGGTCACTTAGTCTCTAGTAGAGGGATAGAGGTAGACAGGGCTAAGATAGAGACCATAGAGAAACTTCCTCCCCCAATTTCGGTGAAAGGGATAAGAAGTTTCCTAGGACATGCTGGATTCTATAGACGTTTCATTAAGGACTTTTCTAAGATATCAAAACCTCTCACTAATCTATTGATGAAGGATGCGGTTTTTGTGTTTTCGCAGGATTGTTTGGATGCGTTTAACACCATTCGGCAAGCTCTAATTTCAGCACCTATTATCCAACCTCCGGATTGGACTCTCCCCTTCGAGATTATGTGCGACGCTAGTGACGTAGCCATTGGAGCTGTTCTTGGACAACGAAGAGAAGGACGAACCCACGCCATATACTACGCCAACAAGACGCTAGACGAAGCTCAGCTCAACTACGCCACTACGGAAAAAGAGTTTCTAGCCATTGTCTACGCTATTGACAAGTTTCGCTCTTATCTTGTAGGTGCAAAGGTGATTGTCTACACGGATCATGCTACGATCCGGTACCTCCTCGCGAAGAAAGATGCGAAGCCAAGGCTGATTAGATGGATTCTTCTCCTACAAGAATTCGATCTTGAGATCCGCGACAAGAAAGGCTCGGAAAATTCTGTTGCGGATCATTTGAGTCGTCTAACACATCTAGAGGACGACCATTTACCCATTGATGACTCATTCCCGGACGAACACCTACATATCATAGAGGAGTGCATCAAGGTAGTCTCCAAAGGTAACGAACCATGGTTTGCTGATTTCGTTAACTATTTGGTTTGCCAGGAGATACCACCCGGACTGTCATACGCACAAAGGAAGAAGTTCTTCAAGGACGTCCGGGAATACTATTGGAACGAGCCTCTCCTCTTTAAGAGAGGTCCGGATGGCATCTGTTCGCTCCAAACGGTGTGTGCAAGCTTTAAATTTATAACCCTAGACTTAAGCTTAAAACAAGGATGCGAACCCGCAGTGTACGGGTCAATCGTAGTAAAAGCAAGAAAATTCCAGGGGTCGATCACAGGGACTCGGTGAAACAAAGTCAATACGATATGCTATGTCAAGTCTAACCACAAGAGCAAATAATACAATCAAAGATGAATAAGAAGTCAATAAAGCAAACATGCAATTCTAGGGATTAAAGCGTCTAGTTGTGGTTCCAACTCAAGATCTATAGATAAGCGGACAAAGCTGAGATTTTTGCATGGGGAAGGTGTTGCTAAAGTGGAGTAGATCACCGGGTAAGTCTCACTACACACTAATCCTAAACCGTAACTCCTATTACCGGGTAAGTCTCAAGGAATCAAGATAAAGAACTATAACCTCAAACTAACACACCATCTAAGGGAATATAATCAACCTTTACCGGGTAAGTCTCAGGCTAACTCACAAAGATGGGATGGAAGCACACTCAAACCCCAATAAAGGATGAACCTTTATTACCTACACTTATGATCGTTAATACACAAACTAAGGAATTACCGGGTAAGTCTCATCCTAAGCTTGCATTGAACCAGGAAGATGTAATAAGAATAGGATTTAGCAAACTCTAACACTTAACTTTCTGTTTTAGATCAGATAAGTCACCTCAGACAGAAGAATTCCACCCCGGCCGAGATGTTCATCAACCGAACGAGATGCTTAGGGTTAAGGTTAAAGACTCGAACTTTCAGGATCCTACTGGAATCTAAGATTATTCTATCATTGTTTTTCCCACAACCTTCAGCCAATCACCCTAGAATCACACAAGGAAATTAGCCACTCATCATCATTATGAAAGTATTAAAATATATGGGAAGAAGGTGAATATTTGAACAAAGAAGAATTTAAGGAAAAGACTTCAATAACTGAATCAAATATCACACAAAAGCGTTCCTTGGATAATAATCCAACAAGACAAGACAACAAGGAAAGGAATTGAAGACAATCTAACAAAACCCTTCAAAAAGCTATAAAAGCTATGATCTTCAACCTTCCTTCAACCTTCAAAAAGGTTCTTCAAGAACTCCCAAATTGGAGTATGCTACTGCTGCGTGAGTGCTGTTGCTGCGTAATTCCGGTGTAAGCGGCCTGATCGACGGTATAGCGTGATGATCAATTTGTGGAAAACCAACCCTTTTTATAGGAAAAATAAACCTCCAAAGATAATAAATCTTAAGAAGATATTATCCCATAAATATAGGTAAAATATATATTCTGCATATCTCCTTCCTTCTAGAAGCCAAGCCCAAAAATATGAGATCACTTTCCAATTTTAAAAGATCTCAGCCAAGAATAAAATATTCTCGCCGCGTCCTAGGTATTCGCCTCGGTCGAGTCGGCGTCTCTGGATCGCCTCGGTCGAGGTGAACCTCTGGTCAACCGAGGTGACTCAGAACTGAATGTAGAATCTCTCAAAACTGGTCCAAAGTGAATCTTTAATCGTGGCTATGCTTCCTGGATGTAGCTCCAAATGACTCATGACTCCTTTTGCTCCTTTTTGATGCAAAACGTACCATATTACCTGCAATTACAACGAAACTAGGTGTAGACCTCGATTCTCTTAAAGGTAGATGAAATGGTAGTAAAATCACATAATGTACATACAAACATGCAGATTATGACAGATAAAACGTCCAAACAAACCCCAAAATATAGACTATAATTCATGCTATCAAAATACCCCATACTTAGCCCTTGCTTGTCTCCAAGCAAGTTCCGCATATAGAAGACAAGATAGAATGGATTATAAATCAATAAAATCAATGAAAAAGCCTTTCAAAAACATTTTATGGTGTGCAACTATCATAGATCACTCTAAGAGAGTACTTCCTGGAATTTAAAAACTCAATATGCTCAAAACATTTTATAAATATAGAAAAGTTGTTCATCTTTGCATAAAATCATAGAATGCATAATAAATCATAATTATCAAAATTAATCATGTATAATCCAATTTAAACCGCTAAGTCAATCAACAAGCTCAAGGTCTCAAGGGCTTCCCAAAAGAAATGGTCAAGAAACGTGTAGGGTAGGGATGTATGTAAGGTAATGTGGTGCTAGAATCCGGGAAAAGGATGAACTTCACTTTCACTTTGACTTGCAACATCTTCCACCAATAAGCTTTGCTTATTTCACACTTTTTCTCTTTTACTTTACTTTTTGGGATGCATGGACAGAGGTGCACAATAACCGAAGCCGAGGAAATCCGCAATCATCAATTTCTCGAGATGTATCAAACTCTTGATGCACATACCATGACCCGTTAGGAATATCACTCAATCCGACTTTGGCAAGACACAAACACCCGGCTATGTGAATGGTGCCGAGTTACTCATCTTCATGATTGACTTCCCCAAACCTATTATTGCTTTCTAACACTTTCACTTCCAGCTCACTTCTCAACTTTAACTTGCTTTCACCACTTCGCTTGCTTCCAAATTCCCGGATAGGTAAAGGGAGGCAAAATGTATATGAGGGGCTAAGCATGATCAAGAAGAAGAAGAAGAAGAGAATGAAATGCCTTGGTCTTTCCAAGAAGAATGTGAGAGAACTTAACCTGCGGTGTCAACCTTCAAATTCAACATAATTTGGATAAAAACAAAGTATTAAACATGCCAATAATTTCAAACAAAGCATTTAGCAACTTAAACATATCATAAAACCTTTCAAACACATAAAGAATTTAAAACAAGTAGGTAAACAAGATCTTCACTGAGATCATATCCAGATAAGCAACACAAAATCGTTTTCGAAAACTCTCAGTTAACCCACCTCGGTCGAGGTGTTCTTGGTTCAACCGAGGTGAAACACCTCGTTTCGCCAGAATCTCCCCGGTCGAGGTCAAAAAAAAAAAAAAAAAAAAAATTTAAAACCAATTTTTTTTATTCTTTTCGGTTCGGTTTCGACGTTTTTCTCAATCAAATAATTTGTAGGTATGCATGTAAAATCAGATAATCATATAAAGGCAAATGAAGCATAAATATGAAAATATCCGATAAATAAAATACATCATAAGTGTTGAATACATCAAGTAGTCACGTAGTCAAATAATACAGACAAATACCCCATACTTGAGACACACTGTCCCAGTGGGTATAATAAAAGTCTAAATAAAAGAGGACTCACCGGATAAGAGCCGAACTGCATAAAAATAATAATAAAACTCTGCAGCTCCTCAGTAGTCCTGATCCGGCGGTGGGGGTGGTGGTACATAAGGATGCTGGGTCGGATCAAACGGATAGCCCATAGTCTGCTGGAACTGTAGCTCCATCATCCTACGCTGATAGTGCTGCCCCTCCAACATCTGCTGAGTCCAGCTATCAAGGTGTCGGTGCTGGGCGGCAAATCTCTCATGGATGTCCACTGTAAGGGCAGCATATGAGTCTATCATCTGATCTGTCAAGTCGTCGATCCGACGATGAGCCTCTGCATCTCTATGACGGCGTGTCCGACGCCTAGCAGATCTAGCAGGAGGTGCAGCAGGTGCAGGCTCAGTATCCTCCTCATCCTCATCCAAATCAATAATGGGTGGCGCGCTCGTCCCAGCTGTATCTGTACCTGTGTCCATCGGGACGCCGCCTCCTCTCTCATCCACTGTCTCATCATCGTCGTCATCCTCCTCCTCAGCCTCCTCCGCAGCTGCAGCAGGGGCAGTTGCTGCCTCTCTGTGATTCTCTATCAGTCTATCCCAAGCAGTCTGCCAGAAATGCGGATCAAAGACTGTGAACTGCGCAGACCAGCGGATGCCCTGAGGTGCAGTCCGCTCCCAAGGCATGGCGACGTATGGATTGGTCAAACCACGGGAAACTAGAATCCTCCGTGTGATCATCTCTTGCAATCCCAGCGGCTTCGGAGCCGCTGCCAACGTGCAAACGTTGAGGTCCATCCCGTGGTAAGTAGCGATGTGGGTGACTAGACCTCCACAGCAAATATCTCCCTTCGCTTTGGCCTTGATCCTATGCAGATCCTCTGCTAGGAGCAAGCCAAAGTCTGGGAAGCCTCCTGTAACCATGCAATAGAGGCTGAAGAGCTCACCCTGTCTGATCTTCTGGGGCGTCTCAATACGCGCCAGAAGTGTCTCACTGAAGATCCTGTGGGCAAGTCTGAAGGCTGGGTGAAAGATGACCTTCTCCCTGGAATCTCCAGGGCGCCATCTGTCTGCGTGTGTAGTAATGTGGGCTATCTGTCCCCAGAACTCCCTAGCTACGGATCGGGAGGGGAAGTCTACAGCAGTGGGGGCAGGAAAGCCAAAGATCTCTCTCCAAATCTCTAAAGGAACTATGAAGTTCCGGCTCATCAACCGGTACTTCACAGACCGCTCTGTGGGAAGGTAGGAGAAGGAGCTAACAAACTCGAGTGTCGGCTCTAAGTAAGCTGGGGCTCGGATCTCAGTAAACTGATCCAGCCCGACGGTAGCAATCATCCTCCTAAGGTCAGTATCTAACCCTAGGCAGTCAAAAGCTGACACATCCAGAAATCGTGGTGCGATGACTGGACGGCCAGCTATCCTCTCATAGTCTACCCGGCATCTTTCGTGGATAGCCGGGCGGTAGGGACGGGATGAGGAAGGAGAAGGGGAAGGGGAGGATCTATCTCTAAGAGCTAAACGGCGATCTGAACTCATCTTCAAAACACACTGTCAGACTACCTCGGTCGACTGACAACTCCAAGAATCACCTCGACCGAGGTGCAGAACGACTGGACCGAGGCGAAGACAGTCGCGATTCCACTCTCTGATTTTCAGTTCTTTTCCCCCTAAAATCACTACCGATGCTTCCTAAGGGGTACTTAAAGATTTCCTCAACAGAATCAAGGGCAACCAAAGCCCAATATGCAGTAAACGAACGAGTTTAGGTTTTCGAACGTTTTTACCTCTTTCCGGCCGATTCACTCAGATTTCTTGCAGATCTGTAGTTGCAATCGGATCCTCTACTCTTCAATTGCAGTTTGGAAGCAGAAATCTTCGAAAACGAGCGAGAAACGAAGGAGGCGAGGTGGATCTGTCGCCGCGGTCGAGGAGGGTAAATAAAAAGTGAAAAGTAAAATTTTTCCCTATTTATACCGTTCCTGGATCTGCTGTCACCTCGGTCGAGATGGTCTCGACTGGCCCGAGGTGGTATGGACCGAGGCGGTTCTGCAGAAACCCTAGTCGCCTCGGTTGCTTCAAGAATCAACTCGGTCGAGGTGTTCTGACAGTGACCGAGGTGCTTCTGTCTTCTGAGAATCTCGAACTTCTGTCCTTCCAGATGTGCTCCTTCCTGTTGTCTGTCCAGAATGCCAAAAACAAAGCAAAGCAAAGCAAAAACAAAGACTATCTAATCTAGACTAGAAAACGGGAAAAGAGAGCAATACCTTGGGTTGCCTCCCAAGAAGCGCTTGATTTAAGGTCGCTAGCTGGACCATGATGCGTCTCAAAGGAGGTATATCGGTGTTTCCGGTTGGTACTTCTTAAGCCTATGACCGTTAACCTTGAAGCTTCCGCTAGTTTCGCCCCATATCTCAACTGCACCATGAGGGAAAACATGTTTCACAACATAAGGTCCGGTCCATCTAGATTTCAACTTACCTGGAAAAAGACGGAGGCGGGAGTTGAAGAGTAGAACTAAATCTCCCTCGTTAAGCTCCTTTGGAACGATACGCTTGTCATGCCATCTCTTCGTTCTTTCCTTGTAGATTTTGGCATTCTCATAGGCGTTCAAACGCAGCTCTTCCAGCTTGTTAAGTTCCAATAGTCGCTTCTCACCAGCATCTTTAATGTCAAAGTTCAACCATTTGATAGCCCAATACGCCTTGTGCTCCAACTCAACGGGCAAATGGCAAGACTTCCCATATACCAAATTATAAGGGGTGGTGCCTATGGGAGTCTTGAAAGCGGTCCTGTACGCCCAAAGAGCATCGTCCAATTTCATGGACCAATCCTTCCTCGTTCTAGAGACGGTCTTCTCCAAAATTGCCTTGATTTCTCTATTCGAGATCTCGACCTGTCCACTAGTTTGAGGGTGATAAGCGGTTGATACCTTGTGGGTTACCCCATACTTTGATAGAAGTGCTTTAAACTTCCGGTTGATGAAATGCGTTCCTCCATCGCTGATGATGATGCGTGGAGTTCCAAATCGTGGAAAGATAGTTCTATTCAAGAACTTCACAACCACCTTGGCGTCGTTAGTGGGAGAAGCAATGGCTTCAACCCATCTAGAAACGTAATCAACGGCAAGGAGAATGTAGAGGTTTCCTCCGGAGGATGGGAAGGGTCCCATGAAGTCAATCCCCCATACATCAAAGATTTCCACTTCTTGGATGTTATTAAGTGGCATCTCGTTCCTCCTTGATAAGTTCCCTGTTCTTTGGCATGCATCACAAGAGACAACAAAAGATTGCACATCCTTAAATAATGTAGGCCAAAAGAAACCGGAACGCAATACCTTAGCGCATGTTTTATCGGTGCTAGCATGTCCCCCACAGGGAAGTGAATGACAATGCTTTATGACGCTATTAACTTCATCTTCCGGTATGCACCTTCGAAGCATCCCATCCGGTCCGCGCTTGAATAGCAGCGGCTCATCCCAGTAGTAATGTCGTACTTCCTTGAAGAATCTCTTCTTTTGAGAGTACGTCAATCCGGGCGGTATTTCCTGGCAAACAAGATAATTCACGATATCAGCATACCAAGGACCTTTATTATCAGAAAGTTGGTGGAGGGAATGATCCGCCAACTGTGGGTGAATGTCAGAGAAGGGAGCAGAAAAATTGTTATTCTCAGCAATCTCAGTTGACGTCGTCTCGCTGTCGACCTCGGTCGAGGCGCAAAGGCGTTGACCGAGGTGTTCTTCAGGTGCCTCGCTCTGTCCAGAAAGTGCCTCGGTCGAGGTACTGCTACTGGATCCGAGACTGGAGATCTTCGTCTCCTGGATTAGCTTCTCAGTTTTAGCTCCTGGATCCTCTTCCAGTGCCTTCAAGCTCCGTATATCTGCATCACAAGAAGCATCTATACCTTCCTCCATTAAACTGAAGCTAATAACTCTTTCGAGTAGATCATTAATAAGGATAGAGCTCACCAATTCTCTTGATTCTTCTTCATCGTAGATGTTGAAGATATCATCAGTTAGTTGCTCCCCCTTCATGGCTGCAAGTAGTGCGAATTCCACCTCATTGCCACCAACGTTGAATTTCAGCTTGGCGTTCTTACAATCCACGTTGCAACCCGAAGTTGCTAAAAATGGCCTCCCGAGAATGATAGGAACAGGATAATCTGCGGGAATGTCAAGTACGACAAAATCTATAGGTAGATAGAAGTTACCTAACTTGACCGGAACGTCCTCCAAAATGCCCACGGGATGGGTAATGGAGCGATCCGCCATGTAAAGTCGAATCTTGACCGGCTTGGGCTCTCCAAGACCGATCTTAGTGCATAACTCCAGCGGGATGATGCTCACGCTGGCTCCTAGATCGCAAAGGGCTTCACAAGTGACATCCCCAACTTGAATGGGAATACAAAATGAGCCTGGATCTCTCAACTTAGGTGGCATCTTTTCCTTCATGATCTTGATAAGTTCCGAAGATTTAGATGTCATCCTAACTTCACCAACATCCTCCAGTTTCCTCTTCCTTGATAAGATTTCTTTTAAGAACTTCCCATAGGCGGGCATACCTAGAATGGCATCAAGGAAGGGAATGTTAATATGTAGCTTATTCATCAAGTCAAGGAACTTACCAAAGTGCTTGTCTAGATGTGCTCTGGCTCTGGACTGAGGGAATGGAAGTGGTGGTTTATATGCAGGAGGTGGAACATAGGTTTCTGTCGTTCCTCCCGCTTTCTGTTGCGCCGCCTCGGTTGGCATTTCGGTCGAGGTGTTCTTCGACTGGATCTGGACCGAGGTGGTCTGCGTCGAGCGAGGTACTGGATCTGCAGTTTTGAGTCCACTCCTCGTCGTGATGGCCATGCACTGGCCCTTAGGGTTAGTTTCCGTCTTTGCTGGAAGCTTCCCTGGATCTCTTGGCGCTTCATTCGCCCTATTAGCAAGTTGTTGTTCGAAGGATTTTTGGGCCCTCGAAAATAAAGTCATAGAATTCTCCATAGCACTAAGCTTGATCAAGATTGCCTCCAGGACTGCGTCCTTCTTTTCCGGCTGAGACGAACTTGATCCTTGCCCTTGGCTTTTCAATGGAGTAGAAGAAGAAGAAGGGGAAGAGAGGAAAGGATTAGAGGAATCATTAGAGTTGGAGTTTGAATAATTGTTACCGTGGTTTTGATTATTCGCCCTCCAGTTGTTGCTATTGGATCCTCTATTGTTGTTGTTGTAGTTGTTGTTTCGGGGTCCGTTGTTGTTGTTACGGTACCCGTTATTGTTGTTGTTGTTGTTCCTTTGCCCTTGCTCTTCCTTCTTAGTTTGAGCCATCAAGAGCTCCTTCAATTGCTTTACGTCATTCTTCAATGACGTGAGTTGATTGTTGTTGGGTTGAGTCTCTTGAAAGTTGACTCTTTTAACTCCACCTTCAGCTCCTTGGTGGGTGTACTTCTCCATGTGCAAGGCTTGCTTTTCAATGAAGTCCCATGCATCATCAATCGCCATGTCCATGAAGGTACCGGCGGAGAGTAGTTGGAGATTGAACTGGGTACTTCCGTCCAGCCCTTTGAAGTAGATCTCCAACAACTCAATCTTTGGAATCCCATGATGTGGGCAATCCAAAAGGATATCCTTGAACCGCTCCCAAGATTTGGACAAGCTCTCCTTGTCCTTCATGATGAAAGCATTGATCTTTCCTCTCATTTCAGCAGTCTTTGAGGGGGGAAAGAATTTGGTTAGGAATTCCGTAGTCATCTCCTCCCATGTGCTAATTTTTCCTGGAGGAAGAGATTGATACCAAGTAAGAGCTCTATCTTTTAAAGAAAAGTAAAAAGGTCTTAGCTTGTAGTTGTTGTTCTCAATTATGGGAGGTCGCAAGGTCTCCATCAAGATCTCGTAGTTTTGAAGATGTTGATGCGGCGACTCCTTCTCTAGCCCCCCGAATTGACATTGGCGAATCATGGCTAGAACTTGCGGTCGAAGTTCGTAGTCATGATCCGCTGGATCTCCTAGGTTCACCCCTGGACGCCTCAGCTGTTGATTAGGGTCCATCCTTTGACCTAGGGTTTGTGGGATTCCTGCAAGAAGAACATCTCGGACTGGTATCCGAGGTGGAAGTACATCGACCGGGGCGTCAGGTACCGGAATCTGCCTCGGTCGAGGATCAACTACTGGATCCTGCATCGGTCGAAGTAGAATCTAGTTCCGAATGGCAGCAATCTCAGCTTCGATTGCTGCAGTTCTGGTGCGATTTTCCTCTTTCTCTTGCATGAGTTCTTCCTTGCTGAGGCACAGCAGCTCCTGCGTCTCTCTCAATTGGGCCGCAAGATCGCGATCGTCTTGTTGGGCCATCTTTGCTTCTCTTAAGCGTCTCTTGTACGTCTTCTCTGGTTCGGGATCGTAAGGAACGATTTCCTTCCCAGTGCGGGTTCTTCGCATATACCTAAGAAAGAACCTGCAAAAGTCACTCAAGTAGAGTGGTTAGACAAAACGGGGCAAGTGCCCCAAGAGCAAACCGTCCCGGCTCGGTCTAGACCAAGTCCCCGGCAACGGCGCCAAAAACTTGTTCGCTCCAAACGGTGTGTGCAAGCTTTAAATTTATAACCCTAGACTTAAGCTTAAAACAAGGATGCGAACCCGCAGTGTACGGGTCAATCGTAGTAAAAGCAAGAAAATTCCAGGGGTCGATCACATGGACTCGGTGAAACAAAGTCAATACGATATGCTATGTCAAGTCTAACCACAAGAGCAATTAACACAATCAAAGATGAATAAGAAGTCAATAAAGCAAACATGCAATTCTAGGGATTAAAGCGTCTAGTTGTGGTTCCAACTCAAGATCTATAGATAAGCGGACAAAGCTGAGATTTTTGCATGGGGAATGTGTTGCTAAAGTGGAGTAGATCACTGGGTAAGTCTCACTACACACTAATCCTAAACCGTAACTCCTATTACCGGGTAAGTCTCAAGGAATCAAGATAAAGAACTATAACCTCAAACTAACACACCATCTAAGGGAATAGAATCAACCTTTACCGGGTAAGTCTCAGGCTAACTCACAAAGATGGGATGGAAGCACACTCAAACCCCAATAAAGGATGAACCTTTATTACCTACACTTATGATCGTTAATACACAAACTAAGGAATTACCGGGTAAGTCTCATCCTAAGCTTGCATTGAACCAGGAAGATGTAATAAGAATAGGATTTAGCAAACTCTAACACTTAACTTTCTGTTTTAGATCAGATAAGTCACCTCGGACAGAAGAATTCCACCCCGGCCGAGATGTTCATCAACCGAACGAGATGCTTAGGGTTAAGGTTAAAGACTCGAACTTTCAGGATCCTACTGGAATCTAAGATTATTCTATCATTGTTTTTCCCACAACCTTCAGCCAATCACCCTAGAATCACACAAGGAAATTAGCCACTCATCATCATTATGAAAGTATTAAAATATATGGGAAGAAGGTGAATATTTGAACAAAGAAGAATTTAAGGAAAAGACTTCAATAACTGAATCAAATATCACACAAAAGCGTTCCTTGGATAATAATCCAACAAGACAAGACAACAAGGAAAGGAATTGAAGACAATCTTACAAAACCCTTCAAAAAGCTATAAAAGCTATGATCTTCAACCTTCCTTCAACCTTCAAAAAGGTTCTTCAACTCTCTCCCAAATTGGAGTATGCGGCTGCTGCGCTGATAGCGGATGTTCGCGGGCTCTAAGCACGATCGGATTTGTGGAAAATCCAACCCTTTTTATAGGAAAAATAACCCTCCAAAGATAAGAAATCTTAGAAAGATATTATCCCATAAATATAGGTAAAATATATGATTCTGCATATCTCCTTCCTTCCAGAAGCCAAGCCCAAAAATATAAGATCACTTTCCAATTTTAAAAGATCTCAGCCAAGAATAAAATATTCTCGCCGCGTCCTAGGTGTTCGCCTCGGTCGAGTCGGCGTCTCTGGATTACCTCGGTCGAGATGAATCTCTGGTCAACCGAGGTGACTCACAACTGAATGTAGAATCTCTCAAAACTGGTCCAAAGTAAATCCTTAATTCATGGCTATGCTTCCTGGATGTAGCTCCAAATGACTCATGACTCCTTTTGCTCCTTTTTGATGCAAAACGTACCATATTACCTGCAATTACAACGAAACTAGGTGTAGACCTCGATTCTCGCAAAGGTAGATGAAATGGTAGTAAAATCACATAATGTACATACAAACATGCAGATTATGAAAGATAAAACGTCCAAACAAACCCCAAAATATAGACTATAATTCATGCTATCAAAATACCCCATACTTAGCCCTTGCTTGTCCCCAAGCAAGTTCCTCATATAGAAATCAAGATAGAATGGATTATAAGTCAAGAAAATCAATGAAAAGTCCTTCAAAAGCATTTATGGTGTGTGACTATCATAGATCACTCTAAGAGAGTACTTCCTGGAAATTAAAAACTCAATATGATCAAAACATTTTACAAATATAGGAAAGTTGTTCATCTTTGCATAAAATCATAGAATGTATAATAAATCACAATTATCAAAATTAATCATGTATAATCCGATTTAAACCGCTAAGTCAATCAACAAGCTCAAGGTTTCAAGGGCTTCCCAAAAGAAAAGGTCGAGAAACGTGAAGGGTAGGGATGTATGTAAGGTAATGTGGTGCTAGAATCCGGGAAAAGGATGAACTTCACTTTCACTTTGACTTCCAACATCTTCTACCAATAAGCTTTGCTTATTCACACTTTTTCTTTTACTTTACTTTTTGGGATGCATGGATAGAGGTGCACAATAACCGAAGCCTAGGAAATCCGCAATCATCAATTTCTTGAGATGCATCAAACCCTTGATGCACATACCATGACCCGTTAGGAATATCGCTCAATCCGACTTTGGCAAGACACAAACACCCGGCTATGTGAATGGTGCCGAGTTACTCATCTTCATGATTGACTTCCCCAAACCTATTATTGCTTTCTAACACTTTCACTTCCAGCCACTTCTCAACTTTAACTCCACTTGCTTTCACCACTTCGCTTGCTTCCAAATTCCCGGATAGGTAAAGGGAGGCAATGTATATGAGGGGCTAAGCATGATCAAGAAGAAGAAGAAGGAGAGAATGAATTGCCTTGGTCTTTCCAAGAAGAAAGTGAAAGAACTTAACCTGCGGTGTCAACCTTCAAATTCAACATAATTTGGATAAAAACAAAGTATTAAACATGCTAATAATTTCAAACAAAGCATTTAGCAACTTAAACATATTATAAAACCTTTCAAACACATAAAGAATTTAAAACCAGTAAGTAAACAAAATCTTCACTGAGATCATATCCAGATAAGTAGCACAAAAATCGTTTTCGAAAACTTTCTGTTACGCACCTCGGTCGAGGTGTTCTTGGTTCAACCGAGGTGAAGTGCCTCGTTTCGCCAGAATCTCCCCGGTCGAGGTCGAACAAAAATTTTTTAAAACCATTTTTTTTTCGGTTTCGACGTTTTTCTCAATCAAATAACCTGTAGGTATGCATGTAATATCAGATAATCATATAAATGCAAAAGGGAAGCATAAATAAAATATCCGATAAAATAGAATGTCATACATCAAAAGTAGTCAAATAACGTCAAGTAGTCAAATAAGTACAAACACCCCATACTTGGGACACACTGTCCCAGTGGGTCAGAATAAGTCTAAGGACAGGATACTCACCGAACATAGCTAAACTGCATGAAGAAGTAAGAAACAGCTCCCAGATAAGACCATCTCGGTTGGCGAAGCACATATCGGTCGAGGTGTTCTGACAGTACCCGAGATGTATCTCAGTAAAGCTCGTTTCCTCAACTTCTCGAAATTTTGTTCTTCCAGTGTAGCTCCTGAACTGTGATCCTTCCTTTTGGAATACCTGGTTGTTGTCTAGAGGAAAACAAAAACAAAGCAACTATCTAAACTAAACTAGAAAAGGGAGAAGAAAGCAATACCTTGGGTTGCCTCCCAAGAAGCGCTTGGTTTAAGGTCGCTAGCTGGACCCTTCTCCATAGAATTACTCAATGTACCTTGAACACCATGGAGTGCTCATCACATCCATCATAAAATTCTTCCAAAGAGGTTCCGGTTCCTAATTTCACCGGCAAATGGTAAGATCTCCCACGTACAAGCTTGTACGGTTTGATTCTCACCGGAATCCTTCTAGACTTCCAGCACTTCAATGGGACATTCCTCGTGTCCCATCCTTTCCTTGATCGAGAAAACAGTTTCTCGAGAATCATAGCAGCTTCCCCATCTATAGCTTGGGGATGGTACAGGGTCCTGAGCATGCGAGGGACCCCATACTTGAACAAGAGATACTTCATCGACTTAGCGGTGTAGTGTTTGCAAACTCCACTCCTTATAATCCAAGGAGCTTCTTCTTCCAACAATTTCAAGGAAGACTTCATCTTGATTTTAGGAGGTTCTTTCGGAAGAGACCTCCAACTTTCCGGTGCATTCCTGAAAAATTCAGAAATATTAATAGGGAATTCAAATGAAGTAGGAGAACGTACCTTGCAAAGTTCTCCAAAGCTTGAGGCAAGTTTCGTGTTGGGTTGATAATCCACCCACGAAATCTCTCTCAGTTCTGCTGGTCTTTCTTCCACCTTGACCATAATCTCAGTAATTTGGCTAAAGTCTTCTGCATCTGACTCTTCCGGTTCTGCAGATTCTTCCATCATCTCGACCGAGGTCTCTTCTACCTCGACCGAGGTCTCAACAGTCAGATCGAGATCTTCCACATCTTCTCCCTCAGAAGCTTCAGGAGAAACTTCTGGTTTGACTGGAGGTATGCTCGAAACGTGCAACGCTTCCTTATGCTCCTCTTCCGGCTTAGCATAGGATAGGGTGCTTTCCTTGAGCTCCGTCACCTTCTTCATCAACTTCTCCAACCTAGATTCAAGAGAGTCTTCAAGAGGTTGCTCATAAGTCTTTCTAGGGACATTGTTCTCATCCCATATCACAAGTTCACGCTGAATGGCTTCTTCTCTTTCCCATTCGTTGTTGAACCAATAGAAGGAGTACTTCTCCTCCAAGTATTCATAATGATCTGCCCTAGCACTTTGTCTTGCTATCCAGGCTGGATCAAACATAGCCATCAGAAATCCTGAAAACTACAAAACTCATAGAAAGAGTAGTTAGTAGCAACAGGGGCAAGTGCCCCAAGAGCAAACCGTCCCGGCTCGGTCTAGACCAAGTCCCCGGCAACGGCGCCAAAAACTTGTTCGCTCCAAACGGTGTGTGCAAGCTTTAAATTTATAACCCTAGACTTAAGCTTAAAACAAGGATGCGAACCCGCAGTGTACGGGTCAATCGTAGTAAAAGCAAGAAAATTCCAGGGGTCGATCACATGGACTCGGTGAAACAAAGTCAATACGATATGCTATGTCAAGTCTAACCACAAGAGCAATTAACACAATCAAAGATGAATAAGAAGTCAATAAAGCAAACATGCAATTCTAGGGATTAAAGCATCTAGTTGTGGTTCCAACTCAAGATCTATAGATAAGCGGACAAAGCTGAGATTTTTGCATGGGGAATGTGTTGCTAAAGTGGAGTAGATCACTGGGTAAGTCTCACTACACACTAATCCTAAACCGTAACTCCTATTACCGGGTAAGTCTCAAGGAATCAAGATAAAGAACTATAACCTCAAACTAACACACCATCTAAGGGAATAGAATCAACCTTTACCGGGTAAGTCTCAGGCTAACTCACAAAGATGGGATGGAAGCACACTCAAACCCCAATAAAGGATGAACCTTTATTACCTACACTTATGATCGTTAATACACAAACTAAGGAATTACCGGGTAAGTCTCATCCTAAGCTTGCATTGAACCAGGAAGATGTAATAAGAATAGGATTTAGCAAACTCTAACACTTAACTTTCTGTTTTAGATCAGATAAGTCACCTCGGACAGAAGAATTCCACCCCGGCCGAGATGTTCATCAACCGAACGAGATGCTTAGGGTTAAGGTTAAAGACTCGAACTTTCAGGATCCTACTGGAATCTAAGATTATTCTATCATTGTTTTTCCCACAACCTTCAGCCAATCACCCTAGAATCACACAAGGAAATTAGCCACTCATCATCATTATGAAAGTATTAAAATATATGGGAAGAAGGTGAATATTTGAACAAAGAAGAATTTAAGGAAAAGACTTCAATAACTGAATCAAATATCACACAAAAGCGTTCCTTGGATAATAATCCAACAAGACAAGACAACAAGGAAAGGAATTGAAGACAATCTAACAAAACCCTTCAAAAAGCTATAAAAGCTATGATCTTCAACCTTCCTTCAACCTTCAAAAAGGTTCTTCAAGAACTCCCAAATTGGAGTATGCTACTGCTGCGTGAGTGCTGTTGCTGCGTAATTCCGGTGTAAGCGGCCTGATCGACGGTATAGCGTGATGATCAATTTGTGGAAAACCAACCCTTTTTATAGGAAAAATAAACCTCCAAAGATAATAAATCTTAAGAAGATATTATCCCATAAATATAGGTAAAATATATATTCTGCATATCTCCTTCCTTCTAGAAGCCAAGCCCAAAAATATGAGATCACTTTCCAATTTTAAAAGATCTCAGCCAAGAATAAAATATTCTCGCCGCGTCCTAGGTATTCGCCTCGGTCGAGTCGGCGTCTCTGGATCGCCTCGGTCGAGGTGAACCTCTGGTCAACCGAGGTGACTCAGAACTGAATGTAGAATCTCTCAAAACTGGTCCAAAGTGAATCTTTAATCGTGGCTATGCTTCCTGGATGTAGCTCCAAATGACTCATGACTCCTTTTGCTCCTTTTTGATGCAAAACGTACCATATTACCTGCAATTACAACGAAACTAGGTGTAGACCTCGATTCTCGCAAAGGTAGATGAAATGGTAGTAAAATCACATAATGTACATACAAACATGCAGATTATGACAGATAAAACGTCCAAACAAACCCCAAAATATAGACTATAATTCATGCTATCAGCATCATCCGGCGATGTGTGCCGGAAGATGAGATGCAAAGTGTCATCCGCCATTGTCATTCACTACCTTGTGGAGGACACGCTAGTTCGAACAAAACTAGCGCAAAGGTATTGCAATCTGGATTCTATTGGCCTACTTTATTTAAAGATGTGCAATCCTTTGTTTCTTGTTGCGATGCTTGTCAAAGAACAGGCAATATCTCTAGAAGGAACGAGATGCCCCTCAACAACATCCAAGAGGTGGAGATTTTCGACGTTTGGGGAGTCGATTTCATGGGACCATTCCCTTCTTCTTGTGGAAACCAATACATATTACTGGCGGTAGACTACGTTTCTAGATGGGTAGAAGCAATTGCCTCTCCCACAAATGATGCCATGGTGGTGGTTAAGTTCTTCAACAAGACCATCTTTCCGCGATTCGGGACGCCAAGGACGATCATTAGTGATGGAGGTTCTCACTTCATAGCCCGTCGCTTTGAAGCTCTTCTAGCCAAGTATGGGGTTACTCACAAGATAGCTACCCCTTATCATCCACAAACAAGTGGACAAGTTGAGATCTCGAATAGGGAGATCAAGGGAATTCTAGAGAAGACGGTTTCAAGGACTAGGAAGGATTGGTCCTTGAAACTAGATGATGCATTATGGGCGTACCGGACTGCGTACAAGACTCCCATAGGAACCACACCATACAACCTTGTGTATGGGAAGTCTTGTCATTTGCCGGTAGAGATAGAGCACAAAGCGTTTTGGGCTATCAAATGGCTGAATTTCAGCATGAAGGAAGCGGGAGAGAAGCGTCTCCTAGACATCAACAAGCTGGATGAGCTTCGCTTGAACCCCTATGAAAACGCCAAGATCTACAAGGAAAGAGCAAAGCGTTGGCATGATAAGCATATCATTCCAAAGGACTTCAAAGAAGGAGATCAAGTTCTCCTCTTCAATTCAAGACTTCGCCTCTTTCCAGGTAAGCTTAAATCCCGTTGGACCGGACCTTTTCTAATTAAGCGTATTTTCCCCCATGGTGCAGTTGAAGTATGGGGTGAAGCTAGCGGAAGTTTTAAGGTGAACGGCCAACGACTCAAGAAGTACTCACTGGAACTCCAAGCTGAGGAGTTTGCACCTACCGCACTCGAATAAGTGCAAGAATGGTCTAGCTACGGACCTTAAACAAAGCGCTTCTTGGGAGGCAACCCAAGGTATTGCATTCTCGATTTTGTTTTTGATTTATAGATTAGTTTAGAATAGACGTTTTCGCTTTATTTTGTCTCGATTTCTTCCGGTATGTTCGTGTTTTTGGTTGTAGGATCGATGGAAAAGGAGAAAGGGAGGATAATGTCGAAGAAAAGTGACGAAATTTGGACTTTGAAGCTTTACAGAAGGTTCCACGGTCTAAATTACGGTCGTCATAGCTACAGTGGCCGTAATTCTCAAAAGCTTGTGAAAAATCATCAAAACCACGGTTCCGTACACTTCCACGGCCGTGGAATGCCCCGACAGACCGTGATTTTTGGAAATTTTGCCTGTGAGTATAAAAGCCACACTTCTTCACAAAACCACCATAATTCTTCCCCAATTCCACGACCTAGATACCGAAAACCCGCAGCCACTCCCAATTCTTCGTTTCCTAATCGTTTTCAACGATTCTTCATCCTAAACTGTAGCAAATCCAACCACGAACAGGATCCAAGCAACAAATCGAGTGGAAATCGATCAACAAACACGCATTTTGGATTTTTCAATCCGAAAAAGAGGTTATTTCTTTCTTTTCGATTCTCGCGGATTTGGTTCGTTTTTGCTATAGATTTTTAGGAAGAGCTGACAAAGACTGGAAGGAATTAGATTAGGACTGCTTGTTGTGGTGATTGTTGGTGAATTTGCTGAGATTCACGAATTTCTGAGACGAATCACGGTCTCTGGGTAAACCACGGCCGTGGAACCTGAAGAACAGACCGTGATTTTTGGAGAAAAATGGATTTCGTAAGGAGAGTTTCAGGAAGGATAAAGGAGAAGAAAGGGGACCAAAATAAGAAAAGAAAGGGCAACCCCTCCACCTCTAGGGCACCACCACCCTCATCTCCCTCATTACCATCCTCACCTTCACCACCATCCTCACCTCCTCACCCTAGCATCCCAACCATACACGAAAACCACCTAGCTGCATTTAAGAAGATAGAGAAGAGGGCAGTGATTGGCCCTAGGTATTTGTTGTTGGAGGATCTACATCCCCTCAACATAGTTGATGACCTTACATGGCTCTTGGATAGAGCCGGATTGCTTGTCTTCACGAACATTCGTGAAGACGCTTATGAGGAGATTACCCGAGAGGTTGTGACGTCCTTTGAGCACAGCCCAGTAGATAGGACCGTCTCCTTCCGTCTTATGGATCGAGACTACCACTTGAGCATTGTTGAGTTCGGGACCATTTTCGGGTTCCATGAGACCTACAATGGTCGACTTCCTAGAGGCGTTTCTGCCAAGGATTTTTGGGCGGAAGTGGCTATGATTTACGCCGACGAGGACCGTTGGCAACCCGCCGATACCAAGGCTAGATTGATGTACCATCTAGCCTTGAAGATAGCTCACCGTGTTCTTTCGGAGTGTCTCTTTCCTAGGACGGAGACGCCCCAATAGATCAAGACGGATGAGCTATTCCTTCTTTACAGTATGCTTTATGGATGCCGCGTAGATTGTGCTACTCTTTTGGCGGCTACGATGAGTAAACTCAAGAACAAATCGAAGGGGAACATTGGATATGGTGGGATAGTGACCCACATAGCTAGGACGTTTGGTGTGGATTTTTCAGCTTGCACCCGCATACCCGCCGTGCCTCTAGGATTACATGCATTCATGGTTAGGGGACTCATCTTCCCCACACATAGAGGTCCGCCTTATGCGGGCATGCCTTGGGAGAGTAGGACGGGTAGGGGTATTGAGTGGCTGCCAGAGTATTCCATTGTGGCGGGACGCCACAATTGGAAGGAGACGTTCGCTGCGATGCATGCGAACAGGCTTGTAGCTCCCCCTTACGTTCCACCACCGGTTGAGGATGAGGAGGAGATGGGAGAGCAGTACGAGAGTGGTGGAGGAGCGGAGCAGGAGTTCGGCACGTTTCCGGATCAGCCGGAGGCGGCCCCGGATGCACCTAGGCGCTCTCCACGCCCAGCTAGAGCTTCAGGCTCGTCATCTCGCCGCGCCAGCGTGAGTGAGAGGCCCACGTGGATGACTACACCTCCCACTTGGTACAGCACACCCCCTCCTTGGTCCACGACGCAGCCAGCAGAACCACCGCCACCACCAGCACCAGCACCAGCCGATGCCCCCGCATGGTATGATCACGCCCCGGGATGGTATGAGAGGATGCCGGATTGGGCTACCGGACTTTCGGAGAGAGTTGGAGCACTAGAGATCCGGGCGGATGCTAGAGATGGACGCCTAGACGACCTTGACCACATGATGAGGGACGTCTACCGCCAGCAGTTTGGGCGGTTCTATGATCCGAGTTTCTCTCCATTTCCACCTCCGCCGGCGCCGCAGTGATCGATGCATGACCGTTCGTTTTAGACATTCCCGCCACCACTTGTGAGTCTCTTTTTCTTTTCTTTCTTTTGTTCTTTCTTTTGTACATTAGGGACAATGTTCGTCCTAAGTATGGGGTGGGATGTACTAAAAATTTGTAATAACTCTACTCTCTATGTCGCTTTCATTTCGAGACTATCATTGCATGTTCATTATGTGTTACACGTTTTATTTTCGCATTGCATGAAAAAGAACTTAAAAAACCCATAAAAATTGAAAAAAAAAATTTTGAAAACTTTGTGCTTCTAATGAATTGAGATGATTTCCATGATAATCACTACTTGCGAATTGAGTTTGATGACAATTGCATGCTTAAAAGGATTGTAAATCGAAAAGAATTTGAATGAATGAATTCTACCTCTTTTGCAAGTTTTATAATGTGAAAACGTTACCTAAATCATGTTGAGAAATTGAAGTTGAAATCACATTATAAGTTCCTATACTTCTTGTTGAAATGATTAAGGCAATTCGATACTTTCTTTCCTCTTTCTTTGATCATCTAACTCCTCATTGAAATATTAGTCTCCTTTACCTATCCGGGAACTTGGAAAAGTGAATGAGAAAAAGGCATGTTTGATGTGGGAGGGCCATGAGAGCAATTATTTGCAATCCATTAAATAGAAAGAAATTATAGGTTTGGGGAAATCAATCATGACGATGAGTAACTCGGCACCATTCACATAGCCGGGTGATTGTGTCTTGCCAAAGTCGGATTGAGCGATATTCCTAGCGGATTATGGTATGTGCGCTAAGGGTTTGAGGCATCTCTTGCAATTTTGAGAAACGCCAATCTCCTAGGCTTCGGTTTTTGTGCACCTCTATCCATAACTCCAAAAGTAAAGTCGAACAATGAAAAGAAGAGAGCGAAGCTCTAAGTTGAAGTGTTGCGGGAACCGCATAAGAAGAAGAAGGTAGTTGTCCACTTTCCCGGATTTATGCACCACTTTCCCTTAAAGTTTTCCCTTCCCTTCCATACTCTAAACCTTTTCTTTGAAAGTCCTTAATATCAAAAGAATGTTATATGACTTGGTGATCTAAATTTAAGCTTCTTATGATTAATTTTGATAATGTTTGAAGGTTATAATGCTTGTTTTGAAGTTAAATTGATTCATGAATTTTCCTTGCCTTTTACTCTTTGATTGAGTGTGTGAAAGTTTGAAAAACGATTGAACCAAATTTTGAGAATGATCTATTCTTTAGAAGTCACATTCATCCAAAAGAAGGTACACATATTTCATCCTAACTCTTGTTTAAAGCTTTTCGAAAGACCTTGCTTAGGGACAAGCAAGTGCTAAGTATGGGGTTATTTGTTAGCATGAAATATTGTGATATATTAGGCACGTTTTCTAATCGTATTTGATTCATATTGATAGTCTTTGATTGATCTTTGTGCATATGTGAGCTAGTATTGCCTATATTTTCGGTATGGATGTCTACACTAGTTCTATGTTGATTATAGGTGATTTGGAGCTATTTCCGAACGGAATCGAGCAAAGGAGAGTTGAGTTGATAAGTCCATAGATCGAGGACACTTTTTGGAAGCAATTTGGAGTCTTAGATTGAGGAATGCACGAGTTTAGAGAAGAATCACGTTCTTGCCCTAAATTACGCCCTAAAATACGGCCGTATCACAAACCACGTTCAGAATTACGGCCGTGGATTCAGAGTCAGAATTCGATGTTCATTCCAGGGGATTCTACGGCCGTGGAACTAACCGTAATTGTTTCCACGCCCTAGAATTACGGTCGTGGAATTTTCCACGACCGTGATCTTGGCGAATCTTTTCGCCACACTTCGAAGCCACGATCTTTTGAAGATTGGGCCGGGCCGACACTTTGCCCTGCATTATAAAAAGACGGAAGAAAGGAGATTCCGTCATGCTCGCTTACAATTATCGCTTAGCAACGCACAAACCCTCATCTTAGAGGTATTTGGGAGATCTCATTGGAGATCAAAGTTCGTATTGGAGAGTTGCTCTAAACTCGCACTTTCGGTGGAGGTTGCTGTTGTGATCTTCGGATTTGTGGAAGATCGAAGTTCTTGGAAGATTTTGCAAGAAAATCTTTCTTCTTGTTTAGGTTTGATTTGCAAACGGATTGACATCCCGTTTCTCTTCTTTCC
Source organism: Fagopyrum esculentum (assembly GCA_033239045.1). Classification (NCBI taxonomy): domain Eukaryota; kingdom Viridiplantae; phylum Streptophyta; class Magnoliopsida; order Caryophyllales; family Polygonaceae; genus Fagopyrum; species Fagopyrum esculentum. The sequence goes on from BSUD01000003.1 coordinate 29,578,346, forward strand.
TAAGGTTGTGATTGTTTACTCCGTTTTGAATCTTTTGATAAACACTTGTTCTTGATTGTGATCTTGAGATTCATTTGAAGATTATTGATAGTTCTTGAAAGTTTACATCTTTTATCTTTTAATTCTTGAATTGATATCAATATGACTGTTATTGGCTGAAAACCCTTAACAATTCTAAGGTGAAGGGTTGATAGTTGTGGCATAGGTGATGATAGATCGATCGCAAACAGATTAGACCCTGAGAGTTAGAGAGAATCGTCGACAACCTAAAATTACGGGCAGTTCTTGAGTTCCACGACCGTGGAATCCCAAGATCCAACCGTAATTTCCCTATAGTTTACGAGCTTGCTTTTACTTTAATCCAAAGTTAAAGATTTGCTTTAACTTAGTTTAGACTTGTCTTTTCTAGGTGGTAGTGAAGCCTCAACAACCTCTACCTCGATTGTGAGCCTCAACAACCTCAATCGGTTAAGTTAGTCTTGATCTTTAGATTATAAGTTTGGGTATTTGATACCAATCCTCGTCTTTAGAATCTTTCTATATTAAGCCTCAACAACCTGTATAGGGAGTTTCTTGTAGGTGAGTTACATAAGGTTTTTGGAACCTCAACCGTACGATTACCTTACTTTAGAATACCTTTGCATATCTCTACTCTGTCTTTACATCATTAGTATATCTTGAATCGATTGCCGCAACTGGATACCCGAAACTTTAGGATTGTTGTTTTCCCAATATCTGCAAAACTCCCATATTTAATTGCTTGATAACCTGCATTCGAATTCGTTCCACCCAAATCCCTGTGTTCGATACTCTGGAATTCTTGCTTAACTACGTCGATCCGTACACTACGGGTTCGCTTGCTTGATTCTAGTTTTATAAATTTAAAACTTATTTGCACACACCTCTAGGGGCGAACAAGTGGCTCGACAGTTTTGGGGGCAGATTTCCCATGTAGTGGAGCACGCAGATAGATGGACACTTGGAGACTCCAGAGAGCGCATCATTTTCAACTTAGCTTTCCGACTAGCTGATAGCATGAATTATAGTCTATATTTTTGGGTTTGTTTATACGTTTTATCTTTCATAATCTGCATGTTTGTATGTATAATATGTGATTATATCACCATTGCATCTACCTTTGCGGGAATCGAGGTCTACACCTAGTTTTGTTGTAATCGTAGGTGAAATGGCACGTTTTGCATCAAAAAGGAGCAAAAGGAGCTATGGAGTCATTGGAGCTACATTCAGGAACAAAAGGAACCATCCAGGAAGCATAGCCATGGATTTGAGATTCACTTTGGACCAGATTTGAGAGATTTCACATTCAGTTGTGACTCACCTCGGTTGACCACAGATTCACCTCGACCGAGGTGATCCAGAGAAGTCGACTCGACCGAGGCGAACACCTGGGACGCGGCGAGAATATTTTATTCTTGGCTGAGATCTTCTATCTTTGGAAAGAGATCTTATATTTTTGGGCTTGGCTCCTGGAAGGAAGAAGATATACTAGATCTTATATTTTACCTATTTTTTTGGGAAGAGATCTTTCTAAGATATATTATCTTTGGAGGGTTATTTTCCTATAAAAAGGGTTGGATTTCCACAAATTCGACATCCGCTATCACCTTGTTTACACCTAATACACCGCATCAGCCATACCCCAATTGGGAGATTTGAAGAACCTTTTTGAAGTTTGAAGGAAGGTTGAAGATTATAGCTTTTATAGCTTTTGAAGGGTTTTGTAAGATTGTCTTAGACTCCCTTCCTTGTTGTTTGCCTTGTTGGATTTCTAAAGTGGAATAGATCACGGTTTTGTAAGATTGACCCGTACACTGCGGGTTCGCATCCTTGTTTTAAGCTTACGTCTAGGGTTATAAATTTAAAGCTTGCACACACCGTTTGGAGCAAACAAGTTTTTGGCGCCTTTGCCGGGGACTTGGTCTAGACCGAGCCGGTTACGGTTTGGTCTTGGGGCACTTGCCCCCGTGTCTACTAACCACTCTACTTGAGTGACTTTTGCAGGTTCTTTCTTAGGTTTATGCGTAGAACCCGCACTGGGAAGGAAATCGTTCCTTACGATCCCAAACCAGAAAAGACATACAAACGACGCTTAAAAGAAGCGAAGATGGCCCAACAAGACAACCGCGATCTTCAGGCCGAATTGAAAAAGGCGCTAGAGTTGCTAAGCCTCAGCAGGGAAGAACTAAGACAAGAGAAAAAAGAAACTCGCACCAGGACTGAAGCAATCGAAGCAGATATGGCCGCTTTGAGAGACCAATATCAACTTCGACCGAGGGAAGATCCAGTTGCTGATCCTCGACCGATGCAGGTCCCAGTTGCTGACCCTCGACCGAGGCAGGTCCTAGTACCTGACGCCCCGGCCGATGTACTTCCACCTCGGAGGCCAGTCCGAGATGTTCTTCTTGCAGGAATCCCCCAAACCCTAGGTCAAAGGATGGACCCCAATCAACAACTGAGGCGTCCAGGAGTTAACCTAGGAGATCCAACGGACCATCACTATGAACTTCGACCGCAAGTTCTATCCATGATTTGCCAATGCCAGTTCGGAGGGCTAGAGAAGGAATCACCACATCAACATCTTCTAAACTATGAGATCTTGATGGAGACCTTGAGACCTCCGAGGATTGAAAATAATAACTACAAGCTAAGTCCTTTTTACTTTTCTTTAAAAGATAGAGCTCTTACTTGGTATCAATCTCTTCCTCCAGGAAAAATTAGCACATGGGAGGAGATGACAACGGAATTCTTAACCAAATTCTTTCCCCCCTCAAAGACCGCTGAAATGAGAGGGAAGATCAACGCTTTCATTATGAAGGACAAGGAGAGCTTGTCCAAGTCATGGGAGTGGTTCAAGGACATTCTTTTGGATTGCCCACATCACGGGATTCCAAAGTTAGAGTTATTGGAGATATATTTCAAGGGACTGGGCGGAAGCACCCAGTTCCACCTCCAACTACTCTCCGCCGGTACCTTCATGGACATGGCGATTGACGAGGCTTGGGACATCATCCAGAAGCAGGCCTTGCATATGGAGAAGTACACCCACCAAGGAGCTGAAGGTGGAGTTAAAAGAGTTAACTTCCAAGAAACCCAGCCCAACAACAATCAACTCACGTCTTTAAATAATGACGTGAAGCAATTGAAGGAACTCTTGGTTGCTCAAACCAAGAAGGAAGAGCAAGGGCAAAGGAACAACAACAACGGATACCGTAACAACAACAACAGTTCCCGGAACAACAACTACAACAACAACAATAGAGGATCCAATAGCAACAACTGGAGGGCGAACAACCAAAATTCTGGTAACAATCATTCAAACTCCAACTCTAACAATTCCTCTAACCCTTTCCTCTCTTCCCCTTCTTCTTCTTCTACTCCATTAAAGAGCCAGGGGCAAGGATCAAGTTCGTCTCAGCCGGAAAAGAAAGACACAGTTCTGGAGGCTATCTTGATCAAGCTCAACGCTATGGAGACTTCTATGACTTCATTTTCGAAGGCCCAAAAAGCCTTTGAACAACAACTTGCAAGTAGGGCAAATGAAGCGCCAAGAGATCCAGGGAAGCTTCCAGCAAGGACTGAGAGCAACCCTAAGGGCCAGATCATGGCCATAACTACGAGGAGTGGACTGAAAACTGCAGATCCAGTGCCTCGGTCAGTGCCAGTACCGACGAAGACCACCTCGGTCCAGATGCAGTCGAAGAACACTTCGACCGAGATGCCAACCGAGGTGGAGCCACAGAAAGCAGAGGGGAAGACTGAAGTTTATGTTCCACCTCCTGCATACAAACCACTACTTCCATTCCCCCAGTCAAAGGCCAGAGCACATCTAGACAAGCACTTTGGTAAGTTCCTTGACTTGATGAATAAACTGCACATTAACATTCCTTTCCTTGATGCTATTCTAGGAATGCCCGCCTATGGGAAGTTCTTGAAGGAGATCCTATCAAGGAAAATGAAACTGGAAGATTTTGGTGAAGTTAGGATGACATCTAAATCCTCGGAGCTCATACAAATCATGAAGAAGAAGATGCCACCTATGTTAAGAGATCCCGGCTCATTCTGCATTCCCATTCAAGTTGGGGATGTCACTTGTGAAGCCCTTTGTGATCTAGGAGCTAGCGTGAGCATCATCCCGCTGGAGCTATGTGCGAAGATCGGACTTGGAGAGCCCAAGCCGGTCAAGATTCGACTTTATATGGCGGATCGCTCCATTACCCATCCCGTGGGCATCTTGGAGGACGTTCCGGTCAAGTTAGGTAACTTCTATCTACCTATAGATTTTGTTGTACTTGATATTCCCGCAGATTATCCTGTTCCTATTATTCTCGGGAGGCCATTTCTAGCAACTTCGGGTTGCAACGTGGATTGCAAGAACGCCAAGCTGAAATTCAACATTGGCGGCGATGAGGTGGAGTTCGCATTACTTACAGCCATGAAAGGGGAGCAGCTAACTGATGATATCTTCAACATCTACGATGAAGAAGAATCAAGAGAATTGGTGAGCTCTATCCTTACTAACGATCCACTCGAAAGAGTTATTAGCTTCAGTTTAATGGAGGAAGGTAAATATGCTTCTTGTGATGCAGATATACGGAGCTTAAAAGCACTGGAAGAGGATCCATGAGCTAAAACTGAGAAGCTAATCCAGGAGACGAAGATCTCCAATTTCGGTCCCAATTGCAGTACCTCGACCGAGGCACTGTCTGGACTGAGCGAGGCGACTGAAGAACATCTCGGTCAACGCCTCTGCGCCTCGACCGAGGTCGATGGCGAGATGATGTCAACTGAGACTGCTGAGAATAACAAACTTCTTACTCCCTCCTCTAACATTCATCCTCAGTTGGTGGAACACTCCATCCACCAGCTTTTTGATAATAAAGGACCTTGGTATGCTGATATTGTAAATTATCTTGTTTGCCAAGAAGTCCCGCCCGGATTGACGTACTCTCAAAAGAAAAGATTTTTCAAGGAGGTATGCCACTATTACTGGGACGAGCCGCTACTATTCAAGCGCGGGCCGGATGGGATGCTTCGAAGATGCATTCCGGAAGATGAAGTTAATAGCGTCATACGGCATTGTCACTCACTTCCTTGTGGAGGACATGCCAGCACCGATAAAACATGCGCTAACGTATTACGTTCTGGTTTCATTTGGCCTACATTATTTAAGGATGTGCAATCGTTTGTTGTCTCTTGTGATGCATGCCAAAGAACAGGAAATTTGTCAAGGAGGAACAAAATGCCACTTAATAACATTCAAGAAGTGGAAATCTTTGATGTATGGGGGATAGACTTCATGGAACCTTTCCCATCCTCCGGAGGAAACCTCTATATTCTTCTTGCGGTTGATTACGTCTCTAGATGGGTTGAAGCCATCGCTTCTCCCACTAACGACGCCAAGGTGGTTGTGAAGTTCTTAAACAGAACTATCTTTCCACGGTTTGGAACTCCACGCATCATCATCAGCGATGGAGGAACGCATTTCATCAACCGGAAGTTCAAGGCACTTCTATCAAAGTATGGGGTAACTCACAAGGTATCAACCCCTTATCACCCTCAAACTAGTGGACAGGTCGAGATCTCGAATGGAGAAATCAAAGCAATTCTAGAGAAAACCGTCTCTAGGACGAGGAAGGATTGGTCCATGAAATTGGACGACGCTCTTTGGGCGTACAGGACCGCATTTAAGACTCCCATAGGTACCACCCCTTATAATTTGGTATATGGGAAGTCTTGCCATATGCCCGTTGAATTAAAACACAAAGCATATTGGGCGATCAAATGGTTGAACTTCGACATTAAGGAGGCCGGCGAGAAGCGACTATTGGAGATCAACGAGCTGGAGGAGCTGCGTTTGAATGCTTATGAGAATGCCAAAATCTATAAGGAAAGGACGAAGAGATGGCATGACAAGCGTATCGTCCCAAAGGAGCTTAACGAGGGAGACTTAGTTCTACTCTTCAACTCCCGCCTCCGCCTTTTTCCAGGTAAGTTAAAATCTAGATGGACCGGACCTTATGTTGTGAAACATGTTTTTCCTCATGGTGCAGTTGAGATATGGGGCGAAACGAGTGGAAGCTTCAAGGTCAACGGTCATAGACTTAAGAAGTACAAACCGGAAGTTCCGGTTGAGGAGGTTGCACCAATATACCTCATTTGAGAGGCGCATCATGGTCCAGCTAGCTTAGATAGTTTTTGCTTTTTCTAGTCTAGCTTAGATAGTTTTTGCTTTTGCTTTGCTTTGTTTTTTTTATGGCGTTCTAGAGAGATGACAGGAAGCACCTAAGGAAGGAGCATAACTGGAAGGACAGAAGAATCGAGAATTTGAGAAAATGAAGTTTGATTGAGGCATCTCGGTTGTTGTCAGAGCACCTCGACCGAGATGATTCTTGAGCAACCGAGGCGACTAGGGTTTTCTAAAGAACCACCTCGGTCCGTACCACCTCCGTCCAGTCGAGACCATCTCGACCGAGGTGACAGTAGTTCCAGAAAAGGGTATAAAAGGGGCGAAGATTTCTCTCTACTCCCTTGACCGCGGTGACAGTTTCACCTCGCTTCTCTGATTCTTGCTCGTTTTCGAAGATTTCTGTCTCCAAACTGCGATCAAGGCTTAGAGGATCCCAGTGCATCATCGATCTGCAAGAAAATCGAACCGATTCGGCCGAACGAGGTAAAACAAAACCGAAACCCTACCTCTCCGATTTCGCTTCGATTTGGGCTTTGGTTGCCCTTGCATTTGCTGAGAAAAGGCTTAAGTACCCCATAGGAAGCAACTGTAGTGATTTTTGGGGAAAAGAACTGAATTTTCTGAGGAAATTAGAATCCAGTGTTTCGCCTCGGTCTAGTCGAGCTGTGCCTCGGCCGAGGTGATTCTTGAGCGTTGTCAGTCGACCGCGGTGACCTGACAGTGACAGATTGTTGAAAATGAGTTCTGACAGGCAGATTGTGCTGAGAGATAGACACTCCCCTTCCCCTTTTTCCTCTTCTTCCCGACCTTACCGCCCGGTGATCCATGAGTGACACCGGGTGGATTATGAGCGTATTTCTGGCCGTCCAGTGATTGCACCACGCTTCTTGGACGTGTCTGCTTTTGATTGCCTCCAAGTAGACGGAGACCTTAGGAGGATGATTTCTACAGTAGGGCTGGATCAGTTTACTGAGATACGAGCCCCAGCCTATTTGGAGCCCACCATAGAGTTCATTAGCTCCTTCACCTACCTTCCCACAGAGCGATCTGTGAAGTACCGGTTAATGAACCGGAACTTCTTAGTGCCACTTGAGTACTGGAGAGAGATTTTCGGCTTCCCTGAGCCCACTGTTGTTGACTTCCCTTCCCGATCTGTAGCTAGGGAGTTTTGGGGACAAATTGCCCACATTACTGAGCACGCAGACAGATGGCGCCCTGGAGATTCCAGGAAGAAGGTCATCTTCCATTTAGCCTTTAGGTTAGCCCACCGGATATTCAGCGAGACACTTTTGGAACGTACTGAGACGCCCCAGAAGATCCGACAGGGACAGCTTTTCAGTTTATACTGCATGGTTACTGGGGGTATCCTGGACTTTGGCTTGATGTTGGCAGAGGATCTGCACAAGATCAAGGCCAAAGCGAAGGGAGACATCTGCTGCGGAGGGCTTGTCACCCACATAGCTAGTTATCAGGACATGGATCTCAGCGCTTGCACGATGGTGGTGGCTGCCAAGCCGCATGGGCTGCAGGAGATGATCACTCGGCGGATTCTGGTTCCTCGAGGTCTGACTACACCGTACGTGGCTATGCCGTGGGAGCTGACTGCACCACAGGGGATCAGGTAGTCTGCCTAGTTTACTGTTTTTGACCCTCATTATTGGCAGACCGCTTGGGCTCCATTGATGGAGGATTATAGAGAGGCAGCAACTGCCCCAGCTGAGGAGGAGGCAGATGATGAGGAGATAGTTGATGAGAGAGAGGGTGGAGTCCCGATGGATACAAAGACAGATACTGTAGGGACGAGAGCACGAGTTATAGATTTGGATGATGAGGATACTAAGCCTGCACCTGCTGCATCACCGGCTAGACCTGCTAGGCGTAGGACACGCCGGCATAGAGATCCAGAGGCTCATCGTCGGATCGATGATCTGACGGATCAGATGATAGATTCTTATGCTGCCCTCGTTGTGGACATGCATGAGAGATTTGCTGCCCAGCGCCGACAGATTGACAGCTGGACTCATCAGATGTTAGAGGGACAACACTATCAGCGCAGGATGATGGAGATCCAGTTCCAGCAGGCTATGGGTTATCCATTCGACCCATCCCAGTATTCGTACGTGCCACCACCACCACCGCCGGATCAGGATTCTTGAGAGCTGCAGGATTTTCTTTCTTATTTTTATGCAGTTCAACTATTTATCCGGTGAGTACTTTATTTCTTAGACTTATTTTGACCCACTGGGACAGTGTGTCCCAAGTATGGGGTGTTTATGTGATGTATTATTTGACATTTATGTATGACTCCACTTGACCGGATATTGATATTTTATGCTTCACTTTTGCATTTATATGTTTATCTGAGATTGCATGCATACTTACAGGTTATATGATTGAGAAAAAGCGTCGAAACTGAAAGAAAACTGGTTTTAAAAAAAAAAAATTTTTTTGGACCTCGACCGGGGCAGTTCTGGCCGAACGAGGTGCTTCACCTCGGTTGACCTAAGAACACCTCGACCGAGGTGGGTTAACTGAGAGTTTTCGAAAACGATTTTTGTGCTTCTTATCTGGATATGATCTCAGTGAAGATCTTGCTTACTGACTGGTTTTGAAATTCTTTATATGTTTGAAAGGTTTTATAATATGTTTAAGTTGCTAAATGCTTTGTTTGAAATTATTGGCATATTTAATACTTTGTTTTTATCCAAATTATGTTGAATTTGAAGGTTGACACCACATTATGAGTTCTCTCACTTTCTTCCTGGAAAGACCAAGGCAATTCATTCTTCTCTCTTCTTCTTCTTAATAATGCTTAGCCCCTCATATACATTTTTCCTCCATTTACCTATCCGGGAATTTGGAAGCAAGCGAAATGGTGAAAGCAAGTGAAGTAAAAGTTGAGAAGTTGGCTGGAAGTGAAAGTGTTAGAAAGTAATAATAGGTTTGGGGAAGTCAATCATGAAGATGAGTAACTCGGCACCATTCACATAGCCGGGTGTTTGTGTCTTGCCAAAGTCGGATTGAGCGATATTCCTAACGGGTCATGGTATGTGCATCAAGGGCTTGATGCATCTCAAGAAATTGATGATTGGTAATATCCTAGGCTTCGGTTATTGTGCACCTCTGTCCATGCATCCCAAAAAGTAAAGTAAAAAGAAAAAGTGTGAAATAGGCAAAGCTTATTGGTGGAAGATGTTGCAAGTCAAAGTGCAAGTGAAGTTCATCCTTTTCCCGGATTCTAGCACCACATTACCTTACATACATCCCTACCCTACACGTTTCTTGACCTTTCTTTTGGGAAGCCCTTGAGACCTTGAGCTTGTTGATTGACTTAGTGGTTTAAACTTGATTATACATTATTAATTTTGATAATTATGACTTATTATGCATTCTATGATTTTATGCAAAGATGAACAACTTTTCTATATTTATAAAATGTTTTGATCATATTTTGATTTTAAATTCCATGAAGTATTCTCTTAGAGTGATCTATGATTGTAGCACACCATAAAATATTTTTGAAAGACTTTTTCATTGATTTTCTTGACTTATAATCCATTCTCTCTTGTCTTTTATATGCGGAACTTGCTTGGGGACAAGCAAGGGCTAAGTATGGGGTATTTTGATAGCATGAATTATAATCTATATTTTGGGGTTTGTTTGGACGTTTTATCTTTCATAATCTGCATGTTTGTATGTATAATATGTGATTATATCACCATTTCATCTACTTTGCGGGAATCGAGGTCTACACCTAGTTTTGTTGTAATCGTAGGTACAATGGCACGTTTTGCATCAAAAAGGAGCAAAAGGACCTATAGAGTCATTGGAGCTACATTCAGGAACAGAAGGAACCATCCAGGAAGCATAGCCATGGATTTGAGATTCACTTTGGACCAGATTTGAGAGATTTCACATTCAGTTGTGACTCACCTCGGTTGACCACAGATTCACCTCGACCGAGGTGATCCACAGAAGTCGACTCGACCGAGGCGAACACCTGGGACGCGGCGAGAATATTTTATTCTTGGCTGAGATATTTTATCTTTGGAAAGAGATCTTATATTTTTGGGCTTGGCTCCTGGAAGGAAGAAGATATACTAGATCTTATATTTTACCTATTTTTATGGGAAGAGATCTTTCTAAGATATATTATCTTTGGAGGGTTATTTTCCTATAAAAAGGGTTGGATTTCCACAAATCCGACATCCGCTATCACCTTGTTTACACCTAATACACCGCAGCAGCCATACCCCAATTGGGAGATTTGAAGAACCTTTTTGAAGTTTTAAGGAAGGTTGAAGATTATAGCTTTTATAGCTTTTGAAGGGTTTTGTAAGATTGTCTTAGACTCCCTTCCTTGTTGTTTGCCTTGTTGGATTTCTATCCAAGGAACGCTTTTGTTGTGATATTTGATTCAGTTATTGAAGTCTTTTCATTAAATTCTTCTTGTTCGAATATTCACCTTCTTCCCATATATTTGATTATTGCTTTCATGATGATGAGTGGCTAATTTCCTTGTGTGATTCTAGGGTGATTGGCTGAAGGTTATGGGAAAAACAATGATAGAATAATCTTAGATTCCAGTAGGATCTTGAAAGTTCGAGTCTTTAACCTTAACCCTAAGCATCTCGCTCAGTCGATGAACATCTCGGCCGGGGTGGAATTCTTCTGACCGAGGTGACTTATCTGATCCGAAACTGAGAGTTAAGTGTTAGAGTTTGCCAAATCCTATTCTTATTACACCTTTCTTGGTCCAATGCAAGCTTAGGATGAGACTTACCCGGTAATTCCTTAGTTTGTTTACCTAAGATCATAAGTGTAGGTAATAAAGGTTTATCCTTTATTGGGGTTTGAGTGCGCTTTCATACCTTCTTTGTGAGTTAGCCTGAGACTTACCCGGTAAAGGTTGATTCTATTCCCTTAGATGGTGTGTTAGTTTGAGGTTATAGTTCTTTATCTTGATTCCTTGAGACTTACCCGGTAATAGGAGTTAAAGTTTGGGATTAGTGAGTAGTGAGACTTACCCGGTGATCTATTCCACTTTAGAAACACCTTCCCTATGCAAAAACCTCAGCTTTGTCCGCTTATCTTTAGATCTTGAGTTGGAACCACAACTAGATGCTTTAATCCCTAGAATTGCATGTTTGCTTTATTGACTTCTATATCATCTTTGATTGTTTGATCACCTCTTGTGGTTAGTATTTACATAAGCATACCGTAATTGGACTTTGTTTCACTAAGTCCCTGTGATCGACCCCTGGAATTCCTTGCTTTTTACTACGATTGACCCGTACACTGCGGGTTCGCATCCTTGTTTTAAGCATACGTCTAGGGTTATAAATTTAAAGCTTGCACACACCGTTTGGAGCGAACACTAGCCCACCGTATCTTCAGCGAGACCCTTCTGACGCGTACTGAGACGCCCCAGAACGTTAGACAGGGAGAGCTGCTCAGTTTGTTCTGCATGGTTACTGGTGGACTGCTTGACTTTGGAGGCATGTTGGCTGAGGACTTGCACCGGATCAAGGGCAAGTCCAAGGGAGATATATGTTGTGGAGGACTTGTGACTCATATAGAGAGTTACATTGGTTTGGATATGAGTGCTTGTACAGTGGTGGCGGCTGCAAAGCCACTAGGACTTCAAGAGATGGTCACGAGGAGGATTCTAGTTCCTCGTGGACTCACTACACCGTACGTGGCTATGCCTTGGGAGCAAACTGCCCCTCAGGGTATCCTATGGTCGGCGCAGTTCACTGTCATCGATCCATAGTACTGGTCATCTGCTTGGCTTCCATACATACAAGATGCCCGGGATGCCGACGTTGTAGCTGAGGAGGAGGAGTATGATGATGGAGCTGCCATGGAGACCGATACGGATACCGGTGGTCCGAGTGTTCCGGTTGTCGACCTAGATGATGAGGCAACAGAGGAGGAGGCAACAACACCACCACAACCAGCTAGGTGTAGGCTCCGCAGACAGGGAGACCCAATAGCTCATCGATGGATTGATGAGCTGACTGACCAGGTGATCGAATCCCATCGACGGGTGTTTGTGTCTTGCCAAAGTCGGATTTTTCATTGATCTTTTTGACTTATAATCCATTCTTTCCTTTATCTAATATTCGGAACTTGCTTGGGGACAAGCAAGGGACAAGTATGGGGTATTTTGATAGCATGTATTATAGTCTATGCTTTGAGACCGGTTTAGACGTTTTATCTTCATAAATCTGCATGTATAAATGTATATTCTGCGATTATATTGTTGTTTTACCCACCTTTGCGGGAATCGAGGTCTACACCTAGTTTCGTTGTAAATGTAGGTAAAATGGCACGTTTTGGACTAAAAAGGAGCTAAGGAAGCTGTTAGCATGAAATATTCTGATATTTTAGGCACGTTTTCTAGATGTATTTCATCCATATTAGTGTTCATTGATAAAGCATTGAAGCAATTGTGAGCTAGTTTGTCTATATTGTCGATATAGAGGTCTACATAAGCTTTGTGTTGATTGTAGGCGAATAAGAGCTAAAACTGAACGAATTAAGAGAGGATGGAGATGGATTGAGCACATCCAAGGATTGAGCACATCCAAGGATTGAGGACACCACAAAGAAGCTAAGGAAGATGCTAGGATGAAGAATGGCACAAAACAAAGGGAATTACGAGCAACCTATGCTTCCACGCTCTAAAATACGGCCGTAATGAAGTCCACACTCTAAACCACGGCCGTGGAACTTGGCAACATGAGCGTGGAGCATTCCAGAGAGTTACACGGTATAAAGTACGGTCGTGGAAGTTTTGAAGAACCGTAATCCAATTCCACGCTCTAAACCACGGGCGTGGAATCCCATATAACCGTGATTTAGGCAATCTTTTGACGAATAAAATATAGACACATTGTCTACATACATGGGCCAGACACTTATTCGATCTTTCCCTATAAAAGGACTGAAGTAGGGAGATTTCGGGACCTTCACTTACGCTTGTTTTCATGTGCCTAGGGTTCCATCGGACGTGTGAAGGATTGCCATTTTCGCAACGGAGATTTGCGAAGGCTTGGAGATTTGGAAGTTGCGCTTTGTCCTTAGGTTTGATTAGAAGATGGATAGACATCCCGTTCTTCGTTCTTATCAAGGATTGTGATTTGTTTGTGTTATTCCAAATCTGATATACATCATTACCTTTGTTTGTGGATTTGAGATTGATTTGATGTTTATTGAAGGTTTTCGAAGGTTTTCATCTTTCATTCTTCTAAATCTTGAATTTGATATCATAATGATTGTTGTTGGCTAAAACCCTTTAGCAATTCTAAGGTGAAGGGTTGATAGTTGTGGCTTAGATGATGATAGATCGATCGTAAACAGATTGGACCCTGAGAGTTAGAGAGATTCGCCGACGAGCCAGAATCACGGCCTGTTCTTGAGGTTCCACGGCCGTGGAACTCAAGATCCACCCGTAATTTGTGTTGATTTACGAACCTTGCTTTTACATTAATCCAAAGTTAAAGATTTGCTTTAACTTAGTCTTGGCTTGCCTTTTCTAGGTAGTAGTGAAGCCTCAACAACCTCTACTTTGATTTTGAGTGTCACAACCTTAATCGGTTTAGTTAGTCTTGATCCTTGGGTTACAAGTTTGGGTATTTGATATTAATTCTTGTCTTTAGATCCTTTCTATACTGAAGCCTCAACAACCTTTATAGAGAGTATTTCTAGATAAGTCATATAAAGCCTTGGAACTTCACCGTACATTGCTTTGCATTAGCATACCTTTGCAACTCTTAACTCTGTCCTTAGTTCTTTAGTATATCTTGAATCGATTGCCACAACTGGATTCCTGGATCTTTAGGGTTGCTGTTTTCCCTAATATTTGCAAAGCTTATTACCTTTACTTGCTTGATAATCTATAACTGGATTTAACCCCCCAAATCCCTGTGTTCGATACTCTGGAATTCTAACTTAAATACGTCGATCCTTACACTGCGGGTTCGCTTGCTTGATTTCTAGTTTTATAAATTTAAGACTTATTTTCACGCACGCTAAGTGGCGAACAAGTTTTTGGCGCCGTTGCCGGGGATTTGGTCTAGGCCGAATACGGTTATCGGTTGTCAAGCTTGGGAGCTTTTCCCTTGTTATTTGATTTCTCTTTCGAGTGTATGCGCAGGTCTAGGAACAACGAAGACCTCTTACCTCTCGATCAAGAGCTTGAGAGGACTTTGAGGAGAAAGCTCAAGGAAAGAAAGATGGCTGAAGAAAGAGAACGCGATTACCAAACGGAGTTAGCGGAATCCGAAGCTCAACTTCGATGGAGCGAGAAAACTCACAAGGAAGAATCGGAACGTCATCAAACAAAGGTTGATGATCTAACGGACATGATGTTTCAAATGAGGCTGGAAACAAACGACCTCAAGAAGAAAAAGAGAAGAAGGAGACCGGGAAGATCGGTTAGAACCAACTCATCCAGTGAGGATAGCGACTCTTCCATGCCACCGCTAGAGGACATTGATCCAACGATCAATGTGAACCCGTTTGTTCCACGAGCGGCCGCCAATCCCCAGCTGGAGGTGCGAGAGTCGATCGTGTGGATGAGGAGCCAAGAACTCTTGGCCAAAGGATGGATCCAACGCAACAACCACGCCGTTTGGGTGTGAACTTTGATGGTGATGATGCACAAGGGTTTAGCTTCAACCCGCAAGTTATTACCATTGTCCGTCAAAATCAATTTGGGGGAACAAGCGCTGAATCTCCACATCAACATCTACAAAATTTTGAGATCATGATGGAGACAATGAAGCCAAAGAATGCAACTACCAACAGTTATAAACTCAAGCCTTTCTTCTTCTCCTTGAAAGGGAAAGCATTGTCTTGGTATCAAGCTCTTCCAAGTGGGAAACTCGACACATGGGAGGATCTTTCTTCAGAATTCCTCACTAAGTTCTTTCCTCCATCCAAGACGGCGGAGTTGAGAGGTAAGATTAATGCATTTTCTATGAGATCTAACGAAAGTTTGTTTCAATCTTGGGAAAGATTTCAGGATTTGCTATTGGATTGCCCACATCATGGCATATCCAAATTGGCACTATTGGAGATATACTATAAGGGGCTGGATGTGGAAATACAATTCAAGCTCCAATCCCTTTCATGTGGTACATTCATGGACATGAGGGAAGATGACGCTTGGGACTTCATTGAGAAGCAAGCGCGGGTAATTGAGAAGTATTCTCACCAGAAAGTAGTGGTGAATCATGTGGAACAAGGAGCAAAGCTATCACAAGCAGCTCAAACTCAAATCTTTTCTCTCAATACGGAGATTAAAGAATTGAAGGAAGGCATCAAAACCAACTTTCCAAAGCAAAAGGAACAAGATGTGGGTTATTTGGGCAACAACAATAACCACAACGGAAATGAGAATACAAACCGCAACAGGCCGAACAACAGCCGGAATAATTGGAACAACAACAACAACAAGTGGAACAACAATTGGAACAACAATAGGGGTTCAAACAACAAAAATTGGCGTCCCAACCAACAAAATTCCGGTAATTCTTATTCCAATTCAGGAAATTCACTAACTCCACCTTCCTCTTCTTCCACTCCTTTGAAAAGTCAGGGGCAAACATCTAATGGTGGAAGTACTTCGGGGAAAGAGAAGCCCGATCCCATGTTGGAAACAATTTTGGGCAAGCTTCAAGGATTGGAGTGTCATATCATCAAGGTTGATGATCACATAACTAAGGTTGATAAAGCCCAAAAGGTTTTAGAGAACCAAATGTTTAGCCATGCGGAGGAAGTTCCTAGAAATCAAGGAAAACTTCCAGGAAAAACGGAGGACAAGCCAAAGGGAAGGGTGATGGCAATCACAACTAGGAGCGGAGTAACAACTACCGACCCGCAGCCTAAGTTTGAAGAAGTTCCCGTTGAGAAGGAGAAAGAAAAGGGGAAGGAGAAGGAAGATGTCTACGTTCCTCCTCCAGCTTTCAAACCTCCCCTACCATTCCCGTAATCTAGATCAAGAGCGCGTCTAGACAAGCAATTCGGTAAGTTTATTGAACTCATGAGCAAACTGCATATTAATATACCTTTCATTGATGCAATTGTAGGTATGCCAGCTTATGGAAAGTTCCTAAAGGAGATCCTCTCTAACAAGAGAAAATTAGAGAATATTGGAGAGGTCAAGATGAGTTCGGATTCATCGGATCTCATCAAGACAATGAAGGAGAAGATGCCCCCAAAGCTGAACGATCCGGGGTCATTTTGTATTCCCATAGGAGTGGGAGATGTCACATATGATGCATTATGTGATTTAGGAGCAAGCGTGAGCATCATTCCGCTTGCCTTATGCAGGAAGATCAGTTTAGGCGAACCTAAACCGGTGAAGATGACGTTATACATGACGGATCGATCTATAACTCGTCCCATCGGTATAGTTGAAGACATCCCGGTCAAGCTTGGTATGTTCTATGTTCCTATAGACTTTGTTGTGCTTGACATTCCTGCAGATAGTCCGGTCCCGATCATACTCGGAAGACCATTTCTTGCAACATCCGGTTGCATAGTTGATTGCAAGAATGCTAGACTCGGCTTCGACATAGGAGAAGAAAAGGTAGAGTTCGTTCTCTCTACTTTGCTGAAGGAGCTAGTTTTCGATGAGGATATATTCAACATCCATGACGAACAGCTATCTAGAGAAGAGGTAAGTTCAATTCTCTTCAAAGACCCCTTACAAAAAGTTATTTCTATGAGCATTATGGATGCAGGGGAAGAAGAGGAACGTAATAAGGAAGTAGAAGCTCTAGAAAAGCAAAAAGAAGTGTATGAAGAAGAATATGAGAAACTCTACGATGGGTCAGAAAACGTCAAAAATCACGGCCAGTCTTGCTATTCCACGGCCGTGGAATCTACCAACATGACCGTAATTAGCTATTCAGAGGACTCCAGTAAGTTACACGGCCAAAACCACGGCCGTGGAACAAACGAAGGTCCCGTAATTGACTTCCACGCCCAAAACCACGGCCGTGGAGGGAACAGAGTAGCCGTAATTTTGGGTGAATCTGAAGGAGATTGTATCTTCTCCTCCACTTCTCTTGACTCTTCTCTAGCACCTTCTACATCCTTAGACACTTCTAAGGAAGCATCGGATACTCCTCAAGAGACATTAGAGACTCCGATAGTGATGAAATTGAAGCCACTTCCTACACATCTAAGGTACGCATTTCTAGGATCTAATTCTACCTTTCCGGTAATAGTTAGTTCCGATTTGAGTATTGATGAACACAGTAACTCATGGTTGTTCTTAAGAAACATAGGAAAGCCCTAGGGTATACTATAGAGGATCTAGTAGGAATCAAACCTTCACTATGCATGCATAAGATCCTAATGGAAGAAGACTTTAGAACTTCGCGACAACCTCAAAGGCGGTTAAACCCGACCATGAAGGAGGTTGTCAAGAAGGAAATTTTTAAACTACTCGATGCAGGTATCATCTACCCTATCTCCGATAGGAAGTGGGTGAGTCCCGTACAGGTGGTTCCAAAGAAGGGAGGAATGACGGTCATCACCAATAAAAACAATGAACTCATTCCCACACGAACCGTAACCGGATGGAGGATGTGCATAGATTACATGAAGCTAAACAACGCAACAAGGAAGGATAACTTCCCACTACCCTTCATCGATTAAATGCTTGAGAGGTTAGCACAACACTCAAACTTTTGCTATCTTGACGGTTATAGTGGTTTCTTTCAGATCCCGATACATCCGGACGATCAAGAGAAGACCACATTCACGTGTCCGTGGGGAACGTTTGCGTATAGGAGGATGCCGTTTGGGCTTTGCAACGCCCCAGCCACCTTTCAAAGATGCATGATGGCTATCTTTTTGGAGTACATAGAGGAGATCATGGAGGTCTTCATGGATGATTTCTCCGTTTATGGTTCTTCTTTTGATAATTATCTTTCTAACCTTGCTCTTGTGTTACAAAGGTGTGAAGACACTAACCTAGTTCTTAATTGGGAGAAGTGTCAATTTATGGTGAAAGAGGGTATTATATTAGGACACTTAATCTCTAGTAGAGGGATTGAGGTGGATAAGGCTAAGATAGAGACAATAGAAAAGCTTCCTCTCCCAACTTCGGTGAAAGGGATAAGAAGTTTTCTAGAACATGCTGGATTTTATAGGCGTTTCATAAATGATTTTTCCAAGATATCAAAACCGCTCACTAATTTATTAATGAAGGATGCAGTTTTTGATTTCTCGCAGGAATGCTTAGATGCGTTTAATATGATTCGGGAAGCTCTAATCTCAGCCCCGATTATCCAACCTCCGTGTAATATCCGGAAATTTTATTCCGTATATTTCCGTTATAAACTCGATCTCAATCAGTTTAGGCATATCCGTCTAATTAGTTAGACATACTATCATAAGATTTATCATTTTATGTAGATTCCTTCACATAAAATGATAGAATCTTTTAAATAATTTATCATTTTATGCAAACTACTTCCGCATAAAATGATAGAAATATTAACCGAGCTTAATCTATAATAAAACCCATATCCGTCTTGTCCGTATATTTAGGTGTCAGAAACTCGTCCAGCCAGAATATCACTAATTTAAGCAGCCTAGTTTAGCCCATCAATACTCTATAATTCAGCCTACTGCTGCCTTGCTCCTATGCGGCCCAGCTTGCCAGCCTTCAGCCAGTTCAGCCTAGCGGCAGCACAACTCCAACGCCAACAGCCCAGTCCAGCATTGCCAGCTCGAGTCCAGCCCAACGCACTCCAGTTCAGCGTCCATTCCAGCCAGAAGGGTTGCCGTCTTACTCCTCCAGCTCAGCAACGTTTCCTTCCTTTGATCTTCTACATAATTGCTGTATTAATTAGGAAGGAGATCTGTAACCGCCTAATTCCACGCCAGAAGACCGCTGCTGATCGCCTTCCTTATGCGCTGCTCACCTTCCTTCGCCTTTGCGTCCAGATTAATCTACAGAAGCACGACTTCATTTCTTGCCCACAGCCACATCCGTTGTTTCCGTCTCTTCTGTCTACGATTTTCAACAGCAAACAAGTTCCTTTTCTTCTGCACTGCGTCCAGATCGGCTGCACCTTCGACCTGCTGCACGCCTTCATCGAACCACTAGGCTCCAATCTGCTGCAGATTTCGATCCTGGTAAGCAGCCTTCATATGGTTCCACCCATCTCTCCTCATGCGTTTAACACTAACCTTTCCCTCCTTAAAAATCTGTACAACAGCCGTAACAACTTCATCTTCTGAGATCCACGCCGGACTCGTCTTTGGGAGATCAACAGCACACAATACCTTCACTGTTGCGGGTAAGGAATCCACTCCGTGCTGCTCCTGTTTATGAGATTAGAACCTAAAATATGTTTGTGTATCGATTCTTTAGGATTGGATTTTTTGTGTTGTGGTAGTTCGGACTTGAACATGGGTTAGGTTGACTGCGTGTAGTTGCTGAGTGTATAGACATAAGGGTAGGAACAAAAGACTGTTGTAATTATGAACAATAGAAATAAGGGGCTGCTGTAAATTCATTTTATTCTTTCAGCTTTTAGGTTATAAACAGCCTATCTTGTCGATCAATTATTAAACGTTTAGATAAAGATCCACCGTTGAATTTTGGATATGTTGTATATGGATATATGTAGTTTATCATATTAAAATTTGGGAAGAAATGAACGGTCGGATTGAAAGTTATGAGCTCCCGAAGTTAGGTAGTTGAGCAGTTTTGGTAAACTTAAGTTTTGGCTAAGTATAGGGATTTTGAGTGAAGTAGCCAACTTTGTGAATTATTATAAAATTAATGGCTGAACAGTTTAGAGAAATTTTTCCTCCTAAGGTTAGATAGAGCCTCATAGATGATCTAGAGATTTAATTCGGAATTATTATAAGCTGTTAAGAATTTTATATTTAGAGCCGAAGTTAAACCTTTACGATTCTTCCGGAAAATAGAAACATAGGAAAAATGTCAGTTTGGAACCAAATAAAATTTTAGGAGTTAGAAAATAATTTTAGAACCTCAAATAGGAATTTAGACATGAATTTTAGGGTTTTCGAGAAAATCGGAACCAAGGGTAAAATGGTCATTTTACCCTAAACTAATACTGTAACTAGTATGTCTTAATACCTTATTCGATCTTAGAAGTTTTAGACTTCTATCTACGTGAGAGTGTGCTAATACACTTATCGCCTTTGGCAGGAAACTGAGTTGCTACAGTTTACAGAACGAGTGGTTTAAAAAGAGTCGAGCGTTATAACAGGTAAGTCCTTTGGGCTTACTTAGCTGACTGCTAAATATGAGTATAAATGATGATGGTGGTGTGTGATTGAAATGTTTAGAGAGATAGGTTGTGATATATAATTACCGACCTATATTTTGGCCTAAGAGTAACGGGCGGTGGCATTGTGCTCAGTAGCTGGCTGGCGCTGGGGGTTTCTTTCGGGACTAGTCCATACATGGTTTGTAGTGATGCTAACAATGGAAGTCAGCTAGACCTACACCAGTTGGATAAGAAACGGAGGCGAGAACTAATAATAATTCTCGTGCCACAACTTAAATTGAATAATGTGAATCACTTAAATAATAGATAATAATTGGTTGAGTGCCAGCATGATGTTTGTTTATTTTTGTTTCTGCTTGTGTTTGTGCTGTTATCATTTTTGCTTATATTTGGATAGTTAGCTAACTGTTGATATGTTGTTTAGACTTGACACAGGTTAGAGCAGATGCCGAGTGATCCAGATGGTAGTGGTCAGTCGGGGTGTCGTACTTTAGGACGTTTTACAGTTTCTGCATTTGTGGGTTTTACAGTTGAACATTGTTTCCTTTCGTACTTTGGTATATTCCGTTTTCCGGCTGTAGTCGATCTGGTCACATTCATGCATTATTAAGAACTATTTTATGATTTCTGATTTTTCATATCTGTGCCTTGTTGTAAGATCTCGTTAAGTTGTTGTCAAACTACGGTCGGGACCCACTGTGCGGTCCTAACCAGTAACTCCCTAAGTTATAAAATTTGGGGTGTTACAACATGGTATCAGAGCTCTAGGTTGGCAACAATGGCACTTGAATCTTCTAAAAAGGTCATATAAGTAAATAAACAGAACCCGAAAAGGGTCTGAGTTTTCCAAAGAGAATTTTGGTTTTAAAATGCATACAGAGTCGGGTTGGGATAGAAAGTACGGATGACCACCACTACATCTGCGGATCTCGGTAATCTTAGAATAATTATAGACTTGTACTGTTATGATAGATTAGCTAGTTTATAACTGTAGTTATTACTATTCGTGCAGATGGCACGTACTAGGGCTGCACAAGTGACTGGCCGAGGTAGGGGTCGTCCCCCCCTTCCCCCAGTCAGACAGGATCGAGCTGATAGCACCCCTGCTGTTAGAGGGCGTGGTCGTGGGGGTAGACCTCCACTAGGGAGAGGTCGAGGATGAGTTCCTCGAGAGGACCCACCTGCAGCAAGCATACTAGAGGCTGCTGTAGAAGAAGTAGCTGAGAGTGTAGGCCCCGAGGTCAGGCCTGAGACGCCGCTAGGTCTGGAGCGCAAGGAGCACGTTCTATTGAGTCAGGACGTGTTTCTATTGGAGCATCTGAGTACAGTGAGTTTAGAGCCTATGTTGAGTGCAGGGAGGAAGCTGCCAGAGTTGAGAGGCTTACTCAGATACCACCGGTGGTACCGGCTAGGTCAGCTCAGGTGACACAGGGAGTGTCTCAGGTGCCGGTTGTATTTGAGAGGAGGGCTGATGCTGATAGAGCACCTACTGGGTCCAGAGCACCGAGACCGGATGAGTGGTTGAAGGCTTTCAACTCTCAGAAGGTCCCCTCATTCAGCGGAGAGATAGGACTACAGGTGGAGCACTAGATAGGGAAGATTGAGACTGCTTTGGAGGCAATACGTTGCCCCGTGGATTGACAGGTAGATTTGATACAGACCTGTTTCACAGATGATGCCCATTCATGGTGGCGTACCATTCGTGGCCGAGTCACCAGCTGGGAGCAGATGAGGAACATTGTTAGAGACAGGTACTGTCTAGTTTCGCTGCGGAGAGAGAGATTCCAAGATTTCATTGAGGCGGGATTTGAAGATATCCGGATTGCTGCAGCTATAAAGGAATTTCAGAAGGAACTGACCTTGCTTGGACCATCTACACCTCCAGAAGAGCAGCATGTGTACCTTTTCTCCAGGAGGTTGAGAGAGAGTACCCGATCCTACCTGGCCGGATTCCGCTGTGAGACCTTGTCTGATTATCAGGATAGGGCCTCTGCTTATGAGAGAGATAGGCCAGCTTCTAGGAAAGCAGCTCAGTCTAGTGGGCCGGACAAGCGGCAGAGGACAGGACATGCTGGTAGTAGTGCAGCAGTAGCAGGTTATGGTCGAGGACAGACCCAGGGGAGGTCCAGCTACCACTCTACAGTTCGGACTCCCGGTGGAGATCGACAGTGCTTTAACTGTGGTGGCCGTGATCACATCAAGACGGATTGCCCGAAACCACCTATCACTTGCTTCACTTGTGGGAAGCCGGGACATAGAGCTACTTTCCGCCGTCAGGGCAAGGCTTCTTCTCAGCAGGGATCTTCTCCTGCAGGTGCTGAGAGGAGTGTATAGAGACCTCCTCAGTACCGAGCTCCGAGTCAGCAGCAACCACAGTACCGGGCCCCAGGGCATCCTGCTTCATACAGTACGGCACAGGGATCAGGTCGTGGCAGAGGACGTAGTAGTACCACTGACACCAGAGGAGGACCATCGAGAGTGTTTGAGCTGAGGAACACTGAGCAGCCTGCAACACCTGCGACCACAGGTACTATTTGGATCCATGACTTACCTGTGCGCGTTTTATTTGATACGGGTGCCACGCACTCCTTTATATCAGATGCATGTGTAGATAGGTTATCCTTAGCTACAGTAGAGGGTGTACCTTTTGTGGTTGGGTTACCAGATGGGGGTAAGGTTAGAGGATCTCGAGAGATTTATGACTGCCCTATTCACCTGGGAGGCCGGAATTGGTTAGTAAATTTTCTAGTCATGCCCTTAGCACATGAGGACGTGATATTAGGGATAGATTGGATGACTAGACATGGAGCCGTCTTGGATATTGGTAGGAGGACTGTGACTGTCGCCACGGAGGAAGGCCACAGAGTGATATTTCGAGGTTGGGACCTCGGAAAGTCCGGCACAGTTATCAGCGCAGTGAGAGCAGCCAGATTGATAGCACAGGGTTGCGAGGCCTTCTAGTGTTATGCCATGAAGGAGCGCAAGAGCCTGACAGTAGAGGAGATACCAGTCGCATGCGAGTTTGCAGAGGTCTTCAGGGACGACTTACCAGGGCTACCTCCACAGAGGAGTGTGGACTTTAGCATCGAGTTAGAGCCGGGCACGAGACCGATCTCGAAGGCCCCGTACCGCATGGCCCCGATAGAGCTGCTTGAGCTGAAGAAGCAGTTAGAGGAGTTAGCAGAGAAGGGCTTCATACGCCCTAGTGTTTCTCCCTGGGGCGCACCAGTATTGTTTGTGAGGAAGAAGGATGGATCGATGAGAGTGTGTATCAACTACAGGGAGTTGAACAAGGTCACCATCAAGAATAAGTATCCACTGCCTCGCATAGATGATCTGCTGGACCAGCTGCATGGAGTGTCAGTGTTCTCGAGGATAGATTTGAGATCGGGTTATCACCAGCTAAGGGTGAGAGATCAGGACATACCTAAGACGGCATTCCGGACTAGGTATGGTCACTATGAGTTTGTAGTGATGCCATTCGGGCTCACTAATGCGCCAGCAGTATTTATGGAGTTGATGAATGGGATTTTCATCGACTTCCTAGACCAGTTTGTAGTGGTCTTTATTGACGACATTCTAGTTTACTCTAGAAGTCGAGAGGAGCATGCCGGACACTTGAGGACAGTGTTGCAGATTGTACAGGATAGTCAGCTATATGCTAAACTATCCAAGTGTGAGTTCTGGATGTCAGAGGTGGCGTTCCTAGGCCATGTAGTGACTGCTGAGGGGATTAAGGTCGACCCAGCGAAGATTGAGTCAGTGTCCTCTTGGCAACCTCCGAAGAATGTTAAGGAGGTTCGTAGCTTCCTGGGATTAGCAGGTTATTACCGTCGGTTTGTGGAAGGGTTTTCCATGATCGCCCGACCACTTACTTCCCTCCTAAGGAAGACTACTCGGTTCGTCTGGTCTGAGCCGTGTCAGCAGAGTTTTGAGGAGCTGAAGAGGAGATTGACGTCTGCTCCGATCCTAGCACAGCCTGAGGGTACAGAGGACTTTGTAGTGTACAGTGACGCATCCAAGCTGGGCTTGGGGTGTGTCTTGATGCAGAGGGGTAAGGTTATAGCATATGCGTCTTGACAGCTGAAGACGTATGAAGAGAACTACCCCACTCATGATCTGGAGTTAGCAGCAGTAGTGTACGCTAATAACAT
The DNA here is from genome assembly GCA_033239045.1 of Fagopyrum esculentum. Lineage (NCBI taxonomy): Eukaryota > Viridiplantae > Streptophyta > Magnoliopsida > Caryophyllales > Polygonaceae > Fagopyrum > Fagopyrum esculentum. The sequence continues at coordinate 29,603,002 of BSUD01000003.1, forward strand.
CTGGCGTCATTACCTCTATGGAGCGACCTGTCAGATCTTCACAGACCATAAGAGTCTGAAGTACATATTCACTCAGCGGGAGTTGAATAACCGCCAGAGGCGGTGGCTAGAGTTGATCAAGGATTTCGACCTTGAGATTCTTTACTACCCCGGAAAGGCGAATGTAGTTGCTGACGCTTTGAGTCGGAAGACGCCTCGGGAGAAGGCGATAGCTCGGTTGACAGTACAGCCACAATTACAGAGAGACTTAGCTTGGTTGGAGGTAGAGATCCAGTTCCCCGATACAGCTCATCAGTTAGCCACCTTAGAGTTACTTCCTGACCTGTTGGGTGAGATCCGACAGAAGCAGGAGACTTGTCCGATGTTGACCCGGATCCGAGACCGGATGTCACGAGATGAGGCACCTCAGTTCACTATTGGCGCCGATGGAGTGATGAGACGGCAGGATCGTATATGTGTGCCATCAGACATTGATTTGAGACAAAGGATACTAGGTGAGGCTCATGCTACCCCTTACTCCGTACATCCAGGAGCGAGTAAGATGTATAAGGACGTGAGACGTTCCTTCTGGTGGGGTGGTTTGAAGCCCGATGTGGCCCGTTATGTAGCCCAGTGTGCGACCTGTCAACAGGTCAAGATTGAGCATCGTAGATCCAGAGGAGAACTCCACCCACTTCCAGTACCACATTGGAAGTGGGAAGATATTTCTATGGATTTTGTTACCGGGTTGAGGCTCATCTGAGGTTTTGATGCCATTTGGGTAGTGGTAGACCGCCTGACGAAGACCGCACGTTTCATTCCGATTAAGGAAACGTGGCCGGTAAACCGTCTAGCAGAGGAGTTCACCAGACACATTGTGAGACTCCATGGAGTACCGAGGACTATCATCTCCGACAGGGATGGACGTTTTACCTCGAGGTTTTGGCAGCAAGTACAAACTGCTCTGGGGACGAGTCTTCACTTTACCACTGCCTACCACCCACAAACAGACGGTCAGTCCGAGAGGACCATCCAGACCCTAGAGGACATGTTGAGGGCATGTGTGCTAGATTGGGGATAGGTCTGGCCAGATCACCTCCCACTAGTAGAGTTTTCATATAATAACAGCTGGCATGCGTCTATTGTGATGACACCTTATGAGGCTTTGTACGGGCGGAGATGTCGTACACCGCTATGTTGGGATGAGCCTAGCAAGGCTGATGGAGTAGTACCAGATCAGATACAGGACGACATCGCCCGGATTGCCTTAGTCCGGGAGAGGATGTTAGCAGCTCAGAGTCGTCAGAAGTCCTACGCCGACAAAAGGCGTCGACCTTTGGAGTTTAGAGTAGGTGCACAGGTGTGGTTGAGAGTGTCACCTACGAGAGGAGTTAGACGTTTCGGCATTAAGGGGAAGCTGAGTCCCCGGTATGTCGGCCCATTTGAGATCGTAGAGAGAGTCGGAGAGGTTGCCTACCGACTAGCACTGCCACCGAGATTAGAGGGAGTACACCCAGTTTTTCATGTATCTCAGCTGCGAGAGTACATACCGGATCCTAGACACATCATCAGTCATGAGGATCTGATAGTGGAGCCAGACCACACTTTTGTGGAGTATCTAGTAGCCGTCCTAGAGCGTAGCATTAGGCACCTGCGTTCTAAGGAGATACCGATGCTGAGGATTAAGTGGTCTAGACGAGGAGTTGATGAGGCTACCTGGGAAACAGAGGAGAGTATCAGATGTAACTACCCTGAGTTCTTTGCGGAGTTAGCCGCTACCTCAGTACCGACGGGTTAGTACTAAGACGATACCTTATATGACTTCTGTGATTTTACGTTTAAATGATTGTGTATGTTTATGTGCTCGATGACGTGAGTAGTTGCTTGCTAGAAAATAATTCTTGAAGGGAAATGTATAGGGTAGGTACCGTATCCTAAGTTTCGGGACGAAACTTATTTTAAGGGGGTACTGATGTAATATCCGGAAATTTTATTCCGTATATTTCCGTTATAAACTCGATCTCAATCAGTTTAGGCATATCCGTCTAATTAGTTAGACATACTATCATAAGATTTATCATTTTATGTAGATTCCTTCACATAAAATGATAGAATCTTTTAAATAATTTATCATTTTATGCAAACTACATCCGCATAAAATGATAGAAATATTAACCGAGCTTAATCTATAATAAAACCCATATCCGTCTAGTCCGTATATTTAGGTGTCAGAAACTCGTCCAGCCAGAATATCACTAATTTAAGCAGCCTAGTTTAGCCCATCTATACTCTATAATTCAGCCCACTGCTGCCTTGCTCCTATGCGGCCCAGCTTGCCAGCCTTCAGCCAGTTCAGCCCAGCGGCAGCACAGCTCCAACGCCAACAGCCCAGTCCAGCGTTGCCAGCTCGAGTCCAGCCCAACGCACTCCAGTTCAGCGTCCATTCCAGCCAGAAGGGTTGCCGTCTTACTCCTCCAGCTCAACAACGTTTCCTTCCTTTGATCTTCTACATAATTGCTGTATTAATTAGGAAGGAGATCTGTAACCGCCTAATTCCACGCCAGAAGACCGCTGCTGATCGCCGTCCTTATGCGCTGCTCACCTTCCTTCGCCTTTGCGTCCAGATTAATCTATAGAAGCACGACTTCATTTCTTGCCCACAGCCACATCCGTTGTTTCCGTCTCTTCTGTCTACGATTTTCAACAGCAAACAAGTTCCTTTTCTTTTGCACTGCGTCCAGATCGGCTACACCTTCGACCTGCTGCACGCCTTCATCGAACCACTGGGGTCCAATCTGCTGCAGATTTCGATCCTGGTAAGCAGCCTTCATATGGTTCCACCCATCTCTCCTCATGCGTTTAACACTAACCTTTCCCTCCTTAAAAATCTGTACAACAGCCGTAACAACTTCATCTTCTGAGATCCACGCCGGACTCGTCTTTGGGAGATCAACAGCACACAATACCTTCACTGTTGCAGGTAAGGAATCCACTCCGTGCTGCTCCTGTTTATGAGATTAGAACCTAGAATATGTTTGTGTATCGATTCTTTAGGATTGGATTTTTTGTGTTGTGGTAGTTCGGACTTGAACATGGGTTAGGTTGACTGCGTGTAGTTGCTGAGTGTATAGACATAAGGGTAGGAACAAAAGACTGCTGTAATTATGAACAATAGAAATAAGGGGCTGCTGTATATTCATTTTATTCTTTCAGCTTTTAGGTTATAAACAGCCTATCTTGTCGATCAATTATTAAACGTTTGGATAAAGATCCACCGTTGAATTTTGGATATGTTGTGGATGGATATATGTAGTTTAGCATATTAAAATTTGGGAAGAAATGAACGGTCGGATTGAAAGTTATGAGCTCCCGAAGTTAGGTAGTTGAGCAGTTTTGGTAAACTTAAGTTTTGGCTAAGTATAGGGATTTTGAGTGAAGTAGCCAACTTTGTGAATTATTATAAAATTAATGGCTGAACAGTTTAGAGAAATTTTTCCTCCTAAGGTTAGATAGAGCCTCATAGATGATCTATAGATTTAATTCGGAATTATTATAAGCTGTTAAGAATTTTATATTTAGAGCCGAAGTTAAACCTTTACGATTCTTCCGGAAAATAGAAACATAGGAAAAATGTCAGTTTGGAACCAAATAAAATTTTAGGAGTTAGAAAATAATTTTAGAACCTCAAATAGGAATTTAGACATGAATTTTAGGGTTTTCGAGAAAATCGGAACCAAGGGTAAAATGGTCATTTTACCCTAAACTAATACTGTAACTAGTATGTCTTAATACCTTATTCGATCTTAGAAGTTTTAGACTTCTATCTACGTGAGAGTGTGCTAATACACTTATCGCCTTTGGCAGGCAACTGAGTTGCTACAGTTTACAGAACGAGTGGTTTAAAAAGAGTCGAGCGTTATAACAGGTAAGTCCTTTGGGCTTACTTAGCTGACTGCTAAATATGAGTATAAATGATGATGGTGGTGTGTGATTGAAATGTTTAGAGAGATAGGTTGTGATATATAATTACCGACCTATATTTTGGCCTAAGAGTAACGGGCGGTGGCATTCTACTCAGTAGCTGGCTGGCGCTGGGGGTTTCTTTTGGGACTAGTCCATACATGGTTTGTAGTGATGCTACCAATGGAAGTCAGCTAGACCTACACCAGTTGGATAAGGAACGGAGGCGAGAACTAATAATAATTCTCGTGCCACAACTTAAATTGAATAATGTGAATCACTTAAATAATAGATAATAATTGGTTGAGTGCCAGCATGATGTTTGTTTATTTTTGTTTCTGCTTGTGTTTGTGCTGTTATCATTTTTGCTTATATTTGGATAGTTAGCTAACTGTTGATATGTTGTTTAGACTTGACACAAGTTAGAGCAGATGCCGAGTGATCCAGATGGTAGTGGTCAGCCGGGGTGTCGTACTTTAGGACGTTTTACAGTTTCTGCATTTGTGGGTTTTACAGTTGAACATTGTTACCTTTCGTACTTTGGTATATTCCGTTTTCCGGCTGTAGTCGATCTGGTCACATTCATGCATTATTAAGAACTATTTTATGATTTCTGATTTTTCTTATCTGTGCCTTGTTGTAAGATCTCGTTAAGTTGTTGTCAAACTACGGTCGGGACCCACTGTGCGGTCCTAACCAGTAACTCCCTAAGTTATAAAATTTGGGGTGTTACACTCCGGATTTGAATCTTCCCTTTGAGGTTATGTGTGACGCAAGTGACGTAGCCATAGGAGCTGTGGTTGGGCAAAGAAAGGAAGGACGAACCCATGCCATTTACTACGCTAGCAACACGCTAGATGAAGCACAACTCAACTACGCCACTACCGAAAAGGAATTTTTAGCAATTGTATATGCATTTGAAAAGTTTCACTCTTATCTTGTAGGTGCTAAGGTGATTGTTTACATGGATCATGCTGCGATCCGGTATTTCGCTTGCGAAGAAGGATGCGAAACCAAGGCTGATTAGATGGATTCTTCTCCTACAAGAATTCGATCTAGAGATCCGTGACAAGAAGGGTTCGGAAAATTCTGTTGCGGATCATTTGAGTCGTCTACCACATCTAGAAGAAGACCATCTACCTATAGATGACTCCTTTCCGGACGAGCACTTACACATCATAGAGGAGTGCATCGACGTGATCACAAAAGGTAATGAACCATGGTTTGCGGATTTTGTTAACTATTTGGTTTGCCAGGAATTACCACCCGGATTATCCTACGCACAAAGAAAGAAGTTCTTTAAGGATTTTCAGGAATACTTTTGGAACGAACCTCTCCTCTTTAAGAGAGGTCCGGACGGCATCATTCGGCGATGTGTACCGGAAGATGAAATGCAAAGTGTCATCCGTCATTGTCATTCACTTCCTTGTGGAGGACACGCTAGTTCGAACAAGACTAGCGCTAAGGTATTGCAATCTGGATTCTTTTGGCCTACTCTATTTAAAGATGTGCAAACCTTTGTTTCCTGTTGCGATGCTTGTCAAAGAACAGGGAACATATCTAGGAGGAACGAGATGCCTCTTAACAACATCCAAGAGGTGGAGATCTTTGACATTTGGGGAGTAGACTTCATGGGACATTTCCCATCATCTTGTGAAAACCAATACATACTTTTAGCGGTGGATTATGTTTCGAGATGGGTTGAAGCATTTTGCCTCTCCCACCAATGATGCCATGGTAGTGGTTAAGTTCTTTAACAAGACCATCTTCCCACGATTTGGGACACCACGGACCATTATTAGTGATGGAGGTTCTCACTTCATTGCCCGACGTTTTGAAGCTCTTTTAGCTAAGTATGGGGTGACTCACAAGATCGCCACCCCTTATCATCCACAAACTAGTGGACAAGTAGAGATCTCAAACCGGGAGATTAAAGGGATCCTAGAGAAGACGGTTTCAAGGACAAGGAAGGATTGGTCTTTGAAGCTAGATGATGCGTTATGGGCATACCGGACTGCATATAAGACTCCCATCGGAATAACACCATACAACCTTGTGTATGGGAAGTCTTGTCACTTGCCGGTGGAGTTGGAGCACAAGGCGTATTGGACAATAAAGTGGTTGAACTTCAGCATGAAGGAAGCGGGAGAGAAGCGTCTCTTAGACCTTAATGAGATTGAAGAACTCTGCTTGAACGCCTACGAAAACGCCAAGATCTATAAAGAAAGAGCCAAGCGTTGGTCTGATAAGCATATCATCCCAAAGGACCTCAAAGAAGGATATCAAGTTCTCCTCTTCAATTCAAGGCTTCACCTCTTTCCAAGTAAGCTTAAATCTCGTTGGACTGGACCTTATCTTATCAAACATGTTTTTCCCCATGGTGCAGTTGAAGTATGGGGTGAAAAGGGCGGAAGCATTAAGGTGAACGGTCAACGACTCAAGAAGTATTCACCGGAACTCCAAGCTGAAGAGTTCGCGCCCACCGCACTCAAATAAGTGCGAATATGGTCTAGCTACGGACCTTAAACAAGCGCTTCTTGGGAGGCAACCCAAGGTATTGCACTTACGTTTTTGTTTTTGATTCATAGAGTAGAATAGTATAGACGTTTTTGTTTTATTTTGCCTTCGATGCCTTCCGGTATGTTCTTGTATTTGGATGTAGGATCAGTGGAAAAGAAAGAGAGAAGGAAAGGTTTGAAGAAAATTTACGAAACTTGGACTTTGGCACATTACAGAGAGTTCCACGGCCAAAACCATGGCCGTGATAGCTACAGTGACCATAATTTGCAAAAGCCTGAGAAAAATCACCAAAACCACGGTTCCGTACATTTCCACGGCCGTGGAACCCCCGAGTGACCGTAATTTTCGAAAAAATTTACGGCCACTATAAAAACCTCGTTTCTTCACAAAACACACCAAAACCCCCAATTCCACGCCCAAGAACGCCGAAATCTTCCCCCACCCTCAAATTCCAGTTCGTTAATCGTTTCGAACGATTCTTTAGCCAAAACTGAAGCAAATCCAATCACCTACAAGCTCCAAGCAACGATTCGAGCGGCAAATCACCGGAGAAGGCAGAATTCGGATTTTAAAATCAGAAAACCTAGGTTTTTCACCTCTTCTCTTACTTTGTCGATTTGTATCAATATTTGCAAGAAATTTTAGGAGAACTGATTGAAATTGGATTGGAATTAGTCTAGGGCTGCTTGCTGTTTAATTTGGTGAAAATCTGCTGAGTTTTGAGAATTTTCGAACCGAAACACGGTCTCTGGACATTCCACGGCCGTGGAAACTGAAGAACCGACCGTGGTTTTGAACAGTAATGGATTTTGTGAGAAGAATGTCGAATAGGAACAAGAAAAGGAAGGGTGATAGTCCCTTCTCTTCTCAGGCACCTCCTAGTGAACCACCATCACCCCCACCACCTAGAATTCCTAGAATCCACAATGATTACCTTGATGCCTTAGATAGGATCAAGAAGCGAGCGGTCATAGGACCTAGATATTTGTTGCTTGAGGAGCTAGAGCCACTAAATGTGGTTAACGACATTACTTGGTTATTAGATAGATCCGGGTTGATCGTCTTCTCCGCTATTTGGGAAAACGCATATGAGGAGATCACTAGGGAGTTTGTGACCTCCTTCGAGCATAGTCATGTAGACCGTACAATATCATTCAGGCTGATGGAGGAGAACTATGAGTTCTCGATTGTTGAGTTCGGGACCTTCTTTAGGTTCCATGAGACCTTCAATGGTCGCTTCCCTAGTGGCGTGTACGCCAAGGATATTTGGGAAGACATAGCTATGGTATACGCCAGCGAGGACAGCTGGCAACCAGCTGATACCAAGGCTAAGTTGATTTATCACTTAGCCTTGAAGATTGCTCACCGGGTGCTTTCTGAGTGTCTCTTTCCTAGGACGGAGACACCTCAGAAGATCAAGACAGATGAGCTCTATTTGTTGTATTGCATGATGCACGGAAGGCAGGCTGACTGTGCCACCCTCTTAGCTTCTACTATGAGTAAGCTAAAGAACAAGAGGGCTGGCAATATAGGATATGGTGGGATGGTCACCCACATTGCTAGGCAGCTGGGGATCGACTTTTCTACATGCACCAGGATAGCTACTAGACCTCTAGGACTTCAGAGCCTCATGACTAGAGGCATTATCTTTCCTAGACATAGAGGTCCACCTACAACTACCATGCCTTGGGAGGATAGAGGAGGTAGAGGAGTAGCATGGCTCCCCGAGTATCCATTATGGCCGGACGCCATAACTGGAAAGAGACGTTCGCTGCCCTGCATGCGAACAGACTAGTAGCCCCTCGTTACGTCCCACCTGAGCCACCGGTTGTAGATGAGGAGGAGATGAGAGGGGATGATGAGTTTGAGGGAGGAGGAGATGAGCATGATTTTGGTACCTTTCCGGATCATCCGGACGCAATTCCTGACCTTCCTAGACACTCTCCCCGCCGCGCTAGAGCTTCTGGTTCTTCCTCTCGCCGTGCTAGTGTGAGCGAGAGACCGACATGGATAGCGGATCCTCCTGCATGGTATAGCACCCAGCCGGAGTGGATGAAAGCTCCTCCAGTTTGGCATGCCCAACCACCACCTGCACCAGTACCGTCAGACGCACCAGCATGGTATAGCCAGCCGCCGGGATGGTATGAGCAGCTGCCGGAGTGGGCCACCGACCTTTCCAGTAGGGTCGGAGCCTTGGAGATCCGTGCAGATGCTAGGGATGCACGAGCCGACGCGCATCATCGCATGATGATAGATATATACCGCCAGCAGTTTGGGCGGTACTATGATCCCGGCTTCTTCCCGTTTCCACCACCACTGGCACCTCAGTGATGACCTTGGACGATCTACCGCTTTAGCCGCTCCACCACCGTCTTGTGAGTTCTTTTTCTTTCTTTCTTTTCTTTATTTTTTCTTTTTGAACATTAGGGACAATGTTTGTCTCAAGTATGGGGTGGGGTGTGACTATTCGTTTGTAATAACTCTACTCACTTTGCTTGCTTTGATTGAGAACACCTTGCATGTTTCATTCCATTATTACACGTTTCATTATCGCATTGCATGAAAAAGCTTTTGAAAAACCCAAAAAAATCGAAAAATTTTGAAAATTTTGTGCTTCTAAGGATAGAGATGACTTCTATGATAATCACTACTCGTGAATTGAGTTTTGATGACAATCGCATGCTTAAACAAATAGTGAATTGAAAAGAAATTGAATGAGTTAATTGTTCCTCTTTTGCAAGTTTCATAATGTGAAGAATGTTACCTAAATCATATTGAGAAATCAAAGTTGAAATCACATGATAAGTTTTTATACTTCTTGTTGAAATGATTAAGGCAATTCGATTTTCTTTCTTCTTTCTATGATCATTTAGCCCCTCAATGAAATAATGGCCTCCTTTACCTATCCGGGAATTTGGAGGAGTTGATATTTGGCATGTTTGATGTGGGAGGGTCATGAAAGCAAAATTTTGCATTCAAAGAATAGAAAGAATTTATAGGTTTGGGGAAGTCAATCATGACGATGAGTAACTCGGCACCATTCACATGGCCGGGTGTTTGTGTCTTGCCAAAGTCGGATTGAGCGATATTCCTAGCGGATTATGGTATGTGCATCAAGGGTTTGAGGCATCTCGCAAAGTTGAGAACTGCCAATCTCCTAGGCTTCGGTTTTTGTGCACCTATGTCCATAACTCCAAAAGTAAAGTCGAAAAATAATGTGAAAAGAAGAGAGCAAAGCTCTAAGCTGAAAGTGTTGCAAAACCGCAAGAGAAAAAGAAAAGAGTTGGTTATCCACTTTCTCGGATTCATGCACCACATTCCTTATAATTTCCTCTCCCTTTCCGCATTCTAGACCTTACTTGAAAGTCCTTAAGATCAAGAGAATGCTATATGACTTGGTGATCTAAATTGAAGTTTCTTATGATTGATTTTGATAATGTTTGAAGGTTATGATGTTTACATGAAAGTTTGATCAATTCATGAGTTTTCTTTACTCTTTACTCTTTGATTATGTATACGAGAGTCTTATGAACGAATGAAGCAAGATTTGAGAATGATCTATTGACTAGGAAGCACATTCATCTAAAAGAAGTTTTGTTTTCAGAGTGCATCCATATTTCATCCTAACTTGAGTTTTAAAGCTTTTGAAAGACCTTGCTTGGGGACAAGCAAGTGGCAAGTATGGGGTATTTTGTTAGCATGAAATATTGTGATATTTTAGGCACGTTTTCTAGATGTATTTCATCCATATTAGTGTTCATTAATAAAGCATTGAAGCAATTGTGAGCTAGTTTGTCTATATTGTCGATATAGAGGTCTACATAAGTTTTGTGTTGATTGTAGGCGAATAAGAGCTAAAACCGAACGAATTAAGAGAGGATGGAGATGGATTGAGCACATCCAAGGATTGAGGACACTACAAAGAAGCTAAGGAAGATGCTAGGATGAAGAATGGCACAAAACAAAGGGAATTACGAGCAACCTATGCTTCCACGCTCTAAAATACGGCCGTAATGAAGTCCACGCTCTAAACCACGGCCGTAGAACTTGGCAACATGAGCGTGGAGCATTCTAGAGAGTTACATGGTATAAAGTACGGTCGTGGAAGTTTTGAAGAACCGTAATCCAATTCCACGCTCTAAACCAGGGGCGTGGAATCCCATATAACCGTGATTTAGGCAATCTTTTGACGAATAAAATATAGACACATTGTCTACATACATGGGCCGGACACTTATTCGATCTTTCCTTATAAAAGGACTGAAGTAGGGAGATTTCGGGACCTTCGCTTACGTTTGTTTGCACGTGCCTAGGGTTCCATCGGACGTGTGAAGGATTGCCATTTTCGCAATGGAGATTTGCGAAGGCTTGGAGATTTGGAAGTTGCGCTTTGTCCTTAGGTTTGATTAGAAGACGGATTGACATCCCGTTCTTCGTTCTTATCAAGGATTGTGATTTGTTTGTGTTTTTCCAAATCTGATATACATATGATAGCATGAATTATAGTCTATATTTTGGGGTTTGTTTGGACGTTTTATCTTCAATAATCTACATGTTCGTATGTATATTATGTGATTATATTACCATTTCATCTACCTTTGCGGGAATCGAGGTCTACACCTAGTTTTGTTGTAATCGTAGGTAAAATGGCACGTTTTGCATCAAAAAGGAGCAAAAGGAGCTATTGAGTCATTAGAGCTACATTCAGGAACATAAGGAACCATCCAGGAAGCATAGCCATGGATTAGAGATTCACTTTGGACCAGATTTGAGAGGTTTCACTTTCAGTTGTGACTCACCTCGGTTGACCACAGATTCACCTCGACCGAGGTGATCCAGAGAAGTCGACTCGACCGAGGCGAACACCTGGGATGCGGCGAGAATATTTTATTCTTGGCTGAGATCTTTTATCTTTGGAAAGAGATCTTATATTTTTGGGCTTGGCTCCTGGAAGGAAGAAGATATACTAGATCATATATTTTACCTATTTTTATGGGAAGAGATCTTTCTAAGGTATCTTATCTTTGGACAGTAATTTTCATAAAAAAAGGGTCGGATTTCCCACAAATCCGACATCCGCTATCACCCGGAATATCCTACATACATCCGAATACACCGCTGCAGCCATACTCCAGCTGGGAGATTTGAAGAACCTTTTTGAAGGTTGAACGAAGAAAGTCTATAGCTTTTATAGCTTTTTGAAGGGTTTTTGTAAGATCATCTTAGATTCCCTTCCTTGTTGTCTTGTCTTGTTGGATTTCTATCCAAGGAACGCTTTGTTGTGATATTTGATTCAGTTATTGAAGTCTTTTCATTAAATTCTTCTTGTTCAAATATTCACTTTCTTCCCATATACTTCATTAATACTTTCATGATGATGAGTGGCTAATTTCTTTGTGTGATTCTAGGGTGATTGGCTGAAGGTTGTGGGAAAAACAATGATAGAATAATCTTAATCACAGTAGGACCCTGAAAGTTCGAGTCTTTAACCTTAACCCTAAGCATCTCGCTCAGTCGATGAACATCTCGGCCGGGGTGGAATTTGTTTGACCAAGGTGACTTATCTGATCCGAAACTGAGAGTTAAGGGTTAGAGTTTGCCAAATCCTATTCTTATTACACCTTTCCTGGTTCAATGCAAGCCTAGGATGAGACTTACCCGGTAATTCCTTAGTTTGTTTACCTAAGATCATAAGTATAGGTAATAAAGGTTTATCCTTTATTGGGGTTTGAGTGTGCTTCCATCCCATCTTTGTGAGTTAGCCTGAGACTTACCCGGTAAAGGTTGATTCTATTCCCTTAGATGGTGTGTTAGTTTGAGGTTATAGTTCTTATTCTTAATTCCTTGAGACTTACCCGGTAATAGGAGTTACGGTTTTGGATTAGTGGGTAGTGAGACTTACCCGGTGATCTATTCCACTTTAGTAACACTTTCCCTTGCAAAAACCTCAGCTTTGTCCGCTTATCTTGAGATCTTGAGTTGGAACCACAACTATATGCTTTAATCCGTAGAATTGCATATTTCCTTTATTGACTTTTATCATCTTTGACTGTTTTAATTGCTATTATGGTTAGTGATTGCTTAAACTTACCGTAATTGGACTTTGTTTCACTAAGTCCCTGAGATCGACCCCTGGAATTCCTTGCTTTTTAGTACGATTGACCCGTTCACTGCGGGTTCGCATCCTTGTTTTAAGCTTACGTCTAGGGTTATAAATTTAAAGCTTGCACAGACCGTTTGGAGCGAACAAGTTTTTGGCTCCGTTGTCGGGGACTTGGTCTAGACCGAGCCGGTTACAGTTTGCTTTTGGGGCACTTGCCCCCGTGCCTACTAACCACTCTACTTGAGTTACTTTTGCAGGTTTTTTCTTAGGTTTATGCGAAGAACCCGTACTGGGAAGGAAATCGTTCCTTACGATCCCGAACCAGAAAAGACATACAAACGACGCTTAAGAGAAGCGAAGATGGCCAACCAAGACAATCGCGATCTTGAGGCCGAGTTGAAAGAGGCGCTAGAGCAGCTACGCCTCAGCAGGGAAGAGCTAAGGAAAGAGAAAGAGGAAACTCGCACCAGGACAGAAGCGATCAAAGCAGATATGGCAGCCTTACGAGAACAATATCTACTTCGACCGAGGGAAGATCCAGTTCCCGATGTTGGACCGATGCAGGTCCCAGTTGCTGACCCTCGACCGAGGCATGTTCCAATACCTGACGCCCCGGCCGAGGTGCTTCCACCTCGGATGCCAGTCCGAGGCGTTCTTCTTACAGGAATCCCACAAACCCTAGGTCAAATGATGGACCCCAATCAACAATTGAGGCGTCCAGGAGTTAACCTAGGAGATCCAGCGGACCATGACTACGAACTTCGACCGCAAGTTCTATCCATGATTTGCCAATGCCAATTCCGAGGGCTAGAGAAGGAATCCCCACATCAACATCTTCAAAACTACGAGATCTTGATGGAGACCTTGAGACCCTCAAGGATTGAAAATAACAACTACAAGCTAAGACCTTTTTACTTTTCTGTAAAAGATAGAGCTCTTACTTGGTATCAATCTCTTCCTCCAAGAAAAATTAGCACATGGGAGCAGATGACTACGGAATTCTTGACCAAATTCTTTCCCCCTCAAAGACCGCTGAAATGAGAGGGAAGATCAATGCTTTCATTATGAAGGACAAGGAGAGCTTGTCCAAGTCATGAGAGAGGTTCAAGGACATTCTTTTGGATTACCCACATCATGGGATTCCAAAGATAGAGTTATTGGAGATATACTTCAAGGGACTGGACGGAAGCACCCAATTCAACCTCCAACTACTCTCCGCCGGTACCTTTATGGACATGGCGATTGACGAAGCTTGGGACTTCATCGAGAAGCAAGCTTTGCAAATGGAGAAGTACACCCACCAAGGAGCTGAAGGTGGAGTTAAAAGAGTTAACTTCCAAGAAACTCAGCCCAACAACAATCAACTGACGTCTTTGAAGAATGACGTGAAGCAATTGAAGGAACTCTTGGCTGCACAAACCAAGAAGGAAGATCAAGGACAAAGGAATAACAACAATGGATACCGTAACAACAACAACGGTTCCCGGAACAACAACTACAACAACAACAATAGAGGATCCAACAACAACAATTGGAGGGCGAACAACCAAAATTCTGGTAACAATCATTCTAACTCCAACTCTAATGATTCCTCTAATCCTTTCCTCTCTTCCCTTTCGTCTTCTTCTACTCCATTAAAGAGCCAGGGGCAAGGATCAAGTTCGTCTCAGCCGGAAAAGAAAGACGCAGTGCTGGAGGCTATCTTGATCAAGCTTAGCGTTATGGAGACTTCTATGACTTCATTTTCGAAGGCCCAAAAGGCCTTTGAAAAACAACTTGCAAGTAGGGCGAATGAAGCGCCAAGAGATCCAGGGAAGCTTCCAGCAAGGACGGAAAGCAACCCTAAGGGCCAGATCATGGCCATAACTACGAGGAGTGGACTGAAAACTGCAGATCCAGTGCCTCGGTCGGTGCCAGTACCGACGAAGACCACCTCGGTCCAGGTGCAGTCGAAGAACACTTCGGCCGAGATGCCAACCGAGGTGGAGCCACAGAAAGCGGAGGGAAAAACTGAAGTTTATGTTCCACCTCCTGCATACAAACCACCACTTCCATTCCCCCAGTCAAGGGCCAGAGCACATCTAGACAAGCACTTTGGTAAGTTCCTTGACTTGATGAATAAACTGCACATTAACATTCCTTTCCTTGATGCTATTCTAGGGATGCCCGCCTATGGGAAGTTCTTGAAGGAGATCCTATCAAGGAAGAGGAAACTGAAAGATTTTGGTGAAGTAAGGATGACATCTAAATCCTCGGAACTTATTCAAATCATGAAGGAGAAGATGCCACCTAAATTGAGAGATCCCGGCACATTTTACATTCCCATTCAAGTTGGGGATGTCATTTGTGAAGCCCTATGTGATCTAGGAGCCAGCGTGAGCATCATTCCGCTGGAGCTATGTGTGAAGATCAGACTTGGAGAGCCCAAGCCGGCCAAGATTCGACTATACATGGCGGATCGCTCCATCACCCATCCCGTGGGAATTTTGGAGGACGTTCCGGTCAAGTTAGGTAACTTCTATTTACCCATAGATTTTGTTGTACTTGAAATTCCCGCAGATTATCTTGTTCCTATTATTCTCGGGAGGCCATTTCTAGCAAATTCGGGTTGCAACGTGGATTGCAAGAACGCCAAGTTGAAATTCAACATTGGTGGAGACGAAGTGGAGTTCGCACTACTTGCAGCCATGAAAGGAGAGTCGCTAAGCAATGATATCTTCAACATCTATGATGAAGAAGAATCAAGAGAACTGGTGAGCTCTATCCTTATTAACGATCCACTCGAAAGAGCTATTAGTTTCAATTTAATGGAGGAAGGTATAGATGCTTCTTGTGATGCAGATATACGGAGCTTAAAAGCACTGGAAGAAGATCCAGGAGCTAAAACAGAGAAGCTAATCCAGGAGACGAAGATCTCCAGTTTCGGTTCCAGTTGCAGTACCTCGACCGAGGCACTTTCTGGACTAAGCGAGACGACCGAAGAACATCTCGGTCAACGCCTCTGCGCCTCGACCGAGGTCGATGGCGAGATGATGTCAACTGAGACTGTTGAAAATAACAAACTTCTTACTCCTTTCTCAGACATTCATCCTCAGTTGGTGGAACATTCCATCCACCAACTTTCTCATAATAAAGGACCTTGGTATGCTGATATTGTGAATTATCTTGTTTACCAGGAAGTACCGCCCGGATTGACGTACTCTCAAAAGAAGAGATTCTTCAAGAAAGTACGCCATTACTACTGGGATGAACCGCTGCTATTCAAGCGCGGGCCGGATGGGATGCTTCGAAGATGCATTCCGGAAGATGAAGTTAATAGCGTCATATGGCATTGTCATTCACTTCCTTGTGGAGGACATGCTAGCACCGATAAAACATGCGCTAAGGTAGTACGTTCCGGTTTCTTTTGGCCTACATTATTTAAGGATGTGCAATCGTTTGTTGTCTCTTGTGATGCATGCCAAAGAACAGGAAATTTATCAAGGAGGAACGAAATGCCACTCAATAACATACAAGAGGTGGAAATCTTTGATGTATGGGGGATAGACTTCATGGGACCTTTCCTATCCTCCGGAGGAAACCTCTATATTCTTCATGCAGTCGATTACGTCTCTAGATGGGTTGAAGCCATTGCTTCTCCCACTAATGACGCCAAGGTGGTTGTGAAGTTCTTAAACAGAACTATCTTTCCACGTTTTGGAACTCCACACATCATCATCAGCGATGGAGGAACGCATTTCATCAACCGGAAAGTATGGGGTAACCCACAAGGTATCAACCCCTTATCACCCTCAAACTAGTGGACAGGTCGAGATCTCGAATAGAGAAATCAAGGCAATTTTGGAGAAGACCGTCTCTAGGACGAGGAATGATTGGTCCATGAAATTGGACAATGCTCTTTGGGCCTACAGGACCGCATTTAAGACTCCCATAGGTACTACCCCTTATAATTAGGTATATGGGAAGTCTTGCCATTTGCCCGTTGAGTTAGAACACAAAGCATATTGTGCGATCAAATGGTTGAACTTCGACATTAAGGAGGCCGGCGAGAAGCGGCTATTGGAAATCAACAAGCTGGAGGAGTTGCGTTTGAACGCTTATGAGAATGCCAAAATCTATAAGGAGAGGACAAAGAAATGGCATGACAAGCGTATCATCCCAAAGGAGCTTAATGAAGGAGACTTAATTCTACTCTTCAACTTCCGCCTCCGCCTCTTTCCAGGTAAGTTAAAATCTAGATGGACCGGACGTTATGTTGTGAAACATGTTTTTCCTCATGGTGCAGTTGAGATATGGGGCGAAACAAGCGGAAGCTTCAAGGTCAATGGTAATAGACTCAAGAAATACAAACCGGACACTCCGGTTGAGGAGGTTGCACCAATATACCTCGTTTAAGACGCATTATGGTCCAGCTAGCGACCTTAAACCAAGTGCTTCTTGGGAGGCAACCCAAGGTATTGCTTTCTTTTTCCCTTTTTCTAGTCTAGCTTAGATAGTTTTGCTTTTGCTTTGCTTTGTTTTGTTTTTGGAGTTCTAGACAGATAACAGGTAACTTCTAAGGAAGGAGTACAAATCAGGAGCATAACTGGAAGGACAGAAGATCGAGAATTTGAGAAGACGAAGTTTGACTGAGACACATCTCGGTTGCTGTCAGAGCACCTCGACCGAGATGATTCTTGAGCAACCGAGGCGACTAGGGTTTCTAAAGATCCACCTCGGTCAGTACCACCTCGGTCCAGTGGAGACCACCTCGACCGAGGTGACAGCAGTTCCAGAAAGGGTATAAAAAGGGGAAAATTTTATTTTTATTCTCTTTACCTACCCCCTCGACCGCGGCGCTCTCTTTCACTTCGCCCTTCGATTCTTGCTCGTTTTCGAAGATTTTCGCTTCCAAACTGTGATTAAAGCGTAGAGGATTCCAGTGCAACGCCGATCTGCGAAGAAATCGAACCGAAACGGCCGAACGAGGTAAAAAGAGTACAAAACCCTAACCTCGCTTATTTCGCTTTGATTTGGGCCTGGATTGCCCTGCATTTGCTGAGAAATAAATTAAGTACCCCATAGGAACCAGTTGTAGTGATTTTGGGGGAAAAGAACTGGATTTTTGAGAGATTAGATCGCACAGTTTTTCGCCTCGGTCCAAACGTGTTGTGCCTCGGCCGAGGTGTTCTTGAGTATTGTCTGACCGACCGAGGTGACCTGACAGAGAGGATTTTGAAAATGAGTTCTGACAGACGTCTTGACATTAGGGATAGATCCTCCCCTTCCCCTTCTTCCTCTTCTTCCCGACCTTATCGACCGGTGATCCACGAGCGACACCGGGTCGATTACGACCGTATAGCAGCCCGTCCAGTGATAGCCCCTCGCTTCCTGGACGTGTCAGCCTTTGACTGTCTCCAGGGAATAGGTCATTTTTCACTTAGCTTTTAGGTTAGCTCACCGTATCTTCAGTGAGACACTTCTGGCGCGTACTGAGACGCCCCAGAAGGTCCGACAGGGGGAGCTGTTCAGCCTATACTGCATGGTGACTAGAGGGATTCCAGACTTTGGCTTGATGCTAGCAGAGGATTTGCATAAGATCAAGGCCAAGACGAAGGGCGACATCTGCTGCGGAGGACTTGTGACCCACATCGCCAGCTACCAGGACATGGATCTCAGCGCTTGCATTATGGTGGCGGCTGCCAAGCCACTTGGGCTACATGAGATGATCACTCGGCGGATTTTGGTTCCCCGAGGACTGACTACACCATACGTGGCTATGCCATGGGAGCTGACTGCACCGCAGGGGATCAGGTGGTCAGCACAGTTTACAGTTTATGACCCTCATTACTGGCAGACCGCTTGGGCCCCACTGATGGAGGATTATAGAGAGGCAGCAGTTGCCCCAGCTGAGGAGGAGGAGGTAGATGATGAGGAGACTACTGATGACAAGGATGGTGGAGTTCCGATGGATACAGGGATAGATATTGCCGCGACGAGTGCGCCGGTTATTGATCTGGATGATGATGATACTGAGCCTGCACCTGCTGCATCACCATTGAGACCTGCTAGGCGTAGGGCACGCCGACATAGAGATCCAAAGGCCCACCGTCGGATCGATGATCTGACGGATCAGATGATCGACTCTTATGTTGCCCTTACTGTGGACATGCATGAGAGATTTGCTGCCCAGCACCGACAGATCGACAGTTAGACTCATCAGATGCTAGAGGGACAGTACTATCAGCGCAGGATGATGGAGATCCAGTTTTAGCAGACTATGGGTTATCCATTTGACCCATCCCAATATCCATACGTGCCACCACCACCACCACCACCACCGGATCAGGATTACTGAGAGCTGCAGGATTTTCTTTCTTATTTTTATGCAGTTCAGCTTTATGTCCGGTGAGTACTTTATTCCCTTAGACTTATTTTGACCCACTAGGACAGTGTTTCCCAAGTATGCGGTGTTTATTGATGTATTATTTGACACTTATGTGATGTATGACTCTACTTGATCGGATATTTATATTTATGCTTCAGTTTGCATCTATGTGTTTATCTGAGACTGCATGCATACATACAGGTTATTTGATTGAGAAAAACGTCGAAACTGAAAAAAAAAAATATTGACCTCGACCGGGGTGGGTTAACTGAGAGTTTTCGAAACGATTTTTGTGCTTCTTATCTAGATATGATCTCAGTGAAGATCTTGCTTACTCACTGGTTTTGAAATCTTTATGTGTTTGAAAGGTTTTATAATATGTTTAAGTTGCTAAATGCTTTATTTGAAATTTTTGGCATGTTTAATACTTTGTTTTTATACAAATTATGTTGAATTTGAAGGTTGACACCGCAAGATAAGTTGTCTCACTTTCTTCCTGGAAAGACCAAGGCAATTCATTCTTCTCTCTTCTTCTTCTTGATCATGCTTAGCCCCTCATATACATTTTTGCCTCCCTTTACCTATCCGGGAGTTTGGAAGCAAGCGAAGTGGTGAAAGCAAGTGAAGTAAAAGTTGAGAAGTTGGCTGGAAGTGAAAGTGTTAGAAAGAAATAAATAGGTTTGAGGAAGTCAATCATGATGATGAGTAACTCGGCACCATTCACATAGCCGGGTGTTTGTGTCTTGCCAAAGTCGGATTGAGCGATATTCCTAACGGGTCATGGTATGTGCATCAAGGGTTTGATGCATCTCAAGAAATTGATGATTGCCGATTTCCTAGGCTTCGGTTATTGTGCACCTCTGTCCATGCATCCCAAAAAGTAAAGTAAAAAGAAAAAGTGTGAAATAAGCAAAGCTTATTGGTGGAAGATGTTGAAAGTCAAAGTGAAAGTGAAGTATATCCTTTTCCCGGATTCTAGCACCACATTACCTTACATACATCCCTACCCTACACGTTTCTTGACCTTTCTTTTGGGAAGCCCTTGAGACCTCGAGCTTGTTGATTGACTTGGCGGTTTAAACTGGATTATGCATGATTAATTTCGATAATTATGACTTATTATGCATTCTATGATTTTATGCAAAGATGAACAACTTTCTTATATTTATAAAATGTTTTGATCATATTTTGATTTTAAATTCCATGAAGTATTATCTTAGAGTGATCTATGATTGTTGCACATCATAAAAATGTTTTGAAAGACTTTTCATCGATTTTCTTGACTTATAATCCATTCTATCTTGCCTTTTATATGCGGAACTTGCTTGGGGACAAGCAAGGGCTAAGTATGGGGTATTTTGATAGCATGAATTATAGTCTATATTTTGGGGTTTGTTTGGACGTTTTATCTTCAATAATCTGCATGTTCGTATGTATATTATGTGATTATATTACCATTTCATCTACCTTTGCGGGAATCGAGGTCTACACCTAGTTTTGTTGTAATCGTAGGTAAAATGGCACGTTTTGCATCAAAAAGGAGCAAAAGGAGCTATGGAGTCATTAGAGCTACATTCAGGAACATAAGGAACCATCCAGGAAGCATAGCCATGAATTAGAGATTCACTTTGGACCAGATTTGAGAGGTTTCACTTTCAGTTGTGACTCACCTCGGTTGACCATAGATTCACCTCGACCGAGGTGATCCAGAGAAGTCGACTCGACCGAGGCAAACACCTGGGACGCGGCGAGAATATTTTATTCTTGGCTGAGATCTTTTATCTTTGGAAAGAGATCTTATATTTTTGGGCTTGGCTCCTGGAAGGAAGAAGATATACTAGATCATATATTTTACCTATTTTTATGGGAAGAGATCTTTCTAAGGTATCTTATCTTTGGACAGTAATTTTCCTATAAAAAGGGTCGGATTTCCCACAAATCCGACATCTGCTATCACCCAGAATATCCTACATACATCCGAATACACCGCTGCAGCCATACTCCAGTTGGGAGATTTGAAGAACCTTTTTGAAGGTTGAAGGAAGAAAGTCTATAGCTTTTATAGCTTTTTGAAGGGTTTTTGTAAGATCATCTTAGATTCCCTTCCTTGTTGTCTTGTCTTGTTGGATTTCTATCCAAGGAACGCTTTGTTGTGATATTTGATTCAGTTATTGAAGTCTTTTCATTAAATTCTTCTTGTTCAAATATGCACTTTCTTCCCATATACTTCATCAATACTTTCATGATGATGAGTGGCTAATCTCTTTGTGTGATTCTAGGGTGATTGGTTGAAGGTTGTGGGAAAAACAATGATAGAATAATCTTAATCACAATAGGACCCTGAAAGTTCGAGTCTTTAACCTTAACCCTAAGCATCTCGCTCAGTCGATGAACATCTCGGCCGATGTGGAATTTGGTTGACCGAGGTGACTTATCTCATCCGAAACTGAGAGTTAAGTGTTAGAGTTTGCCAAATCCTATTCTTATTACACCTTTCCTGGTTCAATGCAAGCCTAGGATGAGACTTACCCGGTAATTCCTTAGTTTGTTTACCTAAGATCATAAGTATAGGTAATAAAGGTTTATCCTTTATTGGGGTTTGAGTGTGCTTCCATCCCATCTTTGTGAGTTAGCCTGAGACTTACCCGGTAAAGGTTGATTTTATTCCCTTAGATGGTGTGTTAGTTTGAGGTTATAGTTCTTATTCTTAATTCCTCGAGACTTACCCGGTAATAGGAGTTACGGTTTTGGATTAGTGAGTAGTGATACTTACCAGGTGATCTATTCCACTTTAGTAACACCTTCCCTTGCAAAAACCTCAGCTTTGTCCGCTTATCTTGAGATCTTGAGTTGGAACCACAACTAGATGCTTTAATCCCTAGAATTGCATATTTCCTTTATTGACTTTTATCATCTTTGATTGTTTTAATTGCTATTGTGGTTAGTGATTGCTTAAGCTTACCGTAATTGGACTTTGTTTCACTAAGTCCCTGTGATCGACCCCTGAAATTCCTTGCTTTTTACTACGATTGACCCGTACACTACGGGTTCGCATCCTTGTTTTAAGCTTACGTCTAGGGTTATAAATTTAAAGCTTGCACACACCGTTTGGAGCGAACAACATCATTACCTTTGTTTGTGAATTTTAGATTGATTTGAAGTTTATTGAAGGTTTTCGAAGGTTTTCATCTTTCATTCTTCTAAATCTTGAATTTGATATCATAATGACTGTTGTTGGCTAAAACCCTTTAGCAATTTTAAGGTGAAGGGTTGATAGTTGTGGCTTAGATGATGATAGATCGATTGTAAACAGATTGGACCCTGAGAGTTAGAGAGATTCGCCGACGAGCCAGAATCACGGCCTGTTCTTGAGGTTCCACGGCCGTGGAACTCAAGATCCACCCGTAAATTGTGTTGATTTACGAACCTTGCTTTTACTTTAATCCAAAGTTAAAGATTTGCTTTAACTTAGTCTTGGCTTGCCTTTTCTAGGTAGTAGTGAAGCCTCAACAACCTCTACTTCGATTTCGAGTGTCACAACCTTAATCGGTTTAGTTAGTCTTGATCCTTTGGTTACAATTTGGGTATTTGATATTAATTCTTGTCTTTAGATCCTTTCTATACTGAAGCCTCAACAACCTTTATAGAAAGTATTTCTAGATAAGTCATATAAAGCCTTGGAACTTCACCGTACAATGCTTTGCATTAGCATACCTTTGCAACTCTTAACTCTGTCATTAGTGCTTTAGTATATCTTGAATCGATTGCCACAACTGGATTCTTGGATCTTTAGGGTTGTTGTTTTCCCCAATATTTGAAAAGCTTATTACCTTTACTTGCTTGATAATATATAACTGGAATTAACCCCCCAAATCCCTGTGTTCGATACTCTGGAATTCTTGCTTAACTACGTCGATCCGTACACTGCGGGTTCGCTTGCTTGATTTCTAGTTTTATAAATTTAAGACTTATTTTCACACACGCTAAGTGGCGAACAGAAGCTAAGGAGACATTGGAGCTACATTCAGGGATACTAAGAAAGGCTCAGGAAGCAATGAAATGGATTAGAGATTTGATTTTGGACCAGATTAGAGTTTATTTACTCTCAGTTGAGATTCACCTCGGTCAGCTACAGTACCACCTCGATCGAGGTGATCTTGAGGAGCGCCCCGACCGAGGCGAACACCCTATCGCCGGCGAGATCATATTTTTTGGCTGAGATCTTTTATTTTTGGAAGGAGGATATCTTATATTTTTGGGTTGGATTTCTGGAAGGAAGAAAAGATATTCAGCTGATTTATTTAGATATATTTTATAGGAAAATATCTTTCTCAGATACTTTATCTTTGGAAGGCAATTTTCCTATATAAAGGGTTGGATTTTCTACAAGTTCAACCCATTCCTAGACATCCGAAGCATCCAAAATCATGCAGTTGCAGAAGATTAGTCTTCGGAGTTGAAGGAAGTTCGAAGGAAGAGTCCAAGGAAGGAAAGAATCCTTGTTGAAGTTAGCCTTTGAAGGAGTTTTGTGAGATTTCCTTAGGCTACTTTTGGTTTGTTGTCTTTGTTGATTTGTGACATTTTAAACATTAATTTGTCACCTATTTGATTCAGTTATTGAAGCCTTTTTCTTAAAATCCTTCTTGTTCGATCATTGATTCCTTTCTTCTTAATTTGATTATTGGTATCATGATGATTGTTGGCTAAGTTTCTTGTGCGATTCTAGGGTGATTGGCTGAAAGTTGTGGGAAAGACAATGACAGAATAATCTTAATCCCAGCCGGACCCTGAAAGCTCGAGTCTTTAGCTTAACCGATGAACATCTCGCTCAGTTGATGAACACCTCGGCCGGGGTGGATTCTGTCTGACTGAGGTGAACGTTTACCTGATCTTAATCCGAGTTAAGATCGAGTTTGCCTAACCCTGTCCTTGTTAATCCTTTCCTGGTTCAATGCAAGTTAAGGATGAGACTTACCCGGTGATTCCTTTGCTTGTTTACCCAAGATCATGAGTGATAGGTATTAAAGGTTTATCCTTTATTGGGGTTTGAGTGTGCTTTCGTTCCAATCTTGAGAGTTAGCCTGAGACTTACCCGGTAAAGGTTGATTCTATTCCCTTGGTTGGTATGTTAGTTTGAGGTTATAGTTCTTTTCCTTAGTTCCTTGCGAATTACCCGGTAATAGGAATTACGGCTTGGGATAGTGAGTAGTGAGACTTACCCGGTGATCTATTCCCATCTTAGAAACACCTTCCCTTGCAAAATCTCAGCTTTGTCCGCTATATCCTTGGATCTTGAGTTGAAACCACAATTGGATGCCTTAATCTCTAGAATCCGCATTTTCCCTTAATTGATTTACATCATCTTTAAGTCCCTGTGTTGGACCCCTGGAATTCTTGCTTTTATTACAATTGACTCGTACACTACGGGTTCGCATATTTGTTCAAGCATACTTCTTGGGTTATAAATTTAAAGCTTGCACACACCTTTTGGAGCGAACAGTATATAAAGGTCGGTGATCCTATTTCCGATTTAGTTGTTATAACATAAGCAATAAACACACACCACCAAACACACATCAATGCTAATACAAGGAATAAGAGCTAAGTAATTCCGGAGACTTACCTGTCACAAAGCTAAACCCGATAACCACCACTCTCAACTCCCCGTAGGAAGGCACTCAACACCTGGTCAAAACAAGGCACACAATCAACATCTCTCTCACATGCTAGAAGTCCTTACACTTCTAGTACCAATGATCTCGCAATATCATAACCTAAAACAACATAGGGACGTCTACCCTCCCAAGGATCTCGCAAGATCGTAACTCATAACAACATATTAGGATAAGCAAACCTAAACTCCAAAATCCAACAAGATCATACAACCCCAACCTCGAACCTCAAAACGCTCACAACATCAACCATATAACACAAAGCCTTATAACAACCTCACAAGATAACAACACTTTAAGCTTTAGAAAGATCAAAAATCCTCAAAACTCACCTAAGGTTCATAACCACTACTTCCCGGCCCGCTCGGAAGAATTCATGGGCCGGCATTCTCACAAGGTTATCCTAGATCGAACCTAACATGATACTAATACTAAACATTACTAGATCTAGGAAGAAGGTACTCACACGAGGTTGAAGACGGAAGACGATCTACGGATGTCGAGAATGGATTCGATGACCTTTTTTGGGGCGCTTCCAAACCTAGCACCAAACTAAACAAATTTAGCGTAACACTAAATTTGGGCATAATATATATAACGTATATAAAATAAGAATAAACTCCGTACTAAAAACCGATTTAAACTCATTAAAACACTTTCGTGGTTACTTATCAAATATATAAAACATGGGTCATAGACCGCAATTAAATCTTTGAGCCATAAACCGAAATTAATCCAACAAGGCATAATATATAGTATATAAGAATATAAGAATATCCCCGTAGTTAAAATCCAAGGTTAAAAACCACTAGCACATTTTTAGGGTCAAACTACACAATTTTAGAAACTTGGGTTATATTCTGCAAATTGAATATTAGGCCAAAATGTTGTAAATAATATATACAGGGGCATTTTTTCAAAAATCTAGATTGTTGGGCCATGAATATAAAATATGAATATGGGGTATAACTTGTAATTACACATAAAATGAGGGGGACCCGATTTAAAAGATTTAAAAGGGTTTCTTAACCATTTTGCCCCTTTCATTGTCAGCGGAAGGCAAAAGCACAGGGGACGGCGGCGGCCATGGCTCAAGAAGGGAAACGGTAGGGGAACTAGCACTCCTCCGGCATTGGGCTTCGATTTCGGGTGGCGGAAAGCTTGAAACGGGTTAGCAAATGTGCACAAGGATGCATATGAGAGGTGCTCGTGAGGCAGAAAAATCCGGTGTAGAGTTGTGGGATTCTGAGGGGGATGCAGAAGGGAGTCCCAGCGAGGAGGCGGGTGACAATTGCAGTGGAGTAGGGAGGTGAAACTCCATTTCCGGCGGTCTGAGCGCGTGCAAATGAGGGCGAAGCCACTGTAATTTCGTGAGGGACGTGAGCTGAGAGTTGAGATTGAGGTTGAGCGAGTGAGAGAAGAGCGTGCAGAGGTATGGTCGAGTGAAGCGGAGGGAAAGCAAGGAACGAGGGATCGGAGTAGGTCTGGGGAAGAGGTGAGCAGTGAGCACCTCGGTCACTCAGTGACCTCACTAGCAGAAGGAGAGAGGCAAAAGAAGAATAAAGAAAAAGGGAAAAGAAATAATATAAGGATAGACTCGTTCTAACATTCGGAACAGGATTTCCGAATCGGGACATCTTTCTGATTTTATATATTTATCTTTATTTATTTGAAAAAAACCAAAAATATAAATATACTCGAGAAAGCTATTTTACGACGTAAAATCCTTTTATAAATATAAAAAGAAACTCAATCTAATAAAATATCAAACTAAGAAGACTTAAACCTTTTAATCTATATACACAATCTACTCAAACTACGACTGCAAGATATATCAGGTCATATAGCACATTCCTGCACAGGCTACAATCTACGCATAACATCACACACGCACATAACTCAGCCAAGGGAAGAACTAGGTCTAACTCGTCGATTCTATCTTAATCTTGCTACTAGCTCAACACAAAACTCAACCAAAGATACTATCCTCTGTCTTCCAGTTAGCCTCATCGGTTCCTCGTCTGCCACTAGATCCTCATGTCAGACAACATGTCTGTAGTCATGTATGCACTCTCTCGATTCATACACATGAAACACTGGGTGAACACTCTCTACTCTTGGTTGCAACACCTACTTGTAAGCCACTTCTCTAACTCACACTAAGATCTCAAAAAGATGTGATACATCGGAAACTCAACTTCTTCTCGGGTCTTTCTCAATGCAGCATTTCCATTATTAACAAAGAAGATCGAACTTCAAATTTATACCATTGGCTTTGGATCTTGTCCAACCAAACTCTGATGTTAAGTTTCCTCAATTCTTGTTGCAAGTTCCGAGTAATGAAGGATGTATTTTACTTCACACCGCTTCTCCTAACGAGACACGTATGATATTACTTTTACATCGTTCCTCAATACTCACTCAAGACTTTGTCTTGGAGAATCACTTCTACACTTCAAACCCATCATACCTTGAGGCAATTTCAAAACAGTTGCACCAATGAATGTCCATTTAACTCTCAACAACTCCATTATCAATTTCAGTCTCACTCAAAACTTCATTGTCCTCCGGAGTAGATTAATCATAGATGGTGTTATTTTGAAGAATCTCTCCACAAATCCGGGAATGACCGGAAAATCCAAAAAAAATATAACTTCTTTCACATCCTTCGGGGGTTTTCATCCCGAGACAACTTGTCATACAACTCCTCTCTTCTTTGAGAGTAGACCAAAATATCTTATCCGGGGCATTAGTAAGCCCATATGCAATAACTACAACTCATAGTGACCATGGTTGTCCGGAATGCCATATTTGCAATATCCTAGTCTGAAATTCTCAATTGGTGACAATCAGACCTTAAATCAATTTAGAAGAGACTACTGACCCTTGCAACCGGTCGGGTAGATCATCTATCCGTGGTGAGGGAGACTTTTTCTTCATTGTTATCTTGTACAGCTCATTGTAATCGATGTACAAACGGGATAACCGTCTCTCTTTTTGCAAACAGGTGTTCTCCATAACAACTTCAAATCAAGAGTTTAAGATATACTCCACTATGAACTTCATATAAAAAATGTAAGATATATTCCAATATGAACTTCAAATCAAGAGTTCAAGATCACATCCGGTGTTTTCTATGGAAGTGCATTGGTTCTAATGATCTAGGTATCTAATTGTGGCAATAGATTCAAGATATACTTAAGATATAAGGATAAAGTCGAGAATTGCAAAGGTATACTACAGAAAGGTAATGTACGGTGAAGTTCCAAAACCCTATATGTCTAACCCAAAGACGCTCTCTGTAAAGGTTGTTCAGGATTCAATATAGAAAGGATCTAAAGGTAAGAATTGATCTCAAATACCCAAACTTGTAACCCAAAGATCAAGATAGGGTCAAACGGTTAAGGTTGTGACACTCGAAACTAAAATAGAGGATGTTGAGTCTCACTACTACCTAGAAAAGACAAGCCAAAGCTAGGTTAAAGCTAATCTTTAACTTTGGATTAAAGTAAATGCAAGATTCGTAAACTGGGGTAAATCACGGCTAGATCTTGAGTTCCACGGCCGTGGAAGTCCAAGAACAGACCGTGATTTAGGATGTCAACAAAGTTTCTCGCACTCTCAGGGTCCAATCTGTTTACGATCATTCTATCATCATCTACGCCACAACTATCAACCTTTCACCTTAGAATTGCTAAAGGGTTTTAGTCAATAACCTTCATTATTTTTGATAACACGATTTATGACTTAGGATTAGGCACTCATTTAGATAGTTTATCTACTCATTCATGCATGGTTTAGCACTAGTTCACGACGTTTGCACTCAATTCACGCATTTTGTCGAGATAGACGTCTACACGGACTTTTGCATTGCTTTGTAGGTATTTTGGGAGATTTAGGAGCTTAATCGATACGTTTGAGGATCGTTCATCAAGATGACACACCCTCGGACTCATTAGGATTCAAGCTAGAGGCTAAGGAAGACCCATGAGACCTTGTTGGTGCAAGCCATGCACCAAATCGTGACTCAATGATCCAAAGCAAGTTGAACACCAAAACCACGGTCACTGAAGGTCCACGGCTGTGGAAACCAACCGTGGTTTTTGCCAGACGGTTGTGACAGCTGTGCCACGATCTCATGGCCACCTCTAGCAAGGTTGTAGTATAAAAGTGGTCCTGCAAGACTGAGAGAAGGACAACTCCCATCACTACCATTCTCTCCCATACTCTCAACAAGAAGATTCTCTCAAGAGGAAGCTTGGAGGAGAGCTACCATTGGAGGAGGAAGAAGAGCTCTATTGGAGAAGAAGAGAAGAACAAACCATTGCTAGTCTTTGATAGGATTTGTAGTGAAGATTATCGGAATCGTTTTCTAGGGTTGTAAGAATCGATTAAACCTTCTTTGAAGGGTTGTGAGTCTTTCTAATCTCATTTTCAGCTTTGTTCTACTTGTTTCACTTGTTCATCTCTTTCTCTTCATTATCTTGCAAATGGAAGCCATGATTTTATGTTTGATGATTTCGATTGTGATGATGTATGTTGTAGGCTAAATAGATGCAATTCTAGGGTAAGGAAAGGATGGTTATGGCTAGGATTGTGATAGGACGGACTTAGATTTGCCTTTGGATGATTCATCTATATGAGCTGAACCACTGTTGGAGTCCACGGTTCGTTCTTTACAGTCTACGGCCGTGGAAGTGTAGAACAGCCCGTGGTTTACCTGATTCGTTTGATTAGATGAGTCTAAGTTCTAGATTGTTAGAATATTGAAATCCTAGTGTTTGTTGAGTTAAATCTATCCTAGGGTGACCTAGTGTTAGCAACTAAGTGTTAGATGAGACCTACCCGGTGATTCTTACTCTTAGATTTCAAAGATGATAAGATCTAGGTAGTGGTGAGCTTCACAAGCCGCTATTGGACTAAGTGTGCTAGGATAGTTGTTTAGGACTTACTCTTCCAAGACTTACCCGGTAAGGATAGGTTAGATCCCTAGATGACAACCCGGTTTGTGTAGAATTCCATTCCTTAGGCTCTTTGAGACTTATCCGGTGATGAGACTTAGGAACGGACTAGTGGATCATGAGACCTACCCGGTGATTGATCCCAATCTAGAAACACTTACTCCCAATATATCATAGTTAATCCAAGGAATGATTAGATACCTTGAGTCCTATGCCATAACCGGAATTTGCAACCCCTAGAATCCGCTTTTCTCTCTTCGATCATATATTTCATGTTTGCTTTGTTTACTTGTGGTGTTAGCCTAGTTGATTGTTCACTTTGCATGATTTGTGATCCTTGATTGATCATCTAAAAACCAACCAAAAACATTGAGATTTTCATTTCCTCATTTCTTTCTCTTTTCTTAAGCCTAGATCTTCACTAAACCCAATCACTAATCGAATCAATCTCACCTAAGTCTTTGTGTTCGACCTCAGAATACTATCCCTACTACAAAACGTCCCGTACACTGCGGGTTCGCTAGGAGTTAGGAGAAACATAACGAGTTATAAATTTAAAGCATTTGCGTGCACACGTTCTTAGCGTAACAAGTTTTTGGCGCTGTTGCCGGGGACTAGGTTAAGATTGAGTCATTTTGTGATTGTTTATAGTGTAGGTCTTTCTTGTTGCTTTTGATCTCTTTTTAGTTTGTGTCTTTTCTTTTCAGGACATTTCCCACTCTTTAGTTGTATGCGAAGATCTCGTGGCAAGGATTTAGCTCCATTCGATCCCGAACCGGAGAAAACCCTTAGATCTAGATCCAAGAGCATTAAAAAGGGAAAAGAGATGGCCGGAAGTGATCTCCAAGCTGAATTGGATGAGGCTTTAGAGCAAATTAGGATAAGAGATGAAGCTTTGGAGAATGAAAGGAGACTTGCCAATGAGAGGCAAGAGGCAACTAGGAGGGAGATTGAAGAGATTAGGCAAGCTCTTGTGCAAAGAGGGCTTAATCGTCAACAACCTCCACCTCCACCACAACCGCAACCGAAGGCGGTTAATATACGGGTTGTGCCCATTGCCATTGGAGAGCCACAAAGGTTAGGGCAACGTATGGATCCGGCACAAAGAGCGCACCGCCCGGGTGTGAACTTAGGAGATCCCGCAGCCCATGATTATGAACTCCGCCCTCAAGTTGTACAAATAATCCGGCATAATCAATTTGGAGGGATGGAAGGAGAGTCTTCTCATCGACATTTGATGAACTATGAGATCTTGATGGAGACTCTTAGACCGCCTAGATTGGAGAGCAACAACCATAAGCTTAGGGCTTTCTCCTTCTCACTTAAGGATAAGGCCTTGGCTTGGTATCAATCTATTCCACAAGGGCGAGTGAGTACTTGGGAGGAGATGACAACCGAGTTTTTGACTAAGTTCTTCCCACCTTCCAAGACTACCGAGTTAAGCGGGAAGATCAATGCCTTCGTGATGAAGGATAGAGAGAGTTTATTCAAGTCTTGGGAGAGATTGAAAGATCTTCTCCTAGATTGTCCACACCATGGTATATCAAAAATTGAGCTATTAGAGATCTACTTCAAAGGACTTGATGAAGATAGCCAATTCAAGCTTCAATCTCTTTCCGGTGGGACTTTTATGGAAAAGCATGTGGATGAAGCTTGGGAGTTCGTAGAGAAACAAGCTTTAGTGATTAAGAAGTACTCCCATAGGAAGAGTGAAGGGAGAAAGGCGGGTGCATATGAGGTTAGTGAAGTCACCATGAGCAATTTCAAGCTTGACGCCATCAACAACGAGCTAAAGTATTTGAGGGAGTTGTGTGCTACAACTTTGAAGAACCAAGCAACCCCTCAAGTGCAAGTGCAAGCTAACTTATCTTCCAAGGACAAAGATGTGAACTATATGGGAAGGGGCAACTACAACAACTATCAAGGCCCAAGGAACTTCAACAACAACCGGCAATTCAACAATTACCGGCCTAACCACAACCATCCCGGGTTTTCCTATTCTAACCCGGATGGAGCCTTGAACCCTCCCGCTTCCACAAGCGCAGCTCCACCACCAAAGGCTTCACAAGAACCTCCACCCGGATTTACTCAACCTCCAAGGGATAGAACCGAGATGATGTTTGAGCAATTGCTTGGAAGGTTGAGTGGTCTTGAGAGCACGGTGACTTCCATTTCTAAGGCTCAAAAGGTGTTGGAAGCACAAGTGTTCCAAAAGGCGGGTGAAGCTCATAGAGATCCGGGAAAGCTTCCCGGAAGAACCGAAGACAACCCAAGAGGCCAAGTGTTGGCCATTACAACGAGGAGTGGGTTGAATATGAAGGATCCCTTGCCAAAGGAAAATGCTAAGGGAAAGCAAGTAGTGGTAGAAGAAGAGATATTGCAAGAAGTTGGAGGCAAGAGCAAGGATGTTGAGCCAACATATGTGGCACTGCCTCCATACAAACCACCACTACCGTTCCCACAATCACGAGCAAGAGCTCGCTTGGACAAGCACTTTGGTAAATTCCTTGAACTTATGTCTAAATTGCATATTAACATTTCATTCATGGATGTTATCTTAGGTATGCCGCCATATGGCAAGTTCTTGAAGGAAATACTCTCCAACAAAAGGAAGTTGGAGGAGTATGGGGAAGTAAGGATGACTAAGAGGTCCTCGGAATTGATCCAAACGATGAAGGAGGAGATGCCTCCTAAGCTAAGAGATCCGGGATCTTTTTGTGTACCAATCGGAGTGGGAGAAGTGAAGTATGAAGCCCTTTGTGATCTTGGGGCAAGTGTGAGCATCATACCGCTTGCACTTTGCAACAAGGTTGGGCTAGGAGAGCCTAAACCGGTCAAGATGACCCTTTACATGGAGGACCGCTCTATTACTCATCCGGTTGGGATATTAAAAGACATTCCGGTGCAACTAGGAAAGTTCTATGTGCCGATTGATTTTGTTGTCTTGGACATTCCGGCGGACTATCCGGTTCCCATCATCTTAGGGAGACCTTTCCTATCCACTTCCGGATGCTTGGTGGATTGTAAGAATGGAATTTTCTCCTTCAACATTGGAGAAGAGAATATCAAGTTCAAGCTGTCCACAATGATGAAAGGGCCAACCCTTGATGAGGATGTATTCAACATAGTCGAGCAAGAGGAGTCTAGAGAAGTTGTGAGCTCGATCTTGATCAAGGACCCCTTCGAGAAGGTTCTTAGTTTAAGCTTGATGGAGGAAGGTGTTGAGGAGGCTTGCAATGAAGAAATCAAGGCCTTAGAAGCATTAGAAAAGGAGACAAGAGCTGAAATTGAAGACCGCGAGAGTATGCTAAATACTTGTAGGAACCACGGTCGTGGAAGGTGTTCCACGGCCGTAGAACTCTCTGGAGAGCTCCGAAGAGCAGGCCATGCAAAGTCCACGGCCGTGGATGTGCCTGAAACCGTGGACTTGCCCGTGGTTTCCCCAAAAGCAGCCCTTGTTGTTGATCAAGCTTCAAGGAGGCTAGGAGAGCCTTCATTTGCTTTGGATTCATCTCAACCAACGTTATTTGGATCGTCTCCGCTCGATAAAGGTCCTCCTAAACTTGAACTCAAACCCCTCCCCTCTCATTTGAAGTATGCTTCTCTTGGTGATAATTCTACATATCCGGTGATTGTGAATGCATGCTTGAATGATGATGAACTTGCTAAGTTGTTGCATGAGCTAAGATTGCATAGGAAAGCCATTGGCTAAACTATTGATGATTTAGTTGGCATAAAACCTTCTTTTTGCATGCATAAGATATTGATGGAAGATAACCATAAACCCTCTATTAAACATCAAAGAAGATTGAATCCTATAATGAAAGAGGTAGTCAAGAAAGAGATCATTAAGTTGCTAGATGCGGGAATCATCTACCCTATCTCGGATAGTAAGTGGGTTAGTCCCGTTCATGTAGTTCCCAAGAAGGGTGGGATGACCGTAGTGACTAATGAAAACAATGAACTAATCCCAACTAGGACGGTTACGGGATGGAGGATGTGTATTGGCTATAGGAAATTGAACATGGCCTCTAGGAAAGATCACTTCCCCCTTCCTTTCATTGACCAAATACTAGAAAGGTTAGCTCAACACTCTCACTTTTGCTACTTAGATGGCTATATTGGATTCTTCCAAATCCCTATCCACCTAGATGACCAAGAGAAAACCACATTTACATGTCCATGGGGAACTTTTGCATATAGGAGAATGCCATTTGGTTTGTGTAATGCACCCGCCACCTTCCAAAGGTGTATGATGGCTATCTTTTCGGAATACATTGAGAATATCATGGAAGTGTTTATGGATGATTTTTCTATTTATGGATCTTCCTTTGATAATTGCCTAGCTAATTTGTCTTTGGTATTGAAAAGATGTGAGGAGACAAACCTTGTCTTAAATTGGGATTAATGCCACTTCATGGTATGTGAAGGTATTGTGTTGGGACATTTGGTGTCCAACCGTGGCATTGAGGTTGATAGGGCCAAGATTGAAACGATAGAGAAGTTGCCACCACCTACCTCGGTGAAGGGGGTAAGGAGTTTCTTAGGGCATGTCGGTTTTTACCGGAGGTTTATTAAAGACTTCTCTAAAATTTCTAAGCCCCTTACTAACCTACTAATGAAAGATGTTGATTTTGTTTTCTCCAAGGATTGCCTTGAGGCTTTTTGTAGGTTGAAGAACGCTTTGATCTCCGCACCGATCATGCAACCTCCGGATTGGAGTTTACCGTTTGAGATCATGTGCGATGCAAGCGATGTAGCCGTTGGGGCTGTTTTGGGGCAAAGGAAAGATGGGTGCACACATGCCATCTATTATGCTAGCAAGACGCTAGATGATGCCCAACTCAATTATGCTACCACCGAGAAGGAATTGCTAGCGGTTGTGTATGCATTTAAGAAGTTCCGCTCATATCTTGTTGGAGTGAAGGTCATTGTTTATACGGATCATGCTGCGATCCGTTATCTCTTTACCAAGAAGGATGCCAAGCCTAGGTTGATTCGGTGGATCCTCCTTCTTCAAGAATTTGATTTGGAAATCCGGGACAAGAAGGGGTCCGAGAATTCCGTGGCGGATCACCTTAGTAGACTCCCACCATTAGAGCTCGAAAGAGATGCCATCCCAATTGATGACTCATTCCGGGATGAGCAATTGCAAATGATGGAGGAGTGCTTGTTCCAAGTGTCCAGAGGAAGTGAGCCATGGTATGCCGACATTGTGAACTATCTTGTGTGTGAGGAAGTGCCTCCCGGTTTGTCATATGCCTAAAGGAAGAAGTTCTTCACAGATGTGAGGCACTACTATTGGAGTGAACCACTTTTGTTCAAAAGAGGGCCGAATGGAGTCTTTAGAAGATGCATACCGGAGGATGAGGTGGAGAGTGTGATCCGCCATTGTCATTCCTTGCCATGTGGAGGGCATGCTAGCTCACACAAGACATGTGCGAAGGTGTTGCAATCGGGCTTCTTTTGGCCAAGCTTGTTCAAGGATGTACAAGGCTTTGTGGTAGCTTGTGATGCTTGCCAAAGGACGGGCAACATCTCAAGGAGGAATGAGATGCCCTTGAACAACATACAAGAGGTGGAGATATTTGATGTGTGGGGTATGGACTTCATGGGACCATTCCCCTCTTCTTGTGGCAACCTCTACATCCTATTGGCGGTTGACTATGTTTCGATATGGGTGGAGGCAATCGCCTCTCCCACAAATGATGCCAAGGTTGTGGTGCGGTTCTTCAACCGAGTGATCTTCCCTAGGTTTGGAACACCAAGGGTGATCATAATTTATGGAGGGAAGCACTTCACCAATAGGAACTTTGGAGCACTTTTGTCTAAGTATGGGGTGACTCACAAGGTGGCAACACCTTACCATCCCCAAACTAGTGGCCAAGTTGAGATCTCCAACCGGGAGATAAAGGGAATTCTTGAGAAGACGGTCTCTAGGACGAGAAAGGATTGGGCTATGAAGCTCGATGATGCTTTATGGGCATATAGAACCGCTTTCAAGACACCGATTGGCACCACTCCCTACAAGCTTGTCTATTGCTAGTCTTGCCACCTTCCGGTAGAGATGGAGCATAGAGCATATTGGGCCATTAAGTGGCTAAATTTTGACCTCAAGGAGGCCGGAGAGAAGAGATTGCTAGACATGAATGCTCTTGAGGAGATCCGGTTGGATGCCTAGGAAAATGCCCGGATCTACAAGGAGAGGACCAAACGGTGGCATGACAAACGCCTCATCCCGAAGGAGTTGAGTGAAGGCGACCTTGTCCTTCTTTTCAACTCAAGCCTGCGGCTCTTCCCCGGAAAGCTAAAGTCAAGATGGACCGGGCCTTATGTGGTGAAGAAGATCTTTCCCCATGGAGCAATTGAGATAGGAGGGGAGCATTGTGGAGATTTCAAGGTGAATGGGCACCGGTTGAAGAAGTATATCCCCGGAGCTCCGGTGGACATGATTGCCCCACTTCACCTAGAATGAGACGCCCCCGAGTATGGTCAAGCTAATGACCTTAAAGAAGCGCTTAATGGGAGGCAACCCATTGGTAAGGTTTTTCCCTTTTTCGTTTTTGTTTTTGTTTTTGATTTTTCTGTTTTTGTGTGTTTGGTGTGCCTTGTTGTGTGCTAGAGTCTTGGTAGCATGGAAGCCTTGCATGGCATGTGAATGATGATGATGAGTCCCTCATCAATCATGGGTGGAGCGGACGCGGAACTTGGACGGCTAGCGGTGCCTAGCGCGGGTCCCGACGCCTTGATGAACACTTAGAGCTCTCTACCATTGTTGATAGGATCATCACCCATCAATCCACTTGAGTAATCCCAAATACCCAAGCAAACCATTTTTACATTGTGAGAACCCTCTTTCACCCTTCTTTACTTGAATGCCACATTGGGGACAATGTGTTTCTAAGTATGGGGTGGGGTTTGCATGATCTTTTGCATGAGTAGCACCTAGGGTAGTTTCTTTTAGTCACATGTTTCATCATGTCTAGCATTGTACATAGATATTTCGAAAAATCCAAAAAATCAGAAAATTTTAAAAAAATAAAAATTTTGTGCTTTCTAGGCTTGGATATGACCCTAATGATTAATCTTGTCATGTGGATTGGCTATGGATGGCCTTATGTGTTAAATTGATGAATGCATATGTGGACTTGAAGTACTTATATTGAATCCCATGAATGATTTGTGATCATGATGTTTGCCTTGATTGGATTGAGTATTGAAAGTCGAAATTACATGCTAGTTCTTGGACATCATCTAGGAATGAATGAGGCAATTCATCTTTCTCTAATTCTCATCTTGATCATGATGTTTGAGCACCTCAATTGATATAAATTTAACCTCTTTTGACCCATCCGGGAATAGGAGCATGTTAGTGTGTTGAGTGCGTAAAAAGCAAGTGTGGGGTGAAGTTGTTGATGGATGAATGTTATGCAATGAAATGCTGAATTTGTTGTGAAAGTGTAGACAAAAGTATAGGTTTGGGGACGTTGGTTTAAATGACGAGTAACTCGGCACCATTCACATGATCGGGTGTTTGTGCCTTGCCAAAGTCAAATAAACCAATAGTCCTAACGAGCTTTGGTATGTGTGCCCGGTGTGGATGCACCTCGAAAAATAGAAAAAGCCCGAGGATGGCTAATCACCAAGGTTTCGGCTTTTGTACACCAATGCCATTGTCTCAAAAATAAGTGAAAAAGAAAAGAAAACAATGCAAAGATGGAGAAAATATACACTTGTGGGAAGTTCATCAAGGACAAAATTGTGGAGTTAGTTCCATTCCCGTATTAGCATCACATAGCCTAGAAAAATCCCCACCTAATCACAACGTTTCTTGGCCTTTTATCTCACAAGCCCTTATGACCTATTTGCATGTGTGTAAGACTTAGTAATCTAGATTGGATATGCTCTTGATCATCTTGACTTCTTCATTCTGTACGTTTCATGCATGCTTTCGAGTTAAGTACGATTGTCTTTCCGTGCCTTCATTTATTTGATACATAATTGCTTGTCCATTGCCATGAAACATGACTATGAAGGTGATCCAATATTAGAAGCACAGCTCCAAAAAGATTTTGCCATTTTTCTGCATGCATAAATCATGTCATCTCTTAGTCTATAGTTGAAAATTTGCTCGGGGACGAGCAAACCTTAGGTATGGGGTATTTTTGATAACACAATTTATGACTTAGGATTAGGCACTCATTTAGATAGTTTATCTACTCATTCATGCATGGTTTAGCACTAGTTCACCACATTTGCACTCAATTCACGTATTTTGTCGAGATAGACGTCTACACAGACTTTTGCATTGCTTTGTAGGTATTTTGGGAGATTTAGGAGCTTAATCAATACGTTTGAGGATCGTTCATCAAGATGACACACCCTCGAACTCATTAGGATACAAGCTAGAGGCTAAGGAAGACCCATGAGACCTTGTTGGTGCAAGCCATGCACCAAATTGTGACTCAATGATCCAAAGCAAGCTGAACACCAAAACCACGGTCACTGAAGGTCCACGGCCGTGGAAACCAACCGTGGTTTTTGCCAGACGGTTGTGACAGCTGTGCCATGATCTCATGGCCAACTCTAGCAAGGTTGTAGAATAAAAGTGGTCCTGCAAGGCTGAGAGAAGGACAACTCCCATCACTACCATTCTCTCCCATACTCTCAACAAGAAGATTCTCTCAAGAGGAAGCTTGGAGGAGAGCTACCATTGGAGGAGGAAGAAGAGCTCTATTGGAGAAGAAGAGAAGAACACACCATTGCTAGTCTTTGATAGGATTTGTAGTGAAGATTATCGGAATCGTTTTCTAGGGTTGTAAGAATCGATTAAACCTTCTTTCAAGGGTTGTGAGTCTTTCTAATCTCATTTTCAGCTTTGTTCTACTTGTTTCACTTGTTCATCTCTTTCTCTTCATTATCTTGCAAATGGAAGCCATGATTTTATGTTCGATGATTTCGATTGTGATGATGTATGTTGTAGGCTAAATAGATGCGATTCTAGGGTAAGGAAAGGATGGTTATGGCTAGGACTGTGATAGGACGGACTTAGATTTGCCTTTGGATGATTCATCTATATGAACTGAACCACTGTTGGAGTCCACGGTTCGTTCTTTACAGTCCACGGCCGTGGAAGTGTAGAACAGCCCGTGGTTTACCTGATTCGTTTGATTAGATGAGTCTAAGTTCTAGATTGTTAGAATATTGAAATCCTAGTGTTTGTTGAGTTAAATCTATCCTAGGGTGACCTAGTGTTAGCAACTAAGTGTTATAAGAGACCTACCCGGTGATTCTTACTCTTAGATTTCAATGATGATAAGCTCTAGGTAGTGGTGAGCCTCACAAGCCGTCATTGGACTAAGTGTGCTAGGATAGTTGTTTAGGACTTACTCTTCCAAGACTTACCCGGTAAGGATAGGTTAGATCCCTAGATGACAACCCGGTTTGTGTAGAATTCCATTCCTTAGGCTCTTTGAGACTTATCCAGTGATGAGACCTTAGGAACGGACTAGTGGACCATGAGACCTACCCGGTGATTGATCCCAATCTAGAAATACTTACTCCCAATATATCATAGTTAATCCAAGGAATGATTAGATAGCTTGAGTCCTATGTCATAACAGGAATTTCCAACCCCTAGAATCCGCTTTTCTCTCTTCGATCATATATTTCGTGTTTGCTTTGTTAACTTGTGGTGTTAGCCTAGTTGATTGTTCACTTTGCATGATTTGTAATCCTTGATTGTTCATCTAAAAACCACTTAAAACCATTGAGATTTTCATTTCTTTATTTCTTTCTCTTTTCTTAAGCCTAGATCTTCACTAAACCCAATCACTAATCGAATCAATCTCGCCTAAGTCTTTGTGTTCGACCTCGGAATACTATCCCTACTACAAAACGTCCCGTACACTACGGGTTCGCTAGGATTTAGGAGAAACATAACGAGTTATAAATTTAAAGCTTTTGCGTGCACACGTTCTTAGCGTAACAATGATATCAAAATTCAAGTAATAAAGAGAGAAATATGAAAACTGATGACATGAATTATGACCTACTTTTAGACATGTATTTATATAGATTTTCTCTTTATTTTGCATGCATAGACATACATTCATGGCATTTATGGTTATATTCACCTACTTTGCAAAAATAGAGATCTACACAGAGTTTTATTGCATTTGTAGGTAATTTGAGGAATTATGGAGCGAAATAGCATATTTAAGGATTAAGCCTTGAAGCGGGACAAAAAGGAGCAATAAAAGGAAGTTAGGATACGCCCAAAATATCTTCTGATACCGTCAGACGCGCCAAAGTATTGTCTGATACCGTCTGACGCGACAAAGTATTCTCTGATACCTGCTAATGCGGCCCTGAGTATTTTCTGATACGAGCGGCTCGACTTCTTTTCAGCCCAAATATTTAGGGTTTCATCGTTAAACCCTAGATTTATCCATACATATGTTCGAGAGCCTTCAACATTGAAAGGAGCCAATTTCTCCAAAGGGAGATTAGAGGGAGCCAAAATCTCCAAAAGGGGAGACTTAGGGAGAGTCAAATTCTCCAAGGGACGGTGACAGCCCCAGGATTTGGATCCCCGACGTTAGGGAGAAGTTGAGAGGGCTCCCTGCATATCCACGCTTATCGCTTAGCCTTGCTTAGGATCGCTTTGGGAGAGTTTGATAAGGACTTAGCGGAAGCGCCGACAATTTGGATTTGGGAAGATCGTGTGTGGCGGAAGTTGTGCCCTTTTTCTAGGTTTTGTTATTGAAGACGGATTGACATCCCGTTCTTCATACTTGCCTTAGATCTTGTGAGTTTTTGTGTTCTATTCCGAATCCATTGAATATTCTGATTTGTGTTTTGGATTTGAGATTGACTTTGAGTTATATTTGAGTTTTCGAGGGTTTTCATCTTTCATTCTTCTTAAATTGATTTTTGATATCATGAAAATGATTATTGGCTAAAACACTTTAGCAATTCTAAGGTGAAAGGTTGATAGTTGTGGACTAGATGATGATAGATCGATCGTAAATTGATTGGACCCTGAGAGTTAGAGAGATCTCGTCGACGAACCAAGATCACGGTCTGTTCTTGAACTTCCACGGCCATGGAACTCAAGATCTGCCCGTGATTTATCCTAGTTTACGAACTTTGCTTTTACTTCGATCCAAGGTTAAAGATTAGTTTTAATCTAGTCTTGGCTTGCCCTTTTTTAGGTAGTAGTGAAGCCTCAACAACCTCTACTTCGATTTCGAGTATCACAACCTTAATCGTTTTAGTTAGTTTTGATCCTTGGGTTACAAGTTTGGGTATTTGAGATTAATTATTGTCTTTAGATCTTTTCTATACTGAAGCCTCAACAACCTTTATAGAGAGTGTCTTTAGATAAGTCATATAAA
The DNA here is from genome assembly GCA_033239045.1 of Fagopyrum esculentum. Taxonomy (NCBI): domain Eukaryota; kingdom Viridiplantae; phylum Streptophyta; class Magnoliopsida; order Caryophyllales; family Polygonaceae; genus Fagopyrum; species Fagopyrum esculentum. The sequence continues at coordinate 29,643,963 of BSUD01000003.1, forward strand.
GCCTTGGAACTTCACCGTACATTGCTTTACCTTAGTATACCTTTGCAACTCTTAACTCTGTCCTTAGTTCTTTAGTACATCTTGAATCGATTGCCACAATTAGACACCTGGATCTTTAGCGTTGTTGTTTTCCTAATATTTGCAAAGCTTATTACATTTACTTGCTTGACAATTTGCGAACTGAATTTGTTCCCCGCAAATCCCTGAGTTCGACACTCTGGAATTCTTGCTTTACTACGCCGATCCGTAGAGTGCGGGTTCGCTTGCTTGATTCTAGTTTTATAAATTTAAAGCTTGATTGTACGCACGCTTCGAGGCGAACAAAAACCCTCGAATATTCGAATAAACTTCAAGTCCAATCTCCAAATCTGAAACACAAAGAGTAATGTATAATAGATTCAGAAATTAACACAAAACCTCACAACAATCTTAGATAAGAACGAAGAACGGGATGTCAGTCCGTCTTCAGTATCAAATCTAAGAAAAAGGGCGTAACTTCCGCCACAAGAAATCTCCGAAAATCCAAATCCGCGATGCTTCCCCAAACCCTAAGCGAAGCTCTAAACAATCTAGCGATGGTCCAAGCAGCGGTCCCGAATACTCTCTTTTCCAGCCTTTTTATAAGAGGAGAAAAAGATATCTTCAAGGCCCAATACGTAGATGACGTGGCAATTAATGATTCGCCAAAAGATGGCCCAAATCAAGGTCTTATGGAGTTCCACGACCGTGGAAATAGGGCGTGGAAATGATTACGGTGTCTCATGCCTTCCACGACCGTAATTTATACCGTGTAACTCAATGGACTGCTCAAAGCTCAAGTCCACGTTCATAATGCCAAGTCCACGGCCGTCGAATAGGGCGTGGAAGTGTATAATGCCTCTTTGTTGCTTTTGTTTCGTTCCATTTTTCATCCTAGCTCCTTCCTTAGCTTCTCAATGTATCTCCTCACGATCAATTACTCCTTGTTGGCCATCAAACGATCTGATTCCAGCTCTTATTCACCTATAATCAACACAAAGCTAATGTAGACCTCCATATCGAAAATATAGATGAACAAGCTAACAATTGCTTCTATACCTTATCCATGAACACTATAATCAGTGAAAAACAACCAAAATACGTGCCTATAATATCGCAATATTTCAGGCTAACAAAATACCCCATACTTGTCACTTGCTTGTCCCCAAGCAAGGTTTTCGAAAGCTTAGAATATAAGTTAGGATGAAATATGCATGCAAACTCAAAACAAAACATTTTTTTAGGTAAGTGTGCTTCTAGTCAATAGATCATCCTCAAACCTTGCTTCATTTATCTTTGAAAACGCTTACATACATAAACCAAAGAATGTAGAGTAAAGAAACATCACAAGTTGCTTAAACATCAGGGCAAACATCATAACCTTTAAGTATTGTCAAAATCAAGCATAGAAACTTCACTTTAGATCACCAAGTCAAATAACACTCTTTTGATCTTAAGGACTTCCAAGTAAGGTCTAGAATGCGGAAAGGAGGGAAACTTATAAGGGATGTGGTGCATGAATCTGGGGAAAGGAATAACCCAACTCTTTTACTTTTTCTTTTGATTTTGTAACAACATCAACTTAGAGCTTTGCTCTTTTCTTTTTCACATAATTTTTCGACTTTACATTTGGAAGTATGGACAGCGGTGCACAAAAACCAAAGCCTAGGAGATTGACGTTTCTCAAATTAGAGATGCCTCAAACCCTTGATGCACATACCATAATCCGTTAGGAATATCGCTCAATCCGACTTTGGCAAGACACAAACACCCGGATATGTGAATGGTGCCGAGTTACTCATCGTCATGATTGACTTCCCCAAACCTACAATTTTTTCTATTCTTTGAATGCAAAATTTTGCTTTCATGGCCCTCCCACATCAAACATGCCAAATATCAACTCCTTCAAATTCCCGGATAGGTAAGGGAGGCAATTACTTTTATTGAGGGGCTAAATGATTAAAGAAAGAAGTAAGAAAATCGAATTGCCTTAATCATTTCATAAAGAAGTATAAGAACTCATCATGCGATTTCAGCCTCAATTTCTCAATATGATTTAGATAAAACTCTCACATTATGAAATTTGCAAGAAAGGATAAACAATACATTCAATTTCTTTTCAATTCATAATTCCGTTTAAGCATACAATTGTCGTCAAAAACTCATTCCGCAAGTAAGAACTATCATAGAAATCATCTAAAATCTTAGAAGCACAAAATTGTTTTCAAAATTTTTCAAATTTTTATGGATTTTCAAAGCCTTTTTCATGCAATGCAAATAACGAAACGTGTGATTATGGATTGAAACATGCGAAAGTGTCATGGATAACGGCAAGCAATTGTAGTAGAGTTATTACAACACATAGTCACACCCCACCCCATACTTAGAACAAACATTGTCCTCAATGTTCAAAAAGAAATAAAGAAAATAAAGAAAGAAAAATGAACTCACTAGATGGCGGTGGGGCGGCTGAAACTGGCGTTCATAAAATCTCGTCACTGCGGAGGCGGCGGTGGTGGAAACGGACGGAAGTCGGAGCTGAAGTTCCGCCCAAACTGTTGGCGGTATATGTCTCTCATCATCATGTCATGCTCCTCAGCCCGTGCATCCCGAGTGTCCCGATGAATCTCCAAATCTCTGACTCTCCTAGATAGCTCGGTAGCCCATGCCGGTAACTGCTCGTACCATGCCGGCGGCTGACCATACCAAGCTGGTGCATCCTGTGGAGCCGGTGTTGTTGGTGGCTGTGCATACCAGGGTGGTGGAGCTTCAATCCACTGCGGCTGCGCTCCGTACCAAGCTGGAGGAGTGTCCATCCTAGTCGGCCTCTCGCTCACACTGGCACGGCGAGAGGAAGAAGCACCGGAGGGTCTAGAAAGGCGGGGAGAATGTCTAGGTAAGTCCGGGAAGGTGTCGGGCTGACCGACGGTATTTCTATGGTCGTCTATACCCAATCAAAAGTAAATCCCGACTTAGCACGATGAACAAGTATAGTGGATAAGTAAGGGTCGAACCCAAGAGAGTTAAGGTGTTTTAGATGCAATTATCGATTATAGTGACAAGTAACAAGAAAGGGGGGTTTTGGTTGAATTGATGCACACAAAAACTTAAGAAAACGATTAGCGCGACAAGTAAGACAATGATGGGTGAATCTACACTAGGTTGATTCTAAGCATGCAATTGCTACTTTGGTGTGTTCCTTTTATAAGTTTTTAAGTAATCTCCCATCTCGATCGTATATATGTGTTGAGCCAACCGGCATCAACACAACTTAACAGGTTAGTGTTCCGTAAACCTACAAGAACAAATAACAAGTTAGCTTTCAAACAAAGACTAAGGGATATAAAGAGAAGATTAAAACCGTTAAACTTATCTTTATATTTGTGTTCCTTTTCTTTAAGTAATTATAACCTGTTATTACTTAAAGTTGCTACTAGATTAAAGACCCGAACCCGGAACCTATTAATCCTAGTTGTTTGCATGCACTTTAGAACCTAAGGTGATCAATCTCAAGTAATAGTAAACATGCATTTAGACAATGGAGATCAAGGAAACACAAAGCATTACTGAATAAAAACTCATATTAAAAATAACTTACAACCAAACTAACAACGCAGCTTCAAACCAACCCATTATAGCAAGGGAGTTAGCCACTCATTACACAGGAAAATTCTATTCTAAAATGGATTTTTATGTAGAAAAGCATGGATTATTCTAACAATCAGCCAACGACTATTTATACTACAAAAGACACTAATTAGGAGTAAATAGCCGTCCTTAAACAGCCACCGTTAATGCCATAAAGGTGGTGTAAACAGCCGGAGTAACGCTTCTGGCGTTAAACCGCAGGGGCGGCCTTCTGGAACCGCAGAGGCGGTTTAGGCAGAATCGGTTTATCTTCTTCAAGGCCGCTGGGGCGGCTACACAATTCCGCTGGGGCGGATCTTCAATGCTCTTCAACGTCTGACCTTTCGCCTTCCTGACGTTTCTGATGCCAAGCCGCCGGGCGTTCCTATGTCAACGCAGGGGCGGCGACACATCCTCTTCGTCTTCCAAATCCCAGGTTGAGACGCAGGTAGCGGCGCAGTGGAAGGAGCAAGGGAGCTGGTCTTCGTCTCTTCAGGGCAGGTCACCGCAGGGGCGCCAGGGAGTGGCGTAGGGGCGGTGACATACTTCATGGCAGGCGCTGGCGAAGACGCAGGGAGCGCTCAAGTGGAAAGCGTCACCCGTAGGGGCGACTGCAAGGACCCGCTGGGGCGGTGAGGCAACAGAAGCTTTGCTTCGTGATCTCTCTTCACTCCTAAGTGCTTATAACTCCTTCCTTAGCTTCTTTTAGTCTTCTTCTTCTGGACCAAGGAGTTAGTAGCATAAACCGACACTAATGCAATAAAAAGACTCTAAAAAATACCCTAAATGATAGTGATTCCATCGCCTATCAAACTCCCCCATACTTAGACGTTTTACTCGTCCCGAGTAAAACAAATGACAACAACTAGACTCAAAGGCGTAAGGAAGCATGGACAAGCAGAAAATATAATGAAAACAAAAGAAAAACCAAGAGTGGTCTACCCGGAGAACCTCGTTATGACTCCCCTTCTTATGTCGCCAAACGCCGGAAGGGAATCCTACACTCGGTGTCGCTCATTTTGCCAAGGCGCCCTTTCGGGTTTTTATCTTGCCACTCTTCTTCTTTTCTCACTTGAACTCACATCCCTCAAGTCCAATTTTGCACCAACGTAAGGTTGGTCGGACTACCTTCTTTTTACCTAAACCGTCCTTTCGGGTTTTCGGTTTATCCAAGGATTTCATGCCTCTTTTCATTTCTTTGGCTCTTTTTTATTAACACAAAATCAAACTGAATATAAAAATGCAAGAAAAAAAAACCCAAAAACAACTCAATGAAACTATACAAGCAATGATACGTCCCTCCCCTATACTTGAAATACACTTTGCCCTCAAAGTAGAAATGAAGCAAAGATAAATGTGGGAAAAGGGAAGAGAAGTGTACCCCTCAGTGGAATGGTCCGGCAGGACCATCCGGACCCTTCTCCGGTGGGTACGAAAAGTGACTGAAGAAGTGCTCCTGCCGGCGGTAGAACGTGTTAATGCGGCCCTCCTGAATCTCCATCCTCTCTCTAAATGAAGACTCATTGCTGGCTTGCCAAGCCAGCTGCTGAGTCTCCAACTACTGCTGATGAGCCGCCTGCCAAGCGTCTTGATGGCGATCGAAGTGAGTGGTCATAGAGGAGGCAAAGCTGGACTGCCACGCCTGCTGCTGCTCAAGCATGGACCGCTGGTACTCGGTCTGCCATGCCTGGGTCAGCTGGTACATACAGACCGGAGAGCTCGTCTCCCAATGGAAGTCGTCGAGGTATATACGTGATGTGACTCCCATCTGCAAGTGAGATCAAAAAACGATGCTCCCTGCATCTCCTCAATAAACCTTCTGTGTATAGGGGCGCCTCCAAACCTTCTTCCAACGCAGGAAGATCCATCACCTGTGCAGCAAATAAGTATATTATCCCACCTCTCACGATGTCGCGAGGTTCTTTCTTCCTAATCCGCTTTAGAGCGGTAATGAAGAGATATGCCCAATCTGGCACCCAATCGTTCGTGGAGAGGCAAGCGTATAGCAATGGAAGGTCCTTGAGAGCGACCTTATTCTGCACCTTGTGTCCACAGAAGACACTCATGAAGATCTTTGAGATTAGCCTTAAACAGGGGTGAGTGAATTTGTTGGAGTACTCACCCCCTGATGAAACTCCGACCTGGTGGCGGCCTGCCAAAACTTAAGCAAATCAAGCGTCGGAATGGGTTCCTGCCAGTCATCGGAAGCTGCTATGGTCACCCCTAATGCCTCCTGCAGTTGTGTGTAATCCAATGTATACTTCTTTATGTTGTACTTGAATGAGAGTCCAACACACAAGTGATCCTCCATTTCCATTTTGAATGTAGCGATGAATTGGCGGCTAAGGTCGGGGTGTGTTGGAGCACTTTTTATCAGGAAATCTGCCAGCCCGGCATTGTTGAGAAATTCCTGCATACTCTCTAACATGCCCAGATTCTCCAATGTTGGAACGTCTAGGAACCGAGTTGCATACACTTCCCGACTTTGAGCAATCCTATACCGATCCTTCTCATCTTCTGATAACTTGTATTTCTTCTAATTCTCCATCTCTTGCAGTCAATCAAGCAAAGGAGTTAGAAAGTTCAAAAATTTGATCAAGAGACGAACCTACTGTCGTGATTTCCGCAGGGGCGGCTGAAGCAGGCGCAGGTGCGGCACGACGCGGGGGCGGGAGCTTGCACGCGTAGGGGCGGCCGAAGAGAAGAAGGCGATTTCTGGAGTTTAGCGCAGGTGGTGGCGATGGGGCTGTTCCGGCGTCTTCTTTGTTGTTGTAGACGTCACCGGAGGTGGGGCAATCGATTTTGAGAATTGAATGTTGAAGTGGGGTTTTTGTGTGGTGGTGGAGAGGGTTGGTGTTGCATAGTGTGTAGTAACACTAGGTTGCCGGAGGTGGCGCAGGGGCGTGACGAGGTGGTTGGTGACAGCTTCCGGAGGGTGCAAGGGCATGGGAGGCGAGGCGGCTAGGTTTCGAAGAATGAATGAAGAGGGAGTGAAGAGGGCGGTAGATGTCGGTTATTTTTGGGAAGTGTATTTTATTTCTTTCCTTAACTGAACCGCAGGGGCTGTGTTTGTCAACGCGGGGGCGGTGACAAGGGAGCGCTCAAGTGGAAAGCGTCACCCGCAAGGGCGGCTGCAAAGACCCGCTGGGGCGGTGAGGTAACAGAAGCTTTGCTTCGTGATCTCTCTTCACTCCTAAGTGCTTATAACTCCTTCCTTAGCTTCTTTTAGTCTTCTTCTTCTGGACCAAGGAGTTAGTAGCATAAACCGACACTAATGCAATAAAAAGACTCTAAAAACTACCCTAAATGATAGTGATTCCATCACCTATCACCGGCTGATCCGGAAAATTGCTAAAATGCTGCTCATCTTCTCCTTCCTCAAAATCATCACCTCATCCCATCTCCTCCTCAACATCCACAGCTGGAGGCTCATCCAGGACATATGGAGGCGGTGCTAGCCTATTCGCATGCATAGCAGCGAAGGTATCCTACCAATTATGGTGTCTGGCCATAATGGAATACTCGGGAATCCAAGGAATGCCCTTACCTCCTCTCTCCTCCCATGGCATACCGGTGGTAGGTGGACCGCGGTGTCTAGGAAAGATAATACCCCTAGTCATAAGGCTATTGAGACCCAAAGGTCTCGCTGTTATCCTAGTGCATGCGGAGTAATCAATCCCAAGCTGCGTGGCAATGTAGGTAACCATCCCACCATACCCAATGTTCCCGGCCCTCTTGTTCTTCAGTTTACTCATGGTGGAGGCTAAGAGGGTAGCATAGTCAGCAGGTCTACCATGGAGCATTCAATAGAGAAGGACAAACTCATCGGTCTTCATCTTTTTTGGGGTCTCGGTCCTAGGGAATAGGAACTCGGAAAGGACCCTATGAGCTATCTTCAAGGATAAGTGGTAGATGAGCTTAGCCTTGATGTCGGCCGGTTGCCAACGATCCTCATTAGCATTAACCATCGCTATCTCTCTCCAAAAGTCCTTAGCGTATACACCGCTAGGAAAACGACCATTAAAGGTCTCATGGAACCAAAGAAAGCTCCAAACTGTAGGATCGAAAAATCGTAGTTAGTCTCCATCAACCTAAAAAAACCGTCCTATCAACGGCACTGTGCTCGAAGGAAGTGACAAACTCCCTCGTAATCTCCTCACAGGCATCCGCTCGAACAACGGAAAAAACAATCAGCCCGGCTCTATCTAGAAGGCATGTCAAGTCATTCACCACATTGAGTGGCTCTAACTCCTCAAGTAAAAGGTACCTTGGTCCTATGATAGGTCTCTTCTCGATCTTTTCCAAAGCATCGAGATAGTTCTCATGAATGGTTGGGATTCTAGGAGGTGATGGTGATGCTGGTTCACTAGGGGGGGCTTGGGAAGAAGAGGAACTATCATCCTTTCTCTTCTTGTTCCTTCCAGATCTCCTCGTAATCATTTTCTCAAGATCAGTGAAAACCACGGTCCGTTCTACAGATTCCACGGCCGTGGAACGCCCAGAGACCGTGATTCTTCTCTGTTTAGCTTAAATCTCAACAAATCAATCACCAAACTCAGCAAAACCTATCCTAGAATAATTCCAATCTCAATCCTATGCATTTCGTCTAAATTCTTGCGAGAAAGTGAGTCGAATTGACAAAGTAAAGAAGTAGGAGAAAAACCTAGGTTTTTGGGTCTTTAAATCCAAATTCCGTCTTCTGCAGGGATTGTTCACTTGGCTTGATGATTGGATCTTGTAGATGATCGAAAATGCTCCACTTTAGTACCAAGAATCGATCGATTTGGACTCCAAACGAAGATTTGAGAGGGTGGGTGGATTTTCGGCGTTTAGGTCATGGAAGAGGGGCGTGGAATTGGGTTTTGGGTGTTTTTGTGAAGGAAAGTGGTTTATATAGTGTCCGTAGAAAATTTTGAAAACCACGGTCACTCGGGGTGTTCCACGGCCGTGGAAATGTACGGACCCGTGTTTTTTGTCATTTTTCTCAGATTTTAAAGAATTATGGTCACTGTAGCTTCCACGACCGTGGAATTGGGCGTGGAACTCTCTGCATTGTGCTAAAGCTCAAGTTTCATCAATTCTTCCGACTTTTCCTTCTTCCAATTCCTAATCATTGCTCCTACATCCAAAAACACAACATACCAGAAGATATCGAGGGCAAAACAAAGAAAAATGTCTAAACTAATCTAAACTAAGAATGAAAAACAAAAGTGCAATAGCTTGGGTTGTCTCCCAAGTAACGCTTGTTTAAGGTCCGTAGCTAGACCGTACCTGCATCTATTCGAGTGCGGTAGGTGCGAACTCCTCAGCTTGGAGCTCCGGTGAATACTTCTTGAGTCGCTGACCATTCACCTTAAAACTTCTGCCCTTTTCACCCCATACTTCAACTGCACCATGGGGAAAAATATGTTTGATTAGATAAGGTCCGGTCCAATGAGATTTAAGCTTACCTGGAAAAAGCCGAAGTCTCGAATTGAAGAGGAGAACTTGATCTCCTTCCTTGAGGTCCTTTGGAATGATATGCTTATCATGCCAACGCTTTGCTCTCTCCTTGTATATCTTGGCGTTCTAATAGGCGTTTAAGCGAAGTTCTTCAAGCTCGTTAAGGTCCAAGAGGCGCTTCTCGCCCGCTTCCTTCATGCTGAAGTTCAACGACTTTACCGCCCAATACGCCTTGTGTTCCAACTCTACCGGCAAGTGACAAGACTTCCCATACACAAGGTTGTACGGTGTCGTTCCTATGGGAGTCTTATACGCAGTCCGGTATGCCCACAATGCATCATCTAGATTCAAAGACCAATCCTTCCTTGTCTTCGAAACTGTTTTCTCTAGGATGCCCTTGATTTCTCTATTTGAAATCTCCACTTGTCCACTCGTTTGTGGATGATAAGGAGTGGCGATCTTGTGAGTCACCCCATACTTAGCTAGGAGAGCTTCGAATCGTCGGGCTATAAAGTGTGAACCTCCATCACTAATAATGGTCCGCGGTGTTCCAAACCTTGGGAAGATGGTTCTATTAAAGAACTTTATGACAACCGCGACATCATTAGTTGGAGAGGCTATAGCTTCAACCCATCTCAAAACATAATCCACAGCTAGGAGTATGTATTGATTCCCGCAAGATGATGGGAAAGGTCCCATAAAGTCGACTCCCCAAACGTCGAAGATCTCTACCTCTTGAATATTGATAAGAGGCATCTTGTTTCTCCTAGATATGTTTCCTGTTCTTTGATAAGCATCACATCAGGAAACAAAGGTTTGCACATCCTTAAATAAAGTAGGCCAAAAGAAACCGGATTGCAGTACCTTAGCGCTAGTTTTGTTGGAACTAGTGTGTCCTCCACAAGGTAGTGAATGACAATGACTGATGACGCTTTGCATCTCGTCTTTTGGCACACATCTTCGAATGATGCCATCTGGACCTCTCTTGAAGAGTAGAGATTCGTTCCAAAAGTATTGCCGGACATCCTTAAAGAACTTCTTCCTTTGTGCGTAGGATAGTCCGGGAGGTATTTCCTGACAAACCAAATAGTTATCAAAATCAGCAAACCATGGTTTGTTACCTCTAGTTATCTTGTCGCCGCACTCCTCTATGATGTGTAAGTGTTCGTCCGGGAAGGAGTCATCTGTAGGTAGGTCGTCGTCTTCTAGGTATGGTAGATGACTCAAGTAATCCGCAACAGAATTTTCCGAACCTTTCTTGTCGCGGATCTCAAGATCAAATTCTTGTAGGAGAAGAATCCATCTAATCAGTCTCGGTTTTGCATCCTTCTTAGCAAGCAAATACCGAATCGCCGAGTGGTCCGTGTATACAATTACCTTCGATCCTACAAGATAAGAACGAAAATTTTCAAATGCATATACAACGGCCAAAAATTCCTTTTCCGTAGTGGCGTAGTTGAGCTGCGCTTCATCTAGCGTCTTGCTAGCGTAATTGATGGCGTGTGTGCGGCCTTCCTTCTTTTGTCCCAGCACAGCCCCAACAGCTACGTCACTTGCATCACACATGATCTCGAACGGAAGACTCCAGTTCGGAGGTTGTATGATTGGGGCTGAGATTAGAGTTTCCCGGATCCTGTTAAATGCATCTAAACAATTCTGCGAAAAATCAAAAACTACATCCTTCATCAATAGATTAGTAAGCGGTTTTGATATCTTAGAAAAGTCTTTGATAAAGTGTCTATAGAATCCAAGATGTCCTAGAAAGCTTCTTATCCCCTTCACCGAAGATGGAGGAGGGAGCTTCTCTATGGTCTCTATCTTAGCCTTGTCTACCTCAATCCCTCTACTAGAGATCAAGTGTCCTAGGACAATGCCTTCTTTCACCATGAATTGACACTTCTCCCAATTAAGAACTAGGTTAGTGTCTTCACACCTTTGTAGCACAAGAGAAAGGTTAGAAAGGCAGTTATCAAAAGAGGAGTCATAAACAGAAAAATCGTCCATGAAAACCTCCATAATCTCCTCTATGTACTCCGAGAAGATAGCCATCATGCACCTTTGGAAGGTGGCTGGGGCATTGCAAAGCCCGAACGGCATTCTCCTATAAGCAAACGTACCCCACGGGCGCACAAATGTGGTCTTCTCTTGATCGTCCGGATGTATCGGAATCTGAAAGAAACCACTATAACCGTCAAGATAACAGAAGTACGAGTGTTGTGCTAACCTCTTAAGCATTTGGTCGATGAATGGCAATGGGAAGTGATCCTTCCTCGTCGCGTTGTTCAGCTTGTGGTAGTCTATGCACATCCTCCACCCCGTCACGGTTCTTGTAGGAATGAACTTGTTTTTTTGTTTGTGATGACCGGCATTCCTCCTTTCTTTGGAAAAACTTGTACGGGGCTCACTCATTTACTATCGGAGATAGGGTAGATAATACCTACATCAAGTAGCTTAAGAATCTCCTTCTTGACAACCTCCTTCATGGTCGGATTTAACCGCCTTTGAGGTTGTCTTGAGGGCTTAAAATCTTCCTCCATTAGAATCTTGTGCATGCATAGTGATAATTTAATTCCTACAAGATCCTCTATAGTGTATCTCAAAGCCTTTTTATGTTTCTTTAAAATGGCTATTAGCTTATCATGTTCATATTCGCTTAAATCGGAACTAACAATTACCGGAAAAGTAGAATTAGTTCCTAAGAATGCATACCGAAGATGTGTGGGAAGTGGCTTAAATTCCATTTTCATTGGAGTCTCAAATGGCTCTTGAGGAGTGTCCAATGCCTCCTTAGAAGTCTCTAAGGGTGTGGGAGTTGTTGAAGAAGGCTCAAGAGAATTAGTAGAAAGAACGTAATTGTTCTCAGAATTCCCTGAAATTACGGTAGCTTTGTTACTTCCACGGCCGTGGAAGTCGATTACGGCACCTCTGGTAGTTCCACGCCCGTGGTTTTGGCCGTGTAACTTACTGGAGCTCTCTGAATAGCTGATTACGGTCATCATGGGGGAAACCACGGCCATGGAATAGCACGACTGAGCGTGATTCCTCACGTTTTCTGACTCATCATAGAGTTTTTCAAACTCTTCTTCATGCACTTCTTGTAGCTCCTCTAAGGCTTCCATCTCCTTATTGCAATCCTCTTCTTCTCCTTTCTCGATGATGCTCATGGTAATGACCTTTTGTAATGGGTCTTTGAATAGAATCGAACTTACTTCCTCTCTAGATGCCTCCTCGTCATGGATGTTGAACATGTCCTCTCCAAGAGCTGACTCTTTCACCAATGTTGAGAGAACGAATTCAACCTTCTCTTCTCCTATGTTGAAGGCAAGTCTAGCATTCTTGCAATCCACCATACAGCCAGATGTTACAAGAAACGGCCTTCCGAGTATGATTGGGACCGGACAATCTGCAAGAATGTCAAGCACAACAAAATCTATATGAACATAGAACTTACCAAGCTTGACTGGAATGTCTTCGATAATACCGACGGGATGAGTTATGGATCGATCCGCCATGTACAACAAATCCTTCACCGGTTTAGGTTTACCAAAACCGATCTTCCTACATAAGGCAAGCGGAATGATGCTAACGCTTGCTCCCAAGTCACATAAAGCGTCATATGTGGCATCTCCCATTCCGATTGGAATGCAAAAAGACCACGGATCCTTCAGCTTTTGGGCATCTTCTCCTTCATCGTTTTGATGAGATCCGATGATTCCGAACTCATCTTGACTTCTCCAAAGTCTTCTAGCTTCCTCTTATTAGAGAGGATTTCCTTTAAGAACTTCCCGTAAGCGGGCATACCTACAATTACATCAATGAAAGGTATGTTAATGTGCAGTTTACTCATGAGTTCAATGAACTTACCGAACTGCTTGTTTAGACGCGCTCTCGCTCTAGATTGCGGGAATGGTAGGGGTGGTTTGTAAGCTGGAGGCGTAATATAGATGTCTTCCTTCTCCTTCCCCTTTTCTTTCTCCTTTTTGGTTGGAACCTCTACAAATTTAGGTTGCGGATCGGTTGTAGTTACTCCGCTCCTAGTAGTGATAGCCATTATTACCCTTCCATTTGGGTTGTCCTCTGTCTTTCCGGGAAGTTTTCCTTGATCTCTATGAACTTCCTCGGCCTTGTTGAATAGTTGTGTTTCTAAAGTCTTTTGAGCTTTATCAACCTTAGTGATGTGATCATCAACCTTTGTGATGTGATTCTCCAATCCTTGAAGCTTTTCCAAGATTGTTTTCAACATGGGATCGGGCTTAACTTTTCCCGAACTACTTATGCTATTAGATCCTTGCCCCTGGCTTTTCAAAGGAATGAAAGAAGAAGAAGGTGGTGTTAGTGAGTTTCCTGAATTGGAATAAGAGTTACCGGAGTTTTGTTGTTGGTTGGAATGCCAATTGCCGTTTGAATTCCTGTTGTTGTTGTTGTTCCAATTATTGTTCCGGTTATTCCGGTTGTTGTTGTTGTTCCGGTTATTGTTCTGGTTGGTTCCTTCATTCCCTTGATAGTTGGTGTTTCCTAGGTAACCAACGCCTTGCTCCTTCGGCTTTTGAAAGCCAGCTCTAATCACCTCTTTCAATTCCTTGATTTCGGTGTTGAGGGAGAAGATTTGAGTTTGCACAGCTTGTGTTAGCTTTGCTCCCGAATCTCCTTGGTTAGATTCCACCTTCGGGTGGGAGTATTTCTCTATGACTTGGGCTTGCTTCTCAATGAAGTCCCAAGCGTCATCTTCCCTCATGTCCATGAATGTGCCACATGAAAGGGATTGGAGCTTGAATTGTGCTTCCACATCCAGCCCCTTATAGTATATCTGTAACAATTCGAGTCTTGAAATGACATGGTGTGGGCAATCCAAATCCTGAAACCTTTCCCAAAATTGAAACAAACTTTTGTTAGGCTTCATAAGAAATGCATTAATCTTACCTCTCAATTCCGTAGTCCTGGATGGCGGAAAGAATTTAGTTAGAAACTCTGAAGATAGATCCTCCTACGTATCAAGTCTTCCATTTGGGAGAGCTTGATACCATGCTAGAGCCTTGTCCTTCAAAGATAAGAAGAACGGGTTAATCTTGTAGTTGTTGGTGGTGGTCTTCCTCGGCTTCATCGTCTCCATGAGAATCTCAAAATTCTGCAAGTGTTGATGTGGAGATTCAGCACTTGTTCCGCCAAATTGATTTTGGTGAACCATGGTGATTACTTGCGGACTAAAGCTGAATCCCTGGATATCTTCAGCTTCAAAGTTCACACCTAGGCGGCGCGGTTGTTGGGTTGGATCCATCCTTTGACCAAGTGTTCGCGGCTCTTCATCTGTACGAGCGGCTCTCGCACCCCTAGCTAGAATACGAGGATTGGCGGCTGGTCTTGGATTATCCCGGAATGGATTGATTGTTGGATCAATGCCCTCTAGTGGTGGCATAGAATCATCACTCTCATCATCGGATGATTCAGTTCTAACCGATCTAGCCGGTTTGCTTTTCTTCTTCTTCTTGGAGCTACTCATCTCCAATCTCATTTCCAACATCATGTTCTTGAGCTCATCAATTTGAGATTGATGACGCTCCGATTCTTCCCTACGAGTCTTCTCACTCCACTCAAGTTGACCTTGAGAATCATCCAACTCCGCTCGCAGATCCCTATATTTATTTTCAGCCATCTTTCTTTCTTTGAGCTTCCTTCTCAAAGTCTTCCCAAGTTCTTGATCAATAGGTAGGAGGTCTTTGTTGGATCTAGACCTGCGCATATACCTAAGATAACCTGCAAATATCACTCAAAAGAGATATCAAATAACAAGAGCAAAGCTCCCAAGCTTGACAACCGATAACCGAATTCGACCTAAACAAAATCCCCGGCAACGGCGCCAAAAACTTGTTCGCCTCAAAGCGTGCGTGCAATCAAGTCTTAAATTTATAAAACTGAAATCTAAGCAAGCGAAACCGCAGTGTACAGATCGGCGTAGTAAAGCAAGAATTCCAGAGTGTCGAACTCAGGGATTTGGGGGGAACAAATTCAGTTCAAAGTAGTCAAGCAAGTAAAAGTGTAAAGCTTTGCAAATATTAGGAAAACAGCAACCCTAAAGATCTAGGTATCTAATTGTGGCAATCGATTCAAGATATACTTAAGATATAAGGACAAAGTCGAGAATTGCAAAGGTATACTAAAGTAAGGTAATATACGGTGAAGTTCGAAAACCCTATATGTCTAACCCAAAGACGCTTTCTATAAAGGTTGTTGAGACTTCAGTATAGAAAGGATCTAAAGGTAAGAATTGATCTCAAATACCCAAACTTATAACCCAAGGATCAAGATAGGCTCAAATGGTTAAGGTTGTGACACTCGAAACCGAAATAGAGGATGTTGAGTCTCACTACTACCTATAAAAGGCAAGCCAAAGCTAGGTTAAAGCTAATCTTTAAATTTGGATTAAAGTAAAAGCAAGGTTCGTAAACTGGGGTAAATCACGGCTACATCTTGAGTTCCACGGCCGTGGAAGTCCAAGAACAAACCGTGATTTAGGATGTCGACGAAGTTTCTCGCACTCTCAGGGTCCAATCTGTTTACGATCGATCTATCATCATCTAAGCCACAACTATCAACCCTTCACCTTAGAATTGCTAAAATGGTTTTAGCCAATAGCCTTCATTATGATATCAAAATTCAAGTAATAGAGAGAGAAATATGAAAACCCTCGAATATTCGAATAAACTTCAAATCCAATCTCCAAATCTGAAACACAAAGAGTAATGTATAATAGATTCAGAAATCAACACAAAACCTCACAACAATCTTAGATAAGAACGAAGATCGGGATGTCAATCCGTCTTCAATTTCAAATCCAAGAAAAAGGGCGTAACTTCCAACACTAGCAATCTCCGAAAATCCAAATCCGCGATGCTTCCACAAACCCTAAGCGAAGCTCTAAACAATTAAGCGATGGTCCAAGCAGCGGTCCCGAAAACTCTTTTCCAGCCTTTTTATAAGGTGAGAAAAAGATATCTTCAAGGCCCAATACGTAGATGACGTGGCAATTAATGATTCGCCAAAAGATCGCCCAAATCACGGTCTCATTGAGTTCCACGACCGTGGAAATAGGGCGTGGAAATGATTACGGTGTCTCATGCCTTCCACGACCGTAATTTATACCGTGTAACTCACTGGACTGCTCAAAGCTCAAGTCCACGTTCAAAATTCCAAGTCCACGGCCGTGGAATAGGGCGTGGAAGTGTATAATGCATCTTTGTTGCTTTTGTTTCATGCCATTCTTCATCCTAGCTCCTTCCTTAGCTTCTCAATGTATCTCCTCACGATCAATTACTCCTTGTTTGCCATCAAACGATCCGATTCCAGCTCTTATTCACCTATAATAAACACAAAGCTAATGTAGACCTCCATATCGAAAATATAGATGAATAAGCTAACAATTGCTTCTATACCTTATCCATGAACACAATAATGAGTGAAAAACAACCAAAATACGTGCCTATAATATCGCAATATTTCATGCTAACACCATCCTTTTATTAGAACAAACATGCCATGCATCCTCTTATTATACTCCCGTCTACGCACCATAATCAATGAAAACCTCACCTTCCTCTTGATCTACTAGTTCACTTTACCATGATCAAACCTTAAAACTTCTAATCCGGGTCGTTCTCCCATATGCCGTTCTCATTATTAGATTTAAGGCAAATGTGCTTCCATTGACGTACTTCCTCATCATTGACATTGATTTACCACGAATACTTTAAGCTCTTGTTGTCGATCCTCGATATTCCCATAGTCTTGGTTACTCATCCCCTCTACACTCACCAATAGAGAACCCGCACATGTGCGTTCTCAGTTGTCACCGATGAACTTGTATCTGACCTTCTCCGAATTCAACGACTTATTATTCTACTACACTTCTCATGTTACTATTCTCATGAAGGTTACCCTCCTCGGGGTACTTTACCTTAAACTCCGTTAGTTCCTTCTTCATTCCACGCTTTCTTTTCTTTATAAGATAACTATATCTTCTTAGCCTTGTTGTTTCACACGCCCCGCTTACATTGGCTTAATTGTTCTCTCGTGATATCTTGTAAATGTGTCTTCTCAATATCTCTAACGTTAATTAGTATCCTTTTGCGTTTCTCTTTGTCGGTATCTTAAGTCCTTTGATAAAAGCTCCTTGTTTCGTTCTTCATCTTCTTGGGATCATCATTTATACACACTTCCTCCTTCTTGCTGTTTCTTAACCTTATCATCATAACGGAAACCAGTCAACTCCACATAAATCCCCACCGTGTCCTTCTTCTCATAACTCTAGTAAAGTTGACACTCCACTTATTGGTACCTTGTAAGCTTAACTAACGGTATCTTAAATCTTTCGTAAATGGTCCGATCACCCTTCTCATCGTGACTCCAATCCTTAGGAGCGTCTAAGGAAAGCTTCACATCTTAATGGAATACCACCTTTATCCTTGCTAGAAAGTACCCATCTCTTCCTCGATTCGCATCTTTAGTTGTTCACGCGTCTTCTTAAAGAACTTAAGTTCGTTCTCTCCGTTGGTCTCGTCGTCATTCAATCATGGCCTCTTTAAACCGCTTCTACACACTTTAATGATGCTCCCTTTTCTTATGTTGCTTCTATCTTGGTTCCTCTTAAGTTGTCTCAAGTTTCTTTTACTTGGTTGTCCTTCGTTTACGTCATACCTACTCCTCCTCTTCGACGTCCTATTAAAGGATTCCGAGAACCCAAGGTGATCTTTAGAGTGTGATTCTCAACTCGATACTTCAGTGTACTCCTCAACATACGAACACTATCACAAGCTCACAACGTCGTCTTAAAGGTGATGATTTCATACTCTCATCTTTTCTATTAGGTCCCATATCTCCATAAGCTACTATATATAATAAGTATACATATACATGACTATATAAGCCCTATGTCCACATCGCTATCACCATACCAGAACCATGAATTCTACTTCACAATTCAAGGTCCAAAAACGTACAATAGTCCTCCTATATATCTAAACATATATATCAAGTCCATCATGCAACTACAATCCACATATACTATACATATTTACATATATACATATATATATCAAAGTCCAATAAACTAAGCTGCCGAGATCCGCGGAAGGAGTGGTTGTCCGTACATTCTACCCCGACTGACTATGCTAGTGATTTTGAAAACGAAAAATCATTTAAAATTTAGAACCCTTGGGGGTTCTCTTTCCCTCTATCCGGCCTTTAGAAGATTGTGAGTGTCATTGTTGTCAACCTAGGGCTCTGATAAAACTTTGTAACACCCCGATTCCGCGGGACTCGGAATGCTACGGGCGAGACCTCACAATGGCTCCGGACCCTTAGCCTGACAACAATTTCACCGGATCTTACAACAAGACACAAATAAAGGCAAAACCGAAATACATATTTATGCAAATGATATGATCCCCAGAAACAAACAAAAGACAAACTTCAGCCGAGTTCTCAACTCGAAAGACTCGAACATCAAATACATAACAATATACAAGAAACAATACCCAAACACGACTCCAATAAAACCCCTCCTAAAATGTACGGAACCCCAGCTGCCCACTCTTCCGGATCTCTCGTCCGCATTCCAAACCTGAAAGGCAACTACAACATCGGTATAAAACCGTTAGCTAATATTCGAGGCATTAGTAGTCTCTTTTAGGGACATCTACCCTCCCAAGGATCTCGCAAGATCGTAACTCATAACAACATACTAGAATAAGCAAACCTAAACTCCAAAATCCCACAAGATCGTGCAACCCCAACCTCAATCCTCAAAATGCTCATAACATCAACTATATAACTCAAAGTTTTATAACAACCTCACAAGATAACAACACCTTAAGCTTTAGAACGATCACAAATCCTCAAAACTCACCTAAGGTTCATAACCACTACTTGGTATTCTCACTAGTTTATGCTACATCCAACCTAGCATGATACTAATACTAAACATTACTAGATCTAGGAAGAAGGTACTCACACGAGGTCAAAGACGGAAGACGATCTACGGATGTCGAGAATGGATTTGATGGCCTTTATCGGGGTGCTTCTGAACCTAACACCAAACAAAACAAATTTATAGCGTAACGCTAAATTTGGGCAAAGTATATATAACGTTTATAAAATAAGAATAAACCCCGTACGAAAAACCGAGTTAAAGTCAATTAAAACACTTTCCGTGTAACTTATCCAATATATAAAACATGGGTCAAAACCCGCAATTAAATCTTTGAACCATAATCCGAAATTAATCCAACAAGGCATAATATATAGTATATAAAAATATAAGAATATCCCCATAGTTAAAATCCAAAGTTAAAAACCGCTAATACATTTTTGGGGGCAAATTATACAATTTCAGAAACTTGGGTTATATTCTGCAAATTAAACATTAGGCCAAAATGTTGTAAATAATATATGCAGGGGCATTTATGCAAAAATCTAAATTGTTGGGCAATGAATATAATATATGAATATGGGGTATAACTTGTAATTACACATAAACTGAGGGGGGCCCGATTTAAAAACTATAAAAAGGTTTCTTAACCCCTTCGCCCCTTTTAATGTCAACACAAGGAAAAAGCACAGGAATAAACAGAACCCTTACGGGTTCTGTTTATTCCTCATTCGGCCTTTAGAAGATTGCGAGTGTCATTGTTGTCAACCTAGGGCTCTGATACCACTTTGTAACACCCCAAATCCGCGGTACTCGGGATGCTACGGGCGGAGACCTCACAATAGGTCCCGACCATTAGCCTGACAACAATTTCACCGGATCTTACAACAAGACACAAATAAAGGCAAAAACCGAAGTAGATTTTAATGCAAATATTATGATACCTAGAAATAAATAACAACCGACTCCAGCCGAGTTTACAACGCCAAGACCCAAACGTCAATACACAACAATGTACCATATATAAAACACATGACTCAACTCCCAAACCCATACTACAACGTACGGACGCCGGCTGCCCACTCCTCCGGATCTCTCGGACACGTACCTAACTTGCAAGGCAACTACAACAATATCGGTATAAAACCGTAGCTAGCATTCAAAGCGTTAGAATTATGGTATTGGCACACAAACACATAGGGCATCATCACAGAACATGATCTAAACACGCGAGTCCGGTTCATTATCTTTATTTAACGATATTTCCTTACTAATCCACTTATGGTGTGACACGAGAATCCCTTGCCCTTGTCCCCTTTCACCATGCCGGGTTTGTACTTGACGCCTATCAGCATCACCCGTTGGGCTGGTCGCAAGGCGCCTCCCAGTCGCCCCATTTTGGACTGGATAAGCGGCCACTGCCCATTATCATACACTTGGGCCAAATATCAACATATAACGTTGGTTGTCCTATTACCGATTTAGTTGTTATAACATAAACAATAAACACACACATAAACAATAAACACATATTACCAAACACTCATCGAAACTAATACGCAGAATACGAGCTAAATAAGTCCGGAAACTTACTTGTAGCACGTCAAGTTCAGTCAACGATATTCCTTGACTCCATATGAGTCTAATCTCAAATTTCTGATCATAACATGAAACTTGTATCAATACATAATATCTAACACTTTAGAAGTTTTCACTTCTAAGTTAACAATGATCATCTGAGAGGAAAAAATTAAACTAGTCTTACTTGGTGAAAAGACGATTTTACCCTTGGATCGGAAAAAACCTACAAGTTCTAAGAATACACCTAAAATTCTTCTAAAACTAAAAATCTGAAGTCCAACACTAAAAGAAAGGTTCTACTGAGTTTGAAGGCTTTTCCGACTTTCAAGCTCTTTATCCAAACTAAGGTAAACTAACGCTACCATTAATTCCCAAAATTTTCGAGTAACACCTAAACGTACCAAGTCATGTCTACTCCCAGATAGGATGACCAAAAGTCCAAAATACGTATCACTAAGACCTGCTGATATAAATATATCATCCTAACAACACACAAGGTTAAAAATAAAAGAACAAGAAAACTCATTCCAACTACAAGTTACCAAACTCCAATTATGACGGAAAGTATACGAACATAATTCCTCCACCTAAGTTCTTACAATACTTTAAGCACCTTTCATCCATGTCTATGCTCAAATACTATAAATGAAGCTAAGTTATCTTAGGTCATTAATATGACGTTTAACTCGTCCTCCTTGCTAGTCCACAATCATCCATCTAATATTTTCCTACAACATTCATTTCCATACCAACTCACAACCTTCTTCCACAACTCGTACCATACACACCATCATAAGTTCACAACCACTCGATATACAAACTATCAACTTCCATATACCGACATTCTTTCCAACTTCAATTACAGCATAAAACCCAAACTCTCACCGGACCTTCAACATAATTTATATCATACAAAACATGCACATACTACTAATCAAGGCTAAAACTTACAAATCCCCAAACTAGTTACTTCAATTGGTAACTCACTTACACAAAATTGACCCAAAGCACCTAATAGCATGTATTATTGTCTATATTTTGGGATTGGTTTAGACACTTTATCTTCATAAATCTACATGTATGGATGTATATTCTATTATAATTATGTTTTTTTTGTTTACATTTGCGGGAATCGAGGTCTACACCTAGTTTCGTTGTAAATGTAGGGAAAATGACACGTTTTGGAACAAAATGGAGCTAAGGAAGCTAAGAAGTCATTGGAGTTACATTATGGAGCATTGAGGAGCTACAAGAAAGGCTCAGGAACCATGGAAATAATTTAGAAGATTGATTTTGGACCAGATTAGAGAGTTTTTACACTCAACTGAGACTCACCTCGGTTGGCTACAGTGCCACCTCGACCGAGGTGATCTTCGGAATCAACTCGACCAAGGCGAATATCATAACGGCCATAAGATCTTTATTTTTGGATGAGACAGTCTTTTTTTGGAAAGAGAATTTCCTATATTTTAGCATGGATTTCTAGAAGGAAGCATATTTTGTTGGCTGATATATTTTGGAAGAAAGGAAGATTGCAAAATATTTTAATGAAGAAAATTATCTTTTTAAGATATTTTATCTTTGGAAGATAATTCTCCTATATATAGAAGCTGATTTTCTAAAATCCAGCCATCTCCGAATCTCAAATTCGGGAAGATCAAGGAGCAGAGTTCTCTAGAGTTTGGAAGGTTGAAGGAAGGAAGCTAGTTTGAAGAAAGTTGTAAGATTTTCTTAGTTGTTTTAATTTGTTGTCTTTCTGATTTGTGATTGAGAAATGCAGTTTGATTGTTTGTTTGATTGTTTGATTGAGTTATTGAGACCTTTGTGTTAAGGTTTTCTTGTTTGAAGATCGATTCTTTTCTTATATATTTGATTATTGTTATCATGATGATTGTTGGCTAAGTTCTTTATGCGATTCTAGGGTGATTGGCTGAAGGTTGTGGGAAAGACGATGAAAGAATGAGCCTTTATCCTAGTGGAACTTGAAAGCTCGAGCCTTTATCTTAACCGACGAACACCTCGGTGAGTCGTGAAACATCTTGACCGAGATGGTACATGAACTGAGTGAGGTGAGACCTTTCCTAATCCTTATATGAGTTGAGGTTTAAGTTTGCCAAATCCTATCCTTGTTATACCTTTCCTGGTTCAACACAAGCCTAGGATGAGACTTACCCGGTGATTCCTTTGTTTGTATACCCAAGATCATGAGTGATAGGTAATAATGGTTTATCCTTTATTGGGGTTTGATTGTGCCTTCATCCCATCTTTGAGAGTTAGCCTGAGACTTACCCGGTAAAGGTTGATTATATCCCCTTGGGTGGTGTGTTGGTTTGAGATTATATTTCCTTTCCTTAGTACCTTGAGACTTACCTTGTGAGAGGATCTTTGGTTTGGGATAGTGAGTAGTGAGACTTACCCGGTAATCTATTCCCACCTTAGAAACACCTTCCCTTTGCAAATCTCAGCTTTGTCCACGTTATCTTTTGAGATCTTGAGTCGGAACCACAACTGGATGCTTTAATCTCTAGAATTCGCATTCCCTTTACATGGTTATTACATCATCTTTGATATCATTGCTTTGTTGCGTGTTTGTTATTTGACAACTTGAATTACCGATCTTTGTTTCACCATAGCCCATGTGTTCGACCCTGGAATTCTTGCTTTTATTACAATCGATCCGTACACCGCGGGTTCGCTTATTTGCAATTATTCTTGGTACAAATATTAAAGCTTGCACACACCTCTTGGAGCGAACAAGTTTTTTGTGCCGTTGCCGGGGACTTGGTCAAGACCAAATTCGTTTTCGGTTGTCTTTCGGGGCTGCTGCCCTTGTTGCTATTAGCTACTTTACTTGAGTGATTTTCGTAGGATCTTTCCTTAGGTTTATGCGAAGAACTCGTGCTGGAAAGGAAATCGTTCCTTACGATCCCGAGCCAAAAAAGACCTACAAACAAAGATTGAAAGAAGCTAAGATGGCCGATCAAGATAATCGAGATCTTGAAGCCGAATTGAAGGAGGCATTGGAACAACTTCGCCTCAACAAAGAAGAATTGCAGCGAGAGAGAGACGAGACTCGTGCAAGAACTGAAGGAATTGAAGCTGATATGGCCGCTCTAAGGGCTCAGTTTTTACCTCGACCGATCCCAGATGCTCGACCGAGGCGGGAGCCAACCCTAGTTGCCCCGGCCGAAATACACCCACCACCTCGGATGCTTGTCCGAGATGTTCTTTTTGTTGGAGTTCCACGAACCCTAGGATGAAGGATGGACCCCAATCAGCAAGTCAGGTGTCCAATAGTCAACCTTGGAGATCCAACTAAGCATGATTATGAACTTTGACCGCAAGTTCTAACCATGATTCGACAATGTCAATTTGGAGGTGTGGAGAGAGAGTCTCCGCATCAACATTTGCAAAACTACGAAATTCTAATGTAGACTTTGAGACCATCAAGATTGGAGAATAATAACTACAAGTTGATGCCTTTCTATTTCTCTGTGAAAGACAAGGCGCTTGCTTGGTATCAATCTCATCCGGCTGGAAAAATCAACACTTGGGAAGAGATGACGACAGAGTTTCTTACTAAGTTATTTCCCCCATCAAAGATTGTTGAATTGAGGGGCAAGATCAATGCTTTTATTATGAAAGATGTTCGCCCAAAAGGTGTGTGCGTTAAAGTCTTAATATTTATATCTAGAACTCAAAGCAAAGCGAACCCGCAGTGTACGGATAAGCCGTAGTACGGTAAGAATTCCAGAGTCGAACTCAGGGATTTGGTGAGAATAAATCCAATTTCAATTATCTAGCGAAAAGTGCGAAAAGCTTTTGTGATCAAATGAGAGTGAAATGATTCCAGGGATTCAAGTATCCGATTTCGGCTTTTGATTCAAGACACTTCTATAGATATAGGACAGAGTTTATATTGCCAAGATTAAATGTTAAGAGGTAGGATTCGTACAGTGAAGTTCCGAAACCTATATGACTAATCTAAAGGTTCTCTCTATAAGGGTTGTTGAGGCTGCAATATAGAAAGATCTAAAGACAAGAATTATGTTCAAACTAACTATCTAAAACTCCAGGATATGACTCTCCAAAGTAAGAATAGAAAGCACACTTAGAATCTAAATAAAGGATGTTGAGTCTCTTTATTAACCAAATCTTGAAATCTTAATCTATTAAATGTAGAATCAGGTTTAAAGTGTCTTCATACATTCAATTAGAGGGTAGAAAGGTTAATCAAGGTTGGGATTTAGGCAAGGATTAGTTTTGATTAAAGGTTGATTCAATTAAAGTTCGTCAGAAGAATAAATCGTGTTGTTCATAAGAAAATCGGCCGATTTTCCTCAAGAACACTCCGATTTTCCTGTTGTCGCAAAACTAAAATCTAAACTCTCAGTGTCGAAATGTTTGAATGAGTTCAGTCTATCGTCATCTAAGCCTTAATCATCAACTATTCTCCCCAGAATCACAAGGTTTTTAGCCAACCATTTTCAAAATCGAATCAAATTAATTATTGAGAGAAATATCGCAAAGAAATCAAATCTTGGATAAAAATTCCAATAATCTTCAAATCTGTAAACGATTGTCAAAACAACTCAATGTATCTCCTAAACAATTCAAATTCGTGTTCAAAAACAGCAAATACTTCAATGAACAAAGAGATCTCACAATTAAAATCAAGAATAACTTCCCGGCAAAAGGTCCTTCAATCTTCCTCCAAGAATCTTCGAATTCTCTCAAACGTGTAAAGATTTCCCGCTGCGGCCTCCTCGTTTTCATTTGTAGGGTTCTTCTTTATAGTTTCTTGCAAATGGGCTGTTTGGCAAAACTCTCTTCTAGCCCAAAATAATTGGGCTTTGTGTCGTCCTTTCATTTGGCCGAAAAACATAAGAAATCGACCCAGTCGATTTACACATAAAAGGAATTGTATAAGTGATTTACTACCTACGGGCTAGGAAAAAGGTACATATCACAACTAGTACAGATGGATTGTAAGAGGAAAACTAGAGGAGTAAGAAGTATACACTGTTGATAAGTTTCTATGTCAGTCAAGACAAAGTGCGTAGAACATTTCGTACAAGGGAGAATGAAGATTCTATTACGATAATTGTAGAAGAAACCCTTGGGACTAATTGGTGCACGGAATGAAGACCTGCAATTAAGTGTAAGAGCAAAGATAGACCCCACAAGTGTAGAGAAGTTTTGACCTCGTCAGAGATATAACAAGTTGTAAAGAATGACGATACCAGTATCAAAAGGAGTAAGAGGCCGGTAGCAGAGTCAATGGAGATCAACAAAGCAATATTATAAACAACGCTAATGAAGGAACATGTGAGAATGACCTAGTGGACTGGTGGAAGAGAATTGGTCTAAGGAAACGGAAGTGGGGAGGATAGGACGAACTAACAAAGGGGAAAAGAGTTAACCGAGTACTGGATGCGTACCAGGAATTTTACGCCATTAGAAGTATGAGAAGAGTGAGTACGATATGTTGAGGTAAGTCAACTATAGAATAAGCAACGTCAGCGGAAGACGTGCAAGTGTTGTTGGTATTGATGAGTTATGTACAATTAAGAAGAGATATTTGTGATTGTGGATTATTGAATTAACTATACCGATACTTTGGAGGATTTCCTCCAGTAGGTAACGAAAATCTTCTTAGATAACTAAAGGTGTATAGAGGATCGTGTCTGAGGTTACTTCTTGGCTGGTTAAGATCAAACCCCGGTTGAGTCAAAGAGTTTAGATCCATGTTAGAAGAATTCCACAAGTAAACGGAAGAGGTCGGCTTCCAACCGTCATCTTATTTCCTTAAGGCAAATAAGGAAGGTATTGAGTACTTCATCTGGATAGGATGTAAAGTGTAATTGAGAGGAAGAGTTTTGGGTTCAATCATTTTGGACTCACGGAAAATGTCCTTATGATTAACAGGTGACAACATAATTATCAAAGTAACACAGCGGAAGCGTGGTGAGTCCTTACCCACAGAGAAAGAAACTCAATGGTACAGAAAAACGACGTGTAGAGTTTAAGATGATGGTAGTTGGTGAAATACGTTTTGATGAGAACTAACATAAGATGGGCTATGCGGAGTTACTATAGATTTTATGGAAGAATTTCACCACCATCAAGGTAGACGGGAAAGTATGGCATATAGAGGTTATAGAAAGGGAGTGGTGCCCTATTATGGATCCAAGTGAAGAATGGCGGCTTGTCACATGTTGTTGGATAAGTAGTTTCGGAATCCAATACCTAACGAAGTACTCTAGAGTGAATTTTCTTGATTGATTGAGGAAAGATTCGACGAGGTAAATAAAAGTAATATGCAAGGTCTACACTAGAAAGCAAAGTGAGTAACTACCACTTTGAGTCGAAGGATACATAAGAAAGAGAAGCGACGGGAGTATACTTGAAAGCCAATAGTCGTTCTTAAAGAAAGCATAATCTCGGAGTAGAGTTTACATATAATGTTATATCAGAATGGATCCGCGTTTCGTTTGGCGTCAGAGGGATATTCTGGATCCGGTAAATGTGGTGGATATATGAGTGCAATGATGATGGGTTGTTAGCATTTGTTGAGTAGTTATGATCAAAACGACGATGATGAGAGATCAGCTTGTGTCTAGTATCACCATTCTGGACACATCATATGCCACTAAGATCTTGGAAACTAGGTAAGAAGCTTGAGTTGAGTCAGTAATATATTAAAGATCTATAAAATAATAATGAGCAGAAGATGATTCTTTAATGGAGGAACCATATGAGTGAGTTATATTAGGAGACAAGACCAAGTGAATTGTGATAAAACTAGCCTTAAGCACTTAGTGAAGTGCCGGTAGATGTTTAAGGGAATATCCTAGATCGGATACTCGGAACCTTTTTAGAAGACCAGAAGGAAAGAAATTGGAATAAAATTTTTCTTTTTTTCAGGAAGGTCATCAAAAGATCTAGAGGTGAGTTAGTAAGGCGACCTTGTGAAACCTTGCAAGCGGAATTAAAAGCAAGTGACGGACTACTATTCCTCACCCTATGGAGGAGAACAACCCATTGGTCAACATATTTAGTTAGAAGGAATACCTACTAGACACGAGTTAGGTCCTCAGAATAGAGGATCGGACAGTTGGGCCGAATGATACTGGTGAGATATTCGATAACCAATCCAGAACGGGGTAGCAAGCGCTTATGATGTATGTACATGAAAAGATTTTCGGAGAAATGGGTTTGATGAAAAGCCGACGAGGCTACTTGAGATATGGTGGATAATATGAGACGTCGTAACCTTTCAGAGATCTATACAAAGATAGTGGTAACCTTGAAAACAACTAGTTAGGGCTTGATCCTGCATGTGTGTGTTATTGTTTGACTACCTGTTTATTTCATGCTTGAGTGTTTAGTCTTGTGTGTTATATTGATGACCTTGGTGTCTGAGTACTTAGATGTGGAATCGATGAGGTTTTTGTGTAGCGATTTGATACACCCGACTGGTGCCTTAAAGGCCAATCATGATTATCTAACCCTAAGTTTCGGGACGAAACTTATTTTTAGGGGGTACTGATGTAATAACCGAAAAATTTATTTCCGATTAATTCCGAGCCAAACCGAGTGTTAGAGACCGTTGACCTCTTTAAGATACCTAACTTTATGACTAGAATTAATTTTATCATTTTATGTAAGTATTATAACCACATAAAATAATAATAATAAAATATTCCAAACCCTAGTTATATATATATCTAGGTCTTTTGACGAGTTTTGATGAAGTCATGACAACTTTTGACAAAGTCAGGACATGAGTTTGACAAGGCCATTTTTTTCAGCCATGAACCTTACCATCCGGGCCCGTTACGAGATGGCCAGTTGGGCCCATGTTGGGCTGAATGTGTAACAACCTCTTTCCCCTTGATTCAGCGTAAACAGGTCCCTCTCCCTTGTTTATAACCCTAGCCGATCTTCTCCAAGGAGCAGCAGCAGCGGCGGCCTCCTCCCCTGAGCAGCGGCGGCCTCCTCCCCTGAGCAGCGGCGACCTTCTGTAGGGCAGCAGTAGCGACTCCTTCCTTGCCGCGTTTGTCTTCAACCGCTTGCAACCGAGTCGTCAAACCAGCAAACAAGCCGCTTCTGTCTTCGTCCTCCTCGTTGAGCAGCAACTAGACGTGCACCGTCTTCATCAAACCTCCAGGCGGGACCGCTCGACTTCGCTAGCAACCACTGCAGATCCTCCTGAACGCCACTAGCAGCCACCGCAGAGCCTCATTGTCGTCCATGTCGCCATATGAACTAGGTGAGTGGTGTTGTCCCTCCTGCTAGTCTCTTCTTACCTTAAACAACAATGCGGGTTTTGACCGTTGGTGTATCGTACAATACCGCAGGCCCTGGATCTTGACGTCCGTCACGAGCCTCCCGCCTTTCAGCCTTTACTCTCTCCTTGCCGAGGACAATCATCGATCATTGGGATCGAATGGTACTAGATTAGTGAGTCCTCTTCACTTCTATCTCCATCTTTTGTCAAATCTCGTAACTGAGTATACCCACACTCTTCCTGCTTCTCTCCATATATATATATATATATATATATATATATATATATATATATATATATATATATATATATATATATATATATATATATATATATATATATATATATATATATATGTTCTAATATTAGCCTTTGAATCATTGTTGAAAACCATATGCTACAGCAAACAAGCCACTCAAGGAACTGTTGTATATTCTCAATTTCCTGACTCTATCGAGCATCCAACTTTGTGAAATGAATTAGGTATGCAAAACTCTTCCTTTTTGGCTAGTTTTCGGATATGTTATAGATGGTATTTCAAAGTAAATCATACTATAATTTCAGAGGAATCCATGTTATGGTTTGAGAGATATGGGGTTTCAAAGTTCAGTTTTATAAATGTGCTGAGTTGAGAAAAACAGCATGGGATGCTGTTTTGGGAGATAGTTTTGAATAGGCTTTTGATCTCTTTTAGGCTTGAATTTTTGATATGATATAGTTGACATCTTGTTCTAGATCATATTAAAATTTGGGAAGAATCGGAGTTACGGTTCGAGAGTTATTGTGTTTCAAAGTTGACGTTTTTATATATGTGCTGAGTGTTGGGGGAAAACAGCAAGTGATGCTGTTTTGTGAGATGATTTTGAATAAGCTCTTGATATCCTTTCCGGCTGAATTTTGGATATATTATAGGTAAGATTTTATAGTAGAACATATCAAAATTTGGGATAAATCCAGTGAGTGGTTTAGGAGTTATGATTTTTCAAAGTGTACTCAGATTTTGGCTAAGTATAGGAAACTTCAAGTGTTGTAACCAACTTTGGAATTTTTATAAAATTGATGGATGAACAGTTTTGAGAAATTCTTGCTCCTAAGGGTAGAGGGAACATCATAGATGATCTAGAGAATTGTTTCGGAATTTTTATAAGCTTTTACGAATTTTATATTTGAAACCGAAGTTAGACCTTTACGATCTTTCGGAAAATAGGAAAATAAGAAAAATGCCAGTTTGTAACCAAACTAAACTTTAGGAGTTAGAATATGATTTTAGAGTCTCAAATAGAAGTTTAGACATGAACTTTGGAAATTCTGGGAGTTTCGGGACCAAGGGTAAAATAGTTATTTGACCCTAAATTAGTACTGTAACTAGTTATGTTTTACTACGTTCTTTTATCTTAGAAGTCTTAGACTTCTAATTACGTGGGAGTGTGCTAATGCACTCATCTCCTTTGACATGCAACTGAGTTGCTACAGTTTACAGAGCGAGTTTGGTTTACAGAGAGTCGAGCTTTATACCAGGTAAGTCCTTTGGGCTTACTTAGCTGACTTCTAAATATGAGCATGAATGATGATAGTGGTGTGTGATTGAGATGTTAGAGTTATAGGTTGTGATAAATAATTACCGACCTATACTTGGCCTAAGAGTAACGGGCGGTGGCATTCTGCTCAGTTAGCTTGCGAGCGCTGGGGGTTTCTTTAGGGACTAGTCCATACTCGGTTTGTAGTGATGCTACCGGCGGAGGTCAGCTAGACCTACACCCAGTTGGATAAGGAACGGATGCGAGAACTGTTAATAGCTCTCGTGCCACAACTGTAAATTGAATAAGATGAATCACTTAAATAATAGATAATAAACGGTTGAGTGCCAGCATGATGTTTGTTTAATTTTTGTTTCTGCTTGTGTTTGTGCTGTTGTCATTCTACTTATATTTGGATTGTTAGCTAACGGTTTATCCGTGTTGTAGATCTGTAGAGATAGACAGTTGCATAGAGATTCGGAACGGATGGTCAGCCGGGTCCACGTACTCATTAGATGGGGACGGGGAAGTCTTCCATACGTCATGCATGTTATATATCTTTATGTATGTTTGTAAGGCTGTCACATGTGTACTTTCATACCATTAAAAATATTATGTTTTGGAAATTGTTTTAATTACATTTGTGCCTTGTTGTAAGATCTTAGTAAAGTTGTTGTTAAACCAAGGTCGGGACCCATTGTGAGGTCCTAACCAGTAGCTCCCCGAGTTCCGAGAATTTGGGTTGTTACAGTTTCATTATTGCATTGCATGAAAAAGAACTTGAAAAACCCATAAAAATTGAAAAATTTTGAAAATTTTGTGCTTCAAATGAATTGAGATGATTTCCATGATAATCACTACTTGTGAATTGAGTTTGATGACAATTGCATGCTTAAACGATTAGTGAATTGAAAAGGATTTGAATGTGTTGATTATACCTCTTATGCAAGTTTCATAATGTGATTATGTTACCTAAATCATGTTGAGAAATTGAAGTTGAAATCACATTATAAGTTCCTATGCTTCTTATTGAGATGATTAAGGCAATTCGATTTTTCTTTCTTCTTTCTTTGACCATTTAGCTCCTCATTGAAATATTGATCTCCTTTACCTATCCGGGAATTTGGAGAAGTGAATGAAAAAGGCATGTTTGATGTGGGAGGGCCATGAGAGCAATTATTTGCAATCAAATGAATAGAAAGTAATCTTAGGTTTGGGGAAGTCAATCATGACGATGAGTAACTCGGCACCATTCACATAGCCGGGTGTTTGTGTCTTGCCAAAGTCGAATTGAGCGATATTCCTAGCGGATTATGGTATGTGCGCTAAGGGTTTAAGGCATCTCATGAAAATTGAGAAACGCCAATCTCCTAGGCTTCGGTTTTTGTGCACCTCTATCCATAACTCCAAAAGTAAAGTCGAAAAATGAAAGGAAAAAGAGCGAAGCTCTAAGTTGAAGTGTTGCGGAAACCGCAAAAGAAGAAGAAAGTAGTTGTCCACTTTCCCGGATTCACGCACCACATTCCCTTAAAGTCTCCTTCCCTTTCCATATTCTAGACCTTTTCTTTGGAAGTCCTTAAGATCAAAAGAATGTTATATGACTTGGTGATCTAAATTGAAGTTTCCTATGATTGATTTTGATAATGTTTGAAGGTTATAATGCTTGTTTAGAAGCTTAATTGATTCATAAATTTTCTTTGCTTTTTACTTTTCGATTAAGTGTGTGAAAGTTTGATAAACGATTGAAGCAAGGTTTGAGAATGATCTATTCTTTAGAAGGCACATCCACCCAAAAGAAGTATTGCTTTGAGAAGGTACACATATTTCATCCTAACTCTTGTTTTAAAAGCTTTTGAGAGACCTTGCTTAGGGACAAGCAAGTTGCAAGTATGGGGTTATTTGTTAGCATGAAATATTGTGATGCTTTAGGCACGTTTTCTAAGCGTATTTGATTCATATTGATAGTCTTTGATTGAGCATTATTACATTAGTGAGCTAGTTTACCTATATTGTCGATATGGATGTCTACACTAGTTCTATGTTGATTATAGGTACTTAAGAGCTATTTTCGAACGGAATCGAGCGAAGAAGAGTTGATTTGATATGTCCATGGATTGAGGGCATTCTTAGGAGCAAATTGGAGTTCAACTTGAGGAATGCACGAGGCTAAGGAAGAATCACGTTCTTGCCCTAAACCACGCTCTAAAATACGGCCGTATTACAAACCACGTTCAGTTCCACGGCCGTGGACCCTTGCAAAGAGAGGCGTGATGCACTCCAGTAACTATTACGGTCGTGGAATACATGGTTCAAACCGTGACACATTCCACGCTCTAAATTACGGTCGTGGAAACTTCCACGACCGTGATCTTGGCGATCTTTTTCGCCACACTTTGAAGCCACGGTCTTTTGAAGATTGGGCCGGGCCGATATTTTATCTTGCCCTATAAAAAGATGGACGAAGGGAAATTCCGTCAAGCTCGCTTTAGGCTTACACTTGCGACAGGACCGCTTATCGACGGCAGCCCCGCTTACCCTCGTTTAGAGGCATTTGGAGATCTCGTTGGAGATCGACGTTCGTGTTTGGATTTGCCCTAATCTCGCACTTGGTGGAGATTATCGTTGGGATTCCTAGATTTCCCAAAATTGACGGAAGATTCGGAAGGTTTCTTGCAAGAAGCCTACTCTTCTTGTTTAGGTTTGATTTAGAAGACGGATTGACATCCCGTTCTTCCTTCTTGCCTAAGATTGTGTTTGTTTGTTCTATTCCGGATCTTGTGACGATATTTGTTCTTGATTGTGACTTTGAGATTGGTTTGGAGTTTATTGAAAGTTTTTGGAAGTTTTCATCTTGTAATCTTTTAATTCTTGAATTGATATCAACATGACTGTTATTGGCTAAAAACCCTTAACAATTCTAAGGTGAAGGGTTGATAGTTGTGGCTTAGATGATGATAGATCGATCGTAAATAGATTAGACCCTGAGAGTTCGAGAGAATTGTCGACGAACCCTAAATTACGGGTTGTTCTTGAGTTCCACGACCGTGGAATCTCAAGATCCAACCGTAATTTCCCTTAAGTTTACGAACCTGCTTTTACTTTAATCCAAAGTTAAAGATTTGCTTTAACTTAGTTTAGACTTGTCTTTTCTAGGTGGTAGTGAAGCCTCAACAACCTCTACCTCGATTATGAGTGTCACAACCTTAATCGGTTAAGTTAGTCTTGATCCTTGGATTACAAGTTTGGGTATTTGACATTAATTCTCACCTTTAGAACCTTTCTATATTGAAGCCTCAACAACCTGTATAGAGAGTGTCTTGTAGGTGAGTGATATAAGTTTTTTGGAACTTCACCGTACGATTACCTTACATTAGCATACCTTTGCATATCTCAACTCTGTCTTTATATCATTAAGTATATCTTGGATCGATTGCCACAGCTGGATACTTGGATCTTTAGGATTGTTGTTTTCACAATATTTGCTAACCTCTCATACTTACTCGCTTGATAATCTGCAATTGAATTTGTTCCCACCCAAATCCCTGTGTTCGATACTCTAGAATTCTTGCTTAACTACGTCGATCCGTACACTGCGGGTTCGCTGCTTGATTCTAGTTTTATAAATTTAAAGCTTATTTGCACACACCTTTAGGGGCGAACATAGGTGATGTGCACCAAAAGTTTAATACTAGTAGAGGTATGAAATTGAGATAAGTAAATTATAGACTGACCGATGTCAACCAAGGACATGCAAGTATTGTTTGGTATTGACGAGTTATGTGCCGTTAAGAAGAGATAATTGTGACTGTGGATCTATGGAGTAGCTTTACCGACGCCTTAGAGGATTCCCTCAAGTAGATAACGACAACCTTCTTGGATGAATTAAAGGTGTAAAGAGAAACGTTTTAAGGGTTACTTCTTGGCTAGTTAAGATCAAACTCCGGTCAAGTCAGGGAGTTTGGATCCGTTCTAGAAGAATTAAGAAAGTAAGCGGAAGAAGTTGTTTTTCAATCGTTGTTTTATTTTCTTAAGGCAAGTAAAGAAGGTACTTGGTACTTCATCCGTATAAGACTCATGGTGTAATTAGAAGAAAGAGCTTTTGGGTCAATCATTTTATACTTACAGAAAAGTTCCTTAGGATTAATGAGTGACAACAGGATAAGCAGAGTAGCGCAGCGGTAGCGTGGTTGGTCCTAACCCACAAAGCAAGAATCTCAAGGGTACTGATGGATGTCGTGTCGAGTTTAAGATGGTGATAGTTGGTGAATGCATTCTAGTTGGAAGAAACGTGAGATAGGCTATGTGAGTGACTAGAAATTTTGTATGGAAACTTATGTGCATGACTGGAAATTTTGTACGGAAACTTGTCATGTCGAGTGAAGAGTGATGGCTTTGTTACATGTTGCCAAACAAGTAGTTTTGGGATTCTATACTAATGGAATACTCTAGAGTGAGTTTTCTGGATGGATTAGGAAAGAATTAATGATGTAATAAAAGTATTGTGTATCGCCTGCACTAGAAAGCTCAAAGTGAGCAACTACCATCCGGAGTCGAAGATACATAAGAAAGAGAAGCGACAGGAGCATACTTGCAACCTAGTAACCGTGCTAAAAGAAATCATAATCTCGGAGTAGATTTTATGTGTAATATTATATTGGAACAGAGCCTAGTTGCGTTTTGAGTCAGAGGGATAGTATCGGTCTGATAACCATGGTGGATAAAAGAGTGCACTACTGATGGTATGTTAACAATTATGGAGTAGTTATGATCAAATAACGGTGATAGGATATCACTTTGTGTCTAATACCGTCATTCCGGACATATTCTAGGTTTTTTAAAATCTTGGAAAATGCGTGATAAACCTAAGAATGAGCAAACAATATATTAGAGATCTGTAAATAATATAATAATGTCAGGTGAACAAAGAGGACGACCACTAGATTGGATTTTTAGTTGTCTCGAGTGTCACACCTAAAAAGGGTAACGGTGACGATTCCGTACCTGAGGAACATGATGACTGAGTAATATTAAAAGACAAGACCAAGTGGGTCGTGATACGAAGAGCATAGGGCACTTGGTAAGTGTTGGTAAATGTCCAAGACCTTTGGCCTGAGTGTGTAGTCAGAACCTTTTCAGAAGTCCGGAAGCAAGTGGTCATAATGAAGGGAAGAAAGTTGAATAGATTAGTTTCCGTAGGGTCATCAAAGGATCTGGAAGTCAGTTGTGTAAGGCAACCATTTGAAGTTTTAAAGCAGTTTAGAAGTGACTGATGGACTAGTATTCCTCACCCTATTGGAGAGTGTACCTTCAGTTCCCACGGACTGAGTTTGAGAATTTCAGTTGGAGAGATACCTACCAGACATGAGTTAGGTCATCAGATTAGAGGATCAGACAGTTGAGCCGGATGATACCGGTGAGATATCCGGTAACCACTCTAGAACGTGGTAGTAGACGCTTGTGATCTAAGTACCTGAAAAGATTTAAGATTAGTAGTTTTAGGAAAAGCCGATAAGGCTACCTGAGATATTGGGGATAGTAAGAGACGTAACATTTTAAAGACCTATGTAACGATAGTTGTAACCTCGGGAGTGACGAGTTAGGGCTTGTCCTTGTATGTGTGATATTGTTTGACTACTTGTTTATTTCATGATTGAGTGTTTAGTCAGTGATGTGTTCTTTTGGTAACCTTGATGTGCGGGATACTTAGATGTGGAAACGACAAGACTTTTGTGTACTGATCAAACACACCCATTTGGTGCCTTAAAGGCCGATCAAGATTGTCTTACCCAAAATTTCGGGACAAAATTTATTTTAAGGGGGAACTGATGTAACGACCGGATTTTTCGTTACGCTTTGATAGGATTAGACGAGTTAGAAAACGAAATTAAAATTTAGTGAGACTAGGATATACAAGTTTAATTTTAGAAGTCGTTTGATTAAATACCTTGTTCTAAGTTTCGGGACAAAACTTATTTTAAGGGGGTACTGATGTAATACCCGAAAAATTTATTTCCGTTTAATACCGAGTCAAACCGGTATTCGATCCGCTAAACTTTCTTGATTCTAGATAGTGTTCCATATTATCAAAATTCTATCATTTTATGTAACCCAAGTGTACATAAAATGATAAAATATGTAAATAAAAATTAAAAGAATTAAAAAGCCAAAATAACAGTTCCGTACAATTAAAACCCGAAGAGTAGTTCCGTGCGAGTAACAACTTACTTATCAGCCCATCATCTACTAGATGAGCAGGCCCATCGGAATAGGCCCAGTACACTCTACTGTCGGCCCAACCTATACTTCTACCCCTAATTCCCCAATTAATTAACCTAACCTAATAACGCTAACCTAATCAGCATCGTAACAAAACGCTAGGAGTTTCCGCACGGTGCTCTCCACGCTCGACTGCAACTCTGCCGGACGATCTTCATCGGTGCCGGACATTGCTACCCCTTCACCGACTGCCGACGCCGCAACAACGGTCTTCAACCGCGACCACCTCGACCTGCTACTGCACACGACGTTGGGGTTTTCTGCAATGCCTTTGGATTTGCTGCACCTCCGACCTGCTGCACGCCTCCATAGAAACGACGCAGGAAAGGGAAGCCTTCCTCCTTCTGTAACAGAATCCTCGCTCCCCTCTTCACATCTAGCCAGTGCAAACAGCACCCACCGATCTGCCCCTAGACGAGTCTTCTACAACCACCAATCAACCGGACTGCACCTCCAGATGACGAGTTGTTGAAGCCTCCTACTTCCGCCTTTGATCTGGGTCGTGTAGCTACATACAGGAAATCTCGCAGCAACTTCAGTAGCCCCACCGCAGCCATTGCAACCTCCTCTGTCGACCCTCCTCTCCAGTCGCCTTCCAGTCCCTGGAGTCGTGCACAACAGCCTCCTATCGGACCTCTTCAGTTTCTGACAAGGCTATGAACGTGAGAGCCATCCTCGTCCTTCATGCCTTCGAGTTTGGAGCCGGGTAAGACCCACATCTACCTCCTCACTTCCCCTCCATGTTTATGTTTCAATGGGTGCCTCTAAACCATCTTTAAACCCATACATTTGAGCCAAAGGAGCAACTTCAGAGAGCTGTTACATCTCTCAGTTTTCTGAGTTTTCGGAAG
The DNA here is from genome assembly GCA_033239045.1 of Fagopyrum esculentum. Taxonomy (NCBI): domain Eukaryota; kingdom Viridiplantae; phylum Streptophyta; class Magnoliopsida; order Caryophyllales; family Polygonaceae; genus Fagopyrum; species Fagopyrum esculentum. Next base: position 29,681,487 of record BSUD01000003.1, read on the forward strand.
TGACGAGCAGTCAACTTTGGGTCCAATTTAGGATAAGCTAGACTCCTTTTTGGTTGGTTTTCGGATATGTCATAGACGGTATTGCATAGTAAATCATACAAATATTTTAGAGGAATCCATGTTACAGTTTGATAGTTATGGTGTTTCAAAGTTGACTCCTCCCACAGTTTTTATAATTGTGGTGAGTGTTGGGAAAAAACAACATGTGATGCTGTTTTGTGAGATAGTTTTGAATAGGCTTTTGATCTCTGTTGGACTTGAATTTTGGATATGGTATAGTTGGCATATTCTAGTAGAACATATCAAAATTTGGGATAAATCCAGCGAGTGTTTCAGGAGTTATGATTTTTCAAAGTGGAGACAGTGTGCTGTTTTCTTAAGTGTTTGCTGAATTTGCAGAAACTGTGTTGATCAGTCAAGTTTGAGAATACTTTTTGATGCCTTAGAGAATAGATCAACCGTTCAGTTTCTGAGATGTTTAGTGCGATGAAAAGGTTAATATGTCAAAGGTTGGGATGAATCCACCGGAGGGACTTAGAGTTATAGAGGCTCAAAGTGGACTTGTTGTACAGTTAGAAAACATACTCAGATTTTTGCTAAGTATAGAAAATTTCAAGTGTTGTAACAAACTTTGGAAATTTTTGTAGAAGTGATGGTTGAACAATTTTAAGAAATTCTTGCTCCTAGGAGTAGATGGGATATCATAGATGATCTAGAGAATTATTTCGGAATTTTTATAAGTTTATTCGAATTTCATATTTGAAGCCAAAGTTGGACCCTAGTGACCTTTTTAGAAGGTTAAAGAAAACATGTAATGTTCTAGTCTTGACATAAACTCAACTTTAAGAGTTAGAATATGATACTTAGTCTCAAGTAAGAATTTAAGTACATATTACGAGATTTTTAGAAGATTCGGGACCAAGGGTAAAATGGTCATTTTACCTTAGACGTGTATTTTAGTATATTTCTCTTCCGATAGGATCTTATATCTTAGAAGTCTTAGACTTCTAAGTATACTGGATATGTGTTGATCCACTTGCCTCCTTTGACAGGCAACCGAGTTATACAGTTACAGATTGAAATGTGATTAAGAGAGTCGAGATCTGATTCAGGTAAGTCCACGGACTTACTTAGCTGGCTTCTTGTATGAGTGTAATGTGTATGAGTGGTGTTTGTTAGTTATGATAAACAACGAAAACGGATTAGGCTGCTGTATTATATTATGTAATTGACCCAAGTGTATGATAACAGGTCGTGACATCATCTATCTAGCTCTTGCGAGAGTCTAGGAGTTCCCTACGACCAACCCAGTCATGTAGACGGTCAGATGCATTAGTACCATTCCTCATTGGTAAACGGGGACAAGGGCGAGGTTTGGGAATCCCTGGTGTCACAAAATAAGTATCATTAGTAATGACATATCACCTACTTAAAGATAATAAAAGGATTGAGTGTTGCATGTTGATTGTGTATGTTGTGTGTTTGTGCTTTTACCTTTATATTTATGCATAGAGTGTTATCTAACGGTTTTATACCGCTTGTAAATGCCATGCAGGTTAAGACAGTGTAGAGAGATCTGTAGGGTATGGTCACCCGGGTCCACGTACTCATTTTAGTTGGGGACGGGGATGTCTTCTGTTCTTCATATGCGTCGTTTTAGTACCTTTATTTTGTAAGGCTGATACATATTCTTCATGTATATATTGTTTAAAGTTTTCAAATGTTTTAAATACTTTTGTGCCTTGTTGTAAGATCCTAGTGAAATTGTTGTCAAACTAAGGTCGGGACCCATTGTGAGGTCCTAACCAGTAGCTCCCCGAGTTCTCAGAATTTGGGGTGTTACAAAAATGAATTGTCTAAACTGATGCATGTGCTGAGGAAACATATAATGGCTTTGGGTTATACTATTGATGATCTTGTTGGTATTAATCCTTCTTTTTGTATGCATAAGATACTGATGGAAGACGATCATAAGACTTCACGGGAACTTCAAAGACGGTTAAATCCGATCATGAAAGAGGTTGTGAAGAAGGGTGTTCCCTCTGCACACACTCAGCATCTCCTCCCTCACTCTCCCCTTGCTGCACCAGGTGAGCCATGCCGCCTTATCGGAGAAGCCAGCCGCTTCTCTCCCTTGTTCAGCCGTTGGCAGCCAGTGGATGAAGCTATCGGACCCACCGTCTCCAGTCCTGCATCCTGCTTCTCCTTTTGTCTCCTGCGTGCCTCACCCCTCTCTCATCTGCGCAGCTTCCTCGCCTTCTTGCCAGTCTTGAACCCCGGAGTCCACCGTGTTAGAGTCCATTGTGCTAGAGTCGAAGCCACAGCAACTCTACTCTCGACACCTAGACAGATCCGCAACGTTGGAAGCCTCATCTGCACGAGCCTTCATTGCCAGCAGATCCGCAACGTTGGAAGCTTGGAATGCAGGAACCAGAATATCCCGCCTTGTCATCCAGCCTTCTCCTACGTCTGAGACTGGAGCGCCGGAGGAGAACACTGCACCACCCAAACAACCGCCTCGCCACCGGAGCCCCTGCGCAACACTGCTCACCGCCGCCTATTAGTTCCCCTTCTTCTGCGCGCATTCTAAGGGTGAAGAAATCCTTAACCTAATTACCATCGGCCACCCTTCTTTTGGGTAAATTACAATTTGTAACTAGTGTTTTCTATTTGCAGATTTGGCCCTAATTTCTGAAAGTTGCAGATCTGCCCTCTCTTGAAATAATTACAAAAGGGGACCAAATTTTTAATTATAGAAAAAAACCCAAGCTTTATGATATTGTCATTTTGAATAAAAAATGTTTTTTTCGAGTTTTAATCTTGGATTTTATATACGAGTTTGATCTTAGATTTATATATATTACCTATTGTGTCCTTGTTGGTTTATTTATGGAATTTGGCCCAAATATTTAATTACGTATTATGACCCATATTTTTTGAATGATATTATTTGCCCAAGAAAATACGTTAGCACTTTTTACCTTGGATTTTAGTTATAGGGATATTCTTATAATTGTTTATATTGTATAAATTGACCGGAAAGTGTTTCAAAGATTTTAAACTCGGATTTTAAACTCGGATTTGTAGCACCCTGAATCCGCGGGATATCGGAATGCTACGGGCGAGACCACACAATGGGTCCCGACCGTTAGCCTGACAACAATCTGTAACACCCCAAATTTTACAACTTAGGGAGTTACTGGTTAGGACCGCACAGTGGGTCCCGACATTAGTTTGACAACAACTTAACGAGATCTTACAACAAGGCACAGATAAGGAAAAATCAGAAATCATAAAATAGTTCTTAATAATGCATGAATGTGACCAGATCGACTACAGCCGGAAAACGGAATATAACAAAGTACGAAAGGAAACAATGTTCAACTGTAAAACCCACAAATGCAGAAACTGTAAAAAGTCCTAAAGTACGACACCCCGGCTGACCACTACCATCTGGATCACTCGGCATCTGCTCTAACCTGTGTCAAGTCTAAACAACATATCAACAGTTAGCTAACTATCCAAATATAAGCAAAATGATAACAACACAAACACAAACAGAAACAAAAATAAACAAACATCATGCTGGCACTCAACCAATTATTATCTATTATTTAAGTGATTCACATTATTCAATTTAAGTTGTGGCACGAGAATTATTATTAGTTCTCGCCTCCGTTCCTTATCCAACTGGTGTAGGTCTAGCTGACTTCCATTGGTAGCATCACTACAAACCATGTGTGGACTAGTCCCGAAAGAAACCCCCAGCGCCCCGCGAGCTACTGAGCAGAATGCCACCGCCCGTTACTCTTAGGCCAAAATATAGGTCGGTAATTATATATCACAACCTATCTCTCTAACATGTCAATCACACACCACCATCATCATTTATACTCATATTTAGTAGTCAGCTAAGTAAGCCTAAAGGACTTACCTGTTATAACGCTCGACTCTTTATAAACCACTCGTTCTGTAAACTGTAACCACTCAGTTGCCTGACTAAGGCGATAAGTGTATTAGCACACTTTCACGTAAATAGAAGTCTAAAACTTCTAAGATCAAATAAGGTATTAAGACGTACTAGTTACAGTATTAGTTTTAGGGTAAAATGACCATTTTACCCTTGGTTCCGATTTTCTCGAAAACCCTAAAATTCATGTCTAAACTCCTATTTGAAGTTCTAAAATTATATCCTAACTCCTAGAATTTTATTTGGTTCTAAACTGACATTTTTCCTATGTTTCTATTTTCCGGAAGAATCGAAAAAGGTTTAACTTCGGCTCTAAATATAAAATTCTGAACAGCTTATAAAATTTCCGAATTAAATCTCTAGATCATCTATGAGGTTCTAACTAACCTTAGAAGAAAGAATTTCTCCAAACTGTTCAGCCAATAATTTTAAAATAATTCCCAAAGTCGGTTCTTCACTCTACTTTCCAATACTTAGCCAAAATTTAAGTTTACCAAAACTGCTCAACTGCCTAACTTCGGGAGCTCATAACTTTCAATCCGACCGTTCGTTTCTCCCAAAATTTTAATATGCTAAACTACATATATCCGTCTACAACATATCCAAAATTCAACGGTGGATCGTTATCCAAACGTTTTATAATTGATCGACAAGATGGGCTGTTGGTAACCTAGAAGCTGAAGGAAATAAAATGAATTACAGCAACCTTTTGTCTATCATTTTATGTGAAATTCCCAGCAGCTACTTAACACTATTTTATCTATGCTTAAGGCCGAACAACAGCAGCCTAAATAACATTATGAATCAATATAGCTAGAGACATTACAATCTAGTTGTAAAGGGGGTAACAAACAACATACAGAAATGCTTACTCGCTGCAGTAGATTGGTTCTGTGTTCTTTGATTCCTGACTCGCAACCTCACAATGGACTACGTTGCTGAAGCGAAACAAAAGAAGGGAGATCACTACTCCGATTGGTTAAGAGTGAGGAAAGGAGAGTAGAGAAAGACCTACCGGAGAGTGTATGCAGAAGGTCTCCGTAAGGTCCGCTCCGGAATTGTCGATTGCAGAAGGGTGAAGCCGCCTGCCAACTACAACGTGGACTAGGCAACCACTCTTTCTTTTACGATGTTACTGAGTGCAGGAACTACAACGGATCTGATCTTGATGAAGAGGGTTGGCTCGATGTAGAAGGTTGTTGTAGACCCACTGTCGTTGAACGAAGAAAGAGGAGTAGAGATTGCTGCGTGGATTTGAACGGAAGAATGCTGAACCTGAACGTGCTAGCGGGCGTTACAAAGGAGACAACGAGAATCGTGGAGCATTTATGGCAAGCATATCTCAACTTCTCGTCCGTTCAGTTCGTGGTATGCAGAAGATGAAGGCTGCTCTTTCCTGGGCTGGAGTAGGCGTGCTGCTGCTGGGCTGAATTGGAGGTTGCAGGAAGCTGGGCTGCGCATAAGGCTGGGGCGACGCTGGGCTGGCAACGCTGGAGCTGCTCACGGACTGGCACAACAGTGGGCTGGAGTAGCGCTGGGCTGGAGTGACGTTGCTGTTGGGTTACTGAAGATTGCAGACGTCCCTGGGCTAGAGCGGACAAGCAACGGGCTGGAGCGGACAAGGCAGCAGCTGCTTCTGGGCTGGAGCAGACAGGCAACGGGCTGGAGCTGGCAGCGCTGGAGCTGGGCTAGCAGGCTGGATCCGTGAGCTGAATTATGGATTAATAGATGGGCTAAAAAGGCTGCAGCTGGCCTCCTAAATTTAACGAGTTTTTGGCTGGGTAAGATCCCGATATGTAAATATACGGACTAGGCGGATAGGGAGTTTATTTTAATTTAAGATCGGCTCAGAACTCTATCATTTTATGCGGAAGTAACCTACATAAAATGATAAACTATATAAAAGATTCTATCATTTTATGTGAAGGAATCTACATAAAATGATAAATCCTATAATAATATGTCTAACTAGGTAGACGGATATGGGTCGACTGATCGAGATCTATTTTATAACGTAAATAGACGGAATAAAAATTCCGGATTTTACATCAGTACCCCCTAAAAATAAGTTTCGTCCCGAAACTTGGAATAAGATACCTACCCCATACATTTCCCCTCGAGATACCAACTACAACGTGGACTAGGCAACCACTCTTTCTTTTACGATGTTACTGAGTGCAGGAACTACAACGGATCTGATCTTGATGAAGAGGGTTGGCTCGATGTAGAAGGTTGTTGTAGACCCACTGTCGTTGAACGAAGAAAGAGGAGTAGAGATTGCTGCGTGGATTTGAACGGAAGAATGCTGAACCTGAACGTGCTAGCGGGCGTTACAAAGGAGACAGCGAGAATCGTGGAGCATTTATGGCAAGCATATCTCAACTTCTCGTCCGTTCAGTTCGTGGTATGCAGAAGATGAAGGCTGCTCTTTCCTGGGCTAGAGTAGGCGTGCTGCTGCTGGGCTGAATTGGAGGTTGCAGGAAGCTGGGCTGCGCATAAGGCTGGGGCGACGCTGGGCTGGCAACGCTGGAGCTGCTCACGGACTGGCACAACAGTGGGCTGGAGTAGCGATGGGCTGGAGTGACGTTG
>BSUD01000003.1:29691641-29778382 GCA_033239045.1 Fagopyrum esculentum
GAGTAGGCGTGCTGCTGCTGGGCTGAATTGGAGGTTGCAGGAAGCTGGGCTGCGCATAAGGCTGGGGCGACGCTGGGCTGGCAACGCTGGAGCTGCTCACGGACTGGCACAACAGTGGGCTGGAGTAGCGATGGGCTGGAGTGACGTTGCTGTTGGGTTGCTGAAGATTGCAGACGTCCCTGGGCTGGAGCGGACAGGCAACGGGCTGGAGCGGACAAGGCAGCAGCTGCTTCTGGGCTGGAGCGGACAAGCAACGGGCTGGAGCTGGCAGCGCTGGAGCTGGGCTAGCAGGCTGGATCCGTGGGCTGAATTATGGATTAATAGATGGGCTAAAAAGGCTGCAGCTGGCCTCCTAAATTTAACGAGTTTCTGGCTGGGTAAGATCCCGATATGTAAATATACGGACTAGGCGGATAGGGAGTTTATTTTAATTTAAGATCGGCTCAGAACTCTATCATTTTATGCGGAAGTAACCTACATAAAATGATAAACTATATAAAAGATTCTATCATTTTATGTGAAGGAATCTACATAAAATGATAAATCCTATAATAATATGTCTAACTAGGTAGACGGATATGGGTCGACTGATCGAGATCTATTTTATAACGTAAATAGACGGAATAAAAATTCCGGATTTTACATCCCATGTTGTAACACCCCAAATTTTACAACTTAGGGAGTTACTGGTTAGGACCGCACAGTGGGTCCCGACCTTAGTTTGACAACAACTTAACGAGATCTTACAACAAGGCACATATAAGGAAAAATCAGAAATCATAAAATAGTTCTTAATAATGCATGAATGTGACCAGATCGACTACAGCCGGAAAACGGAATAAAACAAAGTACGAAAGGAAACAATGTTCAACTGTAAAACCCACAAATGCAGAAACTGTAAAAAGTCCTAAAGTACGACACCCCGGCTGACCACTACCATCTGGATCACTCGGCATCTGCTCTAACCTGTGTCAAGTCTAAACAACATATCAACAGTTAGCTAACTATCCAAATATAAGCAAAATGATAACAACACAAACACAAACAGAAACAAAAATAAACAAACATCATGCTGGCACTCAACCAATTATTATCTATTATTTAAGTGATTCACATTATTCAATTTAAGTTGTGGCACGAGAATTATTATTAGTTCTCGCCTCCGTTCCTTATCCAACTGGTGTAGGTCTAGCTGACTTCCATTGGTAGCATCACTACAAACCATGTGTGGACTAGTCCCGAAAGAAACCCCCAGCGCCCCGCGAGCTACTGAGCAGAATGCCACCGCCCGTTACTCTTAGGCCAAAATATAGGTCGGTAATTATATATCACAACCTATCTCTCTAACATGTCAATCACACACCACCATCATCATTTATACTCATATTTAGTAGTCAGTTAAGTAAGCCCAAAGGACTTACCTGTTATAACGCTCGACTCTTTATAAACCACTCGTTCTGTAAACTATAACCACTCAGTTGCCTGTCAAAGGCGATAAGTGTATTAGCACACTTTCACGTAGATAGAAGTCTAAAACTTCTAAGATCAAATAAGGTATTAAGACGTACTAGTTACAGTATTAGTTTTAGGGTAAAATGACCATTTTACCCTTGGTTCCGATTTTCTCGAAAACCCTAAAATTCATGTCTAAACTCCTATTTGAAGTTCTAAAATTATATCCTAACTCCTAGAATTTTATTTGGTTCTAAACTGACATTTTTCCTATGTTTCTATTTTCCGGAAGAATCGAAAAAGGTTTAACTTCGGCTCTAAATATAAAATTCTGAACAGCTTATAAAATTTCCGAATTAAATCTCTAGATCATCTATGAGGTTCTAACTAACCTTAGAAGAAAGAATTTCTCCAAACTGTTCAGCCAATAATTTTAAAATAATTCCCAAAGTCGGTTCTTCACTCTACTTTCCTATACTTAGCCAAAATTTAAGTTTACCAAAACTGCTCAACTGCCTAACTTCGGGAGCTCATAACTTTCAATCCGACCGTTCGTTTCTCCCAAAATTTTAATATGCTAAACTACATATATCCGTCTACAACATATCCAAAATTCAACGGTGGATCGTTATCCAAACGTTTTATAATTGATCGACAAGATGGGCTGTTGGTAACCTAGAAGCTGAAGGAAATAAAATGAATTACAGCAACCTTTTGTCTATCATTTTATGTGAAATTCCCAGCAGCTACTTAACACTATTTTATCTATGCTTAAGGCCGAACAACAGCAGCCTAAATAACATTATGAATCAATATAGCTAGAGACATTACAATCTAGTTGTAAAGGGGGTAACAAACAACATACAGAAATGCTTACTCGCTGCAGTAGATTGGTTCTGCGTTCTTTGATTCCTGACTCGCAACCTCACAATGGACTACGTTGCTGAAGCGAAACAAAAGAAGGGAGATCACTACTCCGATTGGTTAAGAGTGAGGAAAGGAGAGTAGAGAAAGACCTACCGGAGAGTGTATGCAGAAGGTCTCCGTAAGGTCCGCTCCGGAATTGTCGATTGCAGAAGGGTGAAGCCGCCTGCCAACTACAACGTGGACTAGGCAACCACTCTTTCTTTTACGATGTTACTGAGTGTAGGAACTACAACGGATCTGATCTTGATGAAGAGGGCTGGCTCGATGTAGAAGGTTGTTGTAGACCTACTGTCGTTGAAAGAAGAAAGAGGAGTAGAGATTGCTGCATGGATTTGAACGGAAGAATGCTGAACCTGAACGTGCTAGCGGGCGTTACAAAGGAGACAACGAGAATCGTGGAGCATTTATGGCAAGCATATCTCAACTTCTCGTCCGTTCAGTTCGTGGTATGCAGAAGATGAAGGCTGCTCTTTCCTGGGCTGGAGTAGGCGTGCTGCTGCTGGGCTGAATTGGAGGTTGCAGGAAGCTGGGCTGCGCATAAGGCTGGGGCGACGCTGGGCTGGCAACGCTGGAGCTGCTCACGGACTGGCACAACAGTGGGCTGGAGTAGCGCTGGGCTGGAGTGACGTTGCTGTTGGGTTACTGAAGATTGCAGACGTCCCTGGGCTAGAGCGGACAAGCAACGGGCTGGAGCGGACAAGGCAGCAGCTGCTTCTGGGCTGGAGCAGACAGGCAACGGGCTGGAGCTGGCAGCGCTGGAGCTGGGCTAGCAGGCTGGATCCGTGAGCTGAATTATGGATTAATAGATGGGCTAAAAAGGCTGCAGCTGGCCTCCTAAATTTAACGAGTTTTTGGCTGGGTAAGATCCCGATATGTAAATATACGGACTAGGCGGATAGGGAGTTTATTTTAATTTAAGATCGGCTCAGAACTCTATCATTTTATGCGGAAGTAACCTACATAAAATGATAAACTATATAAAAGATTCTATCATTTTATGTGAAGGAATCTACATAAAATGATAAATCCTATAATAATATGTCTAACTAGGTAGACGGATATGGGTCGACTGATCGAGATCTATTTTATAACGTAAATAGACGGAATAAAAATTCCGGATTTTACATCAGTACCCCCTAAAAATAAGTTTCGTCCCGAAACTTGGAATAAGATACCTACCCCATACATTTCCCCTCGAGATACCAACTACAACGTGGACTAGGCAACCACTCTTTCTTTTACGATGTTACTGAGTGCAGGAACTACAACGGATCTGATCTTGATGAAGAGGGTTGGCTCGATGTAGAAGGTTGTTGTAGACCCACTGTCGTTGAACGAAGAAAGAGGAGTAGAGATTGCTGCGTGGATTTGAACGGAAGAATGCTGAACCTGAACGTGCTAGCGGGCGTTACAAAGGAGACAGCGAGAATCGTGGAGCATTTATGGCAAGCATATCTCAACTTCTCGTCCGTTCAGTTCGTGGTATGCAGAAGATGAAGGCTGCTCTTTCCTGGGCTAGAGTAGGCGTGCTGCTGCTGGGCTGAATTGGAGGTTGCAGGAAGCTGGGCTGCGCATAAGGCTGGGGCGACGCTGGGCTGGCAACGCTGGAGCTGCTCACGGACTGGCACAACAGTGGGCTGGAGTAGCGATGGGCTGGAGTGACGTTGCTGTTGGGTTGCTGAAGATTGCAGACGTCCCTGGGCTGGAGCGGACAGGCAACGGGCTGGAGCGGACAAGGCAGCAGCTGCTTCTGGGCTGGAGCGGACAAGCAACGGGCTGGAGCTGGCAGCGCTGGAGCTGGGCTAGCAGGCTGGATCCGTGGGCTGAATTATGGATTAATAGATGGGCTAAAAAGGCTGCAGCTGGCCTCCTAAATTTAACGAGTTTCTGGCTGGGTAAGATCCCGATATGTAAATATACGGACTAGGCGGATAGGGAGTTTATTTTAATTTAAGATCGGCTCAGAACTCTATCATTTTATGCGGAAGTAACCTACATAAAATGATAAACTATATAAAAGATTCTATCATTTTATGTGAAGGAATCTACATAAAATGATAAATCCTATAATAATATGTCTAACTAGGTAGACGGATATGGGTCGACTGATCGAGATCTATTTTATAACGTAAATAGACGGAATAAAAATTCCGGATTTTACATCCCATGTTGTAACACCCCAAATTTTACAACTTAGGGAGTTACTGGTTAGGACCGCACAGTGGGTCCCGACCTTAGTTTGACAACAACTTAACGAGATCTTACAACAAGGCACATATAAGGAAAAATCAGAAATCATAAAATAGTTCTTAATAATGCATGAATGTGACCAGATCGACTACAGCCGGAAAACGGAATAAAACAAAGTACGAAAGGAAACAATGTTCAACTGTAAAACCCACAAATGCAGAAACTGTAAAAAGTCCTAAAGTACGACACCCCGGCTGACCACTACCATCTGGATCACTCGGCATCTGCTCTAACCTGTGTCAAGTCTAAACAACATATCAACAGTTAGCTAACTATCCAAATATAAGCAAAATGATAACAACACAAACACAAACAGAAACAAAAATAAACAAACATCATGCTGGCACTCAACCAATTATTATCTATTATTTAAGTGATTCACATTATTCAATTTAAGTTGTGGCACGAGAATTATTATTAGTTCTCGCCTCCGTTCCTTATCCAACTGGTGTAGGTCTAGCTGACTTCCATTGGTAGCATCACTACAAACCATGTGTGGACTAGTCCCGAAAGAAACCCCCAGCGCCCCGCGAGCTACTGAGCAGAATGCCACCGCCCGTTACTCTTAGGCCAAAATATAGGTCGGTAATTATATATCACAACCTATCTCTCTAACATGTCAATCACACACCACCATCATCATTTATACTCATATTTAGTAGTCAGTTAAGTAAGCCCAAAGGACTTACCTGTTATAACGCTCGACTCTTTATAAACCACTCGTTCTGTAAACTATAACCACTCAGTTGCCTGTCAAAGGCGATAAGTGTATTAGCACACTTTCACGTAGATAGAAGTCTAAAACTTCTAAGATCAAATAAGGTATTAAGACGTACTAGTTACAGTATTAGTTTTAGGGTAAAATGACCATTTTACCCTTGGTTCCGATTTTCTCGAAAACCCTAAAATTCATGTCTAAACTCCTATTTGAAGTTCTAAAATTATATCCTAACTCCTAGAATTTTATTTGGTTCTAAACTGACATTTTTCCTATGTTTCTATTTTCCGGAAGAATCGAAAAAGGTTTAACTTCGGCTCTAAATAAAAAATTCTGAACAGCTTATAAAATTTCCGAATTAAATCTCTAGATCATCTATGAGGTTCTAACTAACCTTAGAAGAAAGAATTTCTCCAAACTGTTCAGCCAATAATTTTAAAATAATTCCCAAAGTCGGTTCTTCACTCTACTTTCCTATACTTAGCAAAAATTTAAGTCTACCAAAACTGCTCAACTGCCTAACTTCGGGAGCTCATAACTTTCAATCCGACCGTTCGTTTCTCCCCAAATTTTAATATGCTAAACTACATATATCCGTCTACAACATATCCAAAATACAACGGTGGATCGTTACCCAAACGTTTTATAATTGATCGACAAGATGGGTTGTTGGTAACCTAGAAGCTGAAGGAAATAAAATGAATTACAGCAGCCTTTTGTCTATCATTTTATGTGAAATTCCCAGCAGCTACTTAACACTATTTTATTTATGCTTAAGGCCGAACAACAGCAGCCTAAATAACATTATGAATCAATATAGCTAGAGACATTACAATCTAGTTGTAAAGGGGGTAACAAACAACATACAGAAATGCTTACTCGCTGCAGTAGATTGGTTCTGCGTTCTTTGATTCCTGACTCGCAACCTCACAATGGACTACGTTGCTGAAGCGAAACAAAAGAAGGGAGATCACTACTCCGATTGGTTAAGAGTGAGGAAAGGAGAGTAGAGAAAGACCTACCGGAGAGTGTATGCAGAAGGTCTCCGTAAGGTCCGCTCCGGAATTGTCGATTGTAGAAGGGTGAAGCCGCCTGCCAACTACAACGTGGACTAGGCAGCCACTCTTTCTTTTACGATGTTACTGAGTGTAGGAACTACAACGGATCTGATCTTGATGAAGAGGGCTGGCTCGATGTAGAAGGTTGTTGTAGACCTACTGTCGTTGAAAGAAGAAAGAGGAGTAGAGATTGCTGCATGGATTTGAACGGAAGAATGCTGAACCTGAACGTGCTAGCGGGCGTTACAAAGGAGACAACGAGAATCGTGGAGCATTTATGGCAAGCATATCTCAACTTCTCGTCCGTTCAGTTCGTGGTATGCAGAAGATGAAGGCTGCTCTTTCCTGGGCTGGAGTAGGCGTGCTGCTGCTGGGCTGAATTGGAGGTTGCAGGAAGCTGGGCTGCGCATAAGGCTGGGGCGACGCTGGGCTGGCAACGCTGGAGCTGCTCACGGACTGGCACAACAGTGGGCTGGAGTAGCGCTGGGCTGGAGTGACGTTGCTGTTGGGTTACTGAAGATTGCAGACGTCCCTGGGCTAGAGCGGACAAGCAACGGGCTGGAGCGGACAAGGCAGCAGCTGCTTCTGGGCTGGAGCAGACAGGCAACGGGCTGGAGCTGGCAGCGCTGGAGCTGGGCTAGCAGGCTGGATCCGTGAGCTGAATTATGGATTAATAGATGGGCTAAAAAGGCTGCAGCTGGCCTCCTAAATTTAACGAGTTTTTGGCTGGGTAAGATCCCGATATGTAAATATACGGACTAGGCGGATAGGGAGTTTATTTTAATTTAAGATCGGCTCAGAACTCTATCATTTTATGCGGAAGTAACCTACATAAAATGATAAACTATATAAAAGATTCTATCATTTTATGTGAAGGAATCTACATAAAATGATAAATCCTATAATAATATGTCTAACTAGGTAGACGGATATGGGTCGACTGATCGAGATCTATTTTATAACGTAAATAGACGGAATAAAAATTCCGGATTTTACATCAGTACCCCCTAAAAATAAGTTTCGTCCCGAAACTTGGAATAAGATACCTACCCCATACATTTCCCCTCGAGAAATATATTCTAGCAAGCAACTACTCACATCATCAAGCACATAAACATAAACAATTATGTAAACATATAATCACAGAAGTCATATAAGGTCTCGTCTTAGTACTAACCCGTCGGTACTGATGTAGCGGCTAACTCCGCAAAGAACTCAGGGTAATTACGTCTAATGCTCTCCTCTGTCTCCTAGGTAGCCTCATCAACTCCTCGTCTAGACCACTGAGTCCTCAGCATCTGTATCTCCTTAGAACGCAGGCGCCTAACGCTACGCTCTAGGACGGCTACTGGATACTCCACAAAAGTGTGGTCTGGCTCAACTATCAGATCCTCGTGACTGATGACGTGTCTAGGATCCGGTATGTACTCTCGCAGCTGAGATACATGAAAAACTGGGTGTACTCCCTCTAGTCTCGGTGGCAGTGCTAGTCGGTAGGCAACCTCTCCGACTCTCTCTACGATCTCAAATGGGCCGACATACCGGGGACTCAGCTTCCCCTTAATGCCAAAACGTCTAACTCCTCTCGTAGGTGACACTCTCAACCACACCTGTGCATCTACTCTAAACTCTAAAGGTCGACGCCTTTTGTCGGCGTAGGACTTCTGACGACTCTGAGCTGCTAACATCCTTTCCCGGACTGTAACACCCCGAATCCGCGGGACTCGGGATGTCACATTGGTCTAGGATCTCACAATGGATCCTGACCCTAGCCTGACAACAAGTTCACTGGACCTTACAACATGGCACTGACAGATATGAAAACAAATACATAAAACTGTATAAAACTGTACATCCCAAAAGGTAAGACCACATAGCCGAGTACAAACATCACACCTCACGCAGGAGGTAACAAAAGACCATCCTCACACAGGAGGGAAAAGATAAACAACCCAAAAACCCACAACAACCTATGTACGAGACGTCCTCGGCCTGCCACCCTGCTAGATCACCCAGCAGCATGCCTATCCTGAAGGGCATCTACAACATGGTAATAACCATTAGCTATCCATACACATATATAGAGTAATGCATAAGCACAATCACACATAGGGAAAGATAAACATATCAGCATGCTTTCACTCATTTACCCATTTATTCATTTCAATATAATGGTCATTCACTCAAATCATATAGATATAATATATATGAAACTAGGTGACACGAGGACCGATACATCCTCGCCTCTGAGCCTGCTAGCCAGCCGTACTAGTATCGGTCACACAATCCGTGTACCCTATGGGAGTGGATTGCGCCCTTCCTGTAAACCGGTCTGGCCTGACATCAGAGAACCTCCCAGACTCCACGGCGGGATGAAAGGGAAAGGTTATCACAGCCACGCAGTGGGGCAATCAATAAAACATAGGTCGGTGAATACGACATCACATGCTATCATAGCACACATATAAAGCACACACCACTCATGCAAACACCCAATATAAGGATGGTAGCTAAGTAAGTCCTACGGACTTACCTCAACCTCGTATAAAGCTCAACCACAACTGGATCACCTCAACACTGGAGGGACAATACAGCCTATAGACAAGGCATAAAGAGATGTCACATCTCTTATCAAACAAAGGGTCACACCTAGACCCAAAGGGATCCATAGGGATCATATACATCCTATAACCTCGAATAACATGCTAAACCTAAAAGCCACATCAGGGCATAAATCCAACTCATGATATCATCACCAAATAAAATCCCATAATTACCAGAATAATGTAACGAGCATAAATGGAAATTCCAATTATCCATTTTAACCAACTCAAGGTCAATTTATACTAACCCGCAATACGGAAAACGAATAAATTCATAACTTATTCGTTACTAACCCGATATACGAACCGGAAGAAGATCCAGACTCCTAGCGATACGGGGAGTAAGAGCGCGGTATGAAACCTTACATTTGACGACTTGCGGTGGTCCGTCGGCGTTCCGATAGCGGTAAACAGAAGCTTTACCAAAAAGTTAACAAACGGAAAATAGATTTGTACCACGATGTACAGGACAAGATATGGGACTCGTTGGTACAAACGGATTTGAAAATGGATCGAAGACGGAAGATTTGTGAAAGATGGAAGATGGGTTGTGTTTGATCAGTTTCTCACGAATGAATTCGTCTGTAAGTTTCAATTTGCAATTGAAAAGCAAATGTAAAGTGGGAGATGAAGATCTCAGTTGCCGCCTCATATATATATATATATAATAATAAAAATATCTTCACATTTTAGAATGGAAATGACTGACGCTGCAGCATTCATTTCATTTCATTTGTAACTTCAATATATAAATATTATATAATAAAATATAATATTATATATAATGCTTAACCACATTATTTAATAGAAAAACGGGTATATTTCCCGATATCTAAACTTTACCAAATTGGAATACAAAATCCGAAATATTATCGGGATAATTAATCCATAACTATCTCGTAGAATGGGCATTCCTAAGCCACATTTCTTAACCGCTAAGAATCGGAATAGCGACTCTTTTATCCATTTCGTCTTTTTATATTATTTCACATTTAGGACATATTCGATGTTCCGATCATTTCTCTCAACTGCAACTTTATTTATTGGAGCTCTCAAATACTCCAAATAACACCGGTTATTACACGGACTAAGGCAATCCGGGCGATGTCGTCCTGTATCTGATCTGGTACAACTCCATCAGCCTTGCTGGGCTCATCCCAACATAGCGGCGTACGACATTTCCGTCCATACAAAGCCTCATAAGGTGCCATCCCAATAGACGCGTGCCAGCTGTTATTATATGAAAACTCTACTAGTGGGAGGTGATCTGGCCATACCTGTCCCCAATCTAGCACACATGCCCTCAACATGTCCTCTAGGGTCTGGATGGTCCTCTCGGACTGACCGTCTGTCTGTGGGTGGTAGGCAGTGGTAAAGTGAAGACTCGTACCCAGAGCAGTATGTACCTGCTGCCAGAACCTCGAGGTAAAACGTCCATCCCTGTCGGAGACGATGGTCCTCGGTACTCCATGGAGTCTCACAATATGCCTGGTGAACTCCTCTGCTAGACGACTTACCGGCCACGTTTCCTTAATCGGAATGAAACGTGCGGTCTTCGTCAGACGGTCAACTACTACCCAAATGGCATCAAAACCTTTGCTGAGCCTCAATCCGGTGACGAAATCCATAGAAATGTCTTCCCACTTCCAATGTGGTACTGGAAGTGGGTGTAGCTCTCCTCCGGATCTACGATGCTCAATCTTGACCTGCTGACAGGTTGCACACTGGGCTACATATCGGGCCACATCAGGCTTCAAATCACCCCACCAGAAGGAACGTCTCACGTCCTTGTACATCTTACTCGCTCCTGGATGTACGGAGTAAGGTGTAGCATGAGCCTCACCTAGTATCCTCTGTCTCAGCTCACTGTCTGATGGCACATAGACACGGTCCTGTCGTCTCATCACTCCATCGGCACCGATAGTGAACTGAGGTGCCTCATCTCGTGACATCCGGTCTCGGATCCGGGTCAAAGTCGGACAGGTCTCCTGCTTCTGTCGGATCTCACCCAATAGGTCAGGAAGTAACTCTAAGGTGGCTAACTGATGAGCTGTATCGGGGAACTGGATCTCTACCTCCAACCAAGCTAAGTCTCTCTGTAACTGTGGCTGTACTGTCAACCGAGCTATCGCCTTCTCCTGAGGCGTCTTCCGACTCAAAGCGTCAGCAACTACATTCGCCTTTCCGGGGTGGTAAAGTATCTCAAGGTCGAAATCCTTGATCAACTCTAGCCACCGTCTCTGGCGGTTATTCAACTCCCGCTGAGTGAATATGTACTTCAGACTCTTATGGTCTGTGAAGATCTGACAGGTCGCTCCATAGAGATAATGACGCCAGATCTTAAGAGCGTGCACTACTGCTGCTAACTCCAAGTCATGAGTGTGGTAGTTCTCTTCATACGTCTTCAGCTGTCGAGACGCATATGCTATAACCTTACCCCTCTGCATCAAGAAACACCCCAAGCCCAGATTGGAGGCGTCACTGTACTCTACGAAGTCCTCTGTACCCTCAGGTTGTGCTAAGATCGGAGCAGACGTCAATCTCCTCTTCAGCTCATCAAAACTCTGCTGACACGGCTCAGACCAGACGAACCGAGTAGTCTTCCTTAGGAGGGAAGTAAGTGGTCGGGCGATCAGGGAAAACCCTTCCACAAACCGACGGTAATAACCTGCCAATTCTAGGAAGCTGCGAACCTCCTTAACATTCTTCGGAGGTTGCCAAGATGACACTGACTCAATCTTCGCTGGGTCGACCTTAATCCCCTCAACAGTCACTACATGGCCTAGGAACACCACCTCTGACATCCAGAACTCACACTTGGATAGTTTAGCATATAGTTGACTATCCTGTAGAATCTGCAACATTGTCCTCAAGTGTCCGGCATGCTCCTCTCGACTTCTAGAGTAAACTAGAATGTCGTCAATGAAGACCACTACAAACTGGTCTAAGAAGTCGATGAAAATCCCATTCATCAACTCCATTAATACTGCTGGCGCATTAGTGAGCCCGAATGGCATCACTACAAACTCATAATGACCATACCTAGTCCGGAATGCCGTCTTAGGTATGTCCAGATCTCTCACCCTCAGCTGGTGATAACCCGATCGCAAGTCTATCCTCGAGAACACTGACGCTCCATGCAGCTGGTCCAGCAGATCATCTATGCGAGGCAGTGGATATTTATTCTTGATGGTGACCTTGTTCAGCTCCCTGTAGTCGATACACAGCCTCATCGATCCATCTTTCTTTCTCACAAATAACACTGGTGCGCCCCAGGGAGAAACCCTAGGGCGTATGAAGCCCTTCTCTGCTAACTCCTCTAACTGCTTCTTCAGCTCAAGCAGCTCTATCGGGGCCATGCGGTACGGGGCCTTCGAGATCGGTCTCGTGCCCGGCTCGAACTCGATGCTAAAATCCACACTTCTCTGTGGAGGTAGCCCTGGTAAGTCGTCCCTGAAGACCTCTGCAAACTCGCATGCGACGGGTATCTCCTCTACTGTCAGGCTCTTGCGCTCCTTCATGGCATAACACCAGAAGGCCTCGCAACCCTGTGCTATCAGTCTGGCTGCCCTCACTGCACTGATAACTGTGCCGGACTTTCCGAGGTCCCAACCTCGGAATATAACTCTGTGGCCCTCCTCCGTGGCAACAGTCACAGTCCTCCTACCAATATCCAAGACGGCTCCATGTCTAGTCATCCAATCTATCCCTAATATCACGTTCTCATGTGCTAAAGGCATGACTAGAAAATTTACTAACCAGATCCGGCCTCCCAAGTGGATAGGGCAGTCATAAATCTCTCGAGATCCTCTAACCTTACCCCCATCTGGTAACCCAACCACAAAAGGTACACCCTCTACTGTAGCTAAGGACAACCTATCTACACATGCATCTGATATAAAGGAGTGCGTGGCACCCGTATCAAATAAAACGCGCACAGGTAAGTCATGGATCCAAATAGTACCTGTGGTCGCAGGTGCTGCAGGCTGCTCAGTGTTCCTCAGTTCAAACACTCTCGATGGTCCTCCTCTGGTGTCAGTGGTACTACCACGTCCTCTGCCACGACCTGATCCCTGTGCAGTACTGTATGAAGCAGGATGTCCTGGAGCCCGGTACTGCTGCTGCTGCTGACTCGGAGCTCGGTACTGAGGGGGTCTCTGTACACTCTTCTCAGCACCTGCAGGAGAAGATCCCTGCTGAGAAGAAGCCTTGCCCTGACGGCAGAAAGTAGCCCTGTGTCCCGGCTTCCCACAAGTGAAGCAAGTGACCGGTGGTTTCGGGCAGTCCGTCTTAATGTGATCACGGCCACCACAGTTAAAGCACTGTCGATCTCCACTAGGAGTCCGAACTGTAGAGTGGTAGCTGGACCTCCCCTGAGTCTGTCCTCTACCATAACCTGCTACTGCTCCACTGCTACCCGCATGTCCTGTCCTTTGCCGCTTATCCGGCCCACTAGACTGTGCTGCTTTCCTAGAAGCTGGCCTATCTCTCTCATAAGCAAAGGCCCTATCCTGATAATCAGACAAGGTCTCACAGCGGAATCCAGCCAGGTAGGATCGGGTACTCTCTCTCAACCTCCTGGAGAAAAGATAAACACGCTGCTCTTCTGGAGGTGCAGATGGTCCAAGCAAAGTCAACTCTTTCTGAAACTTCTTTATGGCTGCAGCAATCGGGATATCCTCAAATCCCGCCTCAATGAAATCCTGGAATCTCTCCCTCCTCAGCGAAACTGGGCAGTACCTGTCTCTAACAATGTTCTTCATCTGCTCCCAGCTGGTGACTCGGCCACGAATGGTACGCCACCATGAATGAGCATCATCTGTGAAGCAGGTCTGTATCAAATCTACCTGTCGGTCCACGGGGCAACGTATTGCCTCCAAAGCAGTCTCAATCTTCCCTATCCAGTGCTCCACCTCTAGCCCTATCTCTCCGCTGAATGAGGGGACCTTCTGAGAGTTGAAAGCCTTCAACCACTCATCCGGTCTCGGGGCTCTGGCCCCAGTAGGTGCTCTATCAACATCAGCCCTCCTCTCAAATACAGCCGGCACCTGAGACACTCCCTGTGTCACCTGAGCTGACCTAGCCGGTACCACTGGTGGTACCTGAGTAAGCCTCTCCACTCTGGCAGCTTCTTCCCTGCGCTCAACATAGGCTCTGAACTCCCTATACTCCGATGCTCCAATAGAAACACGTCCCGACTCAGTAGAACGAGCTCCTTGCGCTCCAGACCTAGCGGCGGTCTCAGGCCTGACATCGGGGCCTACACTCTCAGCTACTTCTTCTACAGCAACCTCTGGTACGCTTGCTGCAGGTGGGTCATCTCGAGGAACTCGTCCTCGACCTCTCCCTAGTGGAGGTCTACCCCCACGACCACGCCCTCTAACAGTAGGGGTGCTATCAGCTCGATCCTGTCTGACTGGGGGAAGGGAGGGACGACCCCTACCTCGGCCAGTCACTTGTGCAGCCCTAGTACGTGCCATCTGCACGAATAGTAATAACTACAGTTATAAACTAGCTAATCTATCATAACAGTACAAGTCCATAATTATTCTAAGATTACCGAGATCCGCAGAGGTAGTGGTGGTCGTCCGTACTTTCTATCCCAACCCGACTCTATATGCATTTTAAAACTAAAAATTTTCTTTGGAAAACTCAGACCCTTTTCGGGTTCTGTTTATTTACTTATATGACCTTTTTAGAAGATTCAAGTGCCATTGTTGCCAACCTAGAGCTCTGATACCATGTTGTAACACCCCAAATTTTACAACTTAGGGAGTTACTGGTTAGGACCGCACAGTGGGTCCCGACCTTAGTTTGACAACAACTTAACGAGATCTTACAACAAGGCACAGATAAGGAAAAATCATAAATCATAAAATAGTTCTTAATAATGCATGAATGTGACCAGATTGACTACAGCCGGAAAACGGAATATAACAAAGTACGAAAGGAAACAATGTTCAACTGTAAAACCCACAAATGCAGAAACTGTAAAAAGTCCTAAAGTACGACACCCCGGCTGACCACTACCATCTGGATCACTCGGCATCTGCTCTAACCTGTGTCAAGTCTAAACAACATATCAACAGTTAGCTAACTATCAAAATATAAGCAAAATGATAACAGCACAAACACAAACAGAAACAAAAATAAACAAACATCATGCTGGCACTCAACCAATTATTATCTATTATTTAAGTGATTCACATTATTCAATTTAAGTTGCGGCACGAGAATTATTATTAGTTCTCGCCTCCGTTCCTTATCCAACTGGTGTAGGTCTAGCTGACTTCCATTGGTAGCATCACTACAAACCATGTGTGGACTAGTCCCGAAAGAAACCCCCAGCGCCCCGCGAGCTACTGAGCAGAATGCCACCGCCCGTTACTCTTAGGCCAAAATATAGGTCGGTAATTATATATCACAACCTATCTCTCTAACATGTCAATCACACACCACCATCATCATTTATACTCATATTTAGTAGTCAGTTAAGTAAGCCCAAAGGACTTACCTGTTATAACGCTCGACTCTTTATAAACCACTCGTTCTGTAAACTGTAACCACTCAGTTGCCTGTCAAAGACGATAAGTGTATTAGCACACTTTCACGTAGATAGAAGTCTAAAACTTCTAAGATCAAATAAGGTATTAAGACGTACTAGTTACAGTATTAGTTTTAGGGTAAAATGACCATTTTACCCTTGGTTCCGATTTTCTCGAAAACCCTAAAATTCATGTCTAAACTCCTATTTGAAGTTCTAAAATTATATCCTAACTCCTAGATCATCTATAAGGTTCTAACTAACCTTAGAAGAAAGAATTTCTCCAAACTGTTCACTCAATAGTTTTATAATAATTCCCAAAGTCGGTTCTTCACTCTACTTTCCTATACTTAGCCAAAATTTAAGTTTACCAAAACTGCTCAACTGCCTAACTTCGGGAGCTCATAACTTTCAATCCGACCGTTCGTTTCTCCCCAAATTTTAATATGCTAAACTACATATATCCGTCTACAACATATCCAAATTTCAACGGTGGATCGTTATCCAAACGTTTTATAATTGATCGACAAGATGGGCTGTTGGTAACCTAGAAGCTGAAGGAAATAAAATGAATTACAGCAGCCTTTTGTCTATCATTTTATGTGAAATTCCCAGCAGCTACTTAACACTATTTTATCTATGCTTAAGGCCGAACAACAACAGCCTAAATAACATTATGAATCAATATAGCTAGAGACATTACAATCTAGTTGTAAAGGGGGTAACAAATAACATACAGAAATGCTTACTCGCTGCAGTAGATTGGTTCTGCGTTCTTTGATTCCTGATTCGCAACCTCACAATGGACTACGTTGCTGAAGCGAAACAAAAGAAGGGAGATCACTACTCCGATTGGTTAAGAGTGAGGAAAGGAGAGTAGAGAAAGACCTACCGGAGAGTGTATGCAGAAGGTCTCCGTAAGGTCCGCTCCGGAATTGTCGATTGCAGAAGGGTGAAGCCGCCTGCCAACTACAACGTGGACTAGGCAGCCACTCTTTCTTTTACGATGTTATTGAGTGCAGGAACTACAACGGATTTGATCTTGATGAAGAGGGCTGGCTCGATGTAGAAGGTTGTTGTAGACCTACTGTCGTTGAAAGAAGAAAGAGGAGTAGAGATTGCTGCGTGGATTTGAACGGAAGAATGCTGAACCTGAACGTGCTAGCGGGCGTTACAAAGGAGACAGCGAGAATCGTGGAGCATTTATGGCAAGCATATCTCAACTTCTCGTCCGTTCAGTTCGTGGTATGCAGAAGATGAAGGCTGCTCTTTCCTAGGCTGGAGTAGGCGTGCTGCTGCTGGGCTGAATTGGAGGTTGCAGGAAGCTGGGCTGCGCATAAGGCTGGGGCGACGCTGGGCTGGCAACGCTGGAGCTGCTCACGGATTGGCACAACAGTGGGCTGGAGTAGCGCTGGGCTGGAGTGACGTTGCTGTTGGGTTGCTGAAGATTGCAGACGTCCCTGGGCTGGAGCGGACAGGCAACGGGCTGGAGCGGACAAGGCAGCAGCTGCTTCTAGGCTGGAGCGGACAGGAAACGGGCTGGAGCTGGCAGCGCTGGAGCTGGGCTAGCAGGCTGGATCCGTGGGCTGAATTATGGATTGATAGATGGGCTAAAAAGGCTGCAGCTAGCCTCCTAAATTTAACGAGTTTCTGGCTGGGTAAGATCCCGATATGTAAATATACGGACTAGGCGGATAGGGAGTTTATTTTAATTTAAGATCGGCTCAGAACTCTATCATTTTATGCGGAAGTAACCTACATAAAATGATAAACTATATAAAAGATTCTATCATTTTATGTGAAGGAATCTACATAAAATGATAAATCATATAATAATATGTCTAACTAGGTAGACGGATATGGGTCGACTGATCGAGATCTATTTTATAACGTAAATAGACGGAATAAAAATTCCGGATTTTACACAATCTCACCGGACCTTTCCAACACCGCACAAATAAAGGCTCAAAAACTCGAAAACGTTTATAATGTATGCAAGACGGAAAAGTAAAGAGTACAATGTGGAAACTCAGCCGAGTCCTCAAAACGACACAAAAATCCACAAAACATAAATCCGAAAGAGTACAACAATCCATAATCCAACATAAGCATAGCAATAATAATAATCCCAAAAACTCCCCCGTCCTATAATGTACGGCGACCCTCGGCTGTCCACTCCTCCACCTTACTCGGCGGCGTCCCTAACCTGCGGGGCATCTACACAAGCAGTTTAAAACCGTTAGCTACATTCGAAGCATTAAAGACATGGTGAAGGCACAAACACAATCATATATAATCACATCACATAATCATGCTCAACAAACTAGTCCACTTGTTTATCTTTATTTATTAGGTCGTATCCCATTCTAGTTCAACTTCTTTTGTGACACGAGAATCTCCCGAAACTCGCCTCGGTTCCTTCTTCCGGCAATGGAACGGTTTGGATGCCTCCGACCGTCTAACCAACATGGGTCAGTCGCCGAGAACCTCCTAGCTCTCGCAAGAGCTAGGAAGTGATGTCACCGCCCGTTATCATACACTTGGGACAAATAGGAATAAAGGTCGGTGGTCAAATACGGCTAAGTAAGTCCGGAGACTTACCTCGTCTCTCAACTCACAACACTCTAGCTTTCATAGTGAGGAAGTACACAACCTGCTCATACACGAATACACTCAACAACACAAGTCCACACTCATGAAGTCATAGACATCATTCTAGTGATCTAAGCAAGATCACTCAACTCTCAAACTAGGAATGCATCCTAGGGTCCATGGTACTCATGAAACTCTCAACAAGCAAGGGAAACTCACAACAGCCTACACAACCTAAGGACAAGATCAACAACAACAGCCTAGGAGAACCAACTAGCTTAGGAAGGCCAACATGCTCAACATTCAAGATCATCATTCACACCAAGCCATAAGGGCTCCAAGGATAGCAACCACTATTTGTCATTCTCACAAGTCCTAGGTCCATCCTAAGCATGCTTCTAACTAGATACATCAAAGGTCTAAGGAAAGAACGAAAGGAAAGGGAGGGAGGAACCTACTGGTGAAGAAAACGCAGCCGCGGAAGCAAGCCGACGCTCCCGGTGGACCTTGTCTGAATCGTGAATTGTTTGATTTTCAGTTTGATACTAAGAGACTCAAACATCTCCTACTCGAGAAATCAAGTTAGAAGGTTGTGAAAGTGAAATAGTATGTCTGAATCGTGAATTGTTTGATTTTCAATTTGATACCAAGAGACGAATGGATGAAAATTTTGAGCTGCTATCTACCATAAATGCTAAAGTCAATGAAATGTATTTGATGAATACTCTTACACTGACTACTATGGGAAGTATTTTGCCCGTGCCTGAAGATGTAGCTCAACATACTCAAAAGAAAGTTGAGAATCTGCTGATGAATTGCAAAAGGCGTGTACAGAACAAATCAATTATGTATCCAACTCACATTGATCCAATTTTTCTGCCAGCAGTTGAGTATGAAGAAAAGAAACGACGTTTAGAAGCTGAAATGGATGATTGGAGCTATAAGCAGTCTTCATCTAAAGGAAAAAGGAAGTTATATGAGGAGAATTGAGCTTGTTGCTTGAGGAACACTTTTTGTGGTTTTTGTGGAAATACTCTTGGGTTGTAATGGTTTAAAAACTCTCGTGCCTTAACTATTCTTCTCCCTTGTTGAAAGACAAAGGGGGAGAAATGAATGTGATCTAACATTCGATATTCTACATTCTGCATTTTAGGTTTTGATATTCATGTATATGCATCGCTAAACTAACAGAATGCAAGTATGAAAAACATTTGTGTTGTCTTCCATCAAGGGGGAGATTGAAAACTCCACCTTGATTATAAAGGTTTTACAGGTGCTGCTGATGGAAGACTTAAACACAAATGAAGTAGTTTGATACACTAACCAATGAATTATTATATTTCGAGATGCTTGGTTGGTTTGGATTTGGTGCAGGTTTTGTCAAAGAATTCAAAGGCCTTGAAATGGATTTCAAGGGAACAAGGAAGACAAGGATTCACAACGAAAAGATCTCAAAAGCCTTGAAGTAGATTCCAAAGAAACAAGGAAGACAAGGCTGCATAACTAAAAGATTTCAAATCACAAAGAAGATCTTTCACGAGAGATTTGCTCAAACAAGAAGATTTGAGAAGATATGATCATGTGAAGATCTCAACCGACCAACAAAGAAGATCTTACAAAGATCCTTAACCGAAAAGCACGAAGATTCTCTCATCCGGATTTGAAGATTGTTATAAACAATTAACGAGAAGATTAAGAAGCTGAGAGATCAACATGTTCGCAGGACATGAAGATCTACAACGTCTATCTCATCTTAACGTGGAAGCGATCTTCATGGAGAAGAAGAATTATCTTCGAACGGTCATCTCTCCAACGGCTAGAAGACCTCTCCATAGAAGATTATAAAGAAAGATGGCATTTGAAGAACAGATAACAAGCCTGCACAGAAATATCTATAGTCTTCAAGCAATCCAAAGTTATCTTCATTTCGATACATAGTTTTTCTTTCTCTCCTTCTAAAAAGCTTTATCCCCTAGAAAGAGATAAAACTCGAGAGCTCCATTGGCATATCTAAAGAGTGTTATACTCGAGTGTGTGTTACTCTGCGAAGTAACTAGGCTATTATAGCAAAGTTGTAACGCCAAAAATTTTTGGCGCGTTTTCGATATTTATTTTCCTACTTCTATCGAGATTTTATTAGATTAAATATTTTATTTAAAGTATTTTTACGACTTAAAAATAGCTTTCCGAGTATATTCTTATTTTTTGTTAACTTTCGAAAAGGTTTGGAAAATCTTTCCGACTCGGAAATCCCGTTCCAATTATTTTAGATTGAGTTATTTTATCATACTTTATTCCTCTTTCTCCCTTCATTCTTTTTATTTTTCTTTCTTCCTGGCGTGTTCCTTATACTTTGGCAGCCCACCTAGATGCTACCTTTGTATTCTTGTCTCTTTTCTCACGCAACACTCTACCCTTCCCCAATGTTGCAGCCTAACTCCCCCTATTCAACATCTCACCTTCCCTGCAACCTGGTGACTCTCTTTTCTCACGCAACATGCACTCCCCTCTCTTCCCTCCTACACCCTCATTGCCTCACATCTCTACACCTGATCCCTCTCGACAACAGCTTCTCTGCTCCTCCAGCGTGGCCACACTCCGCCTCCCTTGTCTACGTCCCTTCACGCCGGCTGAATACGATCACCTATGTCGGACAAGCCCCACCAACAGCTCTAGCATCCGTCGTGCTTTCCTCCCTCGCTAAAGTTGATCGAAGTCGCCGGAGAGTTGTTGATCCTCTCCTGCCACTGCAACCAAGAAGCCGGCAACCACCTCCTTCTCTCCATATCTCGAGCCTTCTGTAACTCCCCTGCAACAACACCGCAACCGCTGGATAAAACTGCAACCGTCAAACCTTCATCTCCTCCATCGACGCCTCTACAACCGCTAACCCCCCTGAACCGCCGCTGAGAAATTGCTAGGGATCACCACCTACCACCCTCTCGAACCTCACATTTCTTGGAGCCGCCTGCACACCACCGAGCAAGGCCACCAGTGTAACACCCCAAATTATGAGAACTCGGGGAGCTACTAGTTAGGACCTCACAATGGGTCCCGACCTTAGTTTGACAACAATTTTACTTGGATCTTACAACAAGGCACAAAAGTATTTAAAACATTTGAAAACTTTAAACAATATATACATTGAGAATGTATCAGCCTTAAAAGAAAAGATACTAAAACAACGCATATGAAGAACAGAAGACATTCCCGTCCCCAACTGTAATATCCGAAATTTTTATTCCGTTTAATTCCGTAGCAAACCGGATTTTGATCCGTTGATCCGTTTATATGATACCTAAGATGCATACCCACACAAATATATACCATTTTATGTAATCTTAGCTCACATAAAATGATGAATTCCAAACCCTAATCTTAGTCATGACATGTGTTGGACAAGATCATGACAATCTTTTGACGAGACCATGACAACATTTGACGAGATCAAGACGAGGTCATGACAAGCTGTTGACAAGGCCATGACAAGGCATTGACAAACTCTCAGCCGACCTCTCCATGCTTCCTTTCTTTTTTTTCTACCTCACGCAGCCCAGCAGCTGCTTGGTCATGTCCAGCTAGCCCAGGAAGAGGTTCTCAGCCTCGCCAGCCCATGAAGTTTTAACCCGCCCGGTTCTCAGCCCTCGCCAGCCCAGAAAGCAACCCAACCCATGTAGCGCTTCAGCCAGGAAATGCTGCTGACTCACCTCTCCTCCCAGCCGTTACGCTCCTCCTCCTCTATCCGAACCAGCGCAAATCAATGCACGATATACGTCCCTGAAATCATGCTACCTTGCAGCCTCCATCTCCCCATCTTCCCGTCTAGATGCAAGCCTGGATACAGCAGTGGAGATTCCGCCTAGAATGGTAAGTGTAGCAACCCTGATCATCCTTCCTTCCCAACTAGATTGGCTCCTTCTCAGCCTGGCGGATTGGACCGTCTGTCCTCACTCTCACACTGCCACAACCCTAGCCGACGACAGTAGCCTCCTCCAGTGTCAAGCGCAGAAGCAACGAGTAGCAACAGCAGCCTAGTGATGCATCTGCACGAGGACATCTCTCTACGACCCTTTCTGCACCAACAATGGAGACATGAGCAAGCGAAGGGAGGCTTCCCTTCAGACTAACACGCATCAGAGGTGTACTCTTGGCTCTTCATCAAGGATCGGGCCTGCTGTACGTAGTTTTCTACACCTCCTATAGGTTGCCCCGGAGCCTAGCTTTCTTCACTCAGCAACGACGACCCAGGAGGAAGGCTTCGACATCAGCCCAGACCACTCCCTCCTGTGCAGCAGCGACGACCCAAGAGTAGGGTTCGACACCAGCCAGACCATTCCCTCCTGTGCAACAGCAGGTGTGACAGCAACCTTGAACCATCGTCATTCTCCCGCTCGAGTCATGGGATAGGGTAAGCTTGATACCCTTCTCTTTCTTGCACTTCCGCCCATGTAATTCATGCATAATGAGTGCCCTTTTATGTCTCCTAAATCTACCCAGAACAGCCATAGAGAATCTGGTACAGATTCATGCTGTTTCTTCCGAGTTTCAAGAAGTGTTGAACAACCGACTTTGAGCCTAGATTTGGGTAACTTAGACTCTTCCTTTGCTCCTGGTTTTTGGATATGTTGTTGTCGGTATTGCAGTGTAGAACATACTGAAATTTGAGCCTATTCTAAATTATAGTTTAGGAGATATGATTTTATCAAGTTGGCTTCTCATGCAGTTTTCTAAGTGTGCTGAGTTTGAGGAAAGTTGCTTGAGATGCAGTTTTGTGGAATAAATTTGGAGGGGTTATTGACTTCTGTTAGACTTGAATTTTTGATATGATATAGTTGACATCTTGTTGTAGATCATATTAAAATTTGGGAAGAATCGGAGTTACGGTTCGAGAGTTATTGTGTTTCAAAGTTGACGTTTTTATATATGTGCTGAGTGTTGGGGGAAAACAGCAAGTGATGCTGTTTTGTGAGATGATTTTGAATAAGCTCTTGATATCCTTTCCGGCTGAATTTTGGATATAGTATAGGTAAGATTTTATAGTAGAACATATCAAAATTTGGGATAAATCCAGTGAATGGTTTGGGAGTTATGATTTTTCAAAGTGTACTCAGATTTTGGCTAAGTATAGGAAACTTCAAGTGTTGTAACCAACTTTGGAATTTTTATAAAAATGATGGATGGACAGTTTTGAGAAATTCTTGCTCCTAAGGGTAGAGGGAACATCATAGATGATCTAGGGAATTGTTTCGGAATTTTTTATAAACTTTTACAAATTTTATATTTGAAACCGAAGTTAGACCTTTACGATCTTTCGGAAAATAGGAAAATAAGAAAAATGCCAGTTTTTAACCAAACTGAACTTTAGGAGTTAGAATATGATTTTAGAGCCTCAAATAGAAGTTTAGACATGAATTTTGGAAAGTCTGGGAATTTCGGGACCAAGGGTAAAATAGTCATTTGACCCTAAATTAGTACTATAACTAGTTATGTTTTACTACGTTCTTTTATCTTAGAAGTCTTAGACTTCTAATTACGTGGGAGGTGCTAATGCACTCATCTCCTTTGACAGGCAACTGAGTTGCTACAGTTTACAGAGCGAGTTTGGGTTACAGAGAGTCGAGCTTTATACCAGGTAAGTCCTTTGGGCTTACTTAGCTGACTTCTAAATATGAGCATGAATGATGATAGTGGTGTGTGATTGAGATGTTAGAGTTATAGGTTGTGATAAATATTTACCGACCTATACTTGGCCTAAGAGTAACGGGCGGTGGCATTCTGCTCAGTTAGCTTGCGAGCGCTGGGGGTTTCTTTAGGGACTAGTCCATACTCGGTTTGTAGTGATGCTACCGGCGGAGGTCAGCTAGACCTACACCCAGTTGGATAAGGAACGGAGGCGAGAACTGTTAATAGCTCTCGTGCCACAACTGTAAATTGAATAAGATGAATCACTTAAATAATAGATAATAAACGGTTGAGTGCTAGCATGATGTTTTTTAATTTTTGTTTCTGCTTGTGTTGGTGTTGTTGTCATTCTACTTATATTTGGATTATTAGCTAACGGTTTATCCGTGTTGTAGATCTGTAGAGATAGACAGTTTCATAGAGATCCGGAACGGATGGTCAGCCGGGTCCACGTACTCATTAGATGGGGACGGGGAAGTCTTCCATACGTCATGCATGTTATATATCTTTACGTATGTTTGAAAGGCTGTCACATGTGTACTTTCATACCATTAAAATTATTATGTTTTGGAAATTGTTTTAATTACATTTGTGCCTTGTTGTAAGATCTTAGTAAAGTTGTTGTTAAACCAAGGTCGGGACCCATTGTGAGGTCCTAACCAGTAGCTCCCCGAGTTCCGAGAATTTGGGGTGTTACACCAACTAAATGAGTACGTGGACCCGGCTGACCATTTCCTCCGGATCTCTCTACAACCGTCTTAACATGCAAGACATCTACAAGCGGTATAAAACCGTTAGCTAACATTCTATGCATAAGGATAAAGGTAAAAGCACAAACACACAACATACACAATCAACATGCAACACTCAATCCTTTTATTATCTTTAATTAGGTGATAGGTTATTACTAATGATACTTATTTTGTGACACGAGGGATTCCCAAACCTCGCCCCTGTCCCCGTTTACCAACGCGGAATGGTACTAATGCATTTGACCGTCTACCGGACTAGGCTGGTCGCAGGGAACCTCCTAGACTCTCGCAAGAGCTAGGCAGATGATGTCACGACCCGTTATCATACACTTGGGTCAATTATACAATATATTAAAGTTGGCCTATTCCGTTTTCGTTATTTATCTTAACTAACAAACAGCACTCATACACATCACACTCATACAAGAAGCCAGCTAAGTAAGTCCGTGGACTTACTTGAATCAGATCTCGACTCTCTTAAACACAACTCAATATGTAACTGTATAACTCGGTTGCCTGTCAAAGGAGGCAAGTGTGTCAGAACACTTTCTAGGTAATTAGAAGTCTAAGACTTCTAAGGTAGTAAATCCTATTAGAACATAATTTAATACAGTACCAATTTATGGTAAAATGACGATTTTACCCTTGATCCCGAAACTTCCAAAAATTCCATAATTCATGCATAAACTCCTATTTGAGACTAAAGAGTCATATTCTAACTCCTAAAGATGAGTTTGGTTACAAACTTCCAATTTGTGTGATTTGGTGTATATTGTGTGTTATGTTGATTTACTTGTGTTTGTGCCTTTCACCTTGATTCTAATGCTTCGAATATTAGTTAACAGTTTTATACCGAATGTTGTAGATTGCCTTGCAGGTTAGGAATGCAGCCAAGAGATCCAGAAGAGTGGGCAGCCGGGGTTCCGTACATTTTAGGATTGAATTTTGGGTGGAGTCGAGTTTGAGTATTGTATGTTATTCATGTATATTGTATATCGTGTGGTGGCATTTGGCCCTTGGTGTTTCATATCGGTTAAAGTCTTTTGTTGTTTTCTTTCGGGTTCCCTTTCATTGCATAAAAATGTATTTCGGTTTTGGCCTTTATTTGTGCCTTGTTGCAGGATCCGGTGAAATTGTTGTCAAGTTGAGGGTCGGGACCCATTGTGAGGTCCCAACCCGTTGAGCTCCGAGTCCCGCGGATTTGGGGTGTTACAAAAGTCAAGAGTTGGAGCTAGATCGTAGCATTGGCTACAATGAGAGAAGAAGGGGATTTCTTCTAGTTTGTATCTAGGACTCTATGAAGCTAATAATAGATAGTTAGATTCTAAGGCTATACCCTAGGACGGAGAGTAGGCTATTTAGAGCCGAACTTCGTAAGCATATTCTTGTGTCGATCTTTTACGTTCCGCACCATATCTTGTTTATTGTGACTAACTTTGTTTTGTAGGAGTTCAAAGTCAAGGCCCTTGAAAGTTGTTTGAAAGTCCTTCGAATCAAAGTTTCACAACGAACTGAGATCGACATTAAGGCCCTTTGAATTGATTTCAAGGCCTTGAGATTGGTTTTGCGAAAAGTTCTCGTACTCTATTCAACCCCCCTTCTAGAGTATCTTTTAACATTTTATTTCACTTACCGGTTCTTCACCTATATCATGCTTGAACCCTTTTAAGGTTGCAATCCGCGCCATTCCTCCATATGCCAATCTCGAGACCACAATCACGCTCCTGTTGATGTACTTCTTTACTATCATCATTGGACCATCCGGAACTCGAAGCTCTTGTTACCGTTCCTTTATATTCTCCGCTTGAGGTTAAACCTCCCGTCTACAATTCCTCCATAGGCAACCCGCACTTTATACGTTCTCGGTTATTACCGTTAAGCTTATGGTTGACCTCCTCTAAGGTCAACTACTTACCATTCTTCTATACTTTATGTCACTGTTCTCATGAAGATTACCCTCCTGGGGTACTCCATCTCAACTCCGTCCGTTCTTTCCACATTCCGTAATTTCTTCCTCTACCAAGGTATCCATACTCTTCTCGGCCTTGTGCGCCGTATAAATCGCCTTCATAGGCTTAACAGCGCCTCCCAATATCTTGTAAGCGTGTCTCCTCAAAATCTTCAACGTTACTCAGCAGCCCCTCTCGTTCCTCTTACAAAAAATAATTCAATTGGCCATGCTTGTTGGCGACGGCAAATCCTTGTTGGCGACGGCAAATCCTTGCCGTCGCCATTGGTCTTTATTTGGCGACGGCAACATCAGCGTGGCAAAAAATGCAAATTATTTGCGTCGGCGGTATATGACCATCGCTAATAGTCATATAATTGGCGTCGGCTAATATTTTCCGTGGCTAATAAAAGGTAATGTTGGCGACGGCTATGTCGCCGACGCCAACAATCAAATTATTTGGCGCCATATGAAATATTAGGGTAAAAATTAAAAAAATAATATAATTAATTTCCTTTTTCTTTCAAAATAATGAAAAATCCCTATAAAATTTAAAATTTTATCTCCAAAAACCTTCCATCAATAAAAATTTATAAAATTTTATCCAATAATGACAGTCTATTAAAAATCCTTACAAAAAACCCTACCAAAATTCATCCCATCGAAGAGATGATGAACTCTATTCCTTGTTTGTCTCTAAGAACCCTCGCCTAAAATATCGATTACGGATGAAATTACAGTTAGAATCGATAGACACCGTCCTATACTCTCTTCCTTGTTAAATCGTCCTCTACTCTTCTCCAAAAACCCTCGCCTAAAGTATCGATTACGGAATTATAGTTAGAACCGATTGACACCGTCATCTACTCTCCACCATCTTCTACTTTCCTCCGTGTTGTTTTTGTTCTCCGTCGTCGTTACCAAGAAGGCGACAGTCACTTATCGGGATTTCCAGTTTGATGTACATCTTGTTCTTCCCGTTTAGCTCGCTAAACACACCAATTTTAGGGTACGAGACTGATGTCCGACTTAATCTCCTTTGATGTTCTCTTTTAACAACCTTTTGTACTTGTTTTTCATAATACTTGTCCATCTTGTTCTTCTCAGCTCGGGCTCGGCTCACCAAAACATCCTATTCGACTCGTTCATATTATAAAACGACCCGAATACGAGTCTAGTATTGAGCTCATAACGAGCCCGAGCCAAATACAAGCGGCTCGCAGAAGCTCATATGATGATGATGATGATGATGATGATGATGATGATGATGATGATGATGATGATGATGTTCTGAAAAAATCCAACTCACCTTGTACGTTGTAACCCCCCGATGCTTTGTGACCATTAGGTTTTGACAATTGGTATTTGGGAACAAGAGACCTCACTCATTTTCAAAAAAAAAAAACAAGAGACTTCAGCGACTAGCAATTGGCGAGGACTAGCGAGCATCAGCCGTCGGCCGACGAAGACGGCGCCCCCGACTCCAAGCAGTTCCCGGTCTCTCTCTCAGTCTCAGGTATGCTCCCTCTCTCACAGTCTCGAGTATCATACCATCCTATATTCCTTTGTATTTATCTGACTATAGGATTCGATTATGGTAGTCTCGCAATCTCGCAGTCTCGAGTAGCCGACGAAGACTGGCAACAAGACGACGCCTCCGACTCCGAGCAGTCTCTTTCTCAGTCTCAGGTACGCTCTCTGTCTCGATCTCTCGTAATCTCTGGTATCCTCTACTCCTTTGTATCTATCTGAGTAATCTTCTTCGAATTTGCTGAACTTTGTGTATGATTTACCAGTCATAGATGAACTTTGTGTATGATTTACTGAGTTAGCTATTAAGGTTCCATTATGAGTTAAGGTTCCATTATGATTTATTGAACTTGAACAACTTTGTGTATAAATATCATGATCTTGTAATTGGTTTTTATAATTTGTAATTAGTTTGTATGCAGTCATAACTGGATGACATTGATACCAAACAAGCATTCCAGCATTAGCTCACTTACTATATAAGATACAGCAGCAAACAGTATATCAACTTGAAATTTTTTATGCAAAACTTGATTGTCTGCAATTATAAGTTGATTGCTGACTAGAAATTTTCAACATGGACAACAAGAGAGCAAAAACACCTCAAAAAGCTCAATGGTTTCTAGTGATAGATCCCTACTGAAACAAGACAAGGGTGGGTCATGAATGCTCTAAATTCTAATGCTAAATTCTAATGTTATATCCACTCACCTCATATTACTTGATTACTATTTGGACCTAGCTATAAGAGTAAAATAAATTTTGAGTAAATAGGGACAAATAATGTAAACACAAGTCATCACAATGCAAACCAACTATCAGTAATAGCATTAAGTCATTCCAAAAAGGAAAGGAGAATTTATTTACTTGGTAGCAAAATACATTACGACCGCAGTAACAACTCAACCAACTCTCCTGCTTTATCATACCAAACTGGAAAAATAATAAATACCACATAAATAAAATTTTCCTACTTATCAAGTGTGTACCAATGTCAGTATAAAACTATAAATGGAAGGAAGTAAACTGTGTACACGTACAGCAACCTATATAAACGACCTAATATCAACCCAAACATTAAAAGAGCATCAAAAACTAACAAATTATGAGAGGTGAAAAAAATGATCATCATAGTAATATACTAACCTGATTTGCATCTAGGGTATGCATTCTAAGCTTCTTCTTGCATTATAAGAGCATCAACTGGTGCAAAACTAGTTACCCAAGATGGAATTTTACTGCAGTTAAGAACATGAAAAACAGTAAAAGGCTTCATCTTTAGAATTTGTCATTTTGTCGTTTTCGTCCATGTGAGATAGCAAGCAAGAAATGTTTGGCGTGTTTCAATTATCTTCAGCATGGAAATATGTATAAAATAACTCTATATTTGTCTAATTTTGTCATGTTTGGATACTTGGTCTGACTTTAAAATTTGTCATTTTGTCATCAATCTTTATGCCTTTTGTTTCCATGCTCCTAATATGTGTATGGCTTTTGCCTTTCGTTTTTTTCTTCTTTTATTGTTATCATGTCAAAGTTTCAACTATTCACAAATCACACTTTTCTTTCTTATGTTGTTGAGTCTCTTTTTAAGTGTAAGATCTTAGATCAGTGCTATGTCTAACCACATAATAGACTGAAAAGAACAAAGTCAACACGAAGCAGGAGTTTTATGGTATAGAATACAACGAAATTTATGAATGACAAGGCACTTCTAACTTGATTCTACTATTTTAAAGTGAGTCAAACTTCACCAAATAATGAAAAATCGTTAAGAGAATAGATAGTGTACCTTCATGTTTGTCTTCCATGACTCCATCTTAGAAGTCATTATACCATAATCAAGCCTTGGGTTACGTGTCCCCTTGCAGGAACCTACTGTAGGATGTATTTATAAGTGTTCAAATATGCTGACATTGTAAAATCGGTTAAAAACAACAAAGGTTGTACGCGAGAGTGGGATGCCAATCTATCAATGCTCTTAAGATATTTTTGCCTTCTGTGGATGTACTTTATATTTTTTTTGTCCAAATTGCACTAAATGCTCTTCTCATGTGGCTACCTTTGGAAGTGGTATTGACGAGTTTCAACTTTTGTGTGTGCCGGTTTTTGAAAAATGTTGGAACACAATTATGTATCACTCCGAAAAAAATACAGGTCATTGGCCTCTACAATTCCACCTCGGGACTGCTAAATGTTGTTGTGAGTGATTCTTCTTTATTTTGTACTATAGAATTGTATTTTGATATTGCTTTAACACGGTGCTGTAGAAGTCATTGAAAATGTAACTCGAAAAGTCACTGAAGACGTAACAACAAAATTGACAAAGCACTTTGAGTTGAAGTATGAAGAATTGAAGAAACTTCTTATGCAATCGGAGGGAAATGAAGGAGAAGCTCGCATTCACTTACCCAAGTTAGTTTTAGTAATCTAGAACTTTAAGTTCTTTAAAAATTTCATGTTTAATAAGTAAATGCTCATCTATGTGTATAAGACTTCGTTACCGTAAATTTTCTCCACCTAAACTATTGTTATTATTTCATATTTTTATAGGTTGCAACTAGTGCACATCGAAAAGAGTCTATTCGAGATGGAGATCATGTAGCATTAGAAAAGGAACCAATTAGCGAAAATGATGCAGTTGATGAATAATTTGTCCAAGTAGAAGATGTTTAGATCGTGGAAGTGTGTGATTGTGAACTTCATTATCACTTTGTTAACGATGAAGGGCATCTAGGTTTTGTACTTTCAGATTGTGAACTTATTTATACTTCGAATCATGTTATTTTGATTGTTTTGAATGTTAAATATACTCTCTTGGTTTATGAAAATTGTTGTTGCAGCTTGATGTAATCATTTAGATGTTTTCAAATAATACAAGTTGTGGTATACTTTTACAAGATGTGGTAGAATCTCCTATCAAATTTACAATTTCTCACGGTAGTTTACCACACAAGTTGAAGCCCATTTTCAATGTCATAGACTCAACACCAGTCACAAGTTGAACACCGGTCAAAGTTCACC
Organism: Fagopyrum esculentum; assembly: GCA_033239045.1. Taxonomy (NCBI): domain Eukaryota; kingdom Viridiplantae; phylum Streptophyta; class Magnoliopsida; order Caryophyllales; family Polygonaceae; genus Fagopyrum; species Fagopyrum esculentum. The sequence goes on from BSUD01000003.1 coordinate 29,722,722, forward strand.
AACAAACACACATCAACGATATCACAAACACATTCAAATTCAGAATCAACCAGTATCACACAATTACCAAATTCTAAATCCTAATACCGAAATCCAAAGACATCAAAACATGAATAGGAAAATTAGATAATGAGTTGGGGGACACGAAACCTTCCTCCAAGAGTTGATTTTCGCCATCCTTCAAAGCTTGGGGTAAGAAGAAAAATTGAAAATCTGACGCAAAATAAAGAGAATACAAGTAAAGCAATGGAATAAATCAAACCATGACCTACAATTACAAATCTTGAAACCCAAATACTAAATGCAAGCTTCACTCGATAAAACCCAAAATTCAACTCACAAGAGGCTATTAGGATGGCCGTTAGTTGATACATTCCGCTTGAAGACGTTGCTTTCATCCACCAGACCCGCTGAGAACCCATCCATGGCATTTTTTGCAGAGATCTAACACAAGAAGAAGAAAAAACGCAATATACAATCAAAATACATCATAAAACTAATCAAATTAAGGAAATCATAAACCCAACTAAATCATCGTCATCATCCATAAAATTGAACAATCTAACCGACAATTAGGGCTATGATTTTTCTCAAACAAAGTTAGGGCTACCAGAAACAAAAAATAGGAGGAACTCTATGTGAACGAGGCAAGGGGAGCGGCGGCAACGTCAACGTGAGTGAGGACTTTCATCATCACCGCCGTCGTCCTACAGAGATTTTAGGTATAGGCATTCTGTAGAGAGAGTTTGGGAATAGATCGATTTTGGAAAAAGATAATAATGGGTGATTTTTTTATGTTTAAAGTTGAAGATACTACTAGAACCACGGTTTACTAATATTACCGTGGTCCGTGAGCCAAAAAAAATTTTACACCCCAGTTTTGAACAGTGAACCGGGGTCCGATTATATGTCACCCCGGTTTAAATGGAAAACCGTAGTCCGAGTTTTATGTTTACCACGGTTATTAAAAACCGCTCCATTTCTAGCGTGGTCTACCCCCACTATTTGTACTAGTAGTGGATGAAGCTCACCTCCAAGTCTGAAATGCTCTATCTTGACCTACTGATAGGTCACACACTAGGCCACAAATCTGGCCACGCCGGGCTTCAGCCCTCCCCACCAATATGAGCGTCTCACATCATGATACATCTTACTCGTACCACGATACACTGAGTAAGGTGTACAGTGATCCTCTTGTAAAATCCTCTGCCGCAACTCTACATCGGCAGGAACACAAATACGATCCTGTCCTCTCATCACTCCGTCTGCTCCTATGGGGAACTGTGGTGCCTCCCCACGAGACATCCTCTCTCTGATCCTCGTCAATGTCGGGAAGGTCCCCTGCTTCTGTTAGATCTCATCCAACAGACCAGGTAGAACTTCTAGAGCAAACAACTAGGCATCCTCATCAGTGAACTGGATGTCCATCTCTAGCCAGGCTAGATCCCTCTGAAACCGGGGTTGTACAGTAAGTCTGGCAATCGCCTTCTCTCGAGGCGTCTTCTTGCTCAAGGCGTCTGCTACCACATTCGGCTTGCCAGGATGATACAAAATCTAAAGGTCAAAGTCCTTGATCAACTCAAGCCATCGGCGCTGGCGGTTATTCAATTCCCGCTGCATGAAAATGTACTTTAGACTCTTATGGTCTGTGAAGATCTGACATGTAGCACCATACAGGTAATGTCTCCATATCTTCAATGCATGAAATACCGTTGTCAACTCCAGATCATGAGTCGGGTAGTTCTCTTTATATGTCTTTAGCTGTCGAGATGCATATGCAATCACTCTATCTCTCTGCATCAATACACATCTCAAGCCTAGCTTTGATGCATCACTGTAAACCACAAAATCATCAGAACCCTCTGGCTGTGCCAAAACAGGAGTAAAAGTCAAACGCTTTTTCAACTCCTCAAACTCTGAGCACACTGGTCGGTCCATACGATTTGGTAGTCTTCCTCAGAAGACTTGTCAGTGGACGGGCAATCACAGAAAATCCCTCCACAAAACGTCTGTTATAACCGGCTAGGCCAAGAAAGCTACGCACTTCCTTGACGTTCGTCGGTGTCGTCCATGCAACAACATACTCAATCTTCACCAGGTCAACCATAATCCCATCGGCGGAGATGATGTGTCCAAGAAAAGCAACCTCAGACATCCAGAATCCATACTTAGAGAGCTTGACATACAGCTCTCTATCCCTCAAAATCTACAACATTGTCCTCAGATGACCGGCATGCTCCTCTCTACTACGAGAGTATACCAGAATGTCATCAATAAAGACCAATACAAACTGATCCAGGAAGTCGATGAAGATATTGTTCATCAACTCCATGAAAAATGTTGGGGCACTCGTCAGCCCGAATGGCATCACTACAAACTCGTAGTATCCATAACGAGTATGAAATGTCGTCCTGTGCACATCCTGCTCTCTCACCCTCAACTGTTGATAACTCGAACGTAAGTCAATCTTGGAGAACACAATCACTCCTTGAACTTGATCTAAATGGATACTTGTTCTTGAACATCACCTTGTTCATCTCTCTATAATCGATGCACAACCTCAACGATCCGTCCTTACGAAGAGATCAGGTGCTCCCCACGGGGATACGCTAGGGCGAATAAAGTTCTTCTTTGCCAATTCCTTGAGTGGCTTCTTTAGTTCTAACAATTTGACAAGCTCGATAAGATATGGAGCCTTCGAGTTCGGATTCGTACCAGGCTCTAACTCTATGCCGAAGTCCACGTTCCTCTTGGGCGGCAAACTAGATGTCTCAATGAACGCATCCACAAACTCACGAACCATTGTGATGTCCTCCAACACTGGACTTTCGCTCTCCTTCATGGCATAACACCAGAAGGCATCTCAACCTCGCTAGTCGTACTACACTAATAACCATACCCGTCTTCCCAAGGTCCCGACCTCAGGAAATCTCTATATGGCCTAACTCGGTAGAAACCGTCACGGTCCTACTACCAACGTCTAACACAACACGATGTCTATCCATCCAATCCCTACACAAAATGACTTCCTCATGCACCAGCGGCATGGAAAGAGTCAGCAAACAAATCACAAATCCCAAATGTATATGACAACTATGTACCTCTTACCTGACTCTCATATGGTAACCCTACCAAGAGAGGTCTATCCTCTACTATATCTAAGGTCAGTCTATCAGCACATGCATCAGAAAGCAAAGAGTGTGTAGCACCCATATCAAACAAAACGCCAACGGCTCCACTGCATATTATTACTCAAAACTCCAACCTATGCTCCTCAAGTATCACTGAGGTCAGCGCCATAGTCTTTGCCTCTACTCATTCTGCACCGGAAGGCGGAGAGTTTCTCTGAGAAGAAATACTACCTTGCTGACAAAAGGGAGCCAAATGACCTAATTCACCACATGTAAAGCATGTCACTAAAGATCTCTTACACTCCGGTCGCAGGTGTCCAAACTCTCCACAGTTGAAAACGGATCTCATCCCATCAAAAGTCCGTGTGGACAAGGGATCACTCGAACGTCCATGTGTCAGACTCTGTCTAACACTTGAAGGGTTTGCTTCATCACTCACTAGTTCGGTCCGTTGTTTCTTCTTTGATCCGGAAGCTTCAGTTGGTCCCACAAATGTTGGTAAACTCGGTGTAGGTCTACCCTCTCTTGCAGCCTCTTGTACTTAACGTATATATTCTCGAAACTCGGGTCCACTCATCGAGAGGTAGTCAGACTCCTAAGGTCTCTACTACAGGCGTAACAACAACGGAAACCGGTCCCTGACCTAACTCTATTGGAGGAAGAGAGGGGTATATCCCTACCTCGTCCTACTGCAAATGTCGCTCTAGTTTGAGCCATTTGTAGGGTATGGGCACTTAATCCTATAAGGCTATATATATGCCATATGTATAGATATATATATATATATATATATATATATATATATATATATATATATATATATATATATATATATATATATATATATACTGTCGAAATCCTCAAAAGGGTGATGGCTTTTGTACATACTATCCCAAAACATTTGTACTCACTTTAAAACCAAAACCTTTTCAAAAGTGAGACCCCTTTCGGGTTCTATTTATTTAACCACTCTACCTTTATTGCAGATAGCAAGTGCAATTGTTGTCAACCTAAGGCCGATACCAACTCTGTAACACCCCAAATCCACGGGACTTGGAGTGCTACATTGGGCTAGGATCTCACAATGGATCCTGACCCTAGCCTGACAACAAGTTCACTGGATCTTACAACAAGGCACAGGTAGATTAAAACCAAATACATAAAAGCTGTATATGATACATCAAAAGAGTTTACAAACTCCAAGCCGAGTACAAAACAACATCATAAACCATAACCACAAAAGATATCCCATCCCACGCATCCTAATGTACAGAAGTCCTCGGCTGGTCACACCATCTGGCTCACCTTGTAGTCTTCCTAACCTGCAGATCATCTACAACACGGTATGAAATCGTTAACTACAACAATGAAAAGCATGAAGGTAATAGCACAACCACACATCAACATCTCATACATGCAATGCCACACACATTCATTTATTATCTTTCATTACGTTATTCCATTACTAATTAAACTTCTTTTGTAACACGAGGAGCCTCAAGAACCTCATCCCTTTCCCCGTTAACACAACGGTTTGCATGGAGGTGATCATCACTCATCCCACCTGTGTTACTGGATTCCAAGCACCTCCTCCTAACCCGCAAGCGGAGACCGGTGGTTACCGCCCGTTATAATACACTTGGGCCAAATAAATGTAATAAATGGTCATCCTAGTCCGATTTAAGGTTATAAATGCACAATCATATGAGCACACACAACCATCACAATCATACAATCCACAACCGTACGCTAAGTAAGTCCTACGGACTTACCTGATATACTCGTAAACTGTACCACGTCACAGCTTCCCCTTGGGGAAAAAATCAACGCTTGCAATAGCAAGGCACACACAATCACATACTGCAAAGGTTAGGAGACTCGTCTCACTAACCACAACCAACCTATAACTCAAATCTAAACCTCAGATCCTCAACACATTCATAAATGCCTAAGGCATATCCTCAACATAACATCTCATCATACTCGTACACACTAAACCTTAAAGCCATAACCGATATCCATAACATCATCATGATCCTCAACTTATTCTGACACCTAGCATGCATCTAATCAGTATTCCACAATCTCAACTTTAATCCTAATTTAATTAATTAATCATTAATTAATTAAATTTTGCTAGAATAACGTTTTGCCGCAAGCCATTTCTAAACCCACCTGTCATCAGATTTCATCAAACAAACAACCCATAAACACCAAAATAATATACTGACCATAATGGAATTTCTAATTATCCATTTTGAAAAGCATAAGGTCAATTTAGGCTAAATCGCAGTATGAAAAACAAATAAATTCATAACTTATTCGTTACTAACCCGATTGACGATCTGAAAGAAGAATCGGAATCAAAACGACGCAGGCTACGGGTGTACAACATCAAATTCACCGGAATCTGAGCGACGGAACCGTCCCGGTGACATATATGCTCGACCAGGTCTTCATCTGCTCGGAAATGCATAAACTCGGTACCGATATGAAGAGAATGAAGAGAGGAATCCAGAAACTCAAACGGAATTCAAATCGGATTAGAAACAGAGAGTAGATCTGAGTTTGAATTTTGAGAGAAATCAGAGCTTTTACGAGGAAACGTGAAAGGAAATGAATTAATAAATGATTTTTCGCTATTTATAGTGAAGACGACAATTATCCTTTAGCGAACTCGATAATTATCCTTTGGCCGATCCAAAGGCGGGTTGAACCCCCTTCTCCAAACTTCTCGAAATTGGAATAGTAGATCTTCAATATTGTAGGGATAATTATTTCACAATTGCCTCGGAAAACGTGTATTCCTAAGCCGTCTTTCTTAGCCGTTAAGAAACAAAATAGCGACTCTTTTGGCCGTTTTGCCTTTCCATGTTATTTCACATCTAGGACATGTCCGATGTCCTGATCATTTCTCTCAACTGTATTTTTATTAATTGGAGCTCCCAAATGCTCCAAATAAACCGGAGGGTAAAAATAATTTACCTGGGGGAAAAAGTGAAAATTTCCCCATAAGCCCAAAATTACGACAGAAACATAACGGTGGGACTTATACTCATCACTTGCGCAATCTTCGGGAGTTATATGTCAATTACTATCAATGATTAAGGTAATCAACATTAATTAGAATTCAGAAATTTTAGCTATTACACATGGCTCCGTCTCCGGCTCATCTTCCTATGTCGGTTGACTGCCGGTTGTGTTGTCGCACCTCTAGGGAGGACGGCCACCTCATTGTTCTCCTCTAACCATGCGTGCAAATAAATTTAATATTTATAAAACTGAAATAAAAGTAAGCGAACCCGCAATGTACAGATCGGCGTAGATAAGCAAGTATTCCAGAGTATCGAACTCAGGGATTTGGTGAAACAAAATTCAGTTTCAAAAGATCGAGCAAATAAAAGTATAAAGCTTTGCAAATATTGGGGAAAATAGCAACCCTAAGGATCTGGGTATCCAATTGTGTCAATCGATTCAAGATATACTATAGAAATAAGGACAGAATTGAGACTTGCAAAGGTAAACTAATGTAAAGTTGAGTACGGTAAAGTTCCAAAACCCTATATGTCTCACCCAAGGACTCTCTCTATAAAGGTTGTTGAGGCTGCAATATAGAAAGGATCAAACGGTAAGAATTAATCTCAAGTACCCATGCCCAAACCCAAGGAATCAAAGAAGAACTAAAACGGTTAAGGTTGTGACACTCGAAACCGAAATAGAGGATGTTGTGTCTTACTACTACCTAACAAAGGCAAGCCAGGGCTAGGTTAAAACAAATCTTTAACTTTGGATTAAAGGAAAAGCAAAAGTCGTAAAATAGGGAAAATCACGGTTAGTTCTTGAGAAACCACGGCCGTGGAACTCAAGAATTGGCCGTGATTTAGGGTGTCGACGAAGTTTCTCACACTCTCAAGGTCCAATCTGTTTATGATCGATCTATCATCACCTAAGTCACAATTATCAACCCTTCACCTTAGACTTGCTAAAGGGTTTTAGCCAATAATCATTGTAATTGAATCAATATTCAAATATGAAAGAGAGAAAGATGAAAACCCTCGAAAGCACAATAACAAATCAAAGTCAATCTCAAATCCACAAGACAAAGTAGTATGTTCAATGAATTCGGAATATAGAACAAGAATCCTCACAATAATCTCATGGAACGACGAAAAATGGGTGTCAATCCGTCTCCGAAAGCAAAACCCTAAGAAGATGTCCAAATAACGCAATCTTCAATATCGCGTCCTTTACAAGCCACACTTCGAAAATCTCTCAATCCCGATCACAAGCAAAGTCCAAATGAAACCCTAAGCGACCGTCCTAGGTTTGTCACCGTCCTAGGTCTCCAAGTTGGAGATTTCTGCTCTCCCAAGTTGATAGCATGAATTATAGTCTATATTTTGAGTTTTGTTTGGACGTTTTATCTTTCATAATCTGCATGTTTGTGTGTACATTATGTGATTTTACTATCATTTCATCTACCTTTGCGAGAATCGAGGTCTACACCTAGTTTCGTTGTAATCGTAGGTAAAATGGAACGTTTTGCATCAAAAAGGAGCAAAAGGAACTCATGAGTCATTTGGAGCCACATCCAGGGAGCATAGCCATGGATTAAAGATTCACTTTGGACCAGTTTTGAGAGATTTCACATTCAGTTATGACTCACCTCGGTTGACCATAGATTCACCTCAACCGAGGTGATCTACGAGAGCGTCTCGACCGAGGCGAATATCCTGACGCGGCGGGTTATATTTTATTCTTGGCTGAGATCTTTTATTTTTGGAAGGAGATATCTTATATTTTTGGGCTGGATTTCTGGAAGGAAGATCATATATTTAGGAGATCTATTTTGGAGATAAGATATATTTTATTAGGAAATTATCTTTTAAGATATTTCCTATAAAATTATCTTAGAAAGATATTTATTTTAGGAGATAAGATATATTTTATAGGAAATTATCTTTTTAAGATATTTTATCTTTGGAAGATAATTCTCCTATATAAAAGGTTGGATTTTCTACAATTCACCCATCTTCGGATCATCGAAATCTTGCTTACGAGGAGATCCCGCTTACACCGAAAAACACGCAGCAGCAGCAGCATACTCCAATTGGAGAGATTCGAAGAACCTTTTTAAAGGTTGAAGGAAGATTGAAGTCTATAGCTTTTATAGCTTTTTGGAGGGTTTTGTAAGATTGTCTTTAATTCCCTCATTTGTTGTCTTGTCTTTTTGGATTGCAATCCAAGGAACGCTTTGTTGTGATATTTGATTCAGTTATTGAAGTATTTTCCTTAAATTCTTCTTTGTTCAAATATTCACCTTCTTCCCATATATTTAATACTTTCATAATGATGATGAGTGGCTAATTTCCTTGTGTGATTCTAGGGTGATTTGTTGAAGGTTGTGGGAAAAACAATGATAGAATAATCTTAGATTCAAGTAGGATCCTGAAAGTTTGAGTCTTTAACCTTAACCCTAAGCATCTCGTTCGGTTGATGAACATCTCGGCCGGGGTGGAATTCTTCCGACCGATGTATCTTATCCGATCCTAAACAGAAAGTTAGGTGTTAGAGTTTGCTAAATCCTATTCTTATTACACCTTCCTGGTTCAATGCAAGCTTAGGATGAGACTTACCCGGTAATTCCTTAGTTTGTTTACCAACGATCATAAGTGTAGGTAATAAAGGTTTATCCTTTATTGGGGTTTGAGTGTGCTTCCATCCCATCTTTGTGAGTTAGCCTGAGACTTACCCGGTAAAGGTTGATTCTATTCCCTTAGATGGTGTGTTAGTTTGAGGTTATAATTCTTTATCTTGATTCCTTGAAACTTACCCGGTAATAGGAATTACGGTTTAGGATTAGTGTGTAGTGAGACTTCCCCGGTGACCTACTCCACTTTAGTAACACCTTCCCCACGCAAAAATCTCAGCTTTGTCCGCTTTTCTTTAGATCTTGAGTTGGAACCACAACTAGATGCTTTAATCCCTAGAATTGAATGTATGCTTTATTGACTTCTTATTCATCTTTGATTGTGTTAATTGCTCTTGTGGTTAGTATTCACGAAGCTTACCGTATTGACTTTGTTTCACCGAGTCCCTGTGATCGACCCCTGAAATTTTCTTGCTTTTACTACGATTGACCCGTACACTACGGGTTCGCATCCTTGTTTTAAGCTTAAGTCTAGGGTTATAAATTTAAAGCTTGCACATACCGTTTGGAGCGAACAAGTTTTTGGCGCCGTTGCCGGTTACTTGGTCTAGACCGAGCCGGTTGCGGTTTGCTTTCGGGGCACTTGCCCCTGTTGCTACTAACTACTCTTTCTATGAGTTTTGTAGTTTTCAGGATTTCCGATGACTACATTTGATCCAGCCTGGATAGCAAGGCAAAGTGCTAGGGCGGACCATTATGAATACTTGGAGGAGAAGTACTCCTTCTTTTGGTTCAACAATGAATGGGAAAGAGAAGAGGCCATTAAGCATGACCTTGCAATGTGGGATGAACTGAATGTCCCTAAAAAGATTTGTGAGCAACCTTTTGAAGACTCTCTCGAATCAAGATTGGAGAAGTTGATGAAGAAGGTGGAGGAGCTCAAGGAAAGCACCATATCCTATGTTAAGCCGGAAGAGGAGCATAAGGAAGTGTTGCACGTTCCAAGCATTCCTCTGGTCGGACCGGAAGCTTCTCCTGAAGTTTTTGTGGAAGAGGAGGATGTGGAGGATCTCGATCCGACTGTTGAGACTTCGGCCGAGGTGGAAGAGATCTCGACCGAGATGGAAGAAGAATCTGCAAAACCAGAAGTGGAAGATGCAGAAAACCTTGGCCAAATTACTGAGATTGTGGTCAAGGTGGAAGAAAGACCAGCAGAACTGAGAGAGATTTCGTGGGTGGATTATCAACCCAACACGAAACTTGTCTCAAGCTTTGGAGAACTTTGCAAGGTACATTCTCCTACTTCATTTGAATTCCCTATTAATATTTCTGAATTTTTCAAGAAGGCACCGGAGAGTTGGAGGTCTCTTCCGAAAGAACCTCCTAAGATCAAGATGAAACCTCTCTTGAAATTGTTGGAGGAAGATGCTCCTTGGATTATAAGGAGTGAAGTTAACAAGCGCTTCACCACTAAGGCAACGAAGTGTTATTTGTTCAAGTATGTGGTCCCTCGCATGCTCAGGACCCTGTACCATCTCCAAGCTATAGATGGGGAAGCTGCTATGATTCTCGAGAAACTATTTTCTCGATCCAGGAAAGGATGGGACGCAAGGCTAGATTATGTCCCATTGAAGTGCAGGAAAGCTAGAAGGATTCCGGTGAGAATCAAACCGTACAAGCTTGTACGTGGGAGATCTTACCATTTTCCGGTGAAATTAGGAACCGGAACCTTTTTGGAATAATTTTATGATAGATGTGTGAGCACTCCATGGTGTTCAAGGTACATTGAGTAATTCTATGGAGAATGGTCCAGCTAGCGACCTTAAACCAAGCGCTTCTTGGGAGGCAACCCAAGGTATTGCTTTCTTCTCCCTTTTCTAGTTTAGTTTAGATAGTTGCTTTGTTTTTGTTTTCCTCTAGACAACAACCAGGTATTCCAAAAGGAAGGATCACAGTTCAGGAGCTACATTGGAAGAGCAAAATTTCGAGAAGTTAAGGAAACGAGCTTTACTGACATACATCTCGGGTACTGTCAGAACACCTCGACCGAGATGTGCTTCGCCAACCGAGATGGTCTTATCTGGGAGCTGTTTCTTACTTCTTCATGCAGTTTAGCTATATCCGGTGAGTACTCTTATTTCCAGACTTATATTGACCCACTGGGACAGTGTGTCCCAAGTATGGGGTGTTTGTACTTATTTGACTACTTGATGTATTTATTTGACTACTTTTGATGTATGACGCACATTTTATCTTATCGGATATTTTATTTATGCTTTACTTCTGCATTTATATGTTTATATGATATTACATGCATACCTACAGGTTATTTGATTGAGAAAAACGTCGAAACCGAAAAAAAAATGGTTTTAAAAAAAAAATTTTGACCTCGACCGAGTCAGTCTTGGCCAAACGAGGCATTTCACCTCGGTTGAACCAAGAACATCTCGACCGAGGTGCGTAACAGAAAGTTTTCGAAAACGATTTTGTGCTACTTATCTTGATATGATCTCAGTGAAGATTTTGTTTACTGACTGGTTTTAAATTCTTTATGTGTTTGAAAGGTTTTATAATATGTTTAAGTTGCTAAATGCTTTGTTTGAAATTATTGGCATGTTTAATACTTTGTTTTTATCCAAATTATGTTGAATTTGAAGGTTGACACCGCAGGATAAGTTCTCTCACTTTCTTCTTGGAAAGACCAAGGCAATTCATTCTCTTCTTCTTCTTCTTCTTGATCATGCTTAGCCCCTCATATACATTTTGCCTCCCTTTACCTATCCGGGAATTTGGAAGCAAGCGAAGTGGTGAAAGCAAGTGGAGTTAAAGTTGAGAAGTGGCTGGAAGTGAAAGTGTTAGAAAGCAATAATAGGTTTGGGGAAGTCAATCATGAAGATGAGTAACTCGGCACCATTCACATAGCCGGGTGTTTGTGTCTTGCCAAAATCGGATTGAGCGATATTCCTAACGGGTCATGGTATGTGCATCAAGGGTTTGATGCATCTCGAGAAATTGATGATTGCAGATTTCCTAGGCTTTGGTTATTGTGCACCTCTGTCCATGCATCCCAAAAAGTAAAGTAAAAGAAAAAGTGTGAAATAAGCAAAGCTTATTGGTGGAAGATGTTGCAAGTGAAAGTGAAAGTGAAGTTCATCCTTTTCCCGGATTCTAGCACCACATTACCTTACATACATCCCTACCCTACACGTTTCTTGACCTTTCTTTTGGGAAACCCTTGAGACCTTGAGCTTGTTGATTGACTTAGTGGTTTAAATCGGATTATACATGATTAATTTTGATAATTATGATTTATTATGCATTCTATGATTTTATGCAAAGATGAACAACTTTCCTATATTTATAAATGTTTTGAGCATATTGCGTTTTTAAATTCCATGAAGTATTCTCTTAGAGTGATCTATGATTGTTGCACACCATAAAATGTTTTTGAAAGACTTTTTCATTGATTTTCTTGACTTATAATTCATTCTATCTTGTATTCTATATGCGGAACTTGCTTGGGGACAAGCAAGGGCTAAGTATGGGGTATTTTGATAGCATGAATTATAGTCTATATTTTGAGGTTTGTTTGGACGTTTTATCTTTCATAATCTGCAATGTTTGTGTGTACATTATGTGATTTTACTATCATTTCATCTACCTTTGCGAGAATCGAGGTCTACACCTAGTTTCGTTGTAATCGTAGGTAAAATGGCACGTTTTGCATCAAAAAGGAGCAAAAGGAGTCATGAGTCATTTGGAGCCACATCCAGGGAGCATAGCCATGGATTAAAGATTCACTTTGGACCAGTTTTGAGAGATTTCACATTCAGTTATGACTCACCTCGGTTGACCACAGATTCACCTCAACCGAGGTGATCTACGAGAGCGTCTCGACCGAGGCGAATATCCTGACGCGGCGGGATATATTTTATTCTTGGCTGAGATCTTTTATTTTTGGAAGGAGATATCTTATATTTTTGGGCTGGATTTCTGGAAGGAAGATCATATATTTAGGAGATCTATTTTCGAGATAAGATATATTTTATTAGGAAATTATCTTTTAAGATATTTCCTATAAAATTATCTTAGAAAGATATTTATTTTAGGAGATAAGATATATTTTATAGGAAATTATCTTTTTAAGATATTTTATCTTTGGAAGATAATTCTCCTATATAAAGGGTTGGATTTTCTACAATTCACCCATCTTCGGATCATCGAAATCTTGCTTACGAGGAGATCCCGCTTACACCGAAAAAACACGCAGCAGCAGCATACTCCAATTGGAGAGATTCGAAGAACCTTTTTGAAGGTTGAAGGAAGATTGAAGTCCATAGCTTTTATAGCTTTTTGGAGGGTTTTGTAAGATTGTCTTTAATTCCCTCATTTGTTGTCTTGTCTTTTTGGATTGCTATCCAAGGAACGCTTTGTTGTGATATTTGATTCAGTTATTGAAGTATTTTCCTTAAATTCTTCTTTGTTCAAATATTCACCTTCTTCCCATATATTTAATACTTTCATAATGATGATGAGTGGCTAATTTCCTTGTGTGATTCTAGGGTGATTGGCTGAAGGTTGTGGGAAAAACAATGATAGAATAATCTTAGATTCCAGTAGGATCCTGAAAGTTCGAGTCTTTAACCTTAACCTTAAGCATCTCGTTCGGTTGATGAACATCTCGGCCGGGGTGGAATTCTTCCGACCGAGGTGTCTTATCCGATCCTAAACAGAAAGTTAGGTGTTAGAGTTTGCTAAATCCTATTCTTATTACACCTTCCTGGTTCAATGCAAGCTTAGGATGAGACTTACCCGGTAATTCCTTAGTTTGTTTACCAACGATCATAAGTGTAGGTAATAAAGGTTTATCCTTTATTGGGGTTTGAGTGTACTTCCATCCCATCTTTGTGAGTTAGCCTGAGACTTACCTGGTAAAGGTTGATTCTATTCCCTTAGATGGTGTGTTAGTTTGAGGTTATAATTCTTTATCTTGATTCCTTGAGACTTACCCGGTAATAGGAATTACGGTTTAGGATTAGTGTGTAGTGAGACTTACCCGGTGATCTACTCCACTTTAGTAACACCTTCCCCACGCAAAAATCTCAGCTTTGTCCGCTTATCTTTAGATCTTGAGTTGGAACCACAACTAGATGCTTTAATCCCTAGAATTGCATGTTTGCTTTATTGACTTCTTATTCATCTTTGATTGTGTTAATTGCTCTTGTGGTTAGTATTGACGAAGCTTACCGTATTGACTTTGTTTCACCGAGTCCCTGTGATCGACCCCTGGAATATTCTTGTTTTTACTACGATTGACCCGTACACTGCGGGTTCGCATCCTTGTTTTAAGCTTAAGTCTAGGGTTATAAATTTAAAGCTTGCACACACCGTTTGGAGCGAACACAAGTCTCGGGGCTGTCACCGTCCCAAGTCGGACGGTGACAGCCCCGAGACTTTGGCACGTCAGACAGTATCAGAGAATACTTTGGCGCGTTAGACGATATCAGAAAATACTTTGGTGCGTCAGACGGTATCAGAAAATACTTTGGGCGCGTCATAGCTTCCTTTTATGCTTCTTTTTTGTCCCGCTTCAAGGCTTAATCCTTAAATGTGTCATTTCGCTCCATAATTCGTCAAATTACCTACAAATGCAATAAAACTCTGTGTAGACCTCTATTCTTGGTAAGTAGGTGAATATAACCATAAATGCCATGAATGTATGTCTATGCATGCAAAATAAAGGGAAAATCTATATAAATACATGCCTAAAAATAGGTCATAATTCATGTCATCAAAATACCCCATACTTGCCTCTTGCTTGTCCCCAAACAAGGTTCAAACTTAAAATAAAAGATGATATGGATTATGAATATGCAAAAATAAAGAAAAACCACAATATTTTTGTTGTGCTTCTATTCATAGATCATCCTCAAAGAGTTGTTTCATAGCTAATGAAAATCATCATATGATCAAAAGGAATTACATCATGAAAAGGATAATCACACTTTGTAAAAAAATTATAACATGCATCATAACTTGCAATATATCAAAATCAATCATGAGGAATCCAATTTAGACCACAAAGCCAAACGACATACTCAAAGATCTTAAGGACTTTCAAGCAAAGGTCAAGAAACGTGAATAGGTGGGATATTAGAAGGGAATGTGGTGTATAAATCCGGGAAGAAGGAACAACACAAACTGTTTTCTTTTACCATTTGCACTACCCAACAACTTAGAGCTTTGCTCTTTTCTTTTGCACATAATTTTTCGACTTTACTTTTGGAAATATGGAGAGCGGTCCACAATAACCGAAGCCTAGGAGATTGGCCTTTCTCAATTTCGAGATGCCTCAAACCCTTGATGCACATATCAAAATCCGTTAGGAATATCGCTCAATCCGATTTTGGCAAGACACAAACACCCGTCTATGTGAATGGTGCCGAGTTACTCATCATCAAGATTGACTTCTCCAAACCTATTTTCTATACTTTGAATGCACAATCTTTTTTTTTCATGGCCCTCCCACATCAAACATGCCAAAATTTAACTCTTCCTAATTTTCGGATAGGTAGGAGGCAAATATTTTCATTGAGGGGCTAAATGAACAAGGAAAGAAGCAAGAAAATCGAGGTGCCTTAATCATTTCAATAAGAAGTGTAAGAACTTATATGCGGTTTCAACCTTCAACAATCAACGTGATTTAGAATGAAAGCAAATTATCAAACATGCATGAAATTCTAACAAAGTATTCAAATCCCACTTATGTCATAAATCAATTCAAATACATAAGAATCATCATATCTATTCCACTAAACAAATGTTATCATAGAGATCATATCCATCCTAGAAGCACAAAACTTTTAAAATTTTTCAAAATTTTCAAAATCATATGATGCAAGACATAAAACATGCAAATGGTATTGCAAATACCTCCACCCATACTTAAAACTCACATTGTCCCCAATGTGAAGAAAAGAAAATATGGAAAAGGATACTCACAATGTAAGATGGCGAATCAGACAAGACGAATCATCAATCGGGTGATGGTGGTGGAAATCTTTAGAAGCTCAATAGGGAATTCTGAATATTCCAATCAGTGTCGAAGAATGAAGAAAAGGAACGTCTTTCGGCCGAAAATTATTTTTGATAAAAAAAAAAATTTCCTGGCCTATCGGGAATTTCCACGGCCGTGGTTTTGACCATGGAACTTTCTGCTGCTCTCGACATCTCATTCCACGGCCGTGGAATTGTACGGACACCCGTGGAATCCTCTCATGTTCGCCAAAATTCCAAGTTTCGTCAATCTTTCAGCTTTTCCTCCCTAGTTTGTTCATTCCTTATTCCTGGCATCCAAAAACACAAACATACCGGAAGGTATCGAAAAAAAACAAACAAAAACATCTAATCTAATCTAAGAAAGAAAAGCAAAAAGCAAGAATGCATTACCTTGGGTTGCCTTCGAAGAAGCGCTTGGTTTAACGTCACTAGCTGGACCTATCTCTATAGATGACTCAATGCACCTTGAACATCTTGGATTGCTCTTCAAATCCATCATTAAACTCCTCCAAGAAATCTCCGGTTCCTAATTTCACCGGCAAATGGTAAGATCTCCCACGTACAAGCTTGTACGGTTTGATTCTCACCGGAATCCTCCTAGCTTTCCTATGCTTTAATTGGACATAATTCAGCCTTGCATCCCATCCTTTCCCGGATCGAGAAATCAGTTTCTCGAGAATCCACTTAGCTTCCTCTTCTCCAACTTGGGGATGATGTATGGTCTTCGTCATGTGAATGACCACATATTTGAACAAAAAACACTTATTGGCATTGGCGTTGAAGCGGTTGCCAAATTTACTCCTTGTAGTCCAAGGAGCATCTACTTCCAGCAGTTTTAATGGAGGTTTCATCTTCACCTTAGGAGGTTCTTTTGGAAGAGACCTCCAACTCTCCGGTGCATTCCTAAAAAAATCAAAAATTTTAATAGGAATTTCAAAGGAAGTAAGAGAATGTACCTTGTAAAGTTCTTCAAGGCTTGGGACAAGTTTCATGTTGGGATGATGATCCACACATGAAATATTTCCCAACTCTGTTGGATCCTCTTCAACCTTGGCCACAGTTTCAATAATTTGGCCAAGGTTCTCCACTTCCTCCTCTTCTCCAATGAGGACTTCAAGTGGGGTTTCAGGTAAACATGTCCACGGGTCACGGGTCACCCGTGACCTGGCGGGTTTTGACCCGGCGGGAACCCGGCGGGTAATTGATCCGGAGGGTCACTGACCCGCCGGGTCGACCAGCCAAACCTAAATTTTAAAAATAAAAAATAAAAAAAAATGTAATCCAGTGCCTAAAAGGGTCGACCCGGCGGGTCAACCCGGCGGGTCATCTCTTTTTTTTAAATGGCTTTTAAAATAAAAGGGCCGACCCGCCGGGTCTGACCCGTGACCCGGCGGGTCGTCAACCCGGCGGGTCGCCAACCCGGCGGGTCGGCCATTTATACGGGTCCGGGTCCGGGTCACCCTTCCCGGACCCTTGACCCGGTGTGTTGGACCCGTCGACCCGGCGGGTCCGACCCGTGGACATGCTTAGTTTCAGGATCAATATGAGGAATGCTTAAAACTGGTAGTTCTTCCTTGTACACCTCTTCTAGTCGAGCAAATTCAGCAAGGATCTTCCTTCAAGGTCACCGAGATCCTTTATTGATTGTTTGATCTTGGATTCAAGTTGATCTTCAGGAGGTTGTTCATATACCTCGCGAGCGATATAGAGCTCCTCCCAAATTACGAGCTCCTCCTTAATAGCTTCCTCTATTTCATTTTTTTCATTGAAAAAAAATGAAAAATAATCAAACAAATATCTATACTCCTTCCATTTAGCTACCTCTTTCTTTCCCCATCTCTCTCTTTCCAAGGATTTGTTCCTAAGTCTATGTTGCAACAAAGATTCGTTAAGTTCAGCTCTGAGGCTCCATATTTCGTTCCTTGCCGTTACGAAGCTCCTTCCATCCATTGGAAAATCTGAAAACTCAAAAACTCATACCAAAAGATTAAAAGAAAAAACAACAAGCTCCCAAGCCCAACAACCGAAAACCAAATTTGGCCTAAACCAAATCCCCGGAAACGGCGCCAAAAACTTGTTCTTTGGTGAAACTTTGTTCCGTTGCCTGAATGAGAACTTCGTATGTACCTAAGAACACAAACCTGCAAGAACACTCAAGCAGAAAGATCAGTAGAAAAAGAAAGAACAGTCCCCGGCAAGGGCGCCAAAAACTTGTTCGCCTCTAAGCGTGCGTGCAAATAAGTTTTATATTTATAAAACTACAATAAAAGCAAGCGAACCCACAGTGTACGGATCGACGTAGATAAGCAAGTATTCCAGAGTATCAAACTCAGGAATTTGGTGAAACAAAATTCAGTTTCAAATGATCGAGCAAGTAAAAGTATAAAGTTTTGCAAATATTGGGGAAAACAGGAACCCTAAGGATCTAGGTATCCAATTGTGGCAATCGATTCAAGATATACTATAGAAATAAGGACAGAGTTGAGACTTGCAAAGGTAAACTAATGTAAGGTTGAGTACGGTGAAGTTCCAAAACCCTATATGTCTCACCCAAGGACTCTCTCTATAAAGGTTGTCGAGGCTGCAGTATAGAAAGGATCAAAAGGTAAGAATTAATCTCAAGTACCCATGCCCAAACCCAAGGAATCAAAGAAGAACTAAAACGGTTAAGGTTGTGACACTCGAAACCAAAATAGAGGATGTTGAGTCTTACTACTACCTAACAAAGGCAAGCCAGGGCTAGGTTAAAGCAAATCTTTAACTTTGGCTTAAAGGAAAAGCAAAAGTCGTAAAATAGGGAAAATCACGGTTAGTTCATGAGAAACCACGGCCGTGGAACTCAAGAATTGGCCGTGATTTAGGGTGTCAACGAAGTTTCTCACACTCTCAAGGTCCAATCTGTTTATGATCGATCTATCATCACCTAAGCCACAATTATCAACCCTTCACCTTAGACTTGCTAAAGGGTTTTAGCCAACAATCATTGTAATTGAATCAATATTCAAATATGAAAGAGAGAAAGATGAAAACCCTCGAAAACTCAATAACAAATCAAAGTCAATCTCAAATCCACAAGACAAAGTAGTATGTTCAATGAATTCAGAATATAGAACAAGAATCCTCACAGTAATCTCAAGGAACGACGAAGAACGGGTGTCAATCCATCTCCAAAAGCAAAACCCTAAGAAGATCTCCAAAGTCCGCAATCTTCAATATCGCGTCCTTCACAAGCCACACTTCGAAAATCTCTCAATCCCGAACACAAGCAAAGTCCAAATGAAACCCTAAGCGACCGTCCTAGGTTTGTCACCGTCCCAAGTCTTTTGGAGATTTTGGCTCCCCTTCAATATTGAAGGCTCTCGATTATTTGTAGGGATAATACTAGGGTTTAAAGATGAAACCCTAAATATTTGGGCTGAAAAGAAGTCGAGCCCGCTGATATCCGCGTCAGAAGGTATCAAAGAATACTTTGGCACGTCAGACGATATCAGAGAATACTTTGGCGCGTCAGACGATATTAGAAAATACTTTGGCGAGTTAGACGATATCAGAAAATACTTTGGGCGCGTCCTAGCTTCCTTTTATGCTCCTTTTTGTCCCGCTTCAAGGCTTAATCCTTAAATGTGTCATTTCGCTCCATAATTCGCCAAATTACCTACAAATGCAATAAAACTCTATGTAGACCTCTATTCTTGCAAAGTAGGTGAATATAACCATCAATGCCATGAATGTATGTCTATGCAAGCAAAATAAAGGGAAAATCTATATAAATACATGCCTAAAAATAGGTCATAATTCATGTCATCACTCACCTCCTTGTGTGCACTGCTGCTGAATAAGGAGCCGCTCACCGCCAGTGGCGACTGCGGATCTCGATCCGCACCTGGGAGAACAACCATCTTCCCTCCGCTTCTTTTTGCATGTGATTGAATCAAATTAAGTGAGTTCATGGAACTGCATATATTAAAAACTGAAGAACCGGTAGGTGAATAAAAAGGATAAAAGATACTGTAGAAGGGGGTTGAATGGAGTATGGAAACTTTTCGCAAAACCTATCTCAAGGTCTTGAAACCAATTTTAAGGGCCTTGATGTCGATCTGAGCTCTTTATAATACGCTTTAATTTAAAGGGCTTTGAAAAAACTTTCAAGGGCCTTGACTTTGTACTCCTGCAAAACAAGGTTAGTCACAATAAAGCAAGACAAAATGCGGAATGTACAAGATTGACACGGGATATGTTTACAAAGTTCGGCTCAAATAGCCTACTCTCATCCCAGGGTATAGCCTCAGGATCTAACTATCTATTATCAGCTTCAAAGAGTCCTAGGTACAAACTAGAAGAAACCCCCTTCTTCTCTCATTGTAGCCAATGCTACGATCTAGCTCCAACTCTTCACCTTGCTATAATAGCCTAGTTACTTCACAAAGCAACACACACTCGAGTATAAAACTCTTTAGATATACCAATGGAGCTCTCGAGTTTTATCTCTCTCTAGGGGATAAAGCTTTTTAGAGAAAGAGAGAAAGAAAAACTATTTGATCGAATGAAGATGTTTTGGATCGCTTGAAGACTATCGATGTTTCCGTGTAAGCATTTGTACTTTGTTCTTCAATCGCCATCTTCATTTATAGCCTTCTATGGAGAGGTCTTCTAGCCGTTGGAAAGACAACCGTTTGAAGATCATTCTTCTTCTCCATGAAGATCACTTCTTGATTGAGATGAGATAGACGTTGTGGATCTTCATCTCCTGAAAACATGTTGATCTCTCGGTTCCTTAATCTTCTCGTTTTTGTTGTGATGATATCAAATTCCAGAGGAGAGAATCTTCGTGCTTTCGGTTGAGGATCTTTTGTAAGATCTTTATTGGCCAGTTAAGATCTTCGTTTAATCATATCTTCTTGTTGAGCAAATCTTTCCTAGAAGATCTCCTTTAGTGATTTGAATTCCTTTAGCGTGCAGCCTTGACTTCTTTGTTCCCTTGAAATAAATTCAAGGCCTCCGTCTTTTAAACACTCTAAACTCCTTTTCTTTCCTTGCATCCGATTTCAAGGTCTTCCAAGGTCCTTTGAAGTGTCTTTCAAACCTGCATTTATTCAATACAAACCACCAAACCAAACCAAGCAACTCGATATATAATCAATAAATTGTAAGTGTATAAAACTACTTCATTTGTGTTTAAGTCTTCCATCATCAACACCTATACAACTTTATAATCAAGGTGGAGTTTTCAAAAACGAATAGTATGACGGTAATAGATGAATGCTTCTTGGATAACTATGAGGACGATTTGATAGTAGAGATCAAGAACATGGATAAGTTCTCTAAACTTTAATAATAACTTATGTGAAGAAATTATTTTGGTAGACTTTTTGTCATAACTAGAGTTTGGTAGTGAGTAGTTAGACTAAGTGTTCCTTTTCTTTGTTTTAACCGTGTAGGTGGTTATGATTATATATATACCGACCTGTCTTAGTGATATGTATTTTGGACTTTTAGTCATCCTAACTAGGAGTAGATAGGGTTTGATACGTTCGGTGTTCCTCGGAATTTTTGGGATTTGGTTTAAGAATCTTGTTTAAGGCCAAAGTTGGATCGATTTGAGTTTAGATAGGAAGTTTGGAAGGTAGAATCTTTCAAACTCTTTTACCCTTTCCGTTTTAGAGTTGAGACTTTATGTCTTTAGTTCTAGTGGAAGTATTGGAGCCGTCCTAGACTTCTAAGATTTTCCGGATCTAGAGATAAAATGGTTTTTCTTTCATAAGGGTCGGTTTAGTATGCTTTTCGGATATTTGTGGTAACCTAGAAGTTGAAAACTTTTAGACAATGGATAAGTTATATTGATCCAAGTTTCATGTTGTGATCAGGGAAGTGAGGTTATACTCCATTTAAGTCGAGTGTTATTGTTGACTGGATTGGACTTGGTGCAAGTAAGTCTCCGGACTTACTTAGCTTGTATTCTCTGTATTAGTTTCGATGCGTGTTTGGTGGTGTGTGTTTATTGTTTATGTGTGTGTTTACTGTTTACGTTATAACATCTAAACCGGTAATAGGACCACCAACTTTATATGTTTATATTTGGCCCAAGTGTATGATAACGGGCGGTGACCACTTGTACAATCCAAAATGGGGATGACTGGGAGGTGCCTTGCGACTAGTCCAACGGGAGATGCTGATCCGCATCATGTACAAACCCGTATGGTGAAAGGGGACAAGGGCGAGGGATTCTCGCCTCACACCATAAGTGGAATAGTAAGGGTTATGACTTAATAAAAAATAAAAAGATAATGAACTGGACTTGTGTGTCAAATCATGTTGGGTGTTATGATCCCATATGTGTGTGTGCGCCAATACCATAATGCTAATGCTTTGAATGCTAGCTAACGGTTTTATACTGATATTGTTGTAGATGCCTTGAAGGATAAGGATGCCACCGAGTGAGGTGGAGGAGTGGACAGTCGGGGTCTTCGTACATTATAGGACGGGGATGGTTATGTGTTTAGGTAGTTTTTGGTTTATGTTGTACCTTATGGATTTATGTTTGGAGTTGTGTCGTTTTGAGGGCTCGGCTGAGTTTTCAAGTTGTATCTTTTTTTTTGAGATTATTTGTATTGCATAAAAATGATTTCGGTATTTGCCTTTATTTGTGCCATGTTGGAAATATCCGGTATAATTGTTGTCACGCTAAGGGTTGGGACCCATTGTGAGGTCCTAACATGTAGCATCCCGAGTCCTGCGGATTCGGGGTGTTATAAAAGTGTTATCAGAGCCAGGTTGACAACAATGGCGCTCACAATCTTCTATAGGCCGAATGAGGAATAAACAAAACCCACACGGGTTCTGACTTTGTCGTTTTCAAAATTCATATGCATGAGTCGGGTTTGGGTTAGAATGGACGGACAATCACTCCTTCCACAGATCTCGGCAGCATAGTTATTGGATTTTTAGTATATATATAGAGAGAGATATGTGTATATATGTAGATATGTATCTTGGACCTAGGATCTTTTTGGATTATTATTATATGTTAATTATAGTTATGCATGATGGAATTATTATGTTGTTATGGTGGCATGACATTTATATTGATATGAGTTGTACATGTGGCATGATAGTATTATATTAGTGCTTGGATTGTTTTAAGAGAATGGTTTCCTTGGATGTGTTATGTTGATATCATCTGGACATAGGACTTATATAGTTATATACGTATATTAGGATATATAGTGACATGTGGATGTTAGACCTAATAGTCGAGATGTCGAAGCGGAGGATTAGAGATGACGTAAAGGAAGGACAAACAAGTGGAAGAGAACCTCGAGTTATTTTAAGCAAAATTGAGAAGGAAGTCATACGAGTAAGGAAGCAACATGAAGACATGAGAGTGGTTGCAAAGAAGCAATGATTGAATCACAACGAAACCAACTAGAGATGGTGAACTTATGATTCTTCAAGACGACGCACGGATAACTAAAGACGGGAAGCGGGAAGGAAAAGAGTGCATACTAGCAAGGGGAGAAGTGGTATTTACTTGATACATGAAGTTTTTCTTGAATTCTCCTAAGCATGGGAGTCATTGTGTAAAGTGCGGTCGAACTAATACGAGGATTCATCAAATGCGTAAGTTAAGCTTACAAAAGTACTAGAAAGTGAAGCGACGGTCTTTGCGAGAACTTAAACGGGAGACTTCTTTAGAAATATGAGAGTTACGAGGAGGATTACATGGTGAAAGTTCACATAGTAGAATTACCTTGTGGAGCCCATCGTTTTCCGTCATGGTGATGAGACTGAGCAATGCTAAGAAGGAGAAAGTGTGTGTGTGTGGGTGATGATCTTCGGAAGATGAAAGATGAAACAAGGCACGCGGATTGAAAAACTTAAGTTACCAACCAAAAGAAGAGAGAGTGGTTATTAATGATAGAGATGTGGGGAGATACACTTACAACACATTATGAAGGACGGTTAAGCCTATGAAGTTGGGTCATTTGACACAAAAGAGCCGAGAAGGTGTAGTTATCTTACAGAAGTGGAAGGAAGAGGGGAGCGTAGAAAAGCTAATGGAGTATGAAGTATGGTAACATGGAAGTGTGGTAGGACGGTAAGTCGTTGATCTTGGAAAGGGTCATTAATGAGCTAATCGGTGACCATTGAGAATGCACAGGTGCGGGTTGATACTGGTGACTATAGGTGGGGGGAGTAACCAAGAGATTGGATCATGAAGAGGGGTAACAAGAACGTGGAATATTCGTGGTGGTAGAATGTCGGCTACAAAAAGGTATATCAAGGGAAGTGTGAATATCTTAATCAGGTAACAAATTATCGATTCCAGCAAGTGATAGTAACGTACCGTATGGGGTGGGATTGTAATGATCTGGTGCGACCTTCTTAGGTCATGGGTTTGTCATATGGGGAAGGACACATATGAGGGTAAGGGGGACTGAAAAGAAAAAAGAGGAAGGTGAGTCTTCTATATTTATTGTGCGTAAAGGGAGAATATATAAGGGGATGTATGGTATGTTTGTTCTAAGGTAATGGATGTCATGTTTGCGCAAACAAAAGCTAAGTCAAGTGTTGTGACTTGCATGGCGAAGAAATAGGTGATGGAATCACTATCATTTAGGCTAGTTTTTAAAGTCTTTTTATTACATTTGTGTCGGTTTATACTACTAACTCCTTGGTCTAGAAGAAGAAGACTAAAAGAAGCTAAGGAAGGAGTTATAAGCACTTAAGAGTGAAGACCGTTCACGAAGCAAGGCTTCTGTTGCCTCACCACCCCCGCGGAGAAGTGTCACCGCCCCAACGGGTGACAGCACACTCCGGAGCGCTCCCTGCGCCTTCGCTAACGCCAGCCACGAAGAGTGTCACCGCCCCTGCGCCACTCCTTGGTGCCCCTGCGGTGACCTGCCCCGAAGAAGCGAAGCAAATTCCTTGGCGCCTCTGCCTACGCCTCGCCATACGACGCTCAGAAGGTGAAGAGTCAGTGTCACCGCCCCCGCGTTGACACTAAGACGCCTCTGTGCCTCGGCATTAGAAACGGCAGGAAGTTGAAGAGTCAGACGTTTGAAGAGCATTAAAGATCCGCCCCTGCGCAATGGCCTGGCCGCCCCTGCGGAATGGCCTGGCCGCCCCTGCGGCCATGAAGAAGTTCAAGCGATTCTGCCCAAACCGTCCCTGCGGTTCTGATGGCCGCTGACTGGACGGTATTTCTATGGTCGTCTATACCCAATCAAAAGTAAATCCCGACTTAGCACTAAGAACAAGTATAGTAGATAAGTAAGGGTCGAACCCAAGAGAGTTTTGAGGTTTTAGATGCAATTATCGATTCAAGTAACAAGTAACAGAAAGGGGGGGTTTGGTTGAAATAAGTACACATAAAAGCTTTAAGAGAAACAATTTACGCAACAAGTAAGACAATGATGGGTGAATCTACACTAGGTTGATTCTAGGCATGCAATTGCTACTTTGGTGCGTTCCTTTTACAAGTTTTTAAGTAATCTCCCGTCTCGATCATACATATGTGTTGAGCCAACCGGCATCAACACAACTTAACAGGTTAGTGTTCCGTAAACCTACAAGAACAAATAACAAGTTAGCATTCAAACAAAGACTAAGGGATATAAAGAGAAGATTAAAACCGATAAACTTATCTTTATATTTGTGTTCCTTTTCTTTAAGTAATCACAACCCGTTATTACTTAAAGTTGCTACTAGATTAAAGACCCGAACCCGAACCCGGAACCTATTAATCCTAGTTCTTTACATGCACTTTAGAACCTAAGGTGATCAATCTCAAGCAATAGTAAACATGCAATTTCGACAATGGAGATCAAGGAAACACAAAACATTACTGAATAAAAACTTATATTAAAAAGAACTTACAACCAAAGTAACAATGCAACTTCAAACCAACCCAATGTAGCAAGGGAGTTAGCAACTCATTACAATGGAAAACTCAAGTCTAAAATGGATTTTGTGAGGAAAAGCATAGATCATTCTAGCAATCAGCCATGGACTATTTATACTACAAAAGACACTTTATTAGGAGTAAATAGCCGGCCTAAAACAACCACCTTTAATGCCATAAAGGTGGTGTAAACATCCGGAGTAAAGCTTCTGGCGTTAAACCGCAGGGGCGGCCTTCAGGAACCACAAGGGCGGTTTAGACAAAATCAGTTGATCTTCTTCCTGACCGCAGGGGCGGCTAGGCAATTCCGCTGGGGCGGATCTTTAATGCTTCTTTAACGTCTAACTCTTCAACTGCTTGCCGTTACTGATGTCAAGGCGCAGGGGCGCCTTAGGGCCAGCGCAGGGGGGTGGCACAGACTCTTCGTCTTCCAGCATCTAGGGCGAGACGCAGGCAGGGCGCAGTGGGAGGCGCAAGGGAGCTGGTCTTCGTCTCTTCAAGGCAAGTCACCGCAGGGGCGCCGATGGGTGGCGCAGGGGCGGTGACCTTCTTCTAGGCCGGCGCTGGTGAAGGCGTAGGGAGCGCTCCAGTGAGAAGTGTCACCCACTGGGGCGGCTGCAAGGACCCGCTAGGGTGGTGAAGTAGCAGAAGCTTTGCTTCGTGATTTCTCTCCACTCCTAAGTGCTTATAACTCCTTCCTTAGCGTCTTTTAGTCTTCTCCTTTTGGACCAAGGAGTTAGTACTATAAACTGACACTAATGCAATAAAAAGACTCTAAAAACTATCCTAAATGATAGTGATTCCATCACCTATCAAACTCCCCCAGACTTAGACCTTTTACTCGTCCCGAGTAAAACAAATGACAGGAATTAGACTCAAGGTCTCAGGTAGAAAGGGAAAGAAAGAAAAGATAATGAAAACAAAAGAAAAACCAAGAAAAAGAAATAGAGAGGAAATGTGAGAGAAAGACAGACTACCATCCTTATCGCTCCAAGAGTGACCTACCCGGACAACCTCCTTATGTTTCCCCTTCTTATGTCACCAAACGCCGGAAGGGAATCCTACACTCGGTGTCACTCATTTTGCCAAGGCGCCCTTTTGGGTTTTCACCTTGCCACTCTTCTTCTTTTCTCACTTGAACTCACATCCCTCAAGTCCAATTTTGCACCAACCTAAGGTTGGTTGGACTACCTTCTTTTTACCTAAACAGCCCTTTCGGGTTTTCGGTTTATCCAATGATTTCCATGCCTTTTTTCACTTCTTTGGCTTTTCTCTCTTTTTTTTTTATATATCAAACTGAATTTAACAATGCAAACACAAATTCCAAAACAACTCAATGAACTGTACAAGCAATGATATGTCCCTCCCCCATACTTGAAGTACACTTTGTCCTCAAAGTGGAAATGAGTCAAAGATAATTGCGGGAGAAGGGAAATAAATGTACCCCTCACTGGGGTGGTCCGGATGGACCACCCGGACCCTCCTCCGGTGGGTAAGGGAAGTGGTGGAAGAAGTGCTCCTGCCGGCGGTAAAGGGTGTCGATACGGCCCTCCTAAGCCTCTATCCTCTCTCTAAATGAAGTCTCATAGCTAGTTTCTCAAGCCAGCTGCTGAATCTCCAACTGCTGCTGATGAGCCGCCTGCCAAGCATCCTGACGGCGGTCAAAGTGAGTGGTCATGGAGGAGGCGAAGCTGGACTGCCATGCCTGCTGCTGCTTAAGCATAGACCGCTGGTACTCGGTCTGCCATGCCTGGTGCTGTGTAGTCAAAGTTGCTATCTGAGCCTGCAGACTCTCCATGTCTGACTATCGTGTCCTGCCGCGGCATCTCCTCATCAGTGGTGTGGGCCCTGCTAGAGCCGGCTGCGTACCTCCCAACTATATCAACCTGAGGCCATCTCGGAGGGACTGGGTCAGCCGGTACATAAAGATCGGTGAGCTCTTCTCCTGATGGAAGTCTTTGGGGGAGGTATGTGATGTGACTCCCGTCTGCTAAAGAGAGCCAAAAACGATGCTCCCCGTCTCTCCTGAGGAGCCTATATCTCCTCAATAACCCTTCAGTGTATAAGGGTGCCTCCGAAACCTCTTCCAATGGAGGAAGATCCATCACCCATGCAGCTAATAATGAAATGATCCCACCTCCAACGATGTCACGAGGCTCATTCTTCCTAATCCGCTTAAGAGCGGTAAGGAAGAGATATGCCCAATCTGGCACCCAATCATTCGTGGAGAGGCAAGCATATATCAATGGAAGGTCCTTGAGAGCGACCTTATTCTCCTCCTTGTGTCCACAGAAGACACTCATGAAGACCTTTGAGATGAGCCTCAAACAGGGGTGAGTGAATTTGTTGGAGTACTCACCTCCCGCATGAAACTCCGACCTAGTGGCGGCCTGCCAAAATTCCAACAAATCAGGCGTCGGAATGGGTTCCATCCAGTCATCAGAAACTGCTATGGTCACCCCTAATGCCTCCTGTATTTGGGTATAATCCAGTGTGTACTTCTTCTTGTTGTACTTGAATGAAAGCCCAACACACAATTGGTCTTCCGTCTTCATTTTGAATGTGGCTATAAACTGTCTGCTGAGGTCGAGGTGTGTTGGAGCGCTCTTTATCACAAAATCACCCAACCCGGCATTGTTTAGGAATTCCTGTATACTTTCCAACATCCCCAGATTTTCCAAGGTGGAAACATCAAGGAACTGGGTTGCATGCACCTCTGGGCTTTGAGCAATCCTATACCGATCCTTCTCACATTCCATCAACTTGTATTTCCTTTGTGATTCCATCTCTTGCAATTGATCAACTAAAAGAGTTAGAAAGTTCAGCAATTTGATCAAGAGACGAACCTTCTGTCGTAATATCCGCAGGGGCGGCTGAAAGAGGCGCAAGTGCGGCACGACGCGGGGGCGGCAGTTTGTAGGCTTAGGGGCGGGTGAAGAGAAGAGGGCGATTTTTGGAGTTTAGTGCAGGTGGTGGTGATGGGGTTTTTCCGGTGTTTTCTTCTGTTGCTGCAGTTTTCGCCGGAGGTGGAGCAGTCGAGCGAGAATGGAAGGGTTGTGTGTGGTGGAGATGGTTCGTGTTGGAAAGGGGGTGGCGACATTAGGTTGCTGGAGGTGGCGCAGGGGCTCGACGAGGTGGTTGGCGAGAAGTCCAGGAGGGCGCGAGGGCGTGAGGGGTAAGCGGCTAGGTTTTTCAGAAGTAAGGGTGAGGAAGAGAGGAAGGCGGTAGATGTAGGTTATTTTAGGGAAGTGTATTTTTTTTCTTTCCTTAACTGAACCGCAGGGGCGGTAACTGTCGCCGCGGGGGCGGTGACAATGAGGAGCTGAGGATGTGTGTCAAGGGTAGCCGCCGCAGGGGCGTAATTATGTCGCTACGGGGGCGGTGATCGGCGGGAGTAGACGCTGGTCAAGCGCTGTCACCGCAGGTGCGGGGACTTAGAGCCGCAGGGGCGGTTTTCTTGACAGAACCTCTTCTTCTTATTCCTTCGAGTTGCCTCCCGAATTAGCGCCTATGTTTTACGTCGTTGGCTCGACGTAAGTACTCTTCCTCTATGTTTGAACTGCTTCCTGCATGCCTTTTGGGTTTATAACCGTTTGCAACGGTAATCCTCCGGAGGCCCTAGTTTCAATTCTTGTAATGGCTTCCTCTATGTCTTCCGCCATTTAGTGGGGCTGCTGTTGTTGGTTTTGTTGATCCCTCCAGCGAAAATTCTATTGGTCACGCAAATTTGGCATGAAATTCTGCGCATAGGGGTCGTTCCTGGGTCTTTGATGCTGTGTTTGTCCATAACCCATTGCGTTTACTTCAGCATCGTCAGCCTGAACTTGTGGAGACATGTCCGTTGGATGATATGGGTCAGCACAAACTCCACAAGCTTTGAGTTGTTGCGGTGTTCCCATAAGTGTTAGTCTCTTCACCATTTCCTTCAATTCTGCGAGCTCAGTGGAAATCTCACTCTTCCCGGAGCTCACAGCATGAACTCCTTTCTTAGACGGGGTTCCTCCAAAGTCCCGAGTCCCGTCCGCTAGCTCGTGTATCTTTTCCTAAGCAAGGTCAAGAGTAGAGTTAAGAATATTACCTCCGCAAGCCGCATCGACGATCCTCCTTTCATTGTCTAGCAAGCCATTGTACAAGTACAAGACTAGATCTTGAGTTGAATATCCGTGGAAAGGACAGCTGGATCGGAGGCGTGCAAACCTTTCGAAGTACTCGTAGAGAGTTTCGGTTGCCTCTTGCTCAATGTTGCTTATAGCTTTCTTCAAGCTATTAGCTTTCTTAGCTGGAAAGTATTTCTCCAAGAATTCTTTGTGAAGGTTCTCCCAAGTGTCGATACTCCCGGATGGAAGGTGGTAATACCAATCATCCGCGGAATCTTTGAGTGTGAAGCCAAATGCCCTCATCTTGATTAGTTCTTCGGTAATGTTGGCCGGCTTCATGCTCATACACAAAGTATGAAACTTCCCAAGGTGCTTGATGGGATCCTCACCACTTAGCCCATGGAAGGATAGAAGCAAGTGAATGAGGCCCGGATTGAGCTCAAAGTTGACTCCTTCCCCTAATGCCGGTATAGTGACCGCTAGAGGGTTTTGAGCCAAGGTGGGCTGCGTAAGTTGACGAAGAGTACGATCAGCCATCTCTTGTTGAATTTTTTGTTGTCTTCGTTGCCGGATGTGCGTCCGTTCAATTTATAAATCCAAAGTAGCAAGATTTAGGTTAGTAGCACGGGTTTGAACCATAAAAAAGGGTTCAAACCAAAGAAATCAATAATAACAATAAAACAATAAAACTCCCCGGCAACGGCGCCAAAGTTTTAACTGGACGGTATTTCTATGTTCGTCTATACCCAATCAAAAGTAAATCCCGACTTAGCACTAAGAACAAGTATAGTAGATAAGTAAGGGTCGAACCCAAGAGAGTTTTGAGGTTTTAGATGCAGTTATCAGTTCAAGTAACAAGTAACAGAAAGGGGGGGGGTTGTTTGAAATAAGTACACACAAAAGCTTTAAGAGAAACAATTTACGCAACAAGTAAGACAATGATGGGTGAATCTACACTAGGTTGATTCTAGGCATGCAATTGCTACTTTGGTGTGTTCCTTTTACAAGTTTTTAAGTAATCTCCCGTCTCGATCAAACATATGTGTTGAGCCAACCGGCATCAACACAACTTAACAGGTTAGTGTTCCGTAAACCTACAGGAACAAATGACAAGTTAGCATTCAAACAAAGACTAAGGGATATAAACAGAAGATTAAAACCGTTAAGCCTATCTTTATATTTTTGTTCCTTTTCTTTAAGTAATCACAACCCGTTATTACTTAAACTTGCTACTAGATTAAAGACCCGAACCCGAAACCTATTAATCCTAGTTGTTTACATACACTTTAGAACCTTAGGTGATCAATCTCAAGCAATAGTAAACCTGCAATTTAGACAATGGAGATCATGGAAACACAAAACATTACTGAATAAAAACTTATATTAAAAAGAACTTACTACCAAAGTAACAATGTAGCTTCAAACCAACCCAATGTAGCAAGGGAGTTAGCAACTCATTACAATGGAAAACTCAAGTCTAAAATGGATTTTGTGAGGATAAGCATGGATCATTCTAGCAATCAGCCATGGACTATTTATACTACAAAAGACACTTAATTAGGAGTAAATATCCGTCTTAAAACAACCACCTTTAATGCCATAAAGGTGGTGTAAATAGCCGGAGTAAAGCTTCTAGCATTAAACCGCAGGGGCGGCCTTAAGGAACCGCAAGGGTGGTTTAGGTAGAATCGGTTAATCTTCTTCCTGACCATAGGGGCGGCTAGGCAATTCCGCTGGGGCGGATCTTTAATGTTTCTTTAACGTCTGACTCTTCAACTGCTTGCCGTTACTGATGTCAAGGCGCAGGGGCGCCTTAGGGCCAGCGCAGGAGGGGTGACACAGACTCTTCGTCTTCCAGCTCCCAAGGCGACGCGCAGGCAGGGCGCAGTGGGAGGCGCAAGGGAGCTGGTCTTCGTCTCTTCAAGGCAAGTCACCGCAGGGGCGTCGATGGGTGGCGCAGGGGCGGTGACCTGCTTCTAGGCCGGCGCTGGTGAAGGCGCAGGGAGCGCTCCAGTGAGAAGTGTCACCCGCTGGGGCGGCTGCAAGGACCCGATGGGGCGGTGAAGTAGCAGAAGGTTTGCTTCGTGATTTCTCTCCACTCCTAAGTGCTTATAACTCCTTCCTTAGCTTCTTTTAGTCTTCTCCTTCTGGACCAAGGATTTAGTAGCATAAACTGACACTAATGCAGTAAAAAGACTCTAAAAACTACCCTAAATGATAGTGATTCCATCACCTATCAGCCGCCCCTGCGGTTCAACGACAGAAGCTTTACTCCGGCTGTTTACACCACCTTTATGGCATTAAAGGTGGTTATTTTGGGCCGGCCATTTACTCCTATTTCGTGTCATTTGTAATATAAATAGTCTTTGGCTGATTGCTAGAATCATCCATCATTATCCACTTAGAATCCAATTTTCCCATCATTTTTTCATTGTAATGAGTTGCTAACTCCCTTGCTACATTGGGTTGGTTTGAAGCTGCATTGTTACTTTGGTTGTAAGTTATCTTTAATATAAGTGTTCGTTCAGTAATGCTTTGTGTTTCCTTGATCTTAATTGTCTAATTGCATGTTTGATTGATCACCTTAGGTTCTAAAGTGCATGCAAAGAGCTAGGATTAATAGATTCCGTGTATGGGTCTTTAGTCTAGTAGTAAACTTTAAGTAATAACGGGTTGTAATTACTTAAAGAAAAGGAACACAAATATAAATATAAGATTAACGGTTTTAATCTATTCTTTATATCCGTTAGTCTTTATTTGAAAGCTAACTTGTTAATTGTTCTTGTAGGTTTACGGAACACTAACCTGTTAAGTTGTGTTGATGCCGGTTGACTCATCACATATATATGATCGAGATGTGAGATTACTTAAAACTTGTAAAAGAAACTCACCAAAGTAGCATATGCATGCTAAGAATCAACCTAGTGTAGATTCATCCATTATTGTCTTACTTACTGCGCTATTTGTTTTCATAAGTTTTGTGTGCGTCAATTCAACCAAACCACCCCCCCTTGTTACTTGTTCTTATAATCAATAATCAAATTTAATAAAAATACCTTAACTCTCTTGGGTTCGACCCTTACTTAACCACTATACTTGTTTTAGTGCTAAGTCGGGATTTATTTTTGATAGGGTATAGACGACCATAGAAATACTCTTAGTCACGAAGCCATAGTGGCTATGACGTGAAACGAGGAATCTAGATTAGGGCAACGCGGCAAGCTTAGAGTTATGATGTTAGTGCTTGGTGGAGTAACGAGTGGATATTTCAGTGATTGTGGTTGGGGAATTTCACCTAAAGGCATACTAGTACGGTTGTGAAGTTGTTCGTGGATACCAAGAGAAACATAAGGTGGCCAATAAGAGTAGGAGAAGACTGGGGTTTTGGAAGTTTGATGTCGATATGGGATTTACAAGAAGTACATGAAAGATTGAGGGCAGAGCCTCTGTGGTCGTCTAACTCTACGCCTACTTGAAGAAAGGATGTATATGGTGAAAGTTGATCAATGATACGGAGAGCTCCTCCCATAGGTTGGGATGTCGGAGAAAGCGAAGAAGATTATATCGGTTTGTTATCAGGCATAATGAAGTCTTTGTGGTTAGGACCCTTGTGACGGAACATATTTGCGAGATTAAGAGATGTTATATTGCCTTTCCTTTGAAGTGAGAAGAGGGATTAAGCTGAATTATTGTTTAATCAAGGCTTCAAGAGTCGGAAGACTCGAGCAAGTTCTTTGAGTTTTGGAGATGAAGGATCTTCGAAAGAGGACATGAACATAGTAACTACAGAAGGAACATTACACGTGTCGAAGGACGTCGCCCCAACCCGGTCGGGGTGGACCACTTGTCAAGCGTTAGGACTAGGTGATGTCAGTTATTACGATATGTGATGGGTAGAGAAAAGATAGAATCCGAGATAGAACAGATTCCAATGCATAGGAATGTGAATTTTACCGCTAAGATTGATTTGGGCTCAACTCCCATTTCTAAGGCGCCGTACAAATGACATCATTAAATGATACCCGTAAGGATACTCGAATTGAGGTTGCAATCAAAGGAGCAATTGCAAGGACTTGTTGATAAAGGTTCACTAGAACCACTGCGCTGCCATAGAGAGCACCAGAAGTTATCTTGAACTCTTGATTTAAAGTTCATGTTGGAAGTATATCTTGAACTCTTGATTTAAAGTTCACATTAGAATATATCTTGAACTCTAGATTTGAAGTTCAAGATGGGATATATCTTGAACTCTTGATTGGAAGTTGTTATAGAGGACACCAGTTTGCTAAGAGAGAAATGGTTATCTTTGTTTGTACATCGATTACTATAAGTTATATTGATCCAAGTTTCATGTTGTGATGAGGCAAGTGAGGTTATACTCCATTTGAGTCGAGTGTTATTGTTGACAGCATTGGACATGGTGCAGGTAAGTCTCCGGACTTAGTTAGCTTGTATTATCTGTATTAGTTTCGATGCCTTTTTGGTGGTTTGTGTTTATTGTTTATGTGTGTGTTTACGGTTTACGTTATAACATCTAAAACGGTAATAGGACCACCGACTTTATATGTTTATATTTGGCCCAACTGTATGATAACGGGTGGTGACCGCTTGTGCAATCCAAAATGGGGATGACTGGGAGGTGCCTTGCGACCAGTCCAACGGGAGATGCTAATCCGCATCATGTACAAACCCGTACGGTGAAAGGGGACAAGGGCGAGAAATTCTCGTGTCACACCATAAGTGGAATAGTAAGGGTTATGACTTAATAAAAATAAAAAGATAATGAACCGGACTTGTGTGTCAAATCATGTTTGGTGTTATGATCCCGTATGTGTGTGTGCGCCAATACCATAATTCTAATGCTTTGAATGCTAGCTAACGGTTTTATACCGATATTGTTGTAGATACCTTGCAAGATAAGGATGCCGCTGAGTGAGGTGGAGGAGTAGACAGTCGGGGTCTCCGTACATTATAGGACGGGGATGGTTATGTGTTTAGGTCGTTTTTGGATTATATTGTACCTTATGGATTTATGTTTCGAGTTGTGTCGTTTTGAGGGCTCGGCTGAGTTTTGTTAGCATGAAATATTGCGATATTCTAGGCACTTATTTTGGTCACTTTTCCCTCATTATTGTGTACATGGATGAAGTTTGGAAGCAATTGTTAGCTTGTTAGTTTATTTTGTCGATATGGATGTCTACACTAGCTTTGTGTTAATTGTAGTTGAAAAGGAGCAATTGAGAGGGAAAATGGAGTAATCGATCATATTCAAGGATTAGGAACACATCAAGGAAGCTAAGGAAGGAGCTAGGATGAAGAATGCCACGACACAAAGGAAATCACAAGTGTTTTACACTTCCACACCCTGAATTACGGCCGTAGAAGAGTCCACGGTCTAAACCACGGCCGTGGAACTTGGCGTCACGAACGTGGAGCATTCAAGTAAGTTACACGGCCTAAAGTACGGTCGTGGAAGTCACAAGAGACCGTAATCCATTTCCACGCCCTAAACCACGGTCGTGGAAACCCTTGAGACCGTGATTTAGGCGATCTTTTGACGAGTCTTCACTTGCCACGTTATTTACGTGATGGGCCTAGACGGTTATTTCTTTCCCATCTTATAAAAAGGTCTGAAAAGGGAGTTTTGGGGATCCGTGCTTATGCCCGCTTAATCTCGCAATACTCGCGTTTGATCCCGTTCAGACGCCGACGGACGTGAACGGCCGCTTACCTTGCTTGGAGCATCCTCGCCTAGGGTTGATTGAAGATCGCCAAGGTTTAGCTTTTTTCTTAGGGTTTGATATTGAAGACGGATTGACATCCCGTTCTTCGTTCTTGCCTAAGATTATTGTGAGGTTTTGTGTTATGCTTTCTGAATCCATTAAACATTGATTCTTGTGTTTCGGATTTGAGAATTGGTTTTGAAGTTCTATTGAGTATTCGAGGGTTTTCATCTTTTATTCTCTTTAATTTGAATATTGATATCATGACAATGATTGTTGGCTAAAACCCTTTAGCAATTCTAAGGTGAAGGGTTGATAGTTGTGGCTTAGATAATGATAGATCGATCGTAAATTGATTGGACCCTGAGAGTTAGAGAGATCTCGTCGACGAACCTAAATCATGGCCTGTTCTTGGGTGTCCACGGCCGTGGTTCTCAAGATCTGACCGTGATTCATCCCAGTTTACGAACTTTGCTTTTATTTTGATCCAAGGTTAAAGATTAGCTTTAATCTAGTCTTGGCTTGCCCTTTTCTAGGTAGTAGGGAGACTCATCATCCTCTATTTCGGTTCCGAGTGTCACAACCTTAACCGTTTGAGTTTGTCTTGATCCTTGGGTTACAAGTTTGGGTATTTGAGATCAATTCTAGTCCTTAGATCCTTTCTATACTGAAGCCTCAACAACCTTTATAGAGAGTGTCCTTGTGTTAGATATATAGGGTTTTGGAACTTCATCGTACATTACCTTACTTTAGTATACCTTTGCAATTCTTAACTCTGTCCTTTATATATACAGTGTATCTTGAATCGACTTCCACAATTGGATACCTGGATCTTTTGGGTTGTTGTTTTCCCAATATTTGCAAAGCTTTAAATCTTATTTGCTCGATAATACAAAATCGGATTTAGTTTCACCAAATCCCTGTGATCGACACTCTGGAATACTTGCTAATCTACGCCGATCCGTACAGTGCGGGTTCACTTGCTTTTATTCTAGTTTTATAAATTTAAGACTTCACTGCACGCACGTTTTAGGGCGAACAAGTTTTTGGCACCGTTCCCGGGGATTTGGTCCAAACCAAACTTCGATTTTCGGTTGTCGAGCTTGGGAGCTTTGCTCTTGTTATTTGATATCTCTTGTGAGTGTTATTTGCATGTTCTTTTAGGTATATGCGCAAGACTAGATCCAACAAAGACCTCGTACCTTTCGATCTGGAACTTGAGAAAAGTCTTATGAAGAAAGCCAAGGAAAGGAAGATGGCTGAAAATAAAGAGAAGGATTTACAAGCGGAGTTGGATGAATCTCAACATCAACTTAAGTTGAGTGAAAAAGCTTGTAGAGATGCGGAAACAAGTCATCAATTCCAAATTGATGAACTCAGGTCTATGATGTTCGACATGAAGTTGGAGCTGAATGATTCTAAGAAGAAGAAGAGGGTCAAGAAACCAACTAATTCCATTAGATTAGAATCATCCGACGATGAGGAATTCGATCCGGATATGCCAGCACTAGAGGAGATAGATCCAACGATTAATCTAGTCCGGATTAATCCAATACCAGCCGTCATTCCTCGTGTCCCAGCTGGGAATGCGAGAGCCGCTCGTGTAGAAGAAGAGCCAAGAACTCTTGGCCAAAGGATGAATCCGATTCAGCAACCACGCCGTCTAGGTGTGAACTTTGATGCTGATGATATTCAAGGGTTTAGCTTCAACCCACAAGTTATTACCATCGTTCGCAAAAGCCAGTTTGGAGGAACGAGCGTTGTATCTCCACATCAACATTTACAGAATTTTGAGATTTTGATGGAGACAGTGAAGCTGAAGAATGCAACCACCAACAATTATAAGATCAAGCCCTTCTTCTTCTCCTTGAAAGGGAAGGCTCTATCTTGGTACCAAGCTCTTCCAAATGGAAGACTCAATACATGGGAGGATCTATCTTCGGAGTTCCTAATCAAGTTCTTTCCGCCATCCAAGACAGCGGAGTTGAAGGCAAAATCAATGCCTTTTCTATGAGATCTAATGAAAGTTTGTTTCAGTCTTGGGAAAGATTTCAGGATTTATTATTGGATTGCCCACACCATGGAATTTCCAAATTGGAGTTGTTGGAGATATACTATAAGGGGTTGGATGTGGAAACACAATTCAAGCTCCAATCCCTTTCATGTGGTTCATTCATGGACATGAGAGAAGATGATGCTTGGGACTTCGTTGAGAAGCAAGCCCGAGTCATTGAGAAGTACTCTCACCGGAAGACGGAAGATAACCGAGTAGAGCAAGGGGCAACGCTAACACAAGCTGCGCAAACTCAGATTTTTTCTCTCAACACCGAAATTAAGGAGTTGAAGGAAGTCAATAGAGCTGGCCTTCAAAAGCCTAAGGAGCAAGATGTTGGTTATTTAGGAAAAAACAATAACCATAAAGGGAATGAGAACACCAATCGTAACATCCGGAACAACAACCGGAATAATTGGAACAACAACAACCGGAATAACATTTGGAAGAACAATAGGATTTCAAACAACAACAATTGGCGTTCCAACCAACAACAAAATTCCGGTAATTCTTATCCCAATTCAGGAAATTCACTAACTTCACCATCTTCTTCTTCCATTCCTTTGAAAAGCCAAGAGCAAACATCTAATAGTGGAAGTACTTCGGGGAATGAGAAGCCCGATCCCATGCTGGAAATGATCTTGGGAAAGCTTCAAGGGCTAGAGAATCACATCACTAAGGTTGACAAAGCTCAAAAGGTTTTAGAAAACCAAATGTTTAGCAATGTTGAGGATGTTCCTAGAAATCACGGAAAACTTCCAAGAAAGACGGAGGATAACCCGAAAGGAAGGGTGATGGCTATCACAACTAGGAGCGGAGCGACAACTACCGACCCACAACCTAAGTTTGTTGAGGTTCCCGTCGTCACGGAAAAGGAGAAGGGGAAGGAGAAGGAGAACATCTACATTCCTCCTCCAGCTTACAAATCACCCCTACCATTTCTGCAATCTAGAGCAAGAGCGCGTCTAGACAAGCAATTCGGTAATTTCATTGAACTCATGAGAAAACTGCACATTAATATACCTTTCATTGATGCGATTGTAGGTATGCCCGCTTATGGGAAGTTCTTAAAGGAGATCCTCTCTAATAAGAGGAAACTGGAAGACTTTGGAGAAGTCAAGATGAGTTCGGAATCATCGGATCTCATCAAAACAATGAAGGAAAAGATGCCCCCAAAGCTTAATGATCCGGGGTCATTTTGTGTCCCAATTGGAGTGGGAGATGCTACATATGATGCAGTATGTGACTTAGGAGCAAGCGTTAGCATCATACCGCTTGCCTTATGCAGGAAAATCGGTTTAGGTGAACCTAAACCGGTGAAGATGATGCTATACATGGCGGATCGATCCATAACTCACCCGTCGGTATCATTGAGGACGTCCCGGTCAAGCTTGGTAAGTTCTATGTTCCAATAGATTTTGTTGTGCTTGACATTCCTGCAGATAGTCCGGTCCCGATCATACTCGGAAGACCATTTCTTGCAACTTCCGGTTGTATGGTAGATTGCAAGAATGCTAGACTTGCCTTCGACATAGGAGAGGAGAAAGTAGAGTTTGTTCTTTCTACTTTGGTGAAAGAGCCAACTCTCGAAGAGGATATGTTTAACATCCATGACGAAGAGGCATCTAGAGAGGAAGTAAGCTCGATTCTATTCAAGGATCCATTGCAAAAGGTAATTACTATGAGCATTACAGAGAAAGGAGAGGAAGAGGAATTTAATGAGGAAATTGAAGCTTTGGAGGAGCTAAAGGAAGTGCATGAAGAAGAGTTGGAAAAGCTCTACGCTGGGTCAAAAGATGTGAGCAATCACGGTCAGTCGTGCTATTCCACGGCCGTGGTTTCCACCAACATGACCGTAATCACCAATTTAGAGGACTTCAGTAAGTTACACGGCCAAAACCACGGCCGTGGAACTATTAGAGGTGCCGTAATTGACTTCCACGCCCAAAACCACGGACGTGGAAGTAACAGTGGTGCCGTAATTTTGGGAGATTCCGAGAAAAATTACGTCCTCTCCACCAATGCTCTTGAGCCTAGTTCAACAACTTCTATACCCTTAGAAACTTCTAAGGAAGCATTGGGGACTCCAATAGTGATGGAATTAAAGCCACTTCCCACGCATCTAAGGTACGCATTTCTAGGAACTAATTCTACTTTTCCGGTAATTGTTAGTTCCGATCTAAGTGAAGATGAACATAGTAAGCTTATGGTTGTTCTAAGGAAACATGGGAAAGCCTTAGGTTACACTATAGAGGATCTAGTAGGAATTAAGCCTTCATTGTGCATGCATAAAATCCTAATGGAAGAAGACTTTAGACCTTCGCGACAACCTCAAAGGCGGTTAAATCCGACCATGAAGGAGGTTGTCAAGAAAGAAATTCTTAAACTACTTGATGCAGGTATCATCTACCCTATCTCCGATAGCAAGTTATCACCAACAAGAGCAATGAGCTCATTCCTACAAGAACCGTGACTGGATAGAGAATCTGCATTGATTACCGGAAGCTAAAGAATGCAACTAGAAATGATCACTTCACATTGCCCTTCATCGATCAAATGCTTGAAAGGTTAGCACAACACTCTCATTTCTGCTATCTTGACGGCTATAGTGGCTTCTTTCAGATTCCGATTCACCTGGACAATCAAGAGAAGACCACGTTCATGTGCCCATGGGGTGCGTTCGCTTATAGGAAAATGCCGTTCGGGCTTTGCAACGCCCCAGCCACCTTCCAAAGGTGCATGATGGCCATCTTCTCGGAGTACATAGAGGAGATCATGGAGGTTTTCATGGACGACTTTTTCTGTTTATGGTTCCTCTTATGATAATTGTCTCTCTAACCTTTCTCTTGTGCTACAAAGGTGTGAAGACACTAACCTAGTTCTTAATTGGGAGAAGTGTCAAATTATTGTGAAGGAAGGCATTGTACTCGGACACTTGATCTCTAGTAGAGGGATTGAGGTGGATAAGGCTAAGGTAGAAACCATAGAAAAGCTCCCTCCTCCATCATCGGTGAAGGGGATAAGAAGCTTTCTAGGATATGCTGGATTTTATAGACGTTTTATAAAGGATTTCTCTAAGATATCAAAACCTCTTACTAATCTATTGATGAAGGATGCAGTTTTTGATTTCTCGCAGGATTGTTTAGATGTGTTTCATAAGATTCGGGAAGCTCTAATCTCAGCCCCGAGTATCCAACCTCCGGACTGGAATCTTCCATTCAATGTTATGTGTGATGCAAGTGACGTAGCTATAGGAGTTGTGCTTGGGAAAAAGAAGGAAGGCCGAACCCATGCAATCTATTACGCTAGCGAGACGCTAGATGAAGCGCAGCTTAACTACGCCACCACTGAAAAGAAATTTCTAGCTATTGTCTATGCCTTTGAAAAGTTCCGTTCTTATCTTGTAGGTCCAAAAGTGATTGTATACACGGATCATGTTGCGATCCGATATCTACTTGTAAAGAAGGATGCGAAACCAAGGCTGGTTAGATGGATTCTTCTCTTACAAGAGTTCGATCTAGAGATCCGTGACAAGAAGGGTTCGGAAAATTCTGTTGCAGATCATTTGAGTCGTCTACCACATCTAGAGGACGACGATCTACCTATAGATGACTCCTTTCCGGACAAGTATTTACACATCATAGAGGAGTGCATCGACAAGATAACTAAAGGTAACGAACCATGGTTTGCTGATTTTGTTAACTATTTGGTTTGTCAAGAAATACCACCCGGACTATCCTATGCACAAAGGAAGAAGTTCTTTAAGGACGTCCGGGAATACTTTTGGAATGAACCTCTACTCTTCAAGAGAGGTCTTGACGGCATCATTCGAAGATGTGTGCCTGAAGACGAGATGTAAAGCGTCATCCGTCATTGTCATTCACTACCTTGTGGAGGACACGCTAGCTCGAACAAGACTAGCGCTAAGGTATTGCAATCTGGATTTTTTGGCCTACTTTATTTAAAGATTTGCAAACCTTTGTTTCGTGATGCGATGCTTGTCAAAGAATAGGAAACATATCTAGGAGGAATGAAATGCCTCTTAACAACATTCAGGAGGTAGAGATCTTCGACGTTTGGGAGTAGACTTCATGGGACCTTTCCCATCGTCTTGTGGAAACCAATACATACTTCTAGCCGTGGATTATGTTTCTAGATGGGTTGTAGCAACTGCCTCAACAACTAATGATGCCATGGTTATGGTTAAGTTCTTTAACAAGACTATATTCCCAAGGTTTGGACACCACGGACTATCATTAGTGATGGAGGCTCTCACTTCATTGCCCGACGATTCAAAGCACTACTAGATAAGTATGGGGTGACTCACAAGATCACCACCCCTTATCATCAACAAACAAGTAGACAAGTGGAGATTTCGAATCGGGAGATTAAAGGAATCCTAGAGAAAACAGTTTCGAAGACAAGGAAAGATTGGTCTTTGAAGCTAGATGATGCATTATGGGCATACCGGACTGCATACAAGACTCCCATAGGAACGACACCATACAACCTTGTGTATGGGAAGTCTTGTCACTTACCGGTAGAGCTGGAGCTTAAGGCGTATTGAGCGGTAAAGTGGTTGAACTTCAGCATGAAGGAAGCAGGCAAAAAGCGCCTCTTGGACCTTAACAAGCTTGAAGAACTTCGCTTAAATGCCTACGAGAATGCCAAAATATTTAAGGAGAGAGCGAAGCGTTGGCATGATAACCATATCATTCCAAAGGACCTCAAGGAAAGAAGATCAAGTTCTCCTCTTCAATTCGAGACTTCGGC
Source organism: Fagopyrum esculentum (assembly GCA_033239045.1). Lineage (NCBI taxonomy): Eukaryota > Viridiplantae > Streptophyta > Magnoliopsida > Caryophyllales > Polygonaceae > Fagopyrum > Fagopyrum esculentum. The sequence continues at coordinate 29,765,109 of BSUD01000003.1, forward strand.
TTTTTCCAGGTAAGCTTAAATCTCGTTGGACCGGACCTTATCTAATCAAACACGTTTTTCCCCATGGCGCAGTTGAAGTATGGGGTGAGAAAGGCGGAAGTTTTAAGGTGAACGGTCAACGACTCAAGAAGTACTCACCGGAGCTCCAAGCTGAGGAGTTCGCGCCTACCGCACTCGAATAGACGCAGGTACGGTCTAGCTACAAACCTTAAACAAGCGCTACTTGGGAGGCAACCCAAGCTATTGCACTTTCGTTTTTCATTCTTAGATTAGACTAGTTTAGACGTTTTTGTTTTGTTTTGCCATCGATATCTTCCGGTATGTTGTGTTTTTGGATGTAGGAGCAATGGAATAGGAAATGGAAGGAGGAAAAGCTAGAAGGAATTGACGAAACATGGGTTTTGACACAATACAAAGAGTTCCACGCCCTAAACCACGGTCGTGGAAGCTACAGTGACCGTAATTCTTCAAAATCTGAGAAAATTCACCAAAAACCACTGGTCCGTACAGTTCAATGGCCGTGGAACACCCCGAGTGACCCTAATTTTCAAAGATTTTTACGGTCATTATATAAACCACCTTCCTTCGCAAAAACACCCCATTCCCCAATTTCACGCCCCTCTTCCACGACCTAAAGGCCGAAAATCCTCCCCATCCCGCATTTCTTCGTTTGGAAACCGTTTCGAGTGATTCTTGGTGCTAAAGTGAAGCATTTCCAATCATCTACAATATCCAATCAACAAATCAAGTGGACAATCCCTATAGAAGGCGGAATTTGGATTCAAAGATCCAAAAACCTAGGTTTTTCTTCTATTTCTCTACTTTGTCAATTCGGGTCTATTTCTCACAAGAACTTAGAGGAATTGCATAGATATGAGATTGAAATTAGTCTAGGACAGGCTTTGCTGAGTTTGGTGATTGATTTGTTGAGATTTGAGCAAAACAGTGCCGAACCACGGTCCTTGGAGGTTCCACGGCCGTAGTTTCTGTAGAACAGACCGTGATTTCTTCTCTGAAATGGATTTGATAAGGAGAATATCTACTAGAAGCAAGAAGAGGAAAGGTGATAGTTCCTCCTCCTCCCAAGCACCCCCTAGTGAGCCACCATCACCCCCATCTCCTAGAATTCCAACCATCCATAAGGATTACCTCGATGCCTTAGAAAGAATCGAGAAGAGGGCGGTTATAGGACCGCGTTACTTAGTGCTTGAGAAGCTAGAGCCGCTGAATGTAGTGAATGACCTGACATGGCTTCTAGATAGAGCCGGTTTGATCGTCTTCTCCGCTATTAGGGAAGATGCATATGAGGAGATCACTAGGGAGTTTGTGATTTCTTTTTAGCATAGTGCTATGGACATGACAGTTTCCTTTAGGCTGATGGAGGAGAACTACGAGTTCTCGATCTTGGAGTTCGGAGCCTTCTTTGGATTCCAAGAGACCTTCAATGGTCGCTTTCCTAGCGGTGTATACGCTAAGGACTTCTGGGAGGACATAGCCATGATCTATGCCATCGAGGACCGCTGGCAGCCAGCTGACACTAAGGCTAAGCTCATCTATCACTTAGCCTTGAAGATAGCCCATAGAGTCCTTTATGAGTGTCTTTTCCCTAGGACCGAGACCCCTCAAAAGATAAGACAGATGAGTTGTTCCTTCTTTACTCTATGTTGCACGGTAGACCTGCTGACTGTGCTACCCTCTTAGCCTCCACCATGAGTAAGCTCAAGAATAAGAGAGCCGGCAACATTGGATATGGTGGTATGGTTACCCACATTGCTAGGCAGCTGGGGATAGATTTTCTGCTTGTACTAGGATTGAGACCTTTGGGTCTCAATAGTTTGATTACGAGGGGTATCATCTTCCCTAGGCACCGCGGTCCACCTACCCCCGGTATGCCATGGGAGGAGAGAGGAGGTAGAGGCATCCCGTGGCTCCCTGAGTATTCCATTATGGCTGGGCGCCATAATTGGAAGCAGACATTTGATGCTATGCATGCGAATAGACTAGTGGCACCTCCCTACATCCCCGATGAGGTACCGGCTGCAGATGTTGAGGAGGAGATAGGAGGAGGTGATAGTTTTGAGGGAGGAGGTGAGAAGCAGGACTTTGGCACTTTTCCGGATCAGCCGGCACACTTCTCTGACCCTCCTAGGCGTTCACCATGACCCGCTGGACCTTCAGAAGCCTCTTCCTCTCTCCGTGCTAGCGTGAGTGAGAGGCCGACATGGATGGATACTCCTCTCGCTTGGTACGGAGCACAGCCGGAGTGGATGGGAACTCCACCACCTTGGTACAGTCAGGCACCAGTAGCACCAGGAACACCGACTCCACAGGACGCACCGGCATGGTACGGCCAGCCGCCGGCTTGGTACGAGCAGCTACCGGGTTGGGCTACCGACCTTTCTAGGCGAGTTGGTGACTTGGAGATTCATAGAGACACGCAGGAGACTAGGAGCCGGGAGCATGATCGTATGATGAGTAATATTTACCGCCAGTAGTTTGGGTGGTACTACAGCCTTGACTTCTCCCCGTTTCCACCACCACCACCTCCACATTGATGCGCCATGAGGATTACCAATTTCAGCCGCCCCACCACCGTTCTATTGAGTTCATTTTTCTTTCCCTCTTTTCTTTATTTCTTTTTCGAACATTGAGGACAATGTATGTTCTAAGTATGGGGTGGGGTGTGACTATGTGTTGTAATAACTCTACTACATTTGTTTGCTTCTATCCATAACACTTTGCATGTTTCATTTTCATAGTCACACATTTCATTATTGCATTGCATGAAAAAGTTTGAAAAACCCATAAAAATTTGCAAATTTTGAAAAATTTTGAAAGAGTACTTGTGTTTCTAAATTAGAGATGACTTCTATGATAGCTCTTACTTGTGGAATGAGTTTTTGATGACAACTATATGCTTAAACGGAATAATGAATTGAAAAGGAATTGAATGTATTGATTATCCTTTCTTGCAAGTTTCATAATGCGAAAGTTCCATCTAAATCATATTGAGAAATTGAAGTTGAAATCACGTGATGAGTTCTTATACTTCTTTATGAAATGATTAAGGCAATTCGATTTTCTTCTTTTCTTTCTTTGATCACTTAGCCCCACAATAAAAGTAATTGCCTCCCTTACCAATCCGGGAATTTGGAGGAGTTGATAATTGGCATGTATGATGTGGGAGGGCCATGAAAGCAAAATTTGGCATCCAAAGAATAGAAAAAATAGGTTTGGGGAAGTTAATCATGATGATGAGTAACTCGGCACCATTCACATAGCCGGGTGTTTGTGTCTTGCCAAAGTCGGATTGAGCGATATTCCTAACGGATTATGGTATGTGCATCAAGGGTTTGAGGCATCTCGAAATTGAGAAACGCCAATCTCCTAGGATTCGGTTTTTGTGCACCTCTATCCATATTTCCAAAAGTAAAGTCGAAAAATAATGTGAAAAAGAAGAGAGCAAAGCTCAAGGTTAATGGTGTTGCAATTCAAAATAAAAAGAAAAGGAGTTGGGTTATCCATTTTCCCGGATTCATGCACCACATCCCTTATAAATTTCCATCCCTTCCGCATTCTAGACCTCACTTGAAAGTCCTTAAGATCAAAAGAATGTTATTTGACTTGGTGATCTAAATTGAAGTTCTTATGCTTGATTTTGAAAATACTTGAAGGTTATGATGTTTGTATTAAAGTTTAAGCAATTCATGATGTTTCTTTGCTTTACATTCTTTGGTTTATGTATATAGGCGTTTCAAGGATGAATGAAGCAAGGTTTGAGAATGATCTATTGACTAGAAACACATTTACCTAAAGGATGTTTTTGTTTTTGATATTGCATGCATATTTCATTCAAACTCATATTCTAAGCTTTTAAAAGACCTTGCTTGGGGACAAGCAAGTGACAAGTATGGGGTATTTTGTTAGCATGAAATATTGCGATATTCTAGGCACTTATTTTGGTCACTTTTCCCTTATTATTGTGTACATGGATGAAGTTTGGAAGCAATTGTTAGCTTGTTAGTTTATTTTGTCGATATGGATGTCTACACTAGCTTTGTGTTGATTGTAGGTGAAAAGGAGCAATTGAGAGGGAAAAGGGATTAATCGATCATATTCAAGGATTAGGAACACATCAAGGAAGCTAAGGAAGGAGCTAGGATGAAGAATGTCACGACACAAAGGAAACCACAAGTGTTTTACACTTCCACGCCCTGAATTACGGCCGTAGAAGAGTCCACGCTCTAAACCACGGCCGTGGAACTTGGCGTCACGAACGTTGAGCATTCCAGTAAGTTACACGGCCTAAAGTACGGTCGTGGAAGTCACAAGAGACCGTAATCCATTTCCACGCCCTAAACCACGGTCGTGGAAACCCTTGAGACCGTGATTTAGGCGATCTTTTGACGAGTCTTCATTTGCCACGTTATTTACGTGATGGGCCTGGACGGTTATTTCTTTCCCGTCTTATAAAAAGGTCAGAAAAGGGAGTTTTGGGGATCCGCACTTACGCCCGCTTAATCTTGCAATACTCGCGTTTGATCGCGTTAAGACGCCGACGGACGTGAACGGCCGCTTACCTTGCTTGGAGCATCCTCGCCTAGGGTTTATTGAAGATCGCCAAGGTTTAGCCTTTTTCTTATGGTTTGATATTGAAGACGGATTGACATCCCGTTCTTCGTTGTTGCCTAAGATTATTGTGAGGTTTTGTGTTATACATTCTGAATCCATTAAACATTGATTCTTGTGTTTCGGATTCGAGAATTGGTTATGAAGTTCTATTGAGTATTCGAGGGTTTTTATCTTTTATTCTCTTTAATTTGAATATTGATATCATGACAATGATTGTTGGCTAAAATCCTTTAGCAATTCTAAGGTGAAGGGTTGATAGTTGTGGCTTAGATAATGATAGATCGATCGTAAATTGATTGGACCCTAAGAGTTAGAGAGATCTCGTCGACGAACCTAAATCACGGCCTGTTCTTGGGTGTCCACGGCCGTGGTTCTCAAGATCTGACCGTGATTCATCGCAGTTTACGAACTTTGCTTTTTTTTTGATCCAAGGTTAAAGATTAGCTTTAATCTAGTATTGGCTTGCCCTTTTCTAGGTAGTAGGGAGACTCATCATCCTGTATTTCGGTTCCGAGTGTCACAACCTTAACCGTTTGAGTTTGTCTTGATCCTTGGGTTACAAGTTTGGGTATTTGAGATCAATTCTAGTCCTTAGATCCTTTCTATACTGAAGCCTCAAAAACCTTTATAGAGAGTGTCCTTGGGTTAGACATATAGGGTTTTGGAACTTCATCGTACATTACCTTACTTTAGTATACCTTTGCAATTCTTAACTCTGTCCTTTATATATATAGTGTATCTTGAATCAACTGCCACAATTGGATACCTGGATCTTTAGGGTTGCTATTTTCCCAATATTTGCAAAGCTTTACATCTTATTTGCTCGATAATCTGAAATTGGATTTAGCTTCACCAAATCCCTGTGATCGACACTTTGGAATACTTGCTAATCTACGCCGATCCGTACACTGCGGGTTTGCTTGCTTTTATTCTAGTTTTATAAATTTAAGACTTGATTGCACGCACGTTTTAGGGCGAACAAGTTTCCAAGTTGTATCTTTCTTTTTGAGATTATTTGCGTTGCATAAAAATGATTTCGGTATTTGCCTTTATTTCTGCCATGTTGGAAAGACCCGGTGAAATTATTGTCAGGCTAACCGTCGGGACCCATTGTGAGGTCCTAACTCGTAGCATCCCGAGTTCCGCGGATTCGGGGTGTTACAGGAAGTTCACACCCCCTCATTCTACTCGCACAACACAAGCAACACGACGTTGTTTTCATTTCCAATAAAATGACAGCAAATTCGAATCAACAAGTATTGGTGTTGGGAGCTTTGCTTTTCCTAGCCATGGCGGTTGATTACTCAAGTAAGCTATTTTTTTCAATTCTTCATCCATCAAAATCATTCTTTTTTCTTCTTTTTATTTTTGATGTTGTGTGTTGGCGGTGCAGGTGTCCTATGGTGTGTTTGCAAAGATGGGCTAAGTGATTCAGTGTTACAGAAGACACTAGACTACGCCTGTGGAGCAGGAGCAGATTGCAAAGATGGGCTAAGTGATTTAGTGCATTTAAATTTGTTAGGTATAATAAATGCTCTCTTGTACACAACTTCTAATGTATTATATAGATGGCCCATAATAGCCTAGATTTTTTTTAAAAAAAAATAGAGGTTGATGGAGATTTGACCCGTTTGATTTGACCCCTTGATAATACAATTATTCTAAGCGAAACCTAAGCTATTATGCATGCAAACTAACCTAAAATCTACTCTAAAATCATGCAATATGTGAACACATCACCCCTCACCTATTCCCCTTTTCATGGTTATCTGTTTCCATCGGGTCCCATACCAAGTTATCCAAAAACTGTAACACCCCAAGTTCTTGGAACTCGGGGAGCTACTAGTTAGGACCTCACAATGGGTCCCGACCTTGGTTTAACAACAACTTTACTAAGATCTTACAACAAGGTACAAATGTATTTAAAATAGTTTTTAAAACATAATATTTTTATGGTATGAATGTATACATGTGACAGCCTTACAAACATATATATATATATATATATATATATATATATAGATACATAACATGCATGCCATATGGAAGACTCCCCCGTCCCCATCTAATGAGTACGTGGACCCGGCTGACCATCCGTCCCGGATCTCTCTGCAATTGTCTATCTCAACAAATCTACAACACGGATAAACCGTTAGCTAGCAATCTAAATATAAGAGGAATAAAGATAGCACACACACAACCAAGATAACATAAAAACAATCATCATGCTGGCACACAAACCGGTTATTATCTAATAGTTAAGTGATTCACCGCATTCCATTTTACAGTTGTGGCACGAGAAATCTTAAGAGTTCTCGCCTCCGTTCCTTATCCAACTGGGTGTAGGTCTAGCTTACCTCCGCCGGTAGCATCACTACAAACCGAGTGTGGACTAGTCCCTAAAGAAACCCCCAGCGCCCTGAAGCTAACTGAGCAGAATGCCACCGCCCGTTACTCTTAGGCTAATGTATAGGTCGGTAGATAATTACTACTAAGTGCAACTATAAACATATCATTCACACACCGCTACCATTATTCACACTCATATCTAGAAGCTATCTAAGTAAGCCCAAAGGACTTACCTGAATCAAATCTCGACTCTCTTAATCACAACTCAATCCGTAACTGTAGAAACTCGGTTGCATGTCAAAGGAGGCAAGTGGATCAACACATTTCCAAAAATACTTAGAAGTCTAGAACTTCTAAGATGTAAGATCCTATCAGAAGAGAAATTACTAAAATACACGTCTAAGGTAAAATGACCATTTTACCCTTGGACCCGAATCTTCAAAAATATCGTAATATGTACTTAAATTCTTACTTGAGACCAACTATCATATTCTAACTCTTAAAGTTGAGTTTAGGTCAAGACTAGAACATTTCATGTTTTCTTTAACCCTTCCAAAAAAGGTCACTAGGGTCCTACTTTGGCTCCAGAAATGAAGTCCGAATAAAAATATAAAAATTCTGGAATAATTATCAAGGTCATATATGATATACATACTGAACATAGGAGCAAAGATCTCGTCAAATTTCCCAACAACCATCTCCACAAAAATCTCCAAAGTTGGTTCCCAACTCACATTCTATACTTAGCCGAATATGAGTATATTTTCTAACCGCACAACCAGTCAACTTTGAGCCTCTATAACTCAAAATCCCACCGTTGGATAAGTCCCAAATGTTGATACATCATTCTATGCATATCAGCCTATAACATACTAAAAATTGAACGGTAGATTTCGTGTCTAAGATATCGAAAAAGAGGTTCAAAAATGCTTTCTCAACACTGTTTCTGGACATTCACAACTAAGAGTGCAGAAGGTCTCAGTTTCGAGACTCACCTGCAGCGTCTAAGGACAAGGTCCAAGAGGGCTAGAGCTCCCAAGTTCGATTCCTGAGGTGGGCATAACACAAGGTTTAGACATCTTCTGTACACACAGCTATGGAGGGAGAATGAAGGCTTAAAACTCTCACCTTGTTCCTATAAGGCTTGCGAGAGAGTGGATGCACAGGAGGCTCGAGATGGTGGTGATTTTGGTTGTGTGATCGATCCAGACGTAGGTCCTTGTCTCCTGCAGCACGTAGACATCAACACATTGACTCAGGTGAGGGGACTCGAAGAAGACAAACAGGCTCACCTCTTGGTTTGTCGTCTGTCTAGCGGAGGGAAGAGTCGCTCTTGTACAGGAGGGAGGCAGAAGAACGTTGTGTAGACTTGGGCGTGTTTGTGTAGATGAGTAGGTCCAGGCAGCACATTTAGATCCAAGAGGGAGCAATCAAATGAGGTGTGCAGATAAGGGAAACGGTTCCTACTCACCAACCGCATCGTGAAGGAGGGCAAGGGGTGGTCCGGCGCTTTTGTTCCTGGCATCCGAGTGCACAAAGGAGGAGCCTGCTGTGCGAGATGCAAAAGACGGTGGCAACTTCATTTGTGTCAGAGAGATCGCTCGATGGAGTCGGTTGCTGAGGGTCTGTACATCGATGTAGAAATGAAAGGGAAAGGTGGCTTGCGTGAATTTGGATACAAGCCAGGCGTGACTGAAAGGGAAGGAGATCAACGTGGGATAATTCTCAGGGAAATTCTCGGCCGTTACATGGAGATGGGGAGAGAGAGGGTCGACGGGTTGCCTATTCTTCAGGGCTGCTGCACGTCACTGTCCAGCACACAAGAGAGGAGTACTTTGGGCCACGTCCAGCTGGGCCTCCTGGGCTGCTCCGATCCGTCCAGACAAGTGAGAAGCAAAGGGTTGGCATGTAAATCCAACAAGAAACATGGGCTGAAAACAAGGTAAGAATTAGAGTGGGCTGATGTTGTCAAGGCCTTGTCAAAACTTGTCATGGCCTTGCCAAGCCCATGCATGGCCTTGTCATGATCTCATCATGGTCTCGTCAAATCTCGTCTTGGTCTCGTCAAAAGAACGTCATGACTTTGTCAAGGACATGTCATGATATAAACTAGGGTTTGAGAGATTAGGGTTTGATATAAAAGTTTATCATTTAATGTGAAGTGAGGTTACATAAAATGATAAAATTTTGAGATAGTGTGTACGACTAGGTAGACATAGAAAGATTAACGGATCGAAATCCGGTTTGCTACGGAATTAAACGGAATAAAAATTCCGGATATTACATCAGTACCCCCTTAAAATAAGTTTCGTCCCGAAACTTAGAATAAGATCTCTAATCAAACGACTTGCATGATTAAACTCGTACATAAATCATCCCCAATAAATCAAACATACTTAATCATCAATCACCCTCATAATCGCTCATACTCAATAATGATATCAATATTAAAATCATACCCAAATTTAATTTTAAAATCATACCCCAATAGAATTTTAATACCCAATTTGTACTAATTAATGTATTGTTTTACGCATACCTATTAACTCGTACCTAACTCGTACGTAAAAAAGCATATCTCAATTCAAGTTTGAGTAAGCAAAATATCATACTCAACTATTAAAAATTTACACAAACCATTTTTTTTTAAAGAAGGTAAAGGGTTTAGACATGGTCAATATCGATCTATTGACCATCGGATCTCCGGGACGTCAGCAGGATTATCATGGCCACTAGTTGCAAGGCAATCAACAACACCATTGATTTCCCTGAAAATGTGATTAACCTGAACACTAAGGAACTTCGTTAGTAATATTGAGATATCAGTGATAGCAATGTCCATTTCTCATGGTGGTTTCCAGATTTTTTTTTACTAGCGTTGATGATCGTCAGATTGTCAACTTCAATGTCCATATTATTTATTCTTAGGTCAATCGCTTTTAGTAGGCCAATTTTGAGTGCATACGCTTTTGCCCCTAGCAACGATGTTTTTCCACACTTTCCCTAGCCAAAGGCTATCACATCAGCATTATGGGTCCTTAAAACGTATCCATAGGCACAATTATCATCATTTCTCTTTGATCGATCAAAATTAATTTTAATCTCTCCTTCCTTTGGCGGTGTCCTTCTTAGTTTCCTAGTTTTTTTTTGCCGAATTAATTTTTTGGTTTTTATTCTTGCATTGTGATCGTTCAATTCCTTGATTTGATTATCTACAATATGTGAGATGTTTGTGGCTTTCGTGTTTTCGAAAACAATCATTTTTCTCATGTGCCAGATATTCCACCAGGTGAGAATAAGTTTAACAATGGAGCCATCGTCGAGCTTAGCTCTAGTCTGATATAAAATTTCTGGGATTTTCTTGTGTGTTATACTCAGGTTTTGTATGCAGCTTTGTATTTTAGCGTTGTTTATGTTATTCATAGTTTACGGGTAGTTGAAAAATATGTGCTCAGCAGTTTCATAAGGGTGTTGACAAAGTACACAACACATAGGCACTGGGACTCTTTGTCTTTCCAGATTTTCCTTGGTTGGTAGTCTATCTAGCGATAGTTTCCAGGCAAAGTTCTTAATCTTTGGCATGATGTTCAGATCCCAGATCCACATGTTAGCATATGGATCCATTTTGTTTGTTTTAATTATCAGTTGCATCGCATCTCTAGTGGTGAACCATCCATCTTTGCTAGGTGCCCAATAGACCCTATCACGGATCTGGAAGGAAGGTAGCGAGATGTTTTGAATTATTTCACCCATGTCCTGTGATGTTATGGGTTCAATCAAATTTTTTATCTTATCTTGATCCCATGCGTCATTCTTGATGAGGTTATTAACTATTTCGTCTTTGTTGATGATGAGCTCTTTATTTTCAACATCTTTTTCTAGTATCTGATCCCCTATCCAAATGTCTTTCCAGATTCTGATTGTTTGCCCATCACAAACGCTCCATTTCAGTCCTCCTTCAAATTCTAATCGGAGTTTCATAAGTTTCTTCCATTGCCACGAGGTATTTTTCCCCGTCGTATAATGCCAAAGACGTTTTCCTTTCAAGTATTTTTCCTCAATCACTTTGACCCAAATATTATCAGGTTCAGCCATAATTTTCCAAAGGAGTTTCTTTTGAAATGCTTTATTCATGTCCTTGACTTTCCTTATTCCAACACCACCAAATTCTTTTGGTTTACAAATTTTATCCTAGCTAATAAGTGGATGATAATTAGCATCTTTATTCTAGAAGAATTGTCTATTAATTTGGTCCAGTTCTTTATTTATCGTTGTCGGAAGCATGAAGCTTTGCATAATAAAGCTAGGTTTAGCATTCAGATTTGCTTTAGTTAAGATAGTTCTCCCCTCCTAAGAAAGGGTGGAAGCCTTCCATCTAGAAAGTTGTTGTTTAGATTTAGTAATTACATCCTCAAACAAAGATTTATTCACACACCCATTAATGATAGGACAACCTAGATATTTTTCAAAGCTTGCACTTGGCGAAATATTTGTTCTTTGTTGGATCATTCTTTTCGTTCCATTATCGACATTTCGGGACGTTTGAAATGCCGATTTATGGTAGTTAACTTTTTTTACCCGAGACATAGCAGTAGTCACCTGCGGTATCAAGAACTTTTTTGCACGCCAAGTTACTAGCTTTTGCAAAAATGATTAGATCATCAGCAAAGGCAAGGAACGGTATGATGATTCCCGCCCTAGAAATGGGAAATCCAATGCTCTTCTTGTTTTCATAGCTTGCTTTCTAGATATTTCTTGCCAGCACTTCTGCAACAAGATTGAAGAGAAGAGGGGACAAGGGGTCCCCTTGACACAGTCCCCGTTGTAGATAAAAGATCTTGGTCGGTTTGTCATTAATCAAAATTGAGAAGGAGGTTGTAGAAATACATTCATTGATCCAATTTGTAAATTTATATGATAATCCAAATTTTCTTAAGACAACGAGAACAAACGGTCATTCCACTTTGTCGTAAGCTTTTTCCATGTCCAGTTTGATTGCCAAATATCCTTCTTTTTCTTTTTTCGATCTAAATCCGTGGAAGATTTCATGGGCTATCAGAATGTTATCATGAATTGATCTATTTTTGGTGAAAGTCCCTTGTAGAGGATGTATTAGCTTTAGGATTACTTCTCTTAATCTGTTCGTCAAGATTTTTGCAATAATTTTGTATATAGTGGAACATAGACTGATTAGTCTATAGTGTGTTGTTGCCGATGGGTTATCCGTTTTCGGGATTAGTGCAATGAATGTGTGATTGATTTATTTGAGAATTTTTCCGGAGTAGTAAAAACTTTTAGCTGCTCGATTAATAGTAGGTCGTATAATGTGTCAATACTTTTGGAAGAAATCAGTTGGGATCCTATCTGGTCCTGGGGATTTGTCACAACCAATTTCTGACACAGCGTTTTTTATTTCCATATTGGTGAAAGGCTGGTTAATTTATTATTCTCCAGTTCTGTAACTTCATGATGGATGTTCTCAAGTTGTTTTTGGATTTCTGTCGTATTAATGGTTGAGGCTTTGAATCTAGCCTCATAATCTGAAATGAATTCATTTTCAGTATCTTCTTCCAAAACTAATACGTTTCCAATATTCTTAACAATTGCTGAAATATTTTTGTGGATCATTCTTCTTGTTGCTTTCCGATGGTGAAACTTTGTATTACGATCACCTAATTTCATTGCTCTAGTTTTGACTCGTTGCATCCAATATTTTTGTTGGCACTCGATTAGGCATCTCTTTTCCTACCTAATATAATAAGTTTATCGTTAATTTGTGTCGAAAAATTCTGATACAGTTGGACCTATAGATTTTCAATGTTTGTGTTGACCTCTCTTTTTTGTCTATTAATATTTCCAAATTTTTCTCTACTCCAGATTTTCAGTTTAGCTTTTAAAAGTTTAATTTTTCTGACAAGATTAAACATGTGATTTCCATGAAATTGAGTTCTCCATGATTGTTTGATTAGGTTCTCACAATCCTCACTTTGTGTGCCATCATTTCAAATCGGAAGGGTTTATTCTTCAGCCGTTTGTTAGGGTTGACTAGGTCAATAGAAATGCGACAGTGATCCGAAGTAGTAAATGCGTGGTTCCATGTAAATATTTGCGGGTAGGCTTGCAGTATATCTGATTGTGCCATTGCTTTCTCTAATTTTTTCAGAATATTATTCTCACCTTCTTTACGTTTTCTCCAGGTAAATTTGTTTCCCTTAGTTGCAAGATCCATCATATTACAATTTTGTGAGAACAGGTATAATCTTTTGAGCTTATTGCTTATGACCGGCGCACCC
>BSUD01000003.1:29778483-29879426 GCA_033239045.1 Fagopyrum esculentum
CATTTTGTCCAACGCATTAAGTAGGTCGTTGAAGTCCCCCATGACGATTGTAGGGAGGGTGTTCGAGTTAATATGGTTTTCCAGCTTGTTCCAAAACATGTCTTTATGGAGCTCGTTGGGTGGGGCATATATAAATGTGATGCAAATTTTCACATTGGTTAAGAGATTGGAATGCATCACAGTTATAAATCTTTTTTCCTTCGTTATCACCTCAATTTTTTCGTCTGTCAGTTGGTAGCTTTTCCATAGGAGGTAGAGTCACCCAGATAAGCCGTCAGCTGGGACAAAGCAGAAGTTATCGAAACCCGCTTTTTTCAGCATGACTCATCTGGTTCAGTGCTAGTTTTTAGCTCCGCAAGCATGATCATATTAATATGATCGATCATTCTTACAAGTCATGTTCAGATCAATCCAAAAATTCTTTTTTCTCATACCACGACAGTTCCAGAATGCAAATTTCATTTAATATTGTAGTACGATTTAGGGTGTAGATACCCTCCGTTCCTTTCCCTTCTAGTTAGTTTGTTAATTTGTCGTAAGAGCTTGCGTATTACTATGTTAGTATTATTCCATTTTTCACATATATTTAAATACATGCATTTTATTTTCAATTCTGCTTTATCTATTTTTCGATATTGGCAATGCCCTTCGGCAATTGTGTGTATAGAAATTTCCATAACCTCAACATCCAATTTGTTCCTACGGTGAACGCATAATTCCCTCTGGTAATTTAGTTTTCTACATATGGGATAAAGGAGCAGTTGCCTTTGCTGGCGATATATTTCCATAATTGACCAATGTTATAGCAGTTAATAGAGTCAACCCCGGAAGAGTGTGAAACACAAAAGAACAAGGTAGGGAGAAGGATGAACTTTGCAGAATACAAGGGGACAACCCTTACAAAATTGAGAAGATAGATTTGCATGACAGTTATGCATATATTATACATGATATTATTACTACTATTATATCGATTACTTGAGTATAGGTTTTATCTTCTGTTTTCTTGATAGTTTCCTTTATAATGCTCCTTGATTTCCACCATGATTTGTTCCTTATGTCGCCATCCTGGTTCCTTGTTAATGTTTAGTCCATACAAATGACATTTTGAGTTCCCTATAGTTCCGCTTTTTATGATTTCCTCCTGATCCTGTAAATGTAGGTCTTCAAATTTCAATGATCCCCAGTTCTCATTAGTCTAGTTATTCCTACAACATGAGATCATACTCGAGCCAAACCATAAAGTTGGGATAAGAGGATAATTCAAATGAAGAGGTAGATTCATACAGTGGGGGAAAAATAAACACGAAAAATATAAATTTATCATAACAGAGGGAGTCATAAGAAGCTCCCACATCATTAAGCATACATCAAGTTCTAGCTACGCTAACAATCAACCTTGGAGATTGACTTGAGCCTAGGCTTTTGTTCACATAATCATTTATTCTAACATAGACATTCAAACCAAATCTAATAGAGGGAAGTAAATCCTCTCTAGGCAAAAAAAAAAAAACATTTATTTAGCATATGTAACACCCCAAGTTATTGGAACTCGGGGAGCTACTGGTTAGGACTCCCCCGTCCCGATCTAATGAATACGTGGACCCGGCTGACCATCCGTTCCGGATCTCTCTGCAACTGTCTATCTCTACAAATCTACAACACGGATAAACCGTTAGCTAAAAATCCAATTATAAGTAGAATAAGGATAGCACAAACACAAACAAGATAACATAAACACCCATCATGCTGGCACACAATTTGGTTATTATCTGATAGCTTAGGTGATTCACTTTAATCCGTTTTAAAGTTGTGGCACGAGAATCTTAAGATTTCTCACCTCCGTTCCTTATCCAACTGGTGATGGTTTGGCACACCTCCGCCGGTGGCGTCCCCGCAAACCAAGTATGGACTAGTCCCGAAAGAAACCCCCAGCGCCCTCGGGCTAACTGAGCAGAATGCCACCGCCCGTTACTCTTAGGCCAGATATATAAGTCGGTCGATATTTACTATGGAGTACTCTAATACACACATCATTCAAACACTCCTATCATCATTCATACTCATATCGGAAAGCTAGCTAAATAAGCCCAAAGGACTTACCTGAATCCATCTCGAGTGTCTAAATCTCAATTCGGTCAGCAACCGTAAAATACCCCATCGCTTGTTACACAAGGCAGGTGGATCAATAATGTATCTCACTTTCTTAGAAGTCTCCACTTCTAAGATATATAATCGTTCATAAAGAATTACCAAAATACCCTTATACGGGTAAATGACAATTTTACCCCTGGTCCCGAAACTTTATAAATTTCTATAACAAAGTTCCAAGCTATTCTTTGGAACCCAAAACCACACTCAAAACTCTCCAATGAAAGTTTACTCAAGATTTAGAAGAGTTAACTACATTCTTGACTTTCATAAAAAGTCGCTAAGGTCCGACTTTGGCTTAAGAAATGAGAACCGAATAAAAATATAGAAATCCAAATAAAATTACCTAGGTCTTCTACATGATACACTCTGCTCCTAGAAGCAAGAAAATCTCAAAAATATCCAACAACAACTTCTACACAATTCTCCAAAGTTGGATACGAAATCCAAGAATTCTATACTTAGCCAAAACTGAGTCATTTCCCAAACTGCACAAACAGTCGACTTTGAGCTCCTATAAATCCAGATCCGACCGTTAGATTGGTCTCCACTTTTGATACATCACAGTATACATATCCATCTATGTTATATTAAATATTGAACGGTGGATGATGCTTTTAAGGTCTCTAAACTTAAGTTCAAACATGACTGCACAACATTTGATAATTCCAGCACTTAGAAAATTTCAGCAACATCCAGAAAACTACATACAACCTCGACTTTGAAAATTCATAACTCCTAAACCTCTTGATGAAATCCTCTCAATTTTTGATATAATATACTATGCAATCCCAAATAAGACATATCCAAAATTCAAGTCTAACCAAGGAATATAACCAAATCAAATCGGCACAACAATACTGCATCACAAGTAGTTTTCTCAACAATTCAGCACTACCTAGAAACTGGTCAAGGTCTCTACTTTGGGAAACCATAACTCTTAAACTGTAACTCGAATTTCTCTCAAATTCCGGTATGATGTACTATACTATACCAACTATAACATGTCCAGAATTCAAGTCCAACAGAAGTCAATAACCCATCCAAATTTATTCCACAAAACTGCATCCCAAGCAGTTTTTTCTCAACTCAGCACACTTAGAAACTACATGAGGAGCCAAATTTGGACAACCATAACTCCTAAACTATAATTCGGAATACCCTCAAATTTCAGTATGTTATACTATATAATACCAACTGTAACATATCCGAAATTCAGCAACAAAGAAGAAGTCTAACTTACCCAAATTTGGACCCGAAGTTGACTGTTTGTCACTTCCGAAAACTCAAAAAACGCATCAGCTCAGCAAGCACTCTCTATGGTTGTTGTGAACTGTTCCAAGATCCCAACGGGATTCTAATCAGCACATATAGAGAGAGGGTACGGAAGGAAGAGGGTCGAGGTCCTTACCCGACTAGACGGACTCAATAAGCTCGTGTGTAGACTGAAGAAGACGGATCCAGATCCCTATCACTTGCACGCACCAGTGGCTGGGAGGAGGTGCCCCTACGGCCCAGACTGAACCATCTGCAGCTCTAGCTACTGCACCAGCGGTTCCGGGTTCGTAGCCGCACCTGCGGCTAGGGCAAGGCGCACCAGCGGGGTCTGCTGTCGTAAAGGAGTTGCGGTTGTGGGCTGGAGGCGAAGGGATAGTCCTGGTGCTGTTGTCGCCTACATGCCACGAGGGAGGCGGCTCGTTTGCTGGTCTTGACGGCCCATTGAGCGTGAGGTCGAGCCTACTGGATAAGGCAGTCACTGTCTTCAGCCGGCATACACAAGCAGCAACGATCTTGCTTCACTACTGGCGTAGGAAGGAACTTCTCCGGCGCCATCCAGGTTGCGGTGTAGAAGACGACGTCCAAGACGGAAGAGAGGGAAGTGGAAGAAGGTTGCCGCATGCGCTAAACGAGCGTGAAAGAGAGGTAAAGGAGAGGAGAGGTGAGCCGCTAGGGTTACGTCTGGTGATTAGCGTGAGAGAGTAAAGACTCAGGAGAAGGAAGTGTACAAATGGGCCCAGCTGGCTGCCCATGACAACCCAAATGGCTGGTTTCCTGCGGGCCCGGATGACTTGTCCTGATGGGCCCGAATGGTTAAGTATAGAGATTAAAGAAGGTAGATTGACTTGTTGGAGATTTGTGCTAAGTCTCAACGGAACCATTAAGCTTCTTGTCGAGAGAAGGTGCAATAAGTTACTCACATGTGTGTCACGATGGTATGGGTTGCGGGAGGCAAGCCAAGTGACCGGCACTTAGAGTAACTAGTGATTACGGGGTAAAAGTATGGAAGCTAATTAAATTAAACTAAACAAAAGGACATGGCTATCACGGCTATGTTGAAAGTTAGTTTAGTTGAGCCTCATGACTATCATGGGACATTGTCTTGACTCAGTCATGACAATGCCATTACTTGGCAAGAGCGTTATTGGCCTTGTCAATGCCTAGGCCATTTTGCGACAGAAATTGAGAGCCCGACGCTTTGTGTTTTTGGGACACATTATGGAGCATTCTTTCGGGCATTCCTCATTATATTAGCTCAAGAAAGTTGTTACAAAGTTTGAGAGATATCCAAGCACAAATGTCCATTGAGCTCCAAGAAGCTAGCTAGAAGCTAGCTAGTGAGCTGCTCGATGAGCTAAGCTAGTTTGAGCTAAGCTCATGTGTATTAGTTGACCTTGGAGCTTCACCTAGCTATAATGAGTTAGTCAAAGCTCATTGATGAGAAAAAAGTCGGGCCGAAAAAGCTAGCTGAAATTTGGGCTTTTTGATGGCCCAATTGAGTTGGGCTTGGGCCAAAAAGTGGTTATGTAACCCTAACTTCTCTCAACCTCCAATAACCGTTTGTAACCGCTCTCAACCGCTTTAGTGGCGGTTATTCTCCCCAAAACCGTGGCCCCCTATGCCTATAAATGGGAGAGCCATTTGCACTTGATTGAACATTCGTTTTTGCAACAATAAAGCTTCTAGTTCCATTGTATTGACATTGGATAGGCCTTCTTATAAGTTTGTTTGCAAAACTCGAAAGACCAGTATAGTTCCTTTGTATTGACAAAGGATAGGCATCCATCTTATTTTAGTTTTGTATTGACAAAACCTAGGAATACCCTTTCTACAAAGTAAGACAAGTAAGTCTCTTACTTAGTCTTTGTAACATGTAACGTTTTATCCCACTAAGGTATTTGGATATTCCCGGTGTAGGGGAGAATACACTTAGAAGGAAAATACATTTATGAATGACTCATTATATTATCCAAGTCAATGGTTTTAACATATAACAACCGGTTTATAAGACGTGTAATTGAACTTAACTTCTATTAGAATTTTGTCTACTCCTTTTCGGAGATTACAAACTCTTGGTAGAGTTTTGTCTACTCCTCTGGAGACTACAAACTCTTGATTGAGTTTTGTCTACTCCTTTGTGGAGATTACAAACTCTTGGTTGAGTTTTGTCTACTCCTTTGGAGACTACAAACTCTTGATTGGGTTTTGTCTACTCCTTTGTGGAGATTACAAACTCTTGGTTGGGTTTTGTCTACTCCTTTGTGGAGATTACAAACCCTTGGTTAATAACTTGTTTTAGTTCAAGATAATTATATTAATTTGTTTGGCAATTGGGAGAACCGTCTACTCACATAAGTAAGACTACGGCCCTTTGGTCTAAAATCGGACACCGAAAATCCAACATGACTTGTGTATTTTATGTGAGTAAGATCCTCACATAAAATGATAAAAGATCAAAGAACAATAACCCGGTCAATATCCGGTTTATTTATTTATTTATTTATTAAAAAAAAATTTTTATCGAAATAAATCGGGAGGAAAATAAATAAATAAAATATAAAAAAAATTCGGATATTACAGCATAATCATAAGAGATCGGATAGTCTAGGTTCTAATCTTTTTTGCTCCCTTCAGAGAAGAGGTGGCAGTATCGTTAGTGCCTCCAGTCGCCTTACTCTTTTTTGAAGTTGACTTAGACCCTTCATTCTTCATCTCCATTTCCTCCATTTGTCTATTCATGGTGTTATCGGTTGGGAAGGAATGCAAAGATCTTTAAGATATGAGCATACCTTCGTCTACAAGGATTGGACATTGGTGCAGTAAGTAAGCTAAAGCTTTTCCATCTTCATTATAATTTGGGTCGACTCCATTTTCAAATTCATTGATCATGCTTATGGCAAAAATCTCATCTTCAGGAAGGGTCTTATCAGCAACTTGCTCGAGGAAGGTGGGTTGCACAGGCTTTTTCCCAAACATCTCATCTTTTTCATCCAGTCCCTCAGCTTTTTCCTCATTGGGATCTTGAGTTACCATATGTTCTTTGTTTTCGTTAGGGCCTATGGAACTACTCTTAAAACTTTGGGAGGAGAGGTCATTGAAGGAAACAGTAACTCCATTGGTTCCCGACAAATAGGGTTTCACTCCACTGACATACACTACTAGGGATATTTTTTTCTTTTTATGGTTCATGACTGGAGTCCAATCCGAGTCCTTCCCCTCTGCAGTCCCTTTCTTGCTCGATCCCGCCACCCACTTCTTTCCATTCTTGAAAGAGAAGTTAATCTTTCTTGCCCTATTCATTCTCATAGGACAAATTTCAAAACCATGATCTTTCTTGGCACAAAAGCCACACCCTTTAGAGAAATCCTCAAACCAAATCTTGAACAATTTGGTTTGAACATTCTCATCAGGGATAGGGACCTCTATATTAGGATAGCGCTCAAGGTCAAAGTTGATGCAGATTCTTACATAATTCACTCCAATGCCTTTCTCAAAGAAGGGGTTCAATCTAATAAAGTGACCAACTTTGTTCAGTTCAATAATGGCTCTTAGGGCTTCTCTATTAATGTATTTGGGTGGGATCATGGGGATTCTAACCCAGACATCCACATATGTTATGTTCTCAATGAACACATTAAAATTTGGCTTTCAAGGCCTAAGGATAAGAATGTGACCAAAGATGTGGTAAAGTCTCTTTTCCTAGATCATGGTTTTGTCATTAGGATTGGAGAAGATAATTTCAAACCAATGGTTGAGTTTAGGAACAATTTGGACTTCCCCTTTGATGATTCTCCACTCAGAGAGAATCTTAGTTCTTACCTTGCTAAACTCCATTGGGTTTCCGAATATTCTGCCCATAAGAGAGGATTCTCTCATTTTAGTGAAATCAGATTTAACCTTCGATATAATGTTCAAGTACTCCTCAAGCTTAGCATCATCATTCAATACCTCCTTGCCTTTCGTGATTTTGGCCTTCTCAGCATCCTGTTCTTCAGTCTTGGGATCAACAGAAGCTTTAGACTTGTCTTGGGTATTAGAGTTCTTAACTTCTCTAGCATTTTTTGGGGGGATTTTACACATTTTTTATTTATAGGAGGGATTAGTTTCACTCATCTCAACTCTCTCAATATACTTAGCAATCAAGATGTGCTTGTGTCGGGATTTTGATGTGGGATTGTTGTTCAATTATACAGGAGAGAGTTCATCTTCATGTGAATGGGATATTTCAAAGTAGTTTTCCTCTTATCATTCTTAGAAGTCATAGGTTTGTGCATACAAATATCATATAATTTCATCGACTCTGAAATGGACTTGGGATCATGCGTACTGAGAAATATACCATAGAAGACAGAGAGTCAAACAAGGAAAAAATAAAGGTAAGGATAGGTTAGAAAACACCTGGAACCGAGGGGATTTTCTTTGAATCCTAATTTTGTCGCCTGTTCACTCTTGATTCTGGTTCCTTTTTTGTTCAATTCGGTTTTCCACTTCAAATTGGGGCACAAATTGAACAACCTTTTGGCTGGGTGATCGTCCATATACTGCTACGCCACCCTGCCCTATCTCTGTTGAGATCTGTAGCCGTATTTTTCGTCAGGAAGAAAAGCTGGAAGCACCGGATCTGGTCCATAGTAAATCCCTCTTTTTCATCCATTATTTCGCCATTTTAGGGAAAATCCCCCTCCCCTGTCGGAACACTAGATCCCCATATTTGTTTTGGCGGTTTTCATGCCCATTTGAGATCGCATTGAGGACAAAGGAAGCAGTGGCTTGATTTTTTGTGGTGATACTGTCGCTTGAAAGCTTTCCATGGTTATCTATCGAGTGGGACAACAGATTGCATGGGATTACAGGGATTTTACATTGGGGGTTTTCTTTCCTTTGACTTATTTTGATGAAAGGGGGTGGCGCGTGCGGCGCGTTCTTGAGGAGGTTTTTTTGGGTTTTCATTTTTTTCAACCAATGGTGGTGTTATACACAAACTATGAATGTTGGTTAACTACCAATGTTGGATAAATATATATATATTCAATAATCTGAAAAATAAAGCATTCATACCCACATAATCAACAATATACACGATACCCAAATAAACAAATAAGTACAACAAGCTCTTTCGTGTTGAGTATCACACAAGATATTTTGGGGAATGAGAAATCGCTTGGGGAATCTTTAGGGAATGAGAAATCACTCGTTCTCGCTCTCCTTTCAAACTGTTTTGAAAAAATTGGTGAAATGATGTAACCGTCCTCTAGCTAAGGTCATGTTAAAGCAATAGATTTTCAATTTTATCCTTGTACCAACTACATTTTAAAATGGTTTAATTGAGCCTATTTCTTTCAGTGAAACCTAATAATAGAGCTAAACCCATAGAACCTCACTTTGCAAAGGAATAAAAGAGGAGCCTCATTTCACCAATTTTTTTCTAAAGTATATGTCTAGTGAGATTCAAAAAGGGAGAAATCGATTTTATGATTTTTATCTAAACTAAACTAATTAACTAAAATAAACTTAGGAAACGATAAAAGTGTTGATTTCAATTCAGACAAAGCGATTCTAAGGCAAAATATTTCCACAACAAAACACATGAACATGTTACATGCACCCTAACTCGGTTTCTATGTTTAGTCAGTTTAAACTATCTCAACATCAAGTCTATTCAATTGATAATTGCTTGCACTAATTATCAACTAATTTCAACTCTTTTCACAGTACTTCTAAAACCAATTCAATCAACTAATTGCCTTATATGTGTTCATCGATCAAACCAATCCCAAAACGTCTATGATAACCTAAATTTCGCAAAAAGGTTGTGTAGAGATGCTTCCGCACAACTAACATCAATTGTTAATCCTAGAATTCTGTTCCTAAACGAACACACTAAATTGACAAATCAAAGCTTGCGCACAAGATTTCCTGAGAGGATTCTAATCAAACAAGTTGAATAACATAGGCAACCACTACTACATTTCACCTGCTATTGTATCACCAGAAAATAATACATTATCATCAATAAATATTACCTTACATTAAAAGGTAAAAATTTTTGAAGCAGTACATTTGATGTCGTAGCATTTGAGCTGTTGTAACATTTTTAACACTAATGTGATATTTTCTTACCAACTGAATAAAGTGTTACATTTGAAACCACAACTATTACATTTGATGTAACTGTTACATTTAACAAATAATGTTACCTTTTATAAATTTTGTTACATATTGCAATTATTGTTACATTGTTACCTTCAAAGTATTACTATTACCTGAAATCTTGTTACAATAGGATTGCTATAATAAACATATAAACGTATTTTGTATATATATATATATATATATATATATATATATATATATTAAGAGTAAGAGTTTGATATACTTGAAACATGCTACAAAATAAATGGAGTTTCATCAAATACTAAATCCAAAAAAGAGTACATCAAGAGTTGAGAATGCAACTTCATATGTAGGTTTTACAACGTAACTAACAAGTTCACTAATCGCGGTAGTCACATTAACCCACATAAAAAATACCAACAAAACAAGAACTGCATATAATTCAACACCCCAATTGATCATCGAATATTACTACATAAACATGCTTCATTCAATGAACTCCTCTTCTTCACCTTCCTGCAAAATTGATATACACTCAAATTATAATCCGAGGAAAAAATTGTTCAACTTTAAAAAACAAAAAACATAAAAGTTCATTCAACATAGTTGTATGAATCACTGAAAATCGAAGCTCAAGTTGTAAGTTCAGGTTATTATTTTATCTACAGTTTATGACATTATTTTTTTTTCACAAACACATGCATGTGCAGACCTTCTCAAGCATCAAAGTGAGACAAATATGAATGATAAGAAATGGTAATCATCCGGCCCCAAATGCCATGTGAACAAGAATGCTCAAGACAATAGGTGAGCTGCAGCTTTCTCATTAATTCCAAATACTTGACGAAAATCCTAGTCACTACAACCTAATAATGCTCTTCCTTAATCAACCCTAACCTCGCCAAGCAATACCACCAGGTAGATAAATTCATCTCATGTCCAGTACCATAATCAATCCTGCTCGAATTCCCGAAACTATGAAAATAAACTCTAAAAACAGCCAGCTAAAGGAGTTTCATCAAATACTAGGTATTTTCATCAATAAACCTGTCAAATACAGTCAACAACAGTAAATGCTAAATCCAAAGTGGACACTACCCTAAATCTGTCAAATACAGCCAACAATAGTAATGAGAAAAAAAAATTATTTACCTTGTTTAATGTGTCATTACTTTGTCCATGAGATTGACCAAAGTTGGCACTAGCAATAGTATTCCGTATTGAAACCAAAAATTTAGGTATTTTCAAGTGCACTCCAGGATTTGCAGCTTCTATTTGAGATACAACAGTAGCTGCTAAGTCTGGAGCAACCTCCCGGATCAAATCTGCCTTGATGCCTTGTAAGAATTCAGTGGGAAATATGTACCTATGTGTGTTATCTTTCCCCTTGTCCTCAAGCTTAGATTTTGTCACACCTCTTCCATAAAGACGCCACTAACCATTACGATTCCCCTTTGCTACCACTTCACAATAAGGATCCTTGGGAATACTGCCCTCTCCATTTTCATCAGGGTGGGATTCCATTGCATCCATTTTTTCCTATTGTTGAGATAATAATAGAAAAAGAAAAAACATTCAAATTCAACTAATGTCTATCTCATACAGCTTACAAATTAAAACAAAAAAATTTTAAACTCACAATGTTTTCTAATATTTTCTCAAATTCAACTAATCAAATCATATTTAAGTGTGCACTTGTTTAGTAAAATCCACTAACCAAATCATGACGTAGTAACACATATGAGGAAGAACCCATGGTGTGTACATGAGCTTGTAGTCCACGTCTCCTTTTATTGTTGCTACTAATTTCCTAGATAACTCATCACAAATTCACTTTTTGTTATATGGTATTAATTACAAAGGTAAAATTCAAACACAATATAATCGAATACCTTAACCAAATCAGAATTCCAATATTCTAAAAGCTGTTCAAATTGATTTATCGGAATGTTCCCAGGACGATTCATCAATATTTCTTCATCAGTGTCATAAGCTTCATAATGCTTTCCTTTCAACCTCGACTTGTAAACATGCCATAAGGCATTTATAGTATCCATTACATATTGTTTCCCCTCTTCGGGAACAATATATCTCTCCTGTATAAAGAATATATATTGTAATGATCAATAAGAATTTAAGTAACTCTGAAAAGGATAATAAAACTAGTTAAAACCATACATACCATCACATAATCCCATATCTTCTCTTTCTTAGGCACATATTTCCAGCTCACATAATTAAGAGGAGTTAGATGGAAAGATCTAGCTACCGTTCCCAAAAATCGACTAAACTTTGCCACAACAGCTGAAGTAGGTCCAATGGGTTGACCACTTGCATTTAAGATAATTGTCTCACGCTCATCTAGTTTACGTCGATGCACCTCGAACATGGTTGTTGGCCCTCTATGCTTCTTCATTTTTGGTACTATATTTATAACAATCAAATAGAGTACTAAACAAAACAAAAACTTTTTTGATTGATTATTTAAATCCAAACCATAATATTTAAGTGATTACCTCTAAGGTTGGTTGTTTCATTGGTTGTTGTTTGATGTTGTGGCATGATAGCATGAATTATAGTCTATATTTTGGGACCTATTTAGACGTTTTATCTTCAATAATCTGCATGTTTGGATGTATATTATGTGATTATATTGTCGTTTCATCTACCTTTACGGGAATCGTAGGTAAAATGGTACATTTTGGACTAAAATGGAGCAAAGGAGCTAAAGAGTCATAGGAGCTACATTTTGGAGCTTAAGGAGGAACTCAAGAAGCAAGAAATTAACAGAGAAGATTTACTTTGGACCAGATTTGAGAGATTTCACATTCAGCTGAGATTCACCTCGGTCAGCTACAGTAACATCTCGACCGAGGTGATCTTGAGGAGCGCCCCGACCGAGGCAAATATCCTAACGCGGCAAGATATATTTTATTTGGCTGAGATCTTTTAGTTTTGGAAGGAGAGATCTTATATTTTTGGGCTGGATTTCTGGAAGGAAGATCATATATTTTGGAGATCTATTTTAGAGATATGGATATATTTTTATTAGGATATGATCTTTTCAAGATATTTTATCTTTGAAAGATAATTCTCCTATAAAATTGGCTTGATTTTCCACAATTCAGCATCGGCGCATCACCAAAAAATCCCGCTATTATTGTAGTGTTTGAATGAAGGTAGGAAGATTGAAGATCAATCAAGGAAGGATTGATAGCTTGTCATAGCTTTTAAGGGGATTTTTAAGACTTTCTTAGATTCCTTTTGATTGATTGTCTTGTTGGATTTGTGATCCAAGGAACGCATATTTGTGTGATATTTGATTCAGTTATTGAAGCCTTGTTCTTGAGGTTTTTGTGTTCAAATATTCATTCCCTTCCTATATATTTAATTATTGCTTTCATGATGATGAGTGACTAATTTCTTTGTGTGATTCTAGGGTGATTGGCTGAAAGTTATGGGAAAGACGATGATAGAATGATCTTAATCCCAGTAGGACACTGAAAGCTCGAGTCTTTATCCTTAACCCTAGAACATCTCGCTCAATCGATGAACATCTCGGCCGGGGTGGGATTTGTCTGACCGAGGTGACCTTTTGATCCGAAACTGAGAGTTAAGTGTTAGAGTTTGCCAAATCCTATTC
The DNA here is from genome assembly GCA_033239045.1 of Fagopyrum esculentum. NCBI lineage: Eukaryota > Viridiplantae > Streptophyta > Magnoliopsida > Caryophyllales > Polygonaceae > Fagopyrum > Fagopyrum esculentum. Next base: position 29,791,670 of record BSUD01000003.1, read on the forward strand.
TTATTAAATCTTTTCTGGTTCAATGCAAGCCTAGGATGAGACTTACACGGTGATTCCTTAGTTTGTTTACCCAAGATCATTAGTGTAGGTAATAAAGGTTTATCCTTTATTGGGGTTTGAGTGTGCCTTCATCCCATCTATATGAGTTAGCCTAAGACTTACCCGGTAAAGGTTGATTCTATACCCTTAGTTGGTGTGTTGGTTTGAGATTATAGTTCCTTTCCTTAGTGCTTTGAGACTAACCCGGTAATAGGAGCTTCGGTTTGGAATTGTGAGTAGTGAGACTTACCAGGTGATCTATTCCACTTTAGAAGCACCTTCTCTTTGCAAAATCTCAGCTTTGTCCACTTATCTTTAGATCTTGAGTTGGAACCACAACTAGATGCTTTAATCCCTAGAATTGCATATTCCTTTAATTGACTTTTTTTATCATCTTTGATTGCTTTAATTGCTTTTGTGGTTAGTAACTACATTGACTACTTATACTTGCTTAGGTTTCACCTAAGTCCCTGTGATCGACCCCTGGAATTCTTGCTTTTTACTATAATTGACCCGTACACTGCGGGTTCGCATCCTTGTTTTAAGCATATTTTATCGGTTATAAATTTAAAGCTTGCACACACCATTTGGAGCGAACAAGTTTTTGGCGCCGTTGCCGGGGACTTGGTCTAGACCAAGCCGGTTGCGGTAGTCTTTCGAGGCACTTGCCACTGTTGCTACTAACCACTCTACTTGAGTGAATTTCGCAGGTTCTTTCTCTTAGGTTTATGCGAAGAACCCGCGGTGGGAAGAAAATCGTTCCCTACGATCCCGAACCAGAAAAGACATACAAAAGACGCTTGAAAGAAGGGAAGATGGCCAATCAGGAGAATCGCGATCTTGAGGTCAAATTGAAGGAGGCATTGGAACAACTACGCCTCAGTAAAGAAGAACTGTGACTGGAAAAGGAAGAAACTCGCGCAAGGACGGGGGCGATCGAAGCAGATATGGCGACTTTACGGGACCAATATCTACCTCGACCAGAACCAGCTCCTCGACCGAGGCAAGACCCGTTTCCAGACCCTCGCCCGAGGCAGGACCCAGCTCCACCTGTCCCGGTCGAGATACTTCCACCTCGGATGCCAGTCCGAGATGCTCTTTTTGCAGGTATTCCACAGACCCTAGGGCAGAGGATGGACCCTAACTAGCAACTAAGGCATCTAGGAGTCAACCTAGGTGATCCAGCGGAGCATGATTATGAACTTCGACCGCAAGTTCTTTCCATGATTCGCCAATGCTAGTTTGGAGGGCTAGAGAGGGTATCTCCGCATCAACATCTGCAAAATTATGAGATCTTGATGGAGACCTTGAGACCTTCACGCTGGAAAACAACAATTCAAGCTAAGGCCTTTCTACTTCTCTTTGAAAGATAAGACACTTACTTGGTATTGTTACGCTAAGAATGTGTGCACGCAATAAGCTTTGAATTTATAACTCGTTATATTTCTCCTAACTCCTAGCGAACCCGTAGTGTACGGGACGTTTATAGTAGGGATAGTATTTGCTCGCTCCAAACGGTGTGTGCAAGTTTTAAATTTATAACCCTAGACGTAAGCTTAAAACAAGGATGCGAACCCGCAGTGTACGGGTCAATCGTAGTAAAAAGCAAGGAATTCCAGGGGTCGATCACAGAGACTTAGTGAAACAAAGTCGATAACCGTAAGCTTCGTAATTACTAACCACAAGAGCAATTAAAACAATCAAAGATGAATAAGAAGTCAATAAAGCAAACATGCAATTCTAGGGATTAAAGCATCTAGTTGTGGTTCCAACTCAAGATCTAAAGATAAGCGGACAAAGCTGAGATTTTTGCATAGGGAAGGTGTTACTAAAGTGGAATAGATCACCGGGTAAGTCTCACTACTCACTAATCCTAAACCGCAACTCCTATTACCGGGTAAGTCTCAAGGAATCAAGATAAAGAACTATAACCTCAAACTAACACGCCATCTAAGGGAATAGAATCAACCTTTACCGGGTAAGTCTCAGGCTAACACACAAAGATGGGATGAAAGCACACTCAAACCCCAATAAAGGATAAACCTTTATTACCTACACTTATGATCTTAGGTACACAAACTAAGGAATTACCGGGTAAGTCTCATCCTAAGCTTGCATTGAACCAGGAAAGGTATAATAAGAATAGGATTTGGCAAACTCTAACACTTAACTCTCAGTTATGGATCAAATAAGTCACCTCGGTCAGAAGAATTCCACCCCGGCCGAGATGTTCATCGACTGAGCGAGATGCTTAGGGTTAAGGTTAAAAACTCGAGCTTTCAGGGTCCTACTGGAATCTAAGATTATTCTATCATTGTTTTTCCCACAACCTTCAGCCAATCACCTTAGAATCACACAAGGAAATTAGCCACTCATCATCATGAGAGTAATAATCAAATATATGGAAAGAAGGTGAATATTTGAACAAGAAGAATTTGATGAAAAGACTTCAATAACTAAATCAAATATCACAACAAAAGCGTTTCTTGGATAGCAATCCAACAAGACAAGACAACAAGGAAGGGAATCTAAGATAATCTTACAAAAACCCTTCAAAAAGCTATAAAAGCTATGGTCTTCAATCTTCCTTCAACCTTCAAAAGGTTCTTCAAATCTCCCAACTGGAGTATGGCTCCTGCGTGCTATGTGGTATAATGGGTGTTCCGCGTATAACAGGGTGCCGGATTTGTGGAAAATCCGACCCTTTTTATAGGAAAATAACCCTCCAAAGATAATATATTTTAGAAAGATCTCTTCCCATAAAAATAGGTAAAATATATGATCTAGCATATCTTCTTCCTTCCAGGAGCCAAGCCCAAAAATATAAGATCTCTTTCCAAAGATAAAAGATCTCAGCCAAGAATAAAATATTCTCGCCGCGTCCCAGGTGTTCGCCTCGGTCGAGTCGACTTCTCTGGATTACCTCGGTCGAGATGAATCTGTGGCCAACCGAGGTGAGTCACAACTGAATGTGAAATCTCTCAAATCTGGTCCAAAGTAAATCTTTAATCCATGGCTATGCTTCCTGGATGGTTCCTTATGTTCCTCAATGTAGCTCCAATGACTCCATAGCTCCTTTTGCTCCTTTTTGATGCAAAACGTACCATTTTACCTACGATTACAACAAAACTAGGTGTAGACCTCGATTCTCGCAAAGGTAGATGAAATGGTAATATAATCACATAATGTACATACAAACATGCAGGTTATTGAAGATAAAACGTCCAAACAAACCCTAAAATATAGACTATAATTCATGCTATCAAAATACCCCATACTTAGCCCTTGCTTGTCCCCAAGCAAGTTCTGCATATAGAAGACAAGATAGAATGGATTATAAGTTAAGAAAATCAATGAAAAGTCTTTCAAAAAACATTTTATGGTGTGCTACAATCATAGATCACTCTAAGAGAATACTTCATGGAATTTAAAATCAAAATATGATCAAAATATTTTATAAATATAAGAAAGTTGTTCATCTTTGCATAAAATCATAGAATGCATAATAAGTCATAATTATCGAAATTAATCATGCATAATCCAGTTTAAACCACTAAGTCAACCAACAAGCTCAAGGTCTCAAGGGCTTCCCAAAAGAAAGGTCAAGAAACGTGTAGGGTAGGGATGTATGTAAGGTAATGTGGTGCTAGAATCCGGGAAAAGGATGAACTTCACTTCACTTTGACTTGCAACATCTTCCACCAATAAACTTTGCTTATTTCACACTTTTTCTCTTTTTTACTTTACTTTTTGGGATGCATGGACAGAGGTGCACAATAACCGAAGCCTACGAAATCAGCAATCATCAATTTCTTGAGATGCATCAAACCCTTGATGCACATACCAAGACCCGTTAGGAATATCGCTCAATCCGACTTTGGCAAGACACAAACATCCGGCTATGTGAATGGTGCCGAGTTACCCATCTTCATGATTGACTTCCCCAAACCTATTATTGCTTTCTAACACTTTCACTTTCAGCCACTTCTTGACTTTAACTTCACTTGCTTTCACCACTTCGCTTGCTTCCAAATTCCTGGATAGGTAAAAGGAGGCAAATTGTATATGAGGGGCTAAGCATGATCAAGAAGAAGAAGAGAGAAGAATGAATTGCCTTGGTCTTTCCAGGAAGAAAGTGAGAGAACTCATAACGTGGTGTCAACCTTCAAATTCAACATAATTTGGATAAAAACGAAGTATTAAACATGCCAATAATTTCAAGCAAAGCATTTAGCAACTTAAACATATTATAAAACCTTTCAAACACATAAAGATTTCAAAACCAGTCAGTAAGCAAGATCTTCACTGAGATCATATCCAGATAAGAAGCACAAAAATCGTTTTCGAAAACTCTCAGTTAAGCCACCTCGGTCGAGGTGTTCTTAGGCCAACCGAGGTGAAACACTTCGTTCGGCCAGAACTGCCCCGGTCGAGGTCCAAAAAATTTTTTTTAAAACAAGTTTTTTTCAGTTTCGACGTTTTTCTCAATCAAATAACCTGTAAGTATGCATGCAATCTCAGATAAACATATAAATGCAAAATGAAGCATAAATATAAATATCCGGTCAATAGAGTCATACATCAAAGTCAAATAATACATCTAATACCCCATACTTGGGACACACTGTCCCAGTGGGTCAAAATAAGTCTAAAGATAAAAGTACTCACCGGATAAATAGCTGAACTGCATAAAATAAGAAAGAAAAATCCTGCAGCCCTCAATAGTCCTGATCCGGTGGTGGTGGTGGTGGCATATACGGATACTGGGATGGGTCAAATGGATAACCCATAGTCTGCTGGAACTGTATCTCCATCATCCTGCGCTGATAGTGCTGCCCCTCTAATACCTGATGAGTCCAGCTGTCAATCTGTCGGTGCTGGGCAGCAAATCTCTCATGCATGTCCACAGTAAGGGCAGCATAAGAGTCTATCATCTGATCCGTCAGATCATCGATCCGACGATGAGCCTCTGAATCTCTATGACGGCGTGTCCTACGCCTAGCAGGTCTAGCAGGTGATGCAGCAGGTGCAGGCTCAGTATCCTCCTCATCTAGATCTATAATCGGTGGTGCGCTCATCCCTGCAGTATCTGTCCTTGTATCCATCGGGACTCCATCCTCTCTCTCATCAACTGTCTCCTCGTCATCAGCCTCCTCCTCCTCAGCTGGGGCAGCTGCTGCCTCTCTGTAATCCTCCATCAGTGGAGCCCAAGCGGTCTGCCAATAGTGAGGGTCATAAACTGTAAACTAGGCAGACCACCTGATCCCCTGTGGCGCAGTCAGCTCCCACGGCATAGCCACATACGGAGTAGTCAGACCTCGGGGAACGAGAATCCGCCGAGTGATCATCTCCTGCAATCCAAGCGGCTTGGCAGCCGCCACCATCGTACAAGCACTGAGATCCATGTCCTGATAGCTAGCTATATGGGTGACAAGCCCTCCGCAGCAGATGTCTCCCTTCGCCTTGGCCTTGATCTTGTGCAGATCCTCTACCAACATCAAGCCAAAGTCCGGGAAACCCCCAGTAACCATGCAGTACAAATTGAAAAGCTCTCCCTGTCGGATCTTCTGGAGCGTCTCAGTACGCGCCAGAAGTGTCTCGCTGAATATCCGGTGGGCTAACCTAAAGGCTAAATGGAAGATGACCTTCTCCCTGGAATCTCCAGGGCGCCATCTATCTGCATGCTCAACAATATGGGCAATCTGCCCCCAAAACTCCCTAGCTACTGATCGGGACGGGAAGTCAACAGCAGTGGGCTTCGGAAAGCCAAAAATATCTCTCCAGTACTCAAGTGGCACTAAGAAGTTCCGGTTCATCAACCGGTACTTCACAGACTGCTCTGTGGGAAGGTAGGTAAAGGAGCCAACGAACTCTAGGGGTCGGCTCCAAATAGGTTGGGGCTCGGATCTCAGTAAACTGATCCAGCCCAACTGTAGAAATCATCCTCCTAAGGTCTCCGTCGACCTGGAGGCAATCAAAAGCAGACACGTCCAGGAAGCGTGGTGCAATCACTGGACGGCCGGAAATACGCTCATAATCCACCCGGTGTTGCTCATGGATCACCGGGCGGTAAGGTCGGGAAAAAGAGGAAGAAGGGGAAGGTGAGGATCTATCCCTGAGGGCAAGGCGGCGGTCAGAACTCATTTTCAATTCAGTCACTGTCAGGTCACCTCGGTCAACTGACAACACTCAAGAATCACCTCGGCCGAGGCACAACTCGACTGGACCGAGGCGGTGAACTGGATCTAATTTCTTCAAAAAATTCAGTTCTTTTCCCCAAAAATCACTACAATTGCTTCCTATGGGGTACTTAAGCCTTTCCTCAACAAATGCAGGGGCAACCAAAGCCCAAATCGAAGCGAAACGGAGAGGTTAGGGTTTCGGTTCGTTTTACCTCGTTTCGGCCGAATCGATTCGAGTTTGTTCAGATCTGTACTTGCAACACGATCCTCTATCCTTCAATCGTAGTTTGGAGACAGAAATCGTCAAAAACGAGCAAGAAATCGGAGAAGCGAGGTGGACTGTTGCCGCGGTCGAGGAGGGTTGAAAGTGAAGAGAGAGAAAATTAATCCCCCTTTTATACCCTTTCTGGAATCTGTTGTCACCTCGGTCGAGATGGTCTCAACTGGACCGAGGTGGTACGGACCAAGGTGGTTCTTCAGAAACCCTAGTCGCCTCGGTTGCTCAAGAATCATCTCGGTCGAGGTGCTCTGACAGCAACCGAGATGCCTCAGTCGAGCTCCGTCTTCTCAAATTCTCGAACTTCTGTCCTTCCAGTTATGCTCCTTCCTTAGATGTCTCATGTTATCTGTCTAGAACGCCAAAGACAAAACAAAGCAAAGCAAAAGCAAACAAACTATTTAAGCTAGACTAGAAAAAGGAAAAAGAAAAGCAATACCTTGGGTTGCCTCCCAAGAAGCGCTTAGTTTAAGGTCGCTAGCTGGACCATGATGCGTCTCTCAAATGTGATGGGAGGTGTCCTCACCCCATACTTCATCTCCATCGTGGGGTGAAGTAAGTAAGTCTATCAAATGCTCCAACAAGTGTAAATGCTCATCGGGGAATGAATCGTCTATGGGCGGGTCGTCCTTCTCACGTGAAGATGCAGGTAGCCGGCTGAGGTGATCCGCAACAGAATTTTCGGATCCCTTCTTATCACGGATCTCTAGATCAAACTCTTGAAGCAAGAGAATCCATCGAATAAGGCGTGGCTTGGCATCTTTCTTAGCCAGCAAGTAACGAATGGCTGCATGGTCGGTGTAGACAATGACTTTCGCCCCTACTAAATAGGAACGAAACTTCTCGAAAGCATATACAACCGCCAATAATTCCTTCTCGGTGGTAGCGTAGTTGCGTTGTGCTACATCTAGCGTCTTGCTAGCATAGTAAATGGCGGTGGTCCGCCCATCCTTCTTGTGTCCAAGCACCGCTCCTACGGCTACATCACTAGCATCGCACATGATCTCAAAGGGCAAGGTCCAATCAGGAGGTTGGATAATGGGAGCGGAGATCAACGCTTCCTTAATCCTGTAAAAAGCATCAAGACACTCCTGCGAAAACTCAAAAACAACATCTTTATTCAAGAGGTTAGTTAGAGGTTTAGAAATTTTAGAGAAGTCCTTGATGAATCTCATGTAGAAACCTGCATGCCCGAAAAAACTCTTCACACCTTTAACAGAACAAGGGGGAGGGAGTTTCTCAATAGTCTCGATTTTAGCACGATCGACCTCAATGCCTCGATTAGAAACGAGGTGTTCTAGCACAATGCCTTCACTAACCATAAAATGACACTTCTCCCAATTCAAAATGAGATTAGTGTCTTCACATCTTTTAAGCACTAGCGAAAGGTTAGATAGGAAATCATCAAAAGAGGATCCATATACGGAAAAATCATCCATAAATACCTCCATGATATTCTCTATGTACTCGGAAAAGATGGCCATCATGCATCGCTGGAAGGTAGCGGGTGCATTGCACAATCCAAATGGCATCCTCCTGTAGGCAAACGTCCCCCATGGACAAGTGAAGGTGGTCTTCTCCTGATCATCCGGATGGATAGGAATCTGGAAGAATCCACTGTAACCGTCTAAGTAGCAAAAGTGTGAATGCTGGGCCAACCGCTCGAGCATTTGATCGATGAAGGGAAGTGGAAAATGGTCCTTCCGTGTGGCCGTGTTCAGCTTCCTATAGTTGATGCAAACCCTCCAGCCCGTGACGGTCCTAGTTGGGATCAACTCGTTTTTCTTATTCGTCACAACGGTCATCCCTCCTTTCTTCGGAACTACATGCACCGGGCTAACCCACTTGCTGTCCGAGATAGGATAAATGATACCTGCATTCAACAACTTAAGAATTTCCTTCTTCACAACCTCTTTCATGATCGGATTTAACCGTCTTTGACGTTCCCGTGAAGTCTTATGATTGTCCTCCATTAGAATTCTATGCATGCAGAAAGAAGGCTTAATGCCAATAAGATCATCCGTGGTATAACCTATAGCCTTTTGATGCTTTCTCAAGACATGCATTAGTCTAGACAATTCAGATTCGGAAAGGGAAGCACTAACAATAACGGGATAAGTAGAATCCGGTCCAAGAAAGACATACCTCAAGTGACTAGGGAGTTGTTTAAGCTCCACAACTGGGGGTGCTTTCTGAGGGGGATCCTTGCTTCCTCCTTCTAGTGGGATGGATTCAGAAACTGGACTTTCGGAAGTCTCAGTTGACATCATCTCGCCATCGACCTCGGTCGAGGCGCAGAGGCGTTGACCGAGATGTTCTTCGGTCGCCTCGCTTAGTCCAGAAAGTGCCTCGGTCGAGGTACTGCGACTGGAACCGAAACTGGAGATCTTCGTCTCCTGGATTAGCTTCTCAGTTTTAGCTCCTGGATCCTCTTCCAGTGCCTTTAAGCTTCGTATATCTGCATCACAAGAAGCATCTATACCTTCCTCCATTAAACTGAAGCTAATAACTCTTTCGAGTGGATCGTTAATAAGGATAGAGCTCACCAATTCTCTTGATTCTTCTTAATCGTAGATGTTGAAGATATCATCAGTTAGTTGCTCCCCTTTCATGGCTGCAAGCAATGCGAACTCCACTTCATCGCCGCCAACGTTGAATTTCAATTTGGCGTTCTTGCAATCCACGTTGCAACCTGAAGTTGCTAGAAATGGCCTCCCGAGAATAATAGGAACAGGATAATCTGCGGGAATGTCAAGTACAACAAAATCTATAGGTAGATAGAAGTTACCTAACTTGACCGGAACGTCCTCCAAGATGCCCACATGATGGGTAATGGAGCGATCCGCCATATAAAGTCGAATCTTGACCGGCTTGGGCTCTCCAAGTCCGATCTTCACACATAGCACCAGCGGAATGATGCTCACGCTGGCTCCTAGATCACAAAGGGCTTCACAAGTGACATCCCCAACTTGAATGGGAATGCAAAATGAGCCGGGATCTCTCAATTTAGGTGGCATCTTCTCCTTCATGATTTGAATAAGCTCCGAGGATTTAGATGTCATCCTAACTTCACCGAAGTCTTCCAGTTTCCTCTTCCTTGATAGGATCTCCTTCAAGAACTTCCCATAGGCGGGCATTCCTAGAATAGCATCAAGGAAAGGAATGTTAATATGCAGTTTATTCATCAAGTCAAGCAACTTACCAAAGTGCTTGTCTAGATGTGCTCTGGCCCTTGACTGGGGGAATGGAAGTGGTGGTTTGTATGCAGGAGGTGGAACATAAACTTTAGTTTTCCCCTCCGCTTTCTGTGGCTCCACCTCGGTTGGCATCTCGGTCAAAGTGTTCTTCGACTACATCTGGACCGAGGTGGTCTTCGTCGGTACTAGCACCGACCGAGGCACTGGATCTGCAGTTTTCAGTCCACTCCTCGTAGTTATGGCCATGATCTGGCCCTTAGGGTTGCTTTCCGTCCTTGCTGGAAGCTTCCCTGGATCTCTTGGCGCTTCATTCGCCCTACTTGCAAGTTGTTGTTCAAAGGCCTTTTGGGCCTTCGAAAATGAAGTCATAGAAGTCTCCATAGCACTAAGCTTGATCAATATGGCCTCTAGAACTGCGTCTTTCTTTTCTGGCTGAGACGAACTTGATCCTTGCCCTTGGCTTTTCAATGGAGTAGAAGAAGAAGAAGAAGGGGAAGAGAGGAAAGGGTTAGAGGAATCGTTAGAGTTGGAGTTTGAATGATTGTTACCGTTATTTTGGTTGTTCGCCCTCCAGTTGTTGCTATTGGATCCTCTATTGTTGTTGTTGTTGTAATTGTTGTTCCGGGAACCGTTGTTGTTGTTACGGTATCCGTTGTTGTTCCTCCTTTGCCCTTGCTCTTCTTTCTTGGTTTGAGCGACCAAGAGTTCCTTCAATTGCTTCACGTCATTTATCAAAGACGTGAGTTGATTGTTGTTGGGCTGAGTTTCTTGGAAGTTAACTCTTTTAACTCCACCTTCAGCTCCTTGGTGGGTGTATTTCTCCATGTGCAAGGCTTGCTTCTCGATGAAGTCCCAAGCCTCGTCAATCGCCATGTCCATAAAGGTGCCGGCGGAGAGTAGTTGGAGATTGAACTGGGTGCTTCCGTCCAGTCCTTTGAAGTATATCTCCAATAACTCTAACTTTGGAATCCCATGATGTGGGCAATCCAAAATAATGTCCTTGAATCGCTCCCATGACTTGGACAAGCTCTCCTTGTCCTTCATAATGAAAGCGTTGATCTTCCCTCTCATTTCAGCGGTCTTTAAGGGGGGAAAGAATTTCGTCAAGAATTCCGTAGTCATCTCCTCCCATGTGCTGATTTTTCCTAGAGGAAGAGATTGATACCAAGTAAGAGCTCTATCTTTTAAAGAAAAGTAAAAAGGTCTTAGCTTGTAGTTGTTGTTTTCAATCCTCGGAGGTCTCAAGGTCTCCATCAAGATCTCATAGTTTTGAAGATGTTGATGTGGTGATTCCTTCTCTAGCCCTCCGAACAGGCATTGGCGAATCATAGACAGAACTTGCGGTCGAAGTTCATAGTCATGGTCCGCTGGATCTCCTAGGTTAACTCCCGGACGCCTCAGTTGTTGATTGGGGTCCATCCTTTGACCTAGGGTTTGTGGGATTCCTGCAAGAAGAACTTCTCGGACTGGCCTCCGAAGTGGAAGTACATCGGCCGGGGCGTCGGGTACTGGAACCTGCCTCGGTCGAGGGTCAGCAACTGGGACCTGCATCGGTCGAGGATCAACAGGTGGATCTTCCCTCGGTTGAAGTAGAATCTGGTCTCGTATGACTGCCATCTCCGCTTCGATTGCTTCAGTCTTGGTGCGAGTTTCTTCCTTCTCTTGCCTTAGTTCTTCCCTGCTGAGGCGTAGCAGCTCTAACGCCTCTTTCAACTGGACCTCAAGATCGCGGTTGTCTTGTTGGGCCATCTTTGCTTCTCTTAAGCGTCGCTTGTATGTCTTTTCTGGTTCGGGATCGTAAGGAACGATTTCCTTCCCAGTGCGGGATCTTCGCATATACCTAAGAAAGAACCTGCAAAAGTCACTCAAGTAGAGTGGTTAGTAGACACGGGGGCAAGTGCCCCAAGAGCAAACCTTACCGGCTCGGTCTAGACCAAGTCCCCGGCAACGGCGCCAAAAACTTGTTCGCTCCAAACGGTGTGTGCAAGCTTTAAATTTATAACCCTAGACGTAAGCTTAAAACAAGGATGCGAACCCGCAGTGTACGGGTCAATCGTAGTAAAAAGCAAGGAATTCCAGGGGTCGATCACAGGGACTTAGTGAAACAAAGTTGATAACGGTAAGCTTCGTAATTACTAACCACAAGAGCAATTAAAACAATCAAAGATGAATAAGAAGTCAATAAAGCAAACATGCAATTCTAGGGATTAAAGCATCTAGTTGTGGTTCCAACTCAAGATCTAAAGATAAGCGGACAAAGCTGAGATTGTTGCATAGGGAAGGTGTTACTAAAGTGGAATAGATCACCGGGTAAGTCTCACTACTCATTAATCCTAAACCGCAACTCCTATTACCGGGTAAGTCTCAAGGAATCAAGATAAAGAACTATAACCTCAAACTAACACGCCATCTAAGGGAATAGAATCAACCTTTACCGGGTAAGTCTCAGGCTAACTCACAAAGATGGGATGAAAGCACACTCAAACCCCAATAAAGGATAAACCTTTATTACCTACACTTATGATCTTAGGTACACAAACTAAGGAATTACCGGGTAAGTCTCATCCTAAGCTTGCATTGAACCAGGAAAGGTATAATAAGAATAGGATTTGGCAAACTCTAACACTTAACTCTCAGTTATGGATCAGATAAGTCACCTCGGTCAGAAGAATTCCACCCCGGCCGAGATGTTCATCGACTGAGCGAGATGCTTAGGGTTAAGGTTAAAAACTCGAGCTTTCAGGGTCCTACTGGAATCTAAGATTATTCTATCATTGTTTTTCCCACAACCTTCAGCCAATCACCCTAGAATCACACAAGGAAATTAGCCACTCATCATCATGAGAGTAATAATCAAATATATGGAAAGAAGGTGAATATTTGAACAAGAAGAATTTGATGAAAAGACTTCAATAACTAAATCAAATATCACAACAAAAGCGTTCCTTGGATAGCAATCCAACAAGACAAGACAACAAGGAAGGGAATCTAAGATAATCTTACAAAAACCCTTCAAAAAGCTATAAAAGCTATGGTCTTCAATCTTCCTTCAACCTTCAAAAGGTTCTTCAAATCTCCCAACTGGAGTATGGCTCCTGCGTGCTATGTGGTATAATGGGTGTTCCGCGTATAATAGGGTGCCGGATTTGTGGGAAATCCGACCCTTTTTATAGGAAAATAACCCTCCAAAGATAATATATCTTAGAAAGATCTCTTCCCATAAAAATAGGTAAAATATATGATCTAGCATATCTTCTTCCTTCCAGGAGCCAAGCCCAAAAATATAAGATCTCTTTCCAAAGATAAAAGATCTCAGCCAAGAATAAAATATTCTCGCCGCGTCCCAGGTGTTCGCCTCGGTCGAGTCGACTTCTCTGGATCACCTCGATCGAGATGAATCTGTGGCCAACCAAGGTGAGTCACAACTGAATGTGAAATCTCTCAAATCTGGTCAAAAGTGAATCTTTAATCCATGGCTATGCTTCCTGGATGGTTCCTTATGTTCCTCAATGTAGCTCCAATGACTCCATAGCTCCTTTTGCTCCTTTTTGATGCAAAACGTACCATTTTACCTACGATTACAACAAAACTAGGTGTAGACCTCGATTCTCGCAAAGGTAGATGAAATGGTAATATAATCACATAATGTACATACAAACATGCAGGTTATTAAAGATAAAACGTCCAAACAAACCCTAAAATATAGACTATAATTCATGCTATCAATATTCCGAGGTCGAACACAAAGACTGAGGTGAGATTGATTCGATTAGTGATTAAGTTTAGTGAAGATCTAGGCTTAAGAAAAGAGAAAGAAATAAAGAGCCTAAGGATCTCAATGTTTTTGGTTGGTTTTTAGGTGATCAATCAAGAATCACAAATTATGCAAAGTAAACAATCAACTAAGCTAACACCACAAGTAAACAAAGCAAACACGAAATATATGATCAAAGATAGAAAAGAGCGGATTCTAGGGGTTGGAAATTCCGGTTATGGCATAGGACACAAGCTATCTAATCATTCCTTGGATTAACTACAATATGTTGGGATTGAGTGTTTCTAGATTGGGATCAATCACCGGGTAGGTCTCATGGTCCACTAGTCCAATTCTAAGGTCTTATCACCGGGTAAGTCTCAAAGAGCCTAAGGAATGGAATTCTACTCAAACCGGATTGTCACCTAGGGATCTAACCTATCCTCACCGGGTAAGTCTCGGAAGGGTAAGTCCTAAACAACTATCCTAGCACACTTAATCCAATGGCGGCTTATGAGGTTCAACACTACCTAGGGTTTGTCATCTTTGAAATCTAAGAGTAAGAATCACCGGGTAGGTCTCTTCTAATACTTAGTTGCTAACACTAGGTCACCCTAGGATAGATTTGACTCAACAAACACTAAGATTTCATCATTCTAACTTTCTAGAACTTAGACTCAACAAATCAGACAAACCACGGTCTGTTCTACCACTTCCACGGCTGTGGACTGGCAAGAACAACCCGTGGACTGCAACAGAGGCTTCGTTCAAGTAAACAAGTCATCCAAAGGCAAATCTAAGTCCATCCTATCATAGTCTTAGCCATAACCATCCTTTCCTCACCCTAGAATCCCATCTATTTAGCCTACAACGTTCATCATAACAATCGAAATCATCAAACATAAAATCATGGCTTCCATTTGCAAAGTAATGAAGAGAAAGAGATGAATAAGTGAAACAAGTAGAAAAAAGCTGAAAATGAGATTAGAAAGACTCACAACCCTTCCAAAAGAAGGTTTAAACGATTCTTACAACTCTAGAAATCGATTCCGAAAATCTTCACTACAAAACTATTCAAGCACTAGCAATGGTGTCTTCTTCTCTTCTTCTCCAATGGAGCTTTTCTCCTCCTCCAATGGTAGCTCTCCCAAAAGAATCTTCTTGTTGAGAGTATGGGAGAGAATGTGGATTTTGATTCTGAAATTTGATACCCCTCTCAGCCTTGCAGGACCACTTTTTATACACAACTTTGATAGAGAAGGCCATGAGATCGTGGCACAGCTGTCACAACCGTCTGGCAAAAACAACGGTTGGTTTCCATGGCCGTGGAAGTGCCAGCAACCGTGGTTTGGTGCTTCAGCTTTGCCTTGGATCATTAAGCTATGATTTGGTGCATGGCTTGTGTTGGCAAGGTTCCATGAGTCCTCCTTAGCCTCTAGCTTGCGTCCTAATGAGTCCAAGGGTGTGTCATCTTGTTGAACGATCCTCAAACGTATTGTTTAAGCTCCTAAATCTCCCAAAATACCTACAAAGCAATGCAAAAGTCCGTGTAGACGTCTATATCGACAAAATACGTGAATTGAGTGCAAACGTCGTGAACTAGTGCTAAACCATGCATGAATGAGTGAGGAATCTATCTAAATAAGTGTCTAATCCTAAGTCATAAATTGTGTTATCAAAAATACCCCATACTTAAGGTTTGCTCGTCCCCGAGCAAATTCTCAACTATAGACTAAGAGATGACATGATTTATGCATGCAGAAAAATGGCAAAATCTTTTTGGAGTTGTGCTTCTAATATTGGATCACCTTAATAGTCATGTTTCATGGTAATGGACAAGCAATCATGCGTCAAACAAGTGAAGGCATGGAAAGACAATTGTACTTAACTCGAAAGCATACATGAACGTAAAAATGAAGAAGTCAAGATGATCAAGAGTATATCTAATCTAGATTACTAAGTCTTACACACATGCAAATAGGTCATATGGTCTTGTGAAATAGAAGGCCAAGAAACATTGAGATTAGGTGGGGATTTTTCTAGGCTATGTGATGCTAATCCGGGAACGGAACTAACTCCACAATCTTGTCATTGATCAACTTCCCACAAGTGTATATTTTCTCCATTTTTTTCTTTCTTTTCTTTTTCTTTCATTTATTTTTGAGACAATGGCATTGGTGTACAAAAGCCGAAACCTTGGTGATTAGCCGTCCTCGGGCTTTTTCTATTTTTTGAGGTGCATCCACACCGGGCACACATACCAAAGCTCGTTAGGACTATTGGTTTATTTGACTTTGGCAAGGCACAAACACCCGATTATGTGAATGGTGCCGAGTTACTTGTCATTTAAACCAACGTCCCCAAACCTATACTTTTGTCTACACTTTCACAACAAATTCAGCACTTCATTTCATAACATTCATCCATCAACAACTTCACCCCACACTTGCTTTTCACACACTCAACACACTAACATGCTCCTATTCCCGGATGGGTCAAAAGAGGTTAAATTTATATCAATTGAGGTGCTCAAACATCATGATCAAGATGAGAATTAGAGAAAGATGAATTGTGATAACACGATTTATGACTTAGGATTAGGCACTCATTTAGATAGATTTTTCACTCATACATGCATGGTCTAGCATTAGTTCACGACGTTTGCACTCAAATCATGTATTTTGTCGAGATAGACGTCTACGCGGACTTTTGTTTGCGTTATAGGTATTTTGGGAGATTTAGGAGCTTAATCGATGCATTAGAGGGTCACTCCTCGAGATGACACACTTTCGGACTCATTGGAATGCAAGCTAAGGGCTAAGGAGGACTCATGGAACCTTGTCAACACAAGCCATGCACCAAATCGAAGCCTAATGATCCAAGGCAAAGCTGAAGCACCAAACCACGGTTCACTGGCACTTCCATGGCCGTGGAACCAACCGTGGTTTTTGCCAGACGGTTGTGACAGCTGTGCCACGATCTCTTGGCCGACTATAGCAAGGTTGTAGTATAAAAGTGGTCTTGCAAGGCTGAGAGAAGGCATCTTTCATCATCCAATAAAATCCACATTCTCTCCCATACTCTCAAGAAGAAGATTCTCTTGGGAGAAGCTACCATTGAAGGAGGAAGAATAGCTCCATTGGAGAGGAAGAGAAGAAGACACCATTGCTAGTGCTTGATAAGTTTTGTAGTGAAGATTTTATGAATCGATTTTCTAGGATTGTAAGAATCGTTTAAACCTTTCTTTTGGAAGGGTTGTGAGTCTTTCTAATCTCATTTTTATCTTTGTTCTACTTGTTTCACTTATTTATCTCTTTCTCTTCATTATCTTGCAAATGGATGCTATGATTTTATGCTTGATGATTTTGATTGTTATGATGCATGTTGTAGCCTAAATAGATGCGATTCTAGGGTAAGGAAAGGATGGTTATGGCTAAGACTATGATAGGATGAACTTAGAATTGCCCTTGGATGACTTGCTTGCTAGAACAAAGTCATTGCTATAGTCCATGGTTAGTTCTTGCCCTTCCACGGCCGTGGAAATGGTAGAACAACCCATGGTTTCCCTGGTTCGATGGATCTAAGCACTAGATTGTTAGAATGTTGAAATCCTAGTGTTTGTTGAGTTAAATCTATCCTAAGGTGACCTAGTGTTAGCAACTAAGTGTTAGAAGAGACCTACCCGGTGATTCTTACTCTTAGATTTCAAGGATGACAAACTCTAGGTAGTGGTGAGCCTCATAAGCCGCCATTGGACTAAGTGTGCTAGGATAGTTGTTTAGGACTAACCCTTTCGAGACTTACCCGGTGAGGATAGGTTAGATCCCTAGGTGACAATCCGGTTTGTGTAGAATTCCATCCCTTAGGCTCTTTGAGACTTACCCGGTGATGAGACCTTAGGAACGGACTAGTGGACCATGAGACCTACCCGGTGATTGATCCCAATCTAGAAACACTCACTCCCAACATATCATAGTTAATCCAAGGAATGATTAGATAGCTTGAGTCCTATGCCATAACCGGAATTTCCAACCCCTAGAATCTGCTTTTCTCTCCTTGATTCATATCTCGTTTAGCTTGTTTGTTTGTGTTGAGTTGTTAGCTTAGTTGATTGTTTACTTCGCACGATTTGTGATCTTTGATTGATCACCTAAAAACCCACCAAAAACAAGTTTTTAGATTTTCATTTCTTTATTTCTTTCTCTTTTTCTTAACCTAGATCTTCACTAAACTTAATCATTAATCGAATCAATCTCACCTTAGTCTTTGTGTTCGACCTCGGAATACTATCCCTACTACAAACGTCCCGTACACTGCGGGTTCGCTAGGAGTTAGGAGAAATATAACGAGTATAAATTTAAAGCTTATTGCGTGCACACGTTCTTAGCGTAACAAGTTTTTGGCGCCGTTGCCGGGGACTAGGTCTAGATTGAGTCTTTTTGTGATTGTTTATAGTGTAGGTCTTTCTTGTTGCTTTTGATCTCTTTTTGGTTTGTGTCTTTTCTTTTCAGGACATCTCTCACTCTTTAGGTGTATGCGAAGATCTCGTGACAAGGATTTAGCTCCACTCGATCCCGAACCAGAGAAAACCCTTAGATCTAGATCGAAGAGCATTAAAAAGGGAAAAGAGATGGCCGGAAGAGATCTCCAAGCTGAGTTGGATGAGGCTTTAGAGCAAATTAGGATAAGGGATGAAGCTTTGGAGAATGAAAGGAGACTTGCCAATGAGAGGCAAGAGGCAACTCGGAGGGAGATTGAGGAGATTAGACAAGCTCTTGTGCAAAGAGAGCTTAACCGTCAACAACCTCCTCCACCTCCACCACAACCACAGCCGGCGGCGGTTAATATTCGGGTTGTGCCCATTGCTATGGAAGAACCACAAATATTAGGGCAACATATGGATCCAGCACAAAGAGCACACCGTCCGGGTGTGAATTTAGGAGATCCCGCAGCCCATGACTACGAACTCCGCCCTCAAGTTCTACAAATGATCCGGCATAATCAATTTGGAGGGATGGAAGGAGAGTCTCCTCATCAACACTTGATGAATTATGAGATCTTGATGGAGACTCTTAGACCGCCTAGATTGGAGAGCAACAACCATAAGCTTAGGGCTTTCTCCTTCTCTCTTAAGGACAAAGCCTTAGCTTGGTATCAATCTATTCCACAAGGGCGAGTTGGTACTTGGGAGGAGATGACAACCGAGTTTTTTACTAAGTTCTTCCCACCTTCCAAGACTACCAAATTAAGAGGGAAGATAAATTCCTTCGTGATGAAGGATAGAGAGAGTTTGTTCAAGTCTTGGGAGAGGTTCAAAGATCTTGTCCTAGATTGTCCACACCATGGTATAGCTAAAATTGAGCTATTGGAGATCTACTTCAAGGGACTTGATGAAGATAGCCAATTCAAGCTCCAATCTATTTCCGGTGGGACTTTCATGGAAAAGCATGTGGATGAAGCTTGGGAGTTTGTAGAGAAACAAGCTCTAGTGATTGAGAAATACTCCCATAGAAAGAGTGAAGGGAGAAAGGCGGGAGCATATGAGGTGAATGAAGTCACCATGAGCAATTTCAAGCTTGACGCCATCACCAACGAGATAAAGTCTTTGAGGGAGTTGTGTGCTACAACTTTGAAGAACCAAGCAACTCCTCAAGTGCAAGTGCAAGTAAACTTGTCTTCCAAGGAGGAAGATGTGAACTACATGGGAAGGGGCAATTACAACAACTATCAAGGCCCAAGGAACTTCAACAACAACCGGCAATTCAACAATTACCGGCACAACCATAACCATCCCAGGTTTTCCTATTCTAACCCGGATAGTGCCTTGAACCCTCCCGCTTCCACAACACAGCTCCACCACCAAAACCATCCCGGGTTTGAGCAATTGTTTGGAAGGTTGAGTAGTCTTGAGAGCACAGTGACTTCCATTTCCAAAGCTCAAAAGGTGTTGGAAGCACAAGTGTTCCAAAAGACGGGTGAAACTCATAGAGATCCGGGAAAGCTTCCCGGAAGAACCGAAGATAACCCAAGGGTCCAAGCGTTGCCCTTTACAACGAGGAGTGGGTTGAGTATGAAGGATCCCTTGCCCAAGGAAAATGCTAAGGGAAAGCAAGTAGTGGTAGAAGAAGAGATGTTGCAAGAAGATGGAGGCAAGAGCAAGGATGTTGAGCCAACATATGTGGCACCGCCTCCATACAAGCCACCACTATCGTTCCCACAATCACGAGCAAGAGCTTGCTTGGACAATCACTTTGGTAAATTCCTTGAACTTATGTCTAAATTGCATATTAATATTCTGTTCATGGATGCTATTTTAGGTAAGCCGGCATATGGCAAGTTCTTGAAGGAGATACTCTCCAACAAAAGGAAGTTGGAGGAGTATGGGGAAATAAGAATGACAAAGAGGTCCTCGGATTTGATCCAAACAATGAAGGAGGAGATGCCCCCTAAGCTAAGAGATCCGGGTTCCTTTTGTGTTCCAATTGGAGTGGGAGAAGTGAAATATGAAGCCCTTTGTGATCTTGGGGCAAGTGTAAGCATCATACCGCTTGCACTTTGCAACAAGGTTGGGCTAGGAGAGCCAAAACCGGTCAAGATGACCCTCTACATCGCGGACCGTTCTATCACTCACCCGGTTGGGATCTTGGAAGACATTCCGGTGCAACTAGGGAAGTTCTATGTGCCAATTGATTTTGTTGTCTTGGACATCCCGGCGGATTATCCGGTTCCCATCATCTTGGGAAGACCTTTCCTAGCCACTTCCGGATGCCTAGTGGATTGCAAGAATGGGACTCTCTCCTTCAACATTGGAGAAGAGAACATCAAGTTCAAACTGTCCACAATGATGAAAGGGCCAACTCTTGATGAGGATGTATTCAACATAGTCGAGCAAGAGGAGTCTAGAGAAGTTGTGAGCTCGATCTTGATCAAGGATCCCTTGGAAAAGGTTCTTACCTTAAGCTTGATGGAGGAAGGTGTTGAGGAGGCTTGCAATGAGGAAATCAAGGCCTTGGAAGCACCAGAAAAGGAGACAAGAGCTGAATTTGAGGTTCACGAAAGCATGTTCAGCACCTGTAGGAACCACGGGCGTGGAGTGTATTCCACGGCCGTAGAACTCTCTGGAAAGCTCCAACGAGCAAGCTTGGCAACTTCCACGGCCGTGGATGTGCCAAGACCCGTGGATCCAACCGTGGTTTCCCCAGAAGCAGCACTAGTTGATGATCAAGCTTCAAGGAGCCATGGAGAGCCTTCATTTGCTTTGGATTCATCTCAACCAACGTTATTTGGATCGTCTCCACTCGATAAAGGTCCTCTTAAACTTGAACTTAAACCCCTCCCTTCTCATTTGAAGTATGCTTTTCTTGGTGATAATTCTACATATCCGGTAATTGTGAATGCATGCTTGAATGATGATGAACTTGCTAAGTTGTTGCATGAGCTAAGATTGCATAGGAAAGCCATTGGCTATACTATTGATGATTTAGTTGGCATAAAACCTTCTTTGTGCATGCATAAGATATTGATAGAAGATAACCATAAACCCTCTATTGAACATCAAAGAAGATTGAATCCTATAATGAAAGAGGTAGTCAAGAAGGAGATCATTAAGCTGCTAGATGCGGGAATCATCTACCCTATTTCGGATAGTAAGTGGGTTAGTACCGTTCATGTAGTTCCTAAGAAGGGTGGTATGACCGTAGTGACTAATGAGAACAATGAACTAATCCCAACTAGGACAGTTACGGGATGGAGGATGTGTATTGACTATAGGAAATTGAACATGGCCTCTAGGAAGGATCACTTCCCCCTTCCTTTCATTGACCAAATGCTAGAAAGGTTAGCTCAACATTCTCACTTTTGCTACTTAGATGGGTATAGTGGATTCTTCCAAATCCCTATCCACCCCGATGACCAAGAGAAAACCACCTTTACATGTCCATGGGGAACTTTTGCTTATAGGAGAATGCCATTTGGGTTGTGTAATGCACCCGCCACCTTCCAAAGGTGTATGATGGCTATCTTTTCGGAATACATTGAAAACATCATGGAAGTGTTTATGGATGATTTTTCTGTCTATGGTTCTTCCTTTGATAATTGCTTGGCTAACTTGTCATTAGTATTGAAAAGATGTGAGGGGACAAACCTTGTCTTGAATTGGTAAAAATGCCACTTCATGGTAAGTGAAGGGATTGTGTTGGGACACTTGGTGTCCAACCGTGGCATTGAGGTTGATAGGGCCAAGATTGAAACGATAGAGAAGTTGCCACCACCTACCTCGGTGAAGGGGGTAAGGAGTTTCTTAGGGCATGCCGGTTTTTACCGGAGGTTTATTAAAGATTTCTCTAAAATTTCTAAGCCTCTTACTAACCTACTAATGAAAGATGTTGAGTTTGTTTTCTCCAAGGATTGCCTTGAGGCTTTTTGTAGATTGAAGAACGCCTTGATCTCCGCACCTATCATGCAACCTCCGGATTGGAGTCTACCGTTTGAGATCATGTGTGATGCAAGTGATGTAGCCGTTGGGGCTGTTTTGGGGCAAAGGAAAGATGGGCACACACATGCCATTTATTATGCTAGCAAGACGCTTGATGATGCCCAACTCAATTATCCTACCACCGAAAAAGAGTTGCTAGCGGTGGTGTATGCTTTTGAGAAGTTCCGCTCATATCTTGTTGGAGCAAAGGTCATAGTTTATACGGATCATGTTGCGATCCATTATCTCCTTACAAAGAAGGATGCCAAACCTAGGTTGATTCGGTGGATCCTTCTTCTTCAAGTATTTGATTTGGAGATCCGGGACAAGAAGGGGTCCGAAAATTCAGTGGCGGATCACCTTAGTAGACTCCCACCATTGGAGCTTGAGAGAGATGACATCCCGATTGATTACTCATTCCGGGATGAGCAATTGCAAATGGTGGAAGAGTGCTTGTTCCAAGTGTCTAGAGGAAGTGAGCCATGGTATGCCGACATTGTGAACTATCTAGTGTGTGAGGAAGTGCCTCCCGGATTGACATATGCCCAAAGAAAGAAGTTCTTCAAAGATGTGAGGCACTACTATTGGAGTGAACCACTTTTGTTCAAGAGAGGGCCGGATGGAGTGTTTAGAAGGTGCATCCCGGAGGATGAGGTGGAGAGTGTGATCCGCCATTGTCATTCCTTGCCATGTGGAGGGCATGCTAGCTCCCACAAGACATGTGCGAAGGTGTTGCAATCGGGCTTCTTTTGGCCAAGTTTGTTCAAGGATGTGCAAGGCTTTGTGGTAGCTTGTGATGCTTGCCAAAGGACGGGCAACATCTCAAGGAGGAATGAGATATCCTTGAACAACATACAAGAAGTGGAGATATTTGATGTGTGGGGTGTGGACTTCATGGGACCATTCCCCTCTTCTTGTGGCAACCTCTACATCCTATTGGCGGTTGACTATGTTTCGAGATGGGTGGAGGCAATAGCCTCTCCCACAAATGATGCCAAGGTTGTGGTGCGGTTCTTCAACCGAGTGATCTTCCCTAGGTTTGGAACACTAAGGGCGATCATAAGTGATGGGGGGAAGCACTTCACTAATAGGAACTTTGGGGCACTTTTGGCTAAGTATGGGGTGACTCATAAGGTGACAACACCTTACCATCCCCAAACTAGTGTCCAAGTGGAGATCTCCAACCGGGAGATAAAGGGAGTTCTTGAGAAGACGGTCTCTAAGACGAGAAAGGATTGGGCTATGAAGCTCGATGATGCCTTGTGGGCATATAGAACCGCTTTCAGGACACCGATTGGCACCACTCCTTACAAGTTAGTCTATGGCAAGTCTTGCCACCTTCCGGTAGAGATGGAGCATAGAGCTTATTGGGCCATTAAGTGGCTAAATTTTGACCTCAAGGAGGCCGGAGAGAAGAGGTTGCTTGATATGAACGCTCTTGAGGAGATCCGTTTGGATGCTTACGAAAATGCCCGGATCTACAAGGAGAGGACCAAACGGTGGCATGACAAGCGCCTCATCCCGAAAGAGTTGAGTGAAGGCGACCTTGTCCTTCTCTTTAACTCACGGCTGCGGCTCTTCCCCGGAAAGCTAAAGTCGAGGTTGACCGGTCCCTATGTGGTGAAGAAGATCTTTCCCCATGGAGAAATTGAGATAGGAGGGGAGCATTGTGGGGATTTTAAGGTGAATGGGCACCGGTTGAAGAAGTATATCCCGGGAGCTCCGGTGGACATGATTGTCCCACTTCACCTTGATTAGACACCCCCGAGTTTGGCCAAGCTAATGACCTTAAAGAAGCGCTTGATGGGAGGCAACCCATTGGTAACGTTTTCCCTTTCGCTTTTCGTTTTTGTTTTTTATTTTTCTGTTTTTGTGTGTTCTTGTGCTTTGTGTGTGCTAGAATCTTGGTAGCATGGAAGCCTTGCATGGCATGTGAATGATGATGATGAACCCCTCATCAATTATGGGTGGAGCGGACGCGGAACTTGGACGGCTAGCGGCGCCTAGCGTGGGTCCGGACGCTTTGATGAACACTTAGAGCTCTCTACCATTGTTGATAGGATCATTCACCATCAATCCACTTGAGAAATCCCAAATACCATAGCAAACCATTTTTACATTGTGAGAACCTTCTATCACTCTTCTTTACATCATTTACACATTGGGGACAATGTGTTTCTAAGTATGGGGTGGGGTTTGCATGATCTTTTGCATGATTAGCATCTAGGATAGTTTAATATTGTCACATATCTTGCATTGTATATACTCATTTCGAAAAAAACAAAAAAAAATCAGAAAATTTAAAAATTTTTGTGCTTTCTAGGCTTGGATATGACACTAATGATGAATCTTGTCTTGTGGATTGGCTATGGATCGCCTTATGTGTTAAATTGATGAATGCATATGTGGACTTGAAGTACTTATCTTGAATCCCATGAATGGATTGTGATCATGATGTTTGCCTAGAATGGATTGAGTATTGAAAGTCGAAATTGCATGCTAGTTCTTGCACACCATCTAGGAATGAATGAGGCAATTCATCTTTCTCTACTTCTCATCTTGATCATAATGTTTGAGCACCTCAATTAATATAAATTTGACCTCTTTTGACCCATCCGGGAATAGGAGCATGTTAGTGTGTTGATGTGTGTGAAAAGCAAGTGTGGGGTGAAAATGTTGATGAAAGCATGTCATGAATAAAATGCTGAATTTGTTGTGAAAGTGTAGACAAAAATATAGGTTTGGGGACGTTGGTTTAAATGACAAGTAACTCGGCACCATTCACATAATCGGGTGTTTGTGCCTTGCCAAAGTCAAATAAACCAATAGTCCTAACGAGTTTTGGTATGTGTGCCCGGTGTGGATGCACCTCGAAAAAATAGAAAAAAAACCCGAGGACGGCTAATCACCAAGGTTTCGGCTTTTGTACACCAATGCCATTTTCTCAAAAATAAGTGAAAGAAAAGAAAGAAAAGATGGAGAAAATATACACTTGGGGGAAGTTCATCGAGGACACAATTGTGGAGTTAGTTCCATTCCCGGATTAGCACCACATAGCCTAGAAAAATCCCCACCTAATCACAACGTTTCTTGGCCTTTTATTTCACAAGACCTTATGACCTATTTGCATGTTTGTAAGAATTAGTAATCTAGATTGGGTATGCTCTTGATCATCTTGACTTCCTCATTTTTACATTTTATGCATGCTTTCGAGTTAAGTACAATTGTCTTTCCATGCCTTCACTTGTTTGATGCATGATTGCTTGTTCATTGCCATGAAACGTGATTATGAAGGTGATCCAATACTAGAAACACAACTCCAAGAAGATTTTGCCATTTTTCTACATGCATAAATCATGTCATCTCTTAGTGTATAGTCGGGAATTTGCTCGGGGACGAGCAAACCTTAAGTATGGGGTATTTTTGATAACACGATTTATGACTTAGGATTAGGCACTCATTCAGATAGATTTTTCACTCATTCATGCATGGTCTAGCATTAGTTCATGACGTTTGCACTCAAATCATGTATTTTGTCGAGATAGACGTCTACGCGGACTTTTGTTTGCTTTATAGGTATTTTGGGAGATATAGGAGCTTAATCGATGCATTCGAGGGTCACTCCTCGAGATGACACACTTTCGGACTCATTGGAATGCAAGCTAAGGGCTAAGGAGGACTCATGGAACCTTGTCAACACAAGCCATGCACCAAATCGAAGCCTAATGATCAAAGGCAAAGCTGAAGCACCAAACCACGGTTCACTGGCACTTCCACAGCCATGGAACCAACCGTGGTTTTTGCCAGACGGTTGTGACAGCTGTGCCACGATCTCTTGGCCGACTATAGCAAGGTTGTAGTATAAAAGTGGTACTGCAAGGCTGAGAGAAGGCATCTTCCATCATCCAATCAAATCCACATTCTCTCCCATACTCTCAAGAAGAAGATTCTCTTGGGAGAAGCTACCATTGAAGGAGGAAGAAGAGCTCCATTGGAGAGGAAGAGAAGAAGACACCATTGCTAGTGCTTGATAAGTTTTGTAGTGAAGATTTTCGGAATCGATTTTCTAGGATTGTAAGAATCGTTTAAACCTTCTTTTGGAAGGGTTGTGAGTCTTTCTAATCTCATTTTTAGCTTTGTTCTACTTGTTTCACTTATTCATCTCTTTCTCTTCATTATCTTGCAAATAGATGCTATGATTTTATGCTTGATGATTTCGATTGATATGATGCATGTTGTAGGCTAAATAGATGCGATTCTAGGGTAAGGAAAGTATGGTTATGGCTAAGACTATGATAGGATGAAGTTAGAATTGCCCTTGGATGACTTGCTTGCTTGAACAAAGTCATTGATATAGTCCACGGTTAGTTCTTGCCCTTCCACGGCCGTGGAAATGGTAGAACAACCCGTGGTTTCCCTGGTTCGATGGATCTAAGTACTAGATTGTTAGAATGTTGAAATCCTAGTGTTTGTTGAGTTAAATCTATCCTAGGGTGACCTAGTGTTAGCAACTAAGTGTTAGAAGAGACCTACCCGGTGATTCTTACTCTTAGATTTCAAGGATGACAAACTCTAGGTAGTGGTGAGCCTCATAAGCCGCCATTGGACTAAGTGCGCTAGGATAGTTGTTTAGGACTAACCCTTTCGAGACTAACCCGGTGAGGATAGGTTAGATCCCTAGGTGACAATCCGGTTTGTGTAGAATTCCATCCCTTAGGCTCTTTGAGACTTACCCGGTGATGAGACCTTAGGAACGGACTAGTGGACCATGAGACCTACCCGGTGATTGATCCCAATCTAGAAACACTCACTCCCAACATATCATATTTAATCCAAGGAATGATTAGATAGCTTGAGTCCTATGCCATAACCGGAATTTCCAACCCCTAGAATCCGCTTTTCTCTCCTTGATTCATATCTCGTTTAGCTTGTTTGTTTGTGTTGAGTTGTTAGCTTAGTTGATTGTTTACTTCGCACGATTTGTGATCTTTGATTGATCACCTAAAAACCCACCAAAAACAAGTTTTTAGATTTTCATTTCTTTATTTCTTTCTCTTTTCTTAACCTAGATTTTCACTAAACTTAATCATTAATCAAATCAATCTCACCTTAGTCTTTGTGTTCGACCTCGGAATACTATCCCTACTACAAACGTCCCGTACACTGCGGGTTCGCTAAGAGTTAGGAGAAATATAACGAGTATAAATTTAAAGCTTATTGTGTGCACACGTTCTTAGCGTAACAAATTGCCTCATTCATTCCTAGATGATGTGCAAGAACTAGCATGTAATTTCGACTTTCAATACTCAATCCTATCAAGCAAACATCATGATCACAATCCATTCATGGAATTCAATATAAGTACTTCAAGTCCACATATGCATTCATCAATTTAACACATAAGGTCATCCATAGCCAATCCACATGACAAGATTCATCATTAGGGTCATATCCAAACCTAGAAAGCACAAAATTTTTTAAATTTTCTAATTTTTTTTTTTTTGGATTTTTTTCGAAATGAGTATATACAATGCAAGACATGTGATAATATTAAACTATCCTAGATGCTAATCATGCAAAGGGTCATGCAAACCCTACCCCATACTTAGAAACACATTGTCCCCAATGTGGCATTCAAGTAAAGAAGAGTGAAAGAGGGTTCTCACAATGTAAAAATGGTTTGCTTTGGTATTTGGGATTACTCAAGTGGATTGATGGTGGATGATCCTATCAACAATGGTAGAGAGCTCTAAGTGTTCATCATGGCGTCGGGATCCGCGCTAGGCACCGCTAGCCGTCCAAATCCCGCATCCGCTCCACCCATAATTGATGAGGGATTCATCATCATTCACATGCCATGCAAGGCTTCCATGCTACCAAGACTCTAGCACACAACAAAGCACACCAAACACACAAAAACAGAAAAAATCAAAACAAAAACGAAAAGCGAAAGGGAAAACGTTACCAATGGGTTGCCTCCCATCAAGCGCTTCTTTAAGGTCATTAGCTTGGCCAAACTCGGGGGTGTCTAATCAAGGTGAAGTGGGACAATCATGTCCACCGGAGCTCCCGGGATATACTTCTTCAACCGGTGCCCATTCACCTTAAAATCCCCACAATGCTCCCCTCCTATCTCAATTTCTCCATGGGGAAAGATCTTCTTCACCACATAGGGACCGGTCAACCTCGACTTTAGCTTTCCGGGGAAGAGCCGCAGCCGTGAGTTAAAGAGAAGGACAAGGTCGCCTTCACTCAACTCTTTCGGGATGAGGCGCTTGTCATGCCACCGTTTGGTCCTCTCCTTGTAGATCCGGGCATTTTCGTAAGCATCCAAACGGATCTCCTCAAGAGCGTTCATATCAAGCAACCTCTTCTCTCCGGCCTCCTTGAGGTCAAAATTTAGCCACTTAATGGCCCAATAAGCTCTATGCTCCATCTCTACCGGAAGGTGGCAAGACTTGCCATAGACTAACTTGTAAGGAGTGGTGCCAATCGGTGTCCTGAAAGCGGTTCTATATGCCCACAAGGCATCATCGAGCTTCATAGCCCAATCCTTTCTCGTCCTAGAGACCGTCTTCTCAAGAACTCCCTTTATCTCCCGGTTGGAGATCTCCACTTGGACACTAGTTTGGGGATGGTAAGGTGTTGTCACCTTATGAGTCACCCCATACTTAGCCAAAAGTGCCCCAAAGTTCCTATTAGTGAAGTGCTTCCCCCCATCACTTATGATCGCCCTTAGTGTTCTAAACCTAGGGAAGATCACTCGGTTGAAGAACCGCACCACAACCTTGGCCTCATTTGTGGGAGAGGCGATTGCCTCCACCCATCTCGAAACATAGTCAACCGCCAATAGGATGTAGAGGTTGCCACAAGAAGAGGGGAATGGTCCCATGAAGTCCACACCCCACACATCAAATATCTCTACCTCTTGTATGTTGTTCAAGGGCATCTTATTCCTCCTTGAGATGTTGCCCGTCTTTTGGCAAGCATCACAAGCTACCACAAAGTTTTGCACATCCTTGAACAAACTTGGCCAAAAGAAGCCCGATTGCAACACCTTAGCACATGTCTTGTGTGAGCTAGCATGCCCTCCACATGGCAAGGAATGACAAGGCGGATCACACTCTCCACCTCATCCTCCGGTATGCACCTTCTAAACATTTCATCCGGCCCTCTCTTGAACAAAAGAGGCTCACTCCAATAGTAGTGCCTCACATCTTTGAAGAACTTCTTCCTTTGGGCATATGACAAACCGGGAGGCACTTCCTCACACACATGATAGTTCACAATGTCGGCATACCACGGCTCACTTCCTCTAGACACTTGGAACAAGCACTCCTCCACCATTTGCAATTGCTCATCCTGGAATGAGTCATCAATCGGGATGCCATCTCTCTCAATCCCCAATGGAGGTAGTCTACTAAGGTGGTCCGCCACAGAGTTTTCGGACCCCTTCTTGTCCCGGATTTCCAAATCAAATTCTTGAAGAAGAAGGATCCACCGAATCAACCTAGGCTTGGCATCCTTCTTGGTAAGGAGATAACGGATCGCAGCATGATCCGTATAAACAATGACCTTCGCTCCAACAAGATATGAGCGGAACTTCTCAAATGCATACACAACCGCTAGCAACTCTTTCTCGGTGGTAGCATAATTGAGTTGGGCATCATCTAGCGTCTTGCTAGCATAATAAATGGCATGTGTGCGCCCATCTTTCCTTTGCCCCAAAATAGCCCCAACGGCTACATCACTTGCATCACACATGATCTCAAACGGTAAACTCCAATCCGGAGGTTGCATGATAGGTGCGGAGATCAAAACATTCTTCAACCTACAAAAAGCTTCAAGGCAATCCTTGGAGAAAACAAACTCAACATCTTTCATTAGTAGGTTAGTAAGGGGCTTAGAAATTTTAGAGAAGTCTTTAATAAACCTCCGGTAAAAACCGGCATGCCCTAAGAAACTCCTTACCCCCTTCACCGAGGTAGGTGGTGACAACTTCTCTATCGTTTCAATATTGGCCCTATCAACCTCAATGCCACGGTTGGACACCAAATGTCCCAACACAATACCTTCACTTACCATGAAGTGGCATTTTTCCCAATTTAAGACAAGGTTTGTCTCCTCACATCTTTTAAGCACTAAAGACAAGTTAGCTAAGCAATCATCGAAGGAAGATCCATAAACAGAAAAATCATCCATAAACACTTCCATGATATTCTCAATGTATTCCGAAAAGATAGCCATCATACACCTTTGGAAGGTGGCGGGTGCATTACACAACCCAAATGGCATTCTCCTATATGCAAAAGTTCCCCATGGACATGTAAATGTGGTTTTCTCTTGGTCATCAGGGTGGGTAGGGATTTGGAAGAATCCACTATAGCCATCTAGATAGCAAAAGTGAGAATGTTGAGCTAACCTCTCTAGCATTTGGTCAATGAAAGGAAGAGGGAAGTGATCTTTCCTAGAGGCCATGTTCAATTTGCTATAGTCAATACACATCCTCCATCCCGTAACCGTCCTAGTTGGGATTAGTTC
This sequence comes from Fagopyrum esculentum, assembly GCA_033239045.1. Taxonomy (NCBI): domain Eukaryota; kingdom Viridiplantae; phylum Streptophyta; class Magnoliopsida; order Caryophyllales; family Polygonaceae; genus Fagopyrum; species Fagopyrum esculentum. Next base: position 29,822,133 of record BSUD01000003.1, read on the forward strand.
ATTGTTCTCATCAGTCACTACGGTCATCCCACACTTCTTGGGAACTACATGAACGGGACTAACCCACTTACTATCCGAAATAGGGTAGATGATTCCCGCATCTAGCAACTTAATGATCTCTTTCTTGACCACCTCTTTCATTATAGGATTCAATCTTCTTTGATGTTCAATAGAGGATTTATGGTTATCTTCCATCAATATCTTATGCATGCATAAAGAAGGTTTTATGCCAACTAAATCATCAATAGTATAGCCAATGGCTTTCCTATGCAATCTTAGCTCATGCAACAACTTAGCAAGTTCATCATCATTCAAGCATGCATTCACAATCACCGGATATGTAGAATTATCACCAAGAAAAGCATACTTCAAATGAGAGGGGAGGGGTTTGAGTTCAAGTTTAGGAGGACCTTTATCGAGCGGAGACGATCCAAATAACGTTGGTTGAGATGAATCCAAAGCAAATGAAGGCTCTCCAAGGCTCCTTAAAGCTTGATCATCAACAAGGGCTGCTTCTGGGGAAACCACGGTTGGCTCCACGGATCTTGGCACATCCACGGCCGTGGAAGTTGCCAAGATTGCTCTTCGGAGCTTTCCAGAGAGTTCTACGGCCGTGGAACACCTTCCACGACCGTGGTTCCTACAGGAACTCAGCATAACCTCGTGGTCTTCAATTTCAGCTCTTGTCTCCTTTTCTAATGCTTCTAAGGCCTTGATTTCTTCATTGCAAGCCTCCTCAACATCTTCCTCCATCAAGATTAAACTAAGAACCTTCTCCAAGGGGTCCTTGATCAAGATCGAGCTCACAACTTCTCTAGACTCCTCTTGCTCGACTATGTTGAATACATCCTCATCAAGGGTTGGCCCTTTCATCATTGTGGACAGCTTTAACTTGATGTTCTCTTCTCTAATGTTGAAGGAGAGAATTCCATTTTTACAATCCACCAAGCATCCGGAAGTGGCTAGGAAAGGTCTCCCTAAGATGATGGGAACCGGATAGTCCGCCGGAATGTCCAAGACAACAAAATCAATCGGCACATAGAACTTTCCTAGTTGCACCGGAATGTCTTCTAAGATCCCAACCGGATGAGTAATAGAGCAGTCTGCCATGTAGAGGGTCATCTTGACCGGTTTAGGCTCTCCTAGCCCAATCTTGTTGCAAAGTGCAAGCGGTATGATGCTCACACTTGCCCCAAGATCACAAAGGGCTTCATACTTCACTTCTCCCACTCCGATTGGTACACAAAAAGATCCCGGATCTCTTAGCTTAGGAGGCATCTCCTCCTTCATTGTTTGGATCAATTCCGAGGACCTCTTAGTCATCCTTACTTCCCCATACTCCTCCAACTTCCTTTTGTTGGAGAGTATTTCCTTCAAGAACTTGCCATATGCCGGCATACCTAAGATAGCATCCATGAACAGAATGTTAATATGCAATTTAGACATAAGTTCAAGGAATTTACCAAAGTTTTTGTCCAAGCGAGCTCTTGCTCGTGATTGAGGGAACGGTAGTGGTGGCTTGTATGGAGGCGGTGTCACATATGTTGGTTCAACATCCTTGCTTTTGCCTCCATCTTCTTGCAATATCTCTTCCTCTACCACTACTTGCTTTCCTTTAGCATTTTCCTTGGGCAAAAAATCCTTCATATTCAACCCACTCCTCGTTGTAATGGCCAACACTTGGCCTCTTGGGTTGTCTTCGGTTCTTCCGGGAAGCTTTCCCGGATCTCTATGAGCTTCACCCGCCTTTTGGAACACTTGTGCTTCCAACACCTTTTGAGCCTTAGAAATGGAAGTCACGGTGCTCTCAAGACCACTCAACCTTCCAAGCAATTGCCCAAACATCATCTCGGTTCTATCCTTTGGAGGTTGAGTAAATCCGGGTGGAGGTTCTTGTAAAGCCTTTGGTGGTGGAGCTGCGCTTGTGGAAGCGGGAGGGTTCAAGGCTCCATCCGGGTTAGAATAGGAAAACCCGGGATGGTTGTGCTTAGGCCGGTAATTGTTGAATTGCCGGTTGTTGTTGAAGTTCCTTGGGCCTTGATAGTTGTTGTAGTTGCCCCTTCCCATGTAGTTCACATCTTCCTCTTTGGAAGACAAATTAGCTTGCACTTGCACTTGAGGGGTTGCTTGGTTCTTTAAAGTTGTAGCACACAACTCCCTCAAAGACTTTAGCTCGTTGTTGATGGCGTCAAGCTTGAAATTGCTCATGGTGACTTCACTCACCTCATATGCTCCCGCCTTTCTCCCTTCACTCTTCCTATGGGAGTAATTCTCAATCACTAAAGCTTGTTTCTCTACAAACTCCCAAGCTTCATCCACATGCTTTTCCATGAAAGTCCCACCGGAAAGAGATTGGAGCTTGAATTGGCTATCTTCATCAAGTCCTTTGAAGTAGATCTCCAATAGCTCAATTTTTGGTATACCATAGTGTGGAGAATCTAGGAGAAGGTCTTTGAATCTCTCCCAAGACTTGAACAACCTCTCTCTATCCTTCATATCGAAGGCATTGATCTTCCCTCTTAACTCGGTAGTCTTGGAAGGTGGGAAGAACTTAGTCAAAAACTCGGTTGTCATCTCCTCCCAAGTACTAACTCGCCCTTGTGGAATAGATTGATACCAAGACAAGGCCTTGTCCTTAAGAGAGAAGGAGAAAGCCCTAAGCTTATGGTTGTTTTTCTCCAATCTAGGCGGTCTAAGAGTCTCCATCAAGATCTCATAGTTCATCAAGTGTTGATGAGGAGACTCTCCTTCCATCCCTCCAAATTGATTATGCCGGATCATTTGTAGAACTTGAGGGCGGAGTTCATAATCATGGGCTGCGGGATCTCCTAAGTTCACACCCGGGCGGTGTGCTCTTTGTGCCGGATCCATACGTTGCCCTAACGTTTGTGGTTCTTCAATAGCAATGGGCACAACCCGAATATTAACCGCCGCCGGCTGCGGTTGTGGTGGAGGTGGGGGAGGTTGTTGACGATTAAGCTCTCTTTGCACAAGAACTTGCCTAATCTCTTCAATCTCCCTCCTAGTTGCCTCTTGCCTCTCATTGGCAAGTCTCCTTTCATTCTCCAAAGCTTCATCTCTTATCCTAATTTGCTCTAAAGCCTCATCCAATTCAGCTTGGAGATCTCTTCCGGCCATCTCTTTTCCCTTTCTAATGCTCTTGGATCTAGATCTAAGGGTTTTCTCCGGTTCGGGATCGAATGGAGCTAAATCCTTACCACGAGATCTTCGCATACACCTAAAGAGTGAGAGATGTCCTGAAAAGCAAAGACACACACCAAAAAGAGATCAAAAGCAAGAAGAAAGACCTACACTATAAACAATCACAAAAAGACTCAATCTAGACCTAGTCCCCGGCAACGGCGCCAAAAACTTGTTACGCTAAGAACGTGTGCACGCAATAAGCTTTGAATTCATAACTCGTTATATTTCTCCTAACTCCTAGCGAACCCGCAGTGTACGGGACGTTTATAGTACGGATAGTATTCTGAGGTCGAACACAAAGACTGAGGTGAGATTTATTCAGTTAGTGATTAAGTTTAGTGAAGATCTAGGCTTAAGAAAAGAGAAAGAAATAAAGAGCCTAAGGATCTCAATGTTTTTGGTTGGTTTTTAGGTGATCAATCAAGGATCACAAATTATGCAAAGTAAACAATCAACTAAGCTAACACCACAAGTAAACAAAGCAAACACGAAATATATGATCAAAGAGAGAAAAGAGCGGATTCTAGGGGTTGGAAATTCCGGTTATGGCATAGGAGTCAAGCTATCTAATCATTCCTTGGATTAACTACAATATGTTGGGATTGAGTGTTTCTAGATTGGGATCAATCACCGGGTAGGTCTCATGGTCCACTAGTCCAATTCTAAGGTCTTATCACCGGGTAAGTCTCAAAGAGCCTAAGGAATGGAATTCTACTCAAACCGGATTGTCACCTAGGGATCTAACCTATCCTCACCGGGTAAGTCTCGGAAGGGTAAGTCCTAAACAACTATCCTAGCACACTTAATCCAATGACGGCTTATGAGGCTTACCACTACCTAGGGTTTGTCATCTTTGAAATCTAAGAGTAAGAATCACCGGGTAGGTCTCTTCTAACACTTAGTTGCTAACACTAGGTCACCCTAGGATAGATTTGACTCAACAAACACTAAGATTTCATCATTCTAACGTTCTAGAACTTAGACTCAACAAATCAGACAAACCACGGTCTGTTCTACCACTTCCACGGCCGTGGACTGGCAAGAACAACCCGTGGACTACAACAGAGGCTTCGTTCAAGTAAACAAGTCATCCAAAGACAAATCTAAGTCCATCCTATCATAGTCTTAGCCATAACCATCCTTTCCTCAGCCTAGAATCGCATCTATTTAGCCTACAACGTTCATCATAACAATCGAAATCATCAAACATAAAATCATGGCTTCCATTTGCAAAGTAATGAAGAGAAAGAGATGAATAAGTGAAACAAGTAGAACAAAGCTGAAAATGAGATTAGAAAGACACACAACCCTTCCAAAAGAAGGTTTAAACGATTCTTACAACTCTAGAAATCGATTCCGAAAATCTTCACTACAAAACTATTCAAGCACTAGCAATGGTGTCTTCTTCTCTTCTTCTCCAATGGAGCTTTTCTCCTCCTCCAATGGTAGTTCTCCCAAAAGAATCTTCTTGTTGAGAGTATGGGAGAGAATGTGGATTTTGATTCTGAAATTTGATACCCCTCTCAGCCTTGCAGGACCACATTTTATACACAACTTTGCTAGAGAAGGCCATGAGATCGTGGCACAGCTGTCACAACCGTCTGGCAAAAACCACGGTTGGTTTCCACGGCCGTGGAAGTGCCAGCAACCGTGGTTTGGTGCTTTAGCTTTGCCTTGGATCATTAAGCTATGATTTGGTGCATGGCTTGTGTTGGCAAGGTTCCATGAGTCCTCCTTAGCCTCTAGCTTGCGTCCTAATGAGTCCGAGGGTATGTCATCTTGATGAACGATCCTCAAACGTATCGTTTAAGCTCCTAAATCTCCCAAAATACCTACAAAGCAATGCAAAAGTCCGTTTAGACGTCTATCTCGACAAAATACGTGAATTGAGTGCAAACGTCGTGAACTAGTGCTAAACCATGCATGAATGAGTGAGGAATCTATCTAAATAAGTGTCTAATCCTAAGTCATAAATCGTGTTATCAGGTATCAATCTCTTCCTCCCAGAAAAATCAACACTTGGGAGGAGATGACGACGGAGTTCTTGACTAAATTCTTTCCCCCCCTAAGACCGCCGAAATGAGAGGGAAGATCAATGCATTCATCATGAAGGACAAGGAGAGTTTGTCCAAGTCATGTGAGAGATTCAAAGACATCCTTTTGGATTGCCCACATCATGGGATTCCAAAGATAGAGTTGTTGGAGATATACTTCAAGGGATTGGATGGAAATACCCAATTCAACCTTCAACTACTATCCGCCGGCACATTCATGGACATGCTGATCGACGAAGCTTGGGAGTTCATAGAGAAACAAGCTTTGTCCATGGAGAAATACTCCCACCAAGGAGCTGAAGGTGGATTTAAGAGGGTAAACTTCCAAGAAGCTCCATCAAACAATGATCAACTCACCTCTCTAAAAAATGATGTGAAGCAATGGAAAGACCTTTTTGTTGCTCAAACCAAAAAGGAAGAGGGAGGATATCAAGGGTCAAGGAACAATAATCAAGGTTCCCGAAACAACAACTACAATAACAATAGAGGATCCAACAGCAACAATTGGAGATCAAACAATCAAAAATCGGGTAACTCTTACTCTAACTCCAATTCAAATAATTCTTCTAATCCTTTCCTCTCTTCTTCCTCTTCTACTCCATTGAAGAGTCAGGAACAAGGATCGAGTTCATCCCAACCAGAAAAGAAGGATGCAGTGTTGGAGGCCATCTTGATCAAACTAAACGCGATGGAGACATCCATGACTTCATTTTCGAAGGCACAAAAAGCCTTAGAACAACAATTCTTTAACAATGCGAATGAAGCGCCAAGAGATCAAGGGAAGCTCCCAACAAGGACAGAGAGCAACCCCAAGGGACAAATCATGGCAATAACGACGAGAAGTGGACTAAAAACCGCAGATCCAGTGCCTCGGTCGATGCCAGTATAGATGAAAAACACCTCGGTCCAGGTACAGTCGAAGAACACTTTGGCCGAGGTACCAACCGAGGTGGAGCCTCAGAAAGCGGAGGAGAAATCTGAAGTTTATGTTCCATCTCCTGCTTATAAACCACCACTTCCATTCCCCCAGTCAAGGGCTAGAGCACATCTAGACAAACACTTTGGTAAGTTCCTTGATTTGATGAATAAACTACATATTAACATCCCTTTCCTTGATTCTATTCTAGGGATGCCCGCATATGGGAAGTTCTTGAAGGAGATTCTATCAAGGAAAAGGAAGCAGGAAGACTTTGATGAAGTTAGGATGACATCTAAATCTTCGGAACTTATTCAAATCATGAAGGAGAAGATGCCACCCAAATTAAGGGATCCCGGCTCGTTTTGCATCCCCATACAAGTTGGGGATGTGACTTGTGAAGCCTTGTGTGATCTAGGAGCCAACATGAGCATCATCCCGCTGGAGCTATGCGTGAATATCGGACTTGGAGAGCCCAAGCCGGTGAAGATAACGCTATACATGGCGGATCGCTCCATTACCCATCCCGTGGGCATTTTGGAAGACTTTCCAGTTAAGTTAGGTAATTTCTATTTACCTATACACTTTGTTGTGCTTGATATTTGATAACGTGATTTATGACGTTAGTATAGGCAAATAATTAGATAGTTTTTCCCACTATTCATGCGCGGTTTGGCATTAGTTCACGGCGTTTACACTCATTTCATGCATAATTCTAGAAAAGACGTCTACACGAGCTTTTGTCGGTGTTGTAGGTATTTCGGGGGTCTTTTGGACATTAACCGATGCATTCGAGGGCCAAGCCTCATGGTGGTACACATCCAAAGCTTGGAAGGAGCATAATTGGAGCAACAAAGGACACAAAGACCACTATTGGTGCAAGAAATAGAGCAACTCATGGCTAGACAATCATAGCATGCTTCTGTTGAAGAAAATTGGACCATCACTCAAGAAAATCGGCCGATTTTCCTGAGTAGGTCGATTTTTAGGCCTTCAACAGCTTAAGCCACGTGTCCCACGATCTCTTGATCCGGCCTTGCTCTTGGTGGAGAATATAAGTGGGCCTGCAAGCTGTTGCTGAGCACCTCTCCTCTCCCACATTCTCATTCACAGCTCATTGGATTGGGGGGATAGACTTGGAGAAGAAGAAAAACTCTCTCAAATTGAAGGAAGAAGAAGAACACCAATCTAAGATTGATAGTGAGGTTTTGAGTGATTTTGAGTGATTTTTTGGAGTCTTTGATTGAAGAACTATTGCAAGGATTGTTAGGAGCGTTTTGGAACTTCATTTGAAGGGTTGTAAGTCTTGCTAAAACTTAGATTCAGCTGAGATTTATTGTTTTACTTGCTTATCTTTCATCATCCATCTATGAAAACCATGTATGCTTGTGTGATGATTTTGGATCTTGATATGCATATTATTGGCTAGTTTATTGTGATTCTGGAGTGATGGATTGATGGTTATGGCTTGGGTGATGATAGGATGGACTTATATGTTAGTTTAGGATGATTTGTATGCACGAAACCCATTCTAGAGAGAAAAATCGGGCTGTTCTTCAGTCAAATCGGCCGATCTGGCCATGATCCACCCGATTTTCCTCTCTGTTGCTCTTTAATTGATGAATATGTATGTTAGGGTGTTAGGGTGTTGAAATCCTAGTGTTTATTTAGCCTAATTTAGCTTAGGATCACCTAATGCTATCAACCTAAGTGAGGGAAGAGATCTACCCGATGATTTCCGATCTTAGATACCTAAGATGATGAATTCTAGGTAGTAGTGAGCCTCACAAGCCGCTATTGGATTGAGTGTGCTAGGATTATTGCTTGAGACTTACTAATCCGAGACTTACCCGGTAAGGAGAAGTTTGCCACTTAAGTAGTGTCCGGTTTGTGTAGAATTCCCTACTTTTGCCCCTTGAGACCTACCCGGTAATAGGAGTTTGATTCGGGATTAGAGAAGTGAGAGACCTACCCGGTAATTGCTTCCATTAGTGAAACATCCTTTTCCAACACCGCAACTTTGTCCTTAGAATCCTTAGAACCTTGAGTCCAATGCCATAACCGGAAATCTTGACCTCTAGAATCCACTTTCCTCTCTTTGATTACATATTTTGTGCTTGTGTTACTTGTTTACCTTGCTATCTTGAGTTGTTAGTTTGTTTTGATATCTTGCTTGATTTGTGATTTTTGCTTGATCACCACAAAAACCAACCAAAAATACCGAGATTTTCATTTCTTTGTTCCTTGATCTTTTCTTAGACTAGATCCACATTATCTATGCTCACTTGTTGACTCGATTTCACCTCAGTCTTCGTGTTCGACCTCGGAATACTATCCCTACTACAAACGTCCCGTACACTGCGGGTTCGCTAGGAGTTAGGAGAAATATAACGAGTATAAATTTAAAACCTATTGCGTATCACACACATCCTGAGCGTATCAAGTTTTTGGCGCCGTTGCCGGGGACTAGGTCTAGATTGAGTCTATTTGTGATTGTTTATAGTGTAGATCTTTCTTGTTGCTTTTGATCTCTCTTTGGTTTGTGTCTTTGCTTTTCAGGACATCTCTTACTCTTTAGGTGTATGCGAAGATCTCGTGGCAAGGATTTAGCTCCATTCGATCCCGAACCGGAGAAAACCCTTAGATCTAGATCCAAGAGCATTAAAAAGGGAAAAGAGATGGCCGGAAGAGATCTCCAAGCTGAGTTGGATGAGGCTTTAGAGCAAATAAGGCTAAGAGATGAGCTCTTGGAGGAAGAAAGGAGACTTGCCAATGAGAGGCAAGAAGCAACTAGGAGGGAGATTGATGAGATTAGGCAAGCCCTTGTACAAGGAGAGCTTAATCGTCAACAACCTCCACCTCCTCCACCACCACAACCGCAGCCGGCGGCGAATATTAGGGTTGTGCCCATTGCAATTGAAGAGCCACAAACATTAGGGAGACGTATGGATCCGGCACAAAGAGCACACCATCCGGGTGGGAACTTAGGAGATCCCGCAACCCACAACTACGAGCTCCGCCCTCAAGTTCTACAAATGATCCGGCATAATCAATTTGGAGGGTGGAAGGAGAGTCTCCTCATCAACACTTGATGAATTATGAGATTTTGATGGAGACTCTTAGACCGCCAAGATTGGAGAGCAACAACCATAAGCTTAGGGATTTTTCCTTCTCTCTTAAGGACAAAGCCTTAGCTTGGTATCAATCTATTCCACAAGGGTGAGTTAGTACTTGGGAGGAGATGACAACCGAGTTTTTGACTAAGTTCTTCCCACCTTCCAAGACTACCGAATTAAGAGGGAAGATCAATGCCTTCGTGATGAAGGATAGAGAGAGTTTGTTCAAGTCTTGGGAGAGGTTCAAAGACCTTCTCCTAGATTGTCCACACCATGGCATACCAAAAATTGAGCTATTGGAGATCTACTTCAAAGGACATGATGAAGATAGCCAATTCAAGCTCCAATCTCTTTCCGGTGGGACTTTCATGGAGAAAAATGTAGATGATGCTTGGGAGTTTGTGGAGAAACAAGCTCTAGTGATTGAGAAATACTCCCATAGGAAGAGTGAAGGGAGAAAGGCGGGAGCATATGAGGTGAGTGAAGTCACCATGAGCAATTTCAAGCTTGACGCCATCAACAACGAGCTAAAGTCCTTGAGGGAGTTGTGTGCTACAACTTTGAAGAACCAAGCAACTCCTCAAGTGCTTCCACAAGCTAACTTATCTTCCAAGGAGGAAGATGTGAACTACATGGGAAGGGGCAACTACAACAATTATCAAGGCCAAAGGAACTTCAACAACAGCCGGCAATTCAACAATTACCGGCCCAACCATAACCATCCCAGGTTTTCCTATTCTAACCCGGATGGGGCCTTGAACCCTCCCGCTTCCACAAGCGCAGCTCCACCACCAAAGGCTTCATAAGAACCTCCACCCGGATTCACTCAACCTCCAAAGAATAGAACCGAAATGATGTTTGAGAAATTGCTTGAAAGGTTGAGTGGTCTTGAGAGCACGGTGACTTCTATTTCCAAGGCTCGAAAGGTTTTGGAAGCACAAGTGTTCCAAAAGGCGGGTGAAGCCCATAGAGATCCGGGAAAGCTTCCCGGAAGGACCGAAGACAACCCAAGAGGCCAAGTGTTGGCCATCACTACAAGGAGTGGGTTGAGTATGAAGGATCCTTTGCCCAAGGAAAATGCTAAGGGAAAGAAAGTGGTGGTAGAAGAAGGGAAGTTGCAAGAAGATGGAGGGAAGAGCAAGGAAGATGAGCCATCATATGTGGCACCGCCTCCATATAAGCCACCACTACCGTTCCCACAATCACGAGCAAGAGCTCGCTTGGACAATCACTTTGGTAAATTCCTTGAACTTATGTCTAAATTGCATATTAATATTCCGTTCATGGATGCTATCTTAGGTATGCCGGCATATGGCAAGTTCTTGAAGGAGATACTCTCCAACAAAAGGAAGTTGGAGGAGTATGGGGAGATAAGGATGACAAAGAGATCCTCGGAGTTGATTCAAACGATGAAGGAGGAGATGCCTCCTAAGCTAAGAGATCCGGGATCCTTTTGTGTGTCAATCGGAGTAGGAGAAGTGAAGTATGACGCCCTATGTGATCTTGGGGCAAGTGTAAGCATCATCCCGCTTGCACTTTGCAACAAGGTTGGGCTAGGAGAGCCAAAGCCGGTCAAGATGACCCTTTACATGGCGGACAGCTCAATCACTCATCCGGTTGGAATCTTAGAAGACATTCCGGTGCAACTAGGAAGGTTCTATGTGCCGATTAATTTTGTTGTCTTGGATATTCTGGACTTTCCGGTTCCCATCATCTTGGGAAGACCTTTCCTAGCCACTTCCGGATGCCTAGTAGATTGCAAGAATGGGACTCTCTCCTTCAACATTGGAGAAGAGAACATCAAGTTCAAGCTGTCCACAATGATGAAAGGGCCAACCCTTGATGAAGATGTATTCAACATAGTTGAGGAAGAGGAGTCTAGAGAGGTTGTGAGCTCAATCTTGCTCAAGGATCCACTTGAGAAGGTGCTTAGCTCAAGCTTGATGGAGGAAGGAGTTGAGGAGAGTAGCAATGAAGTAATCAAGGCCTTGAATGCATTGGACGAGCTACCAAGTGTTGGATTTGAAGTCCTAAAGGAAGAGAAAATCACCCAGAAAAATCGGACTGGGGGGCTAGATCGGCCAATTTTTGGACTTATCCTGAAGTGCCATCAAATTCTGCAAAAACAGAAACTCAGATCAACCTACCCTCAGGAAAATCGGCCGATTTTTCTGACTGGGCCGATTTTCCTGAGTCTTTTCAGCATCAACCAATTGATTGTGAGCAATCATCAAGGGATTTAGGGGAGGCTTCCATGGCTTTGCAATCATCTCAACCTACATTGTATGGATCATCTCCAACCGAAAAAGGTCCTCCTCAACTTGATCTTAAACCTCTTCCTTCTAATTTAAAGTATGCTTTCCTTGGTTCAAATTCTACTTATCCGGTGATTGTGAATGTATCTTTGAATGATGATGAGCTTAATAGATTGTTGAATAAATTAAAATTGCATAGAAAGGCAATAGGATACACCATCGATGACCTTGTTGGCATTAAGCCCTCTTTATACATGCATAAGATAATGATGGAAGATAACCATAAACCCTCTATTGAACATCAAAGAAGATTGAATCCTATAATGAAAGAGGTAGTTAAGAAGGAGATCATTAAGTTGCTAGATGCGGGAATCATCTACCCTATTTTGGATAGTAAATGAGTTAGTCCCGTACATGTAGTTCCTAAGAAGGGTGGGATGACCGCAGTAACTAAGAGAATAATGAACTAATCCCAACTAGGACGGTTACGGGATGGAGGATGTGTATTGATTATAGGAAGCTTAACATGGCCTCTTGGGAAAGATAACTTCCCCCTTCCCTTTATTGACCAAATGCTAGAGAGGTTAGCTCAACATTTTCATTTTTGCTACTTAGATGGCTATAGTGGATTCTTCCAAATCCCTATCCACCCCGATGACCAAGAAAAAACCACATTTACATGTCCATGGGGTACTTTTGCAGATAGAAGAATGCCATTTGGGTTGTGTAATGCACCCGCCACCTTCCAAAGGTGTATGATGGCTATCTTTTCGGAATACATTGAAAATATCATGGAAGTGTTTATGGATGATTTTTCTGTCTATGGTTCTTCCTTTGATAATTGCTTGGCTAACTTGTCATTAGTATTGAAAAGATGTGAGGAGACAAATCTTGTCTTGAATTGGGAAAAATGCCACTTCATGGTAAGTGAAGGTATTGTGTTAGGACACTTGGTGTCTAACCGTGGCATTGAGGTTGATAGAGCCAAGATTGAAACGATAGAGAAGTTGCCACCACCTACCCCGGTGAAAGGGGTAAGGAGTTTCTTAGGGCATGCCGGTTTTTACCGGTGGTTTATTCAAGACTTCTCTAAAATTTCTAAGCCTCTTACTAACCTACTAATGAAAGACGTTGAGTTTGTTTTCTCCAAAGATTGCCTTGAGGCTTTTTGTAGGTTGAAGAACGCTTTGATCTCCGCACCTATCATGCAACCTCCGGATTGGAGCCTACCGTTTGAGATCATGTGTGATGCAAGCGATGTAGCCGTTGGGGCTGTTTTGGGGCAAAGGAAAGATGGCGCACTCATGCCATTTATTATGCTAGCAAGACGCTAGATGATGCCCAACTTAACTATGCCACAACCGAGAAAGAGTTGCTAGCGGTAGTGTATGCCTTTGAGAAGTTTCGGTCATACCTTGTTGGAGCGAAGGTCATTGTTTATACGGATCATGCTGCGATCCCTTACCTCCTTACAAAGAAGGATGCCAAGCCTAGATTGATTCGGTGGATCCTTCTTCTTCAAGAGTTTGATTTGGAGATCCGGGACAAGAAGGGGTCCGAAAATTCGGTGGCGGATCACCTTAGTAGACTACCTCCATTAGAACTCGAGAGAGATGACATCCCGATTGATGACTCATTCCGGGATGAACAATTGCAAATGGTGGAGGAGTGCTTGTTCCAAGTGTCTAGAGGAAGTGAACCATGGTATGCCGACATTGTGAATTATCTTGTGTGTGAGGAAGCGCCTCCCCGTTTGACATATGCCCAAACAAAAAAATGTTCTTCAAAGATGTGAGGCACTACTATTGGAGTGAACCACTTTTGTTCAAAAGGGGGCCGGATGGAGTGTTTATAAGATGCATACCGGAGGATGAGGTGGAGAGTGTGATCCGCCATTGTCATTCCTTGCCATGTGGGGGACATGCTAGCTCCCACAAGACATGTGCAAAGGTGTTGCAATCGGGCTTCTTTTGGCCAAGCTTGTTTAAGGATGTGCAAAACTTTATGGTGACTTGTGATGCTTGCCAAAGGACGGGCAACATCTCAAGGAGGAATGAAATGCCCTTGAACAACATACAAGAGGTGGAGATATTTGATGTGTGGGATGTGGACTTCATGGGGCCATTCCCTTCTTCATGTGGCAACCTCTACATCCTATTGGTGGTAGATTATGTTTCGAGATGGGTGGAGGCAATCGCCTCTCTCACAAATGATGCCAAGGTGGTGGTGCGGTTCTTCAACCGAGTGATCTTTCCTAGGTTTGGAACAACAAGGGTGATCATAAGTGATGGAGGAAAGCACTTCACTAATAGGAACTTTAGAGCACTTTTGGCTAAGTATGGGGTGACTCACAAGGTGGCAACACCTTACCATCCCCAAACTAGTGGCCAAGTGGAGATCTCCAACCGGGAGATAAAAGGAATCCTTGAGAAGACGGTCTCTAGGACGAGAAAAGATTGGGCTATGAAGCTCGATGATGCTTTGTGGGCATATAGAACCGCTTTCAAGACACCAATTGGCACCACTCCTTACAAGCTAGTTTATGGCAAGTCTTGCCACCTTCCGATAGAGATGGAGCATAGAGCATATTGGGCTATAAGGTGGTTGAATTTTGACCTCAAGGAGGCCGGTGAGAAGCGGTTGCTAGACATGAACGCCCTTGAGGAGATCCGGTTAGATGCTTATGAGAATGCCCGGATCTACAAGGAGAGGACCGAGCGTTGGCATGACAAGCGCCTCATCCCAAAGGAGTTGAATGAGGGTGACTTGGTGCTTCTTTTCAACTCGAGGCTGCGGCTTTTCCCCGGAAAGCTCAAGTCAAGATGGACGGGTCCCTATGTTGTGAAGAAGGTCTTTCCTCATGGAGCGGTAGAGATAGGAGGAGATCATTGTGGTAACTTCAAGGTGAATGGACACCGTTTGAAGAAGTATATCCCGGAAGCCCCGGTGAAAGTGATTGCTCCACTTCACCTTGAGTGAAACGCTCTCGAATTTGGTCAAGCTAATGACCTTAAAGAAGCGCTTAATGGGAGGCAACTCATTGGTACATATTTTTCCCTTTTGTTTTTCTTGCTTTTGTTTGATCTTACTCTTGGTGTGCTTTGTTTTTCTTTTTGTGTTTTTGAGTGCTAGATCTTGTTGATTGTCATGTGTGATGAGATATTGGAGGTCATGTGAAAACCTCATGGAACTGTTGAAGGTACAAGATCCAAGCACATGGACGAGGAGGAAATCACCCAGAAAAATCGGCCTGTTCTTCAGCCAGATCGGCCGATTTCCTGGGCAGTTGGGGCGATTTTTCCTTCTGCAAAGGAAAGTGATGATCTCCAATCAAGCATGGGTGGAGCTGACGTGGAACTTGGACGGCTTGCGGTGCCAAGCGCGGGTTCCGACATCATAATGAACATCAAAGAGCTCTCTACCATCCTTGATCGATCATCCACCATCATCATTAGATGTGAACCGAAATACCAAAGCATCACCAATTTTACATTGTGAGAACTCTCTTTCACTTCTTTATTTAGTTTCCACATTGGGGACAATGTGTTTCTAAGTATGGGGTGGGGTTTTCATGATCACTTGCATGATTAGTATCTAGGATAGTTTGTTTTAGTCACATGTTGCATTGTAGATACATATTTCGAAAAAAATCCAAAAAATCAGAAAATTTTAAAAAATTTTAGTGCTTCTAAAGCTTGGGAATGACCCTTATGATGAATTTGTCTTGTGAATTGGCTATGGATAGCTTTATGTGTTGAATTGATATATGCATATGTGGACTTGAAGTACTTATCTTGAATCCCATGTGTGAATTGTGATCATGAATGATTGCCTTGATTGGATTGAGGATTGATAGTCGAAATTACATGCTAGTTCTTGCACATCATTTAGGAGTGATTAAGGCAATTCATTTTTCTCTACTTCTCATCTTGATCATGTTGTTTGAGCACCTCAATTGATGAAAAACTTTACCTCTTTTGACCCATCCGGGAATAGGAGCATGCTAGTGTGTTGATGTGTGCGAAAAGCAAGTGTGGGGTGAAGTTGTTGATGAAAGAATGTCATGAATAAAATGTTGAAATTGTTGTGAAAGTGTAGACAAAAATATAGGTTTGGGGACGTTGGTTTAAATGACAAGTAACTCGGCACACTTCACATAATCGGGTGTTGGTGCCTTGCCAAAGTCAAATAAACCGATAAGTCCTAACGAGCTTTGGTATGTGTGCCCGGTGTGGATGAACCTCAAAAAATAAAAATAAAAACCCGAGGACGGCTAATCACCAAGGTTTCGGCTTTTGTACACCAATGCCGTTGTCTCAAAAATAAGTGAAAAAGAAAAGAAAAGATGTAGAAAATTATACACTTGTTGGGAAGTTGAGCAAAAACGAAGTCGTGGAGTTAGTTCCTTTCCCGGATTAGCATCACATGACTTAAAAATTCCCACCTAATCACAACGTTTCTTAGCCTCTTCTTTTCTAAGTCCTTGTGACCTAAATGCATGTGTGTAAGACTTAGTAATCTAGATTGGACATACTCATGATCATCTTGACTTCTTCGTTTTCACCTCTCATGCATGCTTTCTTGTTAAGTATAATTGTCTTTCCATGCCTTCGCTCATTTAATGCATGATTGCTTATCCATTGCTATGAAACATGACTATGAAGGTGATCCAACGTTAGAAGCACAATTCCAAAAAGATTTTGTTGATTTTCTGCATACATAAATCATGTCATCTCTTAGTCTATAGTGGGATCTTGCTCAGGGACGAGCAAATCTTAAGTATGGGGTATTTTGATAACGTGATTTATGACGTTAGTATAGGCATATAATTAGATAGTTTTTCCCACTATTCATGCGCGGTCTGGCATTAGTTCACGACGTTTACACTCATTTCATGCATAATTCTAGAAAAGACGTCTACACGAGCTTTTGTCGGTGTTGTAGGTATTTCGGGGGTCTTTTGGACATTAACCGATGCATTCGAGGGCCAAGCCTCATGGTGGTACACATCCAAAGCTTGGAAGGAGCATAATTGGAGCAACAAAGGACACAAAGACCACTATTGGTGCAAGCAATAGAGCAACTCATGGCTAGACAATAATAGCATGCTTCTGTTGAAGAAAATCGGACCAGCACTCAGGAAAATCGGCCAATTTTCCTGAGTAGGTCGATTTTTAGGCCTTCAACAGCTTAAGCCACGTGTCCAACGATCTCTTGATCCGGCCTTGCTCTTGGTGGAGAATATAAGTGGGCCTGCAAGCTGTTGCTGAGCATCTCTCCTCTCCCACATTCTCATTCACAGCTCATTGGATTGGGGGATAGACTTGGAGAAGAAGAAAAACTCTCTCAAATTGAAGGAAGAAGAATAACACCAATCTAAGAGTGATAGTGAGGTTTTGAGTGATTTTTTGGAGTCTTTGATTGAAGAACTATTGCAAGGATTGTTAGGAGCGTTTTGGAACTTCATTTGAAGGGTTGTAAGTCTTGCTAAAACTTAGATTCAGCTGAGATTTATTGTTTTACTTGCTTATCTTTCATCATTCATCTATGAAAACCATGTATGCTTGTGTGATGATTTTGGATCTTGATATGCATATTATTGGCTAGTTTATTGTGATTCTGGAGTGATGGATTGATGGTTATGGCTTGGGTGATGATAGGATGGACTTATATGTTAGTTTAGGATGATTTGTATGCACGAAACCCATTCCAGAGAGAAAAATCGGGCTGTTCTTCAGTCAAATCCGCCGATCTAGCCATGATCCACCCGATTTTCCTCTCTATTGCTCTTTAATGAATTTGTATGTTAGGGTGTTAGGGTGTTGAAATCCTAGTGTTTATTTAGCCTAATTTAGCTTAGGATCACCTAATTCTATCAACCTAAGTGAGGGAAGAGATCTACCCGATGATTTCCGATCTTAGATACCTAAGATGATGAATTCTAGGTAGTAGTGAGCCTCACAAGCCGCTATTGGATTGAGTGTGCTAGGATTATTGCTTGAGACTTACTTTTCCGAGACTTACCCGGTAAGGAGAAGTTTGCCACTTAAGTAGTGTCCGGTTTGTGTAGAATTCCCTACTTTATCCCCTTGAGACCTACCCGGTAATAGGAGTTTGATTCGGGATTAGAGAAGAGAGAGACCTACCCGGTAATTGCTTTCATTAGTGAAACACCCTTTCCCAACACCGCAACTTTGTCCTTAGAATCCTTAGAACCTTGAGTCCAATGCCATAACCGGAAATCTTGACCTCTAGAATCCACTTTCCTCTCTTTGATTACATATTTTGTGCTTGTGTTACTTGTTTACCTTGCTATCTTGAGTTGTTAGTTTGTTTTAATATCTTGCTTGATTTGTGATTTTTTCTTGATCACCACAAAAACCAACCAAAAATACCGAGATTTTCATTTCTTTGTTCCTTGATCTTTTCTTAGACTAGATCCACATTATCTATGCTCACTTGTTGACTCGATTTCACCTCAGTCTTCGTGTTCGACCTCGGAATACTATCCCTACTACAAACGTCCCGTACACTGCGGGTTCGCTAGGAGTTAGGAGAAATATAACGAGTATAAATTTAAAACCTATTGCGTATCACACACATCCTGAGCGTATCAATATTCCGCAGACTATCCCGTTCCTATCATTCTCGGGAGACCATTTCTAGCAACTTCGGGTTGCAATGTGGATTGTAAGAACGCCAAGTTAAAATTCAACATTGGCGGAGATGAAGTGGAGTTTGCATTGCTTGCTGTAATGAAGGGAGACAGCTGGAGGATGATATCTTCAACATCTATGATGAAGAAGAATCAAGAGAATTGGTGAGCTCTATCCTTATTAATGATCCACTTGAAAAGTTATTAGCTTTAGCTTAATGGACGAAGGTATAGATTCTTCTTGTGATGCAGATATACGGAGCTTAAAGGCACTGGAAGAAGATCCAGGAGCTAAATTTGGAAGACTAATCCAGGAGAAGAAGATCTCCAGTTTCGGTCCCAGTTGTAGTACCTCGACCGAGGCACTTCTAGACCAAGCGAGGTGTTCTTAGCTGAAGAACATCTTGGTCACCCACTCTGTACCTCGACCGAGGTCGCAAGCGAGATGATGTCAACTGAGACTTCTGAAAGTCCAGTTCCTCGATCTGAGTCTACTCCACTGGAAGGAGGAAGCAAGGATCCCCCTCAGAAAGCACCCCCAGTTGTGGAACTTAAACAACTCCCAAATCACTTGAGGTATGCTTTTCTTGGATCGGATTCTACTTATCCCGTCATTGTTAGTGCTTCCCTTTCCGAAATTGAATTATCTAAACTAATGCATGTCCTGAGAAAGCATCAAAATGCTTTAGGTTATACTATTGATGATCTTATTGGCATTAAGCCCTCTTTCTGCATGCATAGAGTACTAATGGAGGACGGTCATAAGACTTCACGGGAACCTCAAAGATGGTTAAATCCGATCATGAAAGAGGTTGTGAAGAAAGAAATTCTTAAGTTGTTGGATGCAGGTATCATATTTCCTATCTCGGATAGCAAGTTGGTGAGCCTAGTGCATGTTGTTCCGAAGAAAGGAGGGATGACCGTTGTGACGAATAAGAATAACGAGTTGATCCCAACTAGGACCGTCACAGGCTGGAGGGTGTGCATCGACTATAGGAAGCTAAACGTGGCCACTCGGAAGGACCATTTTCCGCTTCCCTTCATCGATCAAATGCTCGAACGGTTAGCCCAGCATTCCCATTTTTGCTATTTAGATGGTTATAGTGGCTTCTTTCAGATTCCTATCCATCCGGATGATCAAGAGAAGACCACTTTCACTTGCCCATGGGGGACATTCGCTTATAGGAGGATGCCGTTTGGATTATGCAATGCACCCGCTACCTTCCAGCGATGCATGATGGCTATCTTTTCCGAATATATAGAGGAGATCGTGGAGGTATTTATGGATGATTTTTCAGTATATGGTTCCTCTTTTGATAATTGCCTATCTAATCTTTCTCTAGTTCTTAAAAGATGTGAAGACACTAATCTCGTTTTAAATTGGGAGAAGTGTCATTTTATGGTTAATGAAGGCATTGTGCTAGGACACCTTGTTTCCAACCGAGGTATTGAAGTCGATCGAGCCAAGATCGAGACTATTGAGAAACTTCCTCCCCCTTGTTCTGTTAAGGGTGTGCGGAGTTTTCTCTGGCATGCAGGATTTTATAGGAGATTCATCAAGGACTTCTCGAAAACTTCTAAACCACTAACTAAACTCTTGAATAAGGATGTTGTCTTTGAGTTTTCGCAGGAGTGTCTTGATGCATTTTACAGGATTAAGGAAGCGTTGATCTCCGCTCCCATTATTCAACCTCCGGATTGGACCTTGCCCTTTGAGATCATGTGTGATGCGAGTGATGTGGCGGTAGGAGCGGTGCTTGGACAAAAGAAGGATGGTCGGACCACCGCCATTTACTATGCTAGCAAGACGCTAGACGAAGCCCATCGTAACTACGCCACCACCGAAAAGGAGCTATTGGCGGTTGTATATGCCTTTGAGAAATTTCGTTCTTACTTAGTGGGAGCGAAAGTTATTGTTGTTTACACCGACCATGCAGCTATTCGTTACCTACTTGCTAAGAAGGATGCTAAGCCACGTCTTATTCGATGGATTCTCTTGCTTCAAGAGTTTGACCTAGAGATCCGCGATAAGAAGGGATCCGAAAATTCTGTTGCGGATCACCTCAGCTGGCTACCCCCTTCTTCACGCGAAAAGGACGAGCCACCCATAGACGATTCATTCCCGGATGAGCACTTGCATTTGCTGGAACGTTTGATAGACTTCTTTATCTCACCCCACGGTGGATGTGAAGTATGGGGTGAGGATACTCTCCAGCATGTTTAAGGATTCCGTACGGTCCAGCTAGCGACCTTAAATCAAGCGCTTCTTGGGAGGCAACCCAAGGTATTGCTTTCCTTTCCCTTTTCTAGTCTAGCTTTAGATAGTTTGCTTTTTCTTTTCTTTTCTTGTTTTTGGCATCCTAGACAGAAACCAGGTACTCTCTAAGGAAGGAATACAACTCAGGAGCAACACTGGAAGGACAGAAGTTCGAGAATTTGAGAAGACGAAGTTTGACTGAGACACATCTCGGTTGCTGTCACAACACCTCGACCGAGATGATTCTTGAGCAACCGAGGCGACTAGGACTTACTGAAGACCCACCTCGGTCCGTATCACCTCGGTCTAGTCGGGACCATCTCAACCGAGGTGACAGCAGTTTCAGTGAGGGTACAAAAGGGGGAACGGTTTCTCTCTCTTCCCTCTCTCACCTTCTCGACCACGGCGTTGTTTACACCTTGATTCTCCAATTTTTGCTTGTTTTCGACGATTTCTGCTTCGATTCAGCAAGGAAAGGCTATATGAACGGATTGCAACCAAGAATTTGAACAAAAACGCCTCGAATCGACCGAATCTGGGGTAAAGAAATCAAAAACCCAAACTTCTCGTCTTTTACTGATTTTGAAGGAAATTGGCTTTGATTGCCAATTATTTCTGTTGAAAAATGATTAAGTACCCCTTAGGAACAATCTGTAGTAAAATCGGGGGAAAAGAACTGAATTCCAAAGAATTGAAATCGAACAGCGCATCACCTCGGTCCAGTCGACCTGTGCCTCGGCCGAGGTGTTCTTGAGGATTGTCAGGGCAACCGAGGTGGTCTGACAGAGAGAGAGAGAATGAGTTCTAGATCTGACAGACAGCTTGTTCTGAGGGACAAATCCTCACCTTCTTCTTCTAGACCTTCCATACCGGTGATCCACGAGCGTCACCAGGTAGATTACGACCGTATTTCTACACGCCCAGTGATTGCACCGCAGTTTTTAGACATTTCCGCCTTCGACTTCCTCTACGTAGTGGACGATCTGAGACGGATGGTCTCGATGGTTGGGCTGGAGCAGTTCATGGAGATTCGATCTCCAGCCTACCTCGAGCCCACATTGGAGTTTGTGAGCTCCGTGACCTACTTACCCGAGGAGAGGGCCATTAAGTACCGGTTGCTGAACTGGAACTACTTAGTCCCGATGGATCAGTGGAGGGACATCTTCGCCTTCCAGACCCCCACAGTTCCCGATTTTCCTTCTCGAGCCGTGGCTCAACAGTTTTGGGGACAGATAGCTCACGTAGTTGAGCATGCTGATAGGTGTAGACCTGGAGACTCCAGGGAGCGCATCATCTTCCACCTCGCCTTCAGACTCGCTCACCGTATTTTTAGCGAGACACTTCTGGCGCGTATTGAGACGCCCCAAAAGATTAAACAGAGGGAGCTGCTGAGTCTGTTTTGTATGGTTACCGGAGGAGTTCCCGACTTCGGAGTAATGCTGGCTGAGAATCTTCACAGGATCAAGGCGAAGGGGAAGGGAGATATCTGTTGTGGCGGCTTAGTGACTCATCTTGCTACAATGATGGATCTTGATTTGAGTGCTTGTACTTTAGTGGCGGCTGCCAAGCCGCTTGGTCTGCAGGAGATGATCACGAGGAGGATTCTGGTTCCTCGTGGACTTACTACGCCATATGTGGCGATGCCTTGGGAGCAGACTGCCCCTCAGGGTATTAGATGGTCATCTCAGTTCTCAGTGTTTGACCCTCAGTACTGGTCCACTGCATGGATCCCGTACATTGAGGATGCTAGAGATGCGGCAGCCCCGATACAGGAGGATGAGGAGGCTGAGGAGGAGGCTGATGAAGAGGATGATGGCGGTGCTGCCATGGAGACAGGGACGGACACAACCGGTCCCAAAGTACTAGTCATCGATCTAGACGACGAGGAAACAGAGGATGAGCCAGCTGCAGCATCAGCACGGCCTGCCAAGCGTAGAGTCCGCAGGGAGAGGGATCCCGTAGCTCACCGCCGGATTGACGATCTGACGGATCATATGATTGACTCCTACGTAGCCCTGACCGTCGATCTTGGTGGACGTTTGGATGACCACAGCCGAGAGATGGATAGCCGGACTCATGAGATGCTGGAGAGTCAGCACTACTAGCGCCGGATGATGGAGATCCAGTTCCAGCATATGATGGGATATCCATTCGACCCGTCCCAGCATTCGTACGTGCCATATCCACCACCACCAGCAGCAGATCAGGACTATAGCTTGTAGGGATTTCTTTTATTTATTTATTATGCAACTCAGCTTATGTTTGGTGAGTTCTTCCTGTTTCCTAGACTTATTTTGACCCATTGGGACAATGTGTCCCAAGTATGGGGTATTTATGTGTATTATTCAACATTATGTATGCTTGTATGACTTGATTCAAATATTTATGATTTTGTTATCCTCTATGTGCTTATCTGAGACTACATGCATGCATATAGGTTATTTGGTTGAGAAAAACATCAAAAATTGGTTTAAGAAAAAAAATTTTGACCTCGACCGGGATGACTCTTGCCAAACGAGGTACTTCACCTCGGTTGACCTAGAACATCTTGATCGAGGTAGGGTTTCTAACTGAGAATTTTTGAAATGATTTTTTGTGCTTCTTATCTGGATATGACCTCAGTGAAGATTTTGTTTGCAATTTGGTTTTGAAATCTTTATATGTTTGAAAGGTTTTATGATATGTTTAAGTTGCTAAATGCTTTGTTTGAAATTTTGGCATGTTTAATACTTTGTTTTTATCAAAATTATGTTGAATTTGAAGGTTGACACCACATGATGAGACCTCTCACTTTCTTTCTGGGACGATTGAGGCAATTCACTCTCTTCTCTTCTTCTTCTTGATCATGCTTAACCCCTCATATACATATTTGCCTTCCTTTACCTATCCGGGAATTTGGAAGCAAGCAAAAGTGAAAAGCAAGTGAAAAAAAAGTTGAGATGTTGACTGGAAGTTAGAAAGAAACAAATAGGTTTGGGGAAGTCAATCATGATGATGAGTAACTCGGCACCATTCACATAGCCGGGTGTTTGTGTCTTGCCAAAGTCGGATTGAGCGATATTCCTAACGGGTCATGGTATGTGCATCAAGGGTTTGAGGCATCTCGAGAAATTGATGATTTCTAATCTCCTAGGCTTCGGTTATTGTGCACCTCTGACCATGCATCCCAAAAAGTAAAGTAAAAAAAGTGAAAATAAGCAAAGCTTATTGGTGGAAAATGTTGAAGTTCAAAACAAGTTAAGTGAAGTGAAGATCCTTTTTCCCGGATTCTAGCACCACATTCCCAATATACACCCCACCCTCACTCGTTTCTTGACCTTCTCTTAAAAAGCCCTTGAGACGTCGAGCTTGTTGATTGACTTGGTCGTTTAAACTGGATTATACATAATTAATTTCGATGATTATGATTTATTATGCATTCTATGATTTTATGCAAAGATGAACAACTTTCTTGTATTTATAAAATGTTTTGATAATGTTTTGATTTTAAATTCCATGAAGCATTCTCTTAGAGTGATCTATGAGTGGAGCACACCACCGAAAATGTTTTGAAATACTTTTCATTCATTTTTATGACTTATAATCCATTCTATCTTGTATTTTAGATTTGGAACTTGCTTGGGGACAAGCAAGGGACAAGTATGGGGTATTTTGA
This sequence comes from Fagopyrum esculentum, assembly GCA_033239045.1. Classification (NCBI taxonomy): domain Eukaryota; kingdom Viridiplantae; phylum Streptophyta; class Magnoliopsida; order Caryophyllales; family Polygonaceae; genus Fagopyrum; species Fagopyrum esculentum. The sequence goes on from BSUD01000003.1 coordinate 29,846,245, forward strand.
TAGCATGAGTTATAGTCTATATTTTGGGACCTGTTTAGACGTTTTATCTTCAATAACCTGCATGTTTGGATGTATATTATGTGATTATATTTTCGTTTCATCTACCTTTACGGGAATCAAGGTCTACACCAAGTTTCGTTGTAATCGTAGGTAAAATGGCACATTTCGGACTAAAATGGAGCAAAGGAGCTAAAGAGTCATAGGAGCTACATTCTGGAGCTTAAGGAGGAACTCAGGAAGCAAGAAATTAACAGAGAAGATTTACTTTGGACCAGATTTGAGAGATTTCACATTCAGCTGAGATTCACCTCGCTCAGCTACAATACCATCTCGACCGAGGTGATCTTGAGGAGCGCCCCGACCGAGGCGAATATCCTGGCGCGGCGAGATATATTTTATTTGGCTGAGATCTTTTATTTTTGGAAGGAGAGATCTTATATTTTTGGGCTGGATTTCTGGAAGGAAGATCATATATTTTGGAGATCTATTTTAGAGATATGGATATATTTTTATTAGGATATGATCTTTTCAAGATATTTTATCTTTGGAAGATAATTCTCCTATAAAAAGGGCTTGATTTTTCACAATTCAGCATCGGCGTATCACCGAAAAATCCCACTATCATTGTAGTGTTTGAAGGAAGGAAGGAAGATTAAAGATCAATCAAGGAAGGATTGATAGCTTGCATAGCTTTTGAGGGGATTTGTAAGACTTTCTTAGATTCCCTTTGATTGATTGTCTTGTTGGATTTGTGATCCAAGGAACGCATATTTGTGTGATATTTGATTCAGTTATTGAAGCCTTGTTCTTGAGGTTTTTGTGTTCAAATATTCATTCTCTTCCTATATATTTGATTATTGTTTTCATGATAATGAGTGGCTAATTTCTTTGTGTGATTCTAGGGTGATTGGCTGAAAGTTGTGGGAAAAACGATGATAGAATCATCTTAATCCCAGTAGGACCCTGAAAGCTCGAGTCTTTATCCTTAACCCTAGAACATCTCGCTCAGTCGATGAACATCTCGGCCGGGGTGGGATTTGTCTGACCGAGGTGACCTTTTGATCCGAAACTGAGAGTTAAGTGTTAGAGTTTGCCAATTCCTATTCTTATTACACCTTTCCTGGTTCAATGCAAGCCTAGGATGAGACTTACCCGGTGATTCCTTAGTTTGTTTACCCAAGATCATTAGTGTCGGTAATAAAGGTTTATCCTTTATTGGGGTTTGAGTGTGCCTTCATCCCATCTATGTGAGTTAGCCTGAGACTTACCCGGTAAAGGTTGATTCTATACCCTTAGTTGGTGTGTTGGTTTGAGATTATAGTTCCTTTCCTTAGTGCTTTGCAACTCTTAACTCTGTCCTTAGTTCTTTAGTATATCTTGAATCGATTGCCACAATTAGAAATCTGGATCTTTAGGGTTGCTGTTTTCCCAATATATTTGCAAAGCTCATACATTTACTTGCTTGACGATTTATAACTGGATTTAACCCCCCAAATCCCTGTGTTCGATACTCTGGAATTCTTGCTTAACTACGTCGATCCGTACACTGCGGGTTCGCTTGCTTGATTTCTAGTTTTATAAATTTAAGACTTATTTGCACGCACGCTAAGTGGCGAACAAGTTTTTGGCGCCGTTCTGGTGATTTGGTCTAGGCCGAATTCGGTTGCCGGCTGTCAAGCTTGAGAGCTTAGCTCTTGTTATTTGATATCTCTTGTGAGTGATATTTGCTGGTTACTTTAGGTATATGCGCAGGTCTAGGAACAACACGGACCTCTTACCTCTTGATCAAAAACTTGAGAAGACTTTGAGGAAGAAGCTCAAGGAAAGAAAGATGGCTGAAGAAAGAGAACGAGATTACCAAACGGAGTTAGCGGAATCCGAAGCTCAACTTAGATGGAGCGAAAGGACTCGCAAGGAGGAAACAGAGCGTCATCAATCAAAAGTTGATGATCTAACGGATATGATATTTCAAATGAGGGTGGAATTAAGCGATCTTAAGAAGAAGAAGAAGAAGAAGAAGAAGAAGAAAAAGAAGAAGAAGAAGAAGAAGAAGAAGAAGAAGAAGAAGAAGAAGAAAAGCAGGAAACCGTCAAGATCGGTTAGAGCCCATTCATCCGACGAGGATAGCGACTCTTCCATGCCACCACTAGAGGACATTGATCCGACGATCAATGTGAACCCATTTGCTCCACGGGCAGCCGCCAATCGGCGTGTTCCAGCTGGGGATGCGAGAGCTGCTCGTGTCGATGGAGAGCCAAGAACTCTTGGCCAAAGGATGGATCCAATTCAGCAACCACGCCGTTTAGGTGTGAACTTTGATGATGCTGATATGCAAGGGTTTAGCTTCAACCCACAAGTTATTACCATCGTTCGCCAAAATCAGTTTGGAGGAACGAGTGCTGAATCTCCACATCAACATTTACAAAATTTTGAGATCATGATGGAGACAATGAAGCCAAAGAATGCAACCACTAACAACTACAAGATCAAGCCATTCTTCTTCTCCTTGAAAGTAAAGGCTTTATCTTGGTATCAAGCTCTTCCAAATGGAAGACTTAACACATGGGAGGATCTCTCCGCGGAATTCCTCACCAAATTCTTCCCGCCATCCAAGACGGCGGAGTTGAGAGGTAAGATTAATGCATTTTCCATGAGATCTAACAAAAGTTTGTTTCAATTTTGGGAAAGATTTCAGGACTTGCTATTGGATTGCTCACATCATGGCATTTCCAAACTGGGTTTATTGGAGATATACTACAAGGGGCTGGATGTGGAAACACAATTCAAGCTCCAATTCCTTTCATGTGGTACATTCATGGACATGAGGGAAGATGACGCTTGGGACTTCATTGACAAGCAAGCCCGAGTAATAGAAAAGTATTCTCACCGGAAAGTAGAAGCAAATCAAGTGGAGCAAGGAGCAAAATTATCACAAGCTGCTCAAACTCAAATCTTTTCTCTCAATACCGAGATTAAAGAGTTGAAGAAAGCCATTAAAACCAATTTCCCAAAGCAAAAGGGACAAGATGTGGGTTATTTGGGAAACAACAAAAACCACAATGGGAATGAGAATACAAATCGCAACAACCGGAACAACAACAGGAACAATTGGAACAACAACAACAACAACAACAACCGGAATAACGGCTGGAACAACAATAGGGGTTCAAACAACAACAATTGGCGGTCCAACCAACAACACAATTCCGGTAATTCTTATCCCAATTCAGGAAATTCACTAACTCCACCTTCTTCTCCTTCCATTCCCTTGAAAAGCCAGGAACAAGCATCTAATAGCGGAAGCACTTCGGGGAAAGAGAAGTCTGATCCCATGTTGGAAACAATCTTGGGAAAGCTTCAAGGATTGGAGACTCGCATCATTAAGGTCGATGATCACATTACTAAGGTTGATAAAGCCCAAAAAGTTTTAGAAAACCAAATGTTTAGTCAAGCTGAAGAAGTTCCTAGGAATCAAGGAAAACTTCCAGGAAAGACGGAGGATAACCCAAAGGGAAGAGTGATGGCAATCACAACTAGGAGCGGAGCAACAACCACCGACCCGCAGCCTAAGTTTGTAGAAGTTCCCGTCGAGAAGGAGAAAGAAAAGGGGAAGGAGAAGGAAGATGTCTACGTTCCTCCTCCAGCTTTCAAAACTCCCCTACCATTCCCACAATCTAGAGCAAGAGCGCGTCTAGACAAGCAATTCGGTAAGTTTATTGAACTCATGAGCAAACTGCATATTAATATACCTTTTATTGATGCAATTGTAGGTATGCCAGCTAATGGAAAGTTCCTAAAGGATATCCTCTCTAACAAAAGAAAATTAGAGGATTTTGGAGAGGTTAAGATGAGTTTGGATTCATCGGATCTCATCAAGACAATGAAGGAGAAGATGCCCTCAAAGCTGAAGGATCCGGGGTCATTTTGTATTCCTATAGGAGTGGGATATGTCACATATGATGCATTATGTGATTTAGGAGCAAGCGTCAGCATCATTCCGCTTGCCCTATGCAGGAAGATCGGTTTAGGCGAACCTAAACCGGTGAAGATGACGTTGTACATGGCGGATCGATCCATAACTCGTCCCGTCGGTATAGTTGAAGACGTCCCGGTCAAGCTTGGTAAGTTCTATGTTCCTATAGACTTTGTTATGCTTGACATTCTTGCAGATAGTCCGGTCCCGATCATACTCGGAAGACCGTTTCTTGCAACATCCGGTTGTATAGTTGATTGCAAGAATGCTAGACTCGCCTTCGACATAGGAGAAGAAAAGGTAGAGTTCGTTCTCTCCACTTTGGTGAAGGAACCAGTTTTCGATGAGGATATATTCAACATCCATGACGAAGAGCTATCTGGAGAGGAGGTAAGTTTGATTCTCTTCAAAGATCCCTTGCAAAAAGTTATTTCTATGAGCGTTATGGATATAGGGGAAGAAGAGGAATGCAATGAAGAAATTGAAGCTTTAGAGAAGCAAAAATAAGTGTATGAAGAAGAATTTGAGAAACTCTACGATGGGTCAGAAAACGTACGAAATCACGGCCAGTCGTGCTATTCCACGGCCGTGGAATCTACCAACATGACCGTAATCAGCTATTCAGAGGACTCCAGTAAGTTACACGGCCAAAACCACGGCCATGGAACAAACAGAGGCACCGTAATTGACTTCCACGCCCAAAACCACGGCCGTGGAGGAAACAGGGGAGCCGTAATTTTGGGTGAATCTGAAGGAATTTGTGTTTTCTCCGCCACTTCTCTTTCTCCAACACCTTCTACATTCTTGGACACTTCTAAGGAAGCATCGGATACTCCTCAAGAGACATTAGAGACTCCTATAGTGATGGAATTGAAGCCACTTCCTACACATCTAAGGTACGCATTTCTAGGACCTAATTCTATCTTTCCGGTAACTGTTAGTTCCGATTGGAGTATTGATGAACATAGTAAGCTCATGGTTGTTCTTAAGAAACATAGGAAAGCCTTAGGGTATACTATAGAGGATCTAGTAGGAATCAAACCTTCACTATGCATGCATAAGATCCTAATGGAAGAAGACTTTAGAACTTCGCGACAACCTCAAAGGCGGTTAAATCCGACCATGAAGGAGGTTGTCAAGAAGGAAATTCTTAAACTACTTGATGCAGGTATCATCTACCCTATCTCCGATAGCAAGTGGGTGAGTCCCGTACAGGTGGTTCCAAAGAAGGGAGGAATGACGGTCATCACCAATAAAAACAATGAACTCATTCCCACACGAACCGTAATTGGATGGAGGATGTGCATAGATTATCGAAAGCTAAACAACGCAACGAGGAAGGATCACTTCCCACTACCCTTCATCGATCAAATGCTTGAGAGGTTAGCACAACACTCACACTTTTGCTATCTTGACGGTTATAGTGGTTTCTTTCAGATCCCGATACATCCGGACGATCAAGAGAAGACCACATTCACGTGTCCGTGGGGAACGTTTGTGTATAGGAGAATGCCGTTTGGGCTTTGCAACGCCCCAGCCACCTTTCAAAGGTGCATGATGGCTATCTTTTCGGAGTACATAGAGGAGATCATGGAGGTCTTTATGGATGATTTCTCCGTTTATGGTTCCTCTTTTGATAATTGTCTTTCTAACCTTGCTCTTGTGTTACAAAGGTGTGAAGACACTGACCTAGTTCTTAATTGGGAGAAGTGTCAATTTATGGTGAAAGAGGGCATTGTATTAGGACACTTAGTCTCTAGTAGAGGAATTGAGGTGGATAAGGCTAAGATAGAGACAATAGAAAAGCTTCCTCCCCCAACTTCGGTGAAAGGGATAAGAAGTTTTCTAGGACATGCTGGATTCTATAGGCGTTTTATAAAGGATTTCTCCAAGATATCAAAACCGCTTACTAATTTATTGATGAAGGATGCAGTTTTTGATTTCTCGCAGGAATGCTTAGATGCGTTTAATATGATTCGGGGAGCTCTAATCTCAGCCCCGATTATCCAACCTTTGGATTGGAATCTTCCATTTGAGGTTATGTGTGACGCAAGTGACGTAGCCATAGGGGTTGTGCTTGGGCAAAGAAAGGAAGGACGAACCCATGCTATTTACTACGCTAGCAAGACGCTAGATGAAGCGCAGCTCAACTACGCCACTACCAAGAAGGAATTTTTAGCAATTGTATATGCATTTGAAAAGTTTTGCTCTTATCTTGTAGGTGCCAAGGTGATTTTGTACACGGATCATGCTGCGATCCGGTATTTTCTTGCGAAGAAAGATGCGAAACCAAGACTGATTAGATGGATTCTTCTCCTACAAGAATTCGATCTAGAGATCCGTGACAAGAAGGGTTCGGAAAATTCTGTTGCGGATTATTTGAGTCGTCTACCACATCTAGAGGACGACAATCTACCTATAGATGACTCCTTTCTGGACGAGCATTTACATATCATAGAGGAGTGCATCGATGTGATCACCAAAGGTAACGAACCATGGTTTGCTGATTTTGTTAACTATTTGGTTTGCCATGAATTACCACCCGGATTATCCTACGCATAAAGAAAGAAGTTCTTTAAGGATGTTCGGGAATACTTTTGGAATGAACCTCTCCTCTTTAAGAGAGGTTCGGACGGCATCATTCGGCGATGTGTACCGGAAGATGAGATGCAAAGTGTCATCCGTCATTGTCATTCACTACCTTGTGGAGGACACGCTAGTTCGAACAAGACTAGCGCTAAGGTATTGCAATCCGGATTCTTTTGGCCTACTTTATTTAAAGATGTGCAAACCTTTGTTTCCTGTTGCGATGCTTGTCAAAGAACAGGGAACATATCTAGGAGAAACGAGATGCCTCTTAACAACATTCAAGAGGTGGAGATCTTTGACGTTTGGGGAGTAGACTTCATGGGACCTTTCCCATCATCTTGTGGAAACCAATACATACTTTTAGTCGTGGATTATGTTTCGAGATGGATTGAAGCAATTGCCTCTCCCACTAATGATGCCATGGTTGTGGTTAACTTCTTTAACAAGACCATCTTCCCACGATTTGGGACACCACGGACTATCATTAGTGATGGAGGTTCTCACTTTATTGCCCGACGATTCGAGGCTCTCTTAGCTAAGTATGGGGTGACTCACAAGATCGCCACCCCTTATCATCCACAAACTAGTGGACAAGTGGAGATCTCGAACCGGGAGATTAAAGGGATCCTAGAGAAGACGGTTTCAAGGACAAGGAAGGATTGGTCTTTGAAGCTAGATGACGCATTGTGGGCATACCGGACTGCATATAAGACTCCCATCGGAACAACACCATACAACCTTGTGTATGGGAAGTCTTGTCACTTGCCGGTAGAATTGGAGCATAAGGCGTATTGGGCAATAAAGTGGTTGAACTTCAGCATGAAAGAAGCAGGAGATAAGCGTCTCTTGGACCTTAACGAGCTTAAAGAACTTCGCTTGAACGCCTACGAAAATGCCAAGATCTATAAAGAAAGAGCGAAGCGTTGGCATGATAAGCATATCATCCCAAAGGACCTCAAAGAAGGAGATCAAGTTCTCCTCTTCAATTCAAGGCTTCGTCTCTTTCCAAGTAAGCTTAAATCTCGTTGGACTAGACCTTATCTAATCAAACGTGTTTTTCCCCATGGTGTAGTTGAAGTATGGGGTGAAAAGGGCGGAAGCTTTAAGGTGAACCGTCAACGACTCAAGAAGTACTCACCGGAACTCCAAGCTGAAGAGTTCACGCCCACCGCACTCGAATAAGTGCGAATATGGTCTAGTTACGGACCTTAAACAAGCGCTTCTTGGGAGGCAACCCAAGGTATTGCACTTACGTTTTTGTTTTTGATTCATAGATTAGAACAGTTTAGACGTTTTTGTTTTGTTTTGCCTTCGATGCCTTCCGGTATGTTCGTGTTTTTGGATGTAGGATCAGTGGAAGAGAAAGGGAGAAGGAAAGGTTTGAAGAAAATTGACGAAACTTGGACTTTGGCACATTACAGAGAGTTCCACGGCCAAAAGCACGGCCGTGACAGCTACAATGACCTTAATTTGCAAAAGCCTGAGAAAAATCACCAAAACCACGGTTCTGTACATTTCCACGGCCGTGGAAACCCCCGAGTGACCGTAATTTTCGAAAAAATTTACGGCCACTATAAAAACCACGTTTCTTCACAAACACAAACAAAATCCCCAAATTCCACGCCCCAAAATCGCCGAATCAATCCCCTCTCTCTCAAATTCCCGTTCGTTAATCGTTTCGAACGATTCTTTGACTAAAAGTGAAGCAAATTCAATCACCTACAAGATCCAAGCAACGATTCGAGCGGCAAATCACTAGAGAAGACAGAATTCGGATTTCAAAATCCGAAAACCTCGGTTTTTTTATCTCTTCTCTCACTTTGTCGATTTGCCTCAGTTTTTGCAAGAATTTTTAGGAGAACTGATTGGAATTGGATTGGAATTAGTCTAGGGCTGCCTTTTGTTGAATTTGGTGTGAATCTGTTGAGTTTTGAGAAATTCAGAGCCGAATCAAGGTCTCTGGAAACACCACGGCCGTGGAATTGTTAGAACAGGCCGTAATTTTTGAACTGAGATGGATTTGGTTAGGAGAATGTCAGCTAGGAACAAGAACAGGAAAGGTAATACTTCCTCCTCCTCCCAGGCACCCCCTATTGAGCCACCATCACCACCATCCCCTAGAATTCCTACGATCCATGAGGATTACCTCGATGCCTTACAGAGGATCGAGAAGAGACCGGTCATAGGACCTCGTTATCTGTTGCTTGAGGATCTAGAGCCACTGAATGTGGTAGGGGATCTTACTTGGCTGTTGGATAGAGCAGGATTGATCATCTTCTCCGCTATTCGGGAAGATGCATATGAGGAGATCACTAGAGAGTTTGTGATCTCATTTGAGCATAGTCATGTCGATAGGACGGTTTCTTTCCGGCTGATGGAGAGGAACTATGAGTTCTCGATTCGAGAGTTTGGAGCCTTCTTTGGGTTCCATGAGACCTTCAATGGTCGATTTCCTAGTGACGTATACGCCAAAGATTTTTAGAAGGATATTGCTATGGTGTACGCCAGTGAGGACCGCTGGCAACCTGTTGATACCAAGGCTAAGTTGATCTATCACTTAGCCTTGAAGATTGCCCACCAAGTTCTTTCTGAGTGTCTCTTCCCTAGGACGGAGACTCCTCAGAAAATCAAGACTGACGAGTTGAATCTGCTTTATTGTATGTAGCATGGTAGGCCGGCTGACTGTGCCACCCTCTTAGCTTCTACTATGAGTAAGCTAAAGAATAAGAGGGCCGACAATATTGGATACGGTGGGATGGTCACCCACCTTGCTAGACAGCTAGGTATCGACTTCTCCGCGTGTACCAGGATAGCAGCTAGACCTCTAGGACTTCAGAGCCTCATGACTAGAGGCATTATCTTTCCTAGACATAGAGGTCCACCTACCGCTGCCATGCTTTGGGAGGGTAGAGGAGGTAGAGGGGTTACATGGCTTCCCGAGTGTTCCATTATGGTTGGGCGCCATAATTGGAAGGAGACATTCGCTGCTATGCATGCGAATAGATTAGTAGCACCTCCCTATATTCCCCCTAAGCCACCCGTTGTAGATGAGGAGGAGATGAGAGGAGATGGTGAGTTTGAGGGAGCAGGTGAGGAGCATGATTTTGGTACCTTTCCGGATTATCCGGATGTAGTTCCCGACCTCCCTAGACACTCTCCCCGCCCCGCTAGAGCTTCTGGTTCTTCCTCTCGCCGCGCCAGCGTGAGTGAGAGGCCGACATGGCTGGCGACCCCTCCTCAGTGGTATAGCACGCAGCCGGATTGGATGGGAGCTCCACCAGCTTGGCATGCACAGCCACCACCTGCACCAGCACCATCAGATGCACCAGCGTGGTATAGTCAGCCGCCGGGATGGTACGAGCAGCTGCCGGAGTGGGCCACCGACCTTTCCAATAGGGTTGGAGCCTTGGAGATCCGTGCGGACGCTAGGGATGCACGAGCCGATGCACATGACCGGATGATGAGAGACATTTACCGCCAGCAGTTTGGGCGGAACTATAATCCCAGCTTCTTCCCGTTTCCACCACCACCGGCACCCCAGTGAGGATGATGATGATCTACCCTTTAGCCACTCCACCACCGTCTTGTGAGTTCATTTTCTTTCTTTCTTTTCTTTATTTCTTTTTGAACATTAGGGACAATGTTTGTCTCAAGTATGGGGTGGGGTGTGACTATTCGTTTGTAATAACTCTACTCACTTTGCTTGCTTTGATCGAGAACACCTTGCATGTTTCATTCCATTGTTACACGTTTCATTATCGCATTGCATGAAAAAGCTTTTGAAAAAAACCATAAAAATTCGAAAAATTTTGAAAATTTTGTGCTTCTAAGGATTGAGATGATTTCCATGATAATCACTACTTGTGAATTGAGTTTTGATGACAATTGTATGCTTAAACAAATTGAATGAGTTAATTATCCCTCTTTTGCAAGTTTCATAATGTGAAGAGTATTGCCTAAATCATATTGAGAAATCAAGGTTGAAATCACATAATAAGTTCTTATACTTCTTGTTGAAATGATTAAGGCAATTCGAGTTTCTTTCTTCTTTCTTTGATCATTTAGCCCCTCAATGAAATAATGGTCTCCCTTACCTAGGAATTTGGAGGAGTTGATATTTGGCATGTTTGATGTGGGAGGGTCATGAAAGCAAAATTTTGCATTCAAAGAATAGAAAGAACTTATAGGTTTGGGGAAGTCAATCATGACGATGAGTAACTCGGCACCATTCACATAGCCGGGTGTTTGTGTCTTGCCAAAGTCGGATTGAGCGATATTCCTAACGGATTATGGTATGTGCATCAAGGGTTTGAGGCATCTCGCAAAATTGAGAACCGTCAATCTCCTAGCCTTCGGTTTTTGTGCACCTCTGTCCATAACTCCAAAAGTAAAGTCGAAAAATTATGTGCAAAAGAAGAGAGCAAAGCTCTAAGTTGAAAGTGTTGCAAAACCGCAAGAGAAAAAGAAAAGAGTTAGTTATCCACTTTCCCAGATTCATGCACCACATTCCTTATAATTTCCTCTCCCTTTCCGCATTCTAGACCTTACTTGAAAGTCCTTAAGATCAAGAGAATGTTATATGACTTGGTGATCTAAATTGAAGTTTCTTATGATTGATTTTGATAATGGTTGAAGGTTATGATGCTTACATTGAAGTTTGATCAATTCATGATGTTTCTTTCCTCTTTATTCTTTGGTTATGTATATAAGAGTCTCGTGAATGAATGAAGCAAGATTTGAGAATGATCTATTGACTAGAAGCACATTTACTTAAAAGATGTTTTGTTATTGAGGTTACGTACATATTTCATCCTAACTTGAGTTCTAAAGCTTTTGAAAGACCTTGCTTGGGGACAAGCAAGTGGCAAGTATGGGGTATTTTGTTAGCATGAAATATTGTGATATTTTAGGCACGTTTTCTAGATGTATTTCATCCATTATAGTGTTCATTGATAAAGCATTAAAGCAATTGTTAGCTAGTTCGTCTATATTGTCGATATAGAGGTCTACATAAGCTTTCTGTTGATTGTAGGCGAATAAGAGCTAAAACCGAACGAATTAAGAGAGGATGGAGATGAATTGAGCACATCCAAGGATTGAGGACACCACAAAGAAGCCAAGGAAGATGCTAGGATGAGGAATGGCATGAAACAAAGGGAATTACGAGCAACCTATGCTTCCACGCTCTAAACCACGGCCGTAGAACTCCTTGAAACCGTGATTTAGGCAATCTTTTGACGAATAAAATATAGACACATTGTCTACGCACATGGGCCGGACAGTTATTCTATCTTTCCCTATAAAAGGACCGAAGGAGGAAGATTTCGGCATCTTCGCTTACGCTTGCTTGCACGTGCCTAGGGTTTCATTGGACGTGCGGAGGATTGCCATTTTGCAACGGAGATTTGCGAAGGCTTGAAGATTTGGAAGTTACGCTTTTGTGATTGGTTTGTGTTATTCCAAATCTGATATACATTATACCCTTGTTTGTGGATTTGAGATAGATTTGAAGTTTATTGAAGGTTTTCGAAGGTTTTCATCTTTCATTCTTCTAAATCTTGAATTTGATATCATAATGATTGTTGTTGGCTAAAACCCTTTAGCAATTCTAAGGTGAAGGGTTGATAGTTGTGGCTTAGATGATGATAGATCAATCGTAAACAGATTGGACCCTGAGAGTTAGAGAGATTTCGCTGAAGAACCAAAATTACGGCCTGTTCTTGAAGTTCCACGGCCGTGGAACTCAAGATCCAACCGTAATTTACATCAGTTTACGAACTTTGCTTTTACTTTGATCATAGGTTAAAGATTAGCTTTAATCTAGTCTTGACTTGTCTTTTCTAGGTAGTAGTGAAGCCTCAACAACCTCTACTTAGATTTCGAGTGTCACAACCTTAATCGGTTTAGTTAGTCTTGATCCTTAGGTTACAAGTTTGGGTATTTGATATTAATTCTTGTCTTTAGATCCTTTCTATACTGAAGCCTCAACAACCTTTATAGAAAGTGTCTTTAGATAAGTCATATAAAGCCTTGGAACTTCACCGTACATTGCTCTATCTTAGCATACCTTTGTAACTCTTAACTCTGTCCTTAGTTCTTTAGTATATCTTGAATCGATTGCCACAATTAGACATCTTGAATTTTAGGGTTGTTGTTTTCCCAATATATTTGCAAAGCTCATACATTTACTTGCTTGACGATTTATAACTGGATTTAACCCCCCAAATCCCTGTGTTCGATACTCTGGAATTCTTGCTTAACTACGTCGATCCGTACACTGCGAGTTCGCTTGCTTGATTTCTACTTTTATAAATTTAAGACTTATTTGCACGCACGCTAAGTGGCGAACACATACTCTTGTACATACTCAAATGTCCTGGAGGGAAAAACTGCACTTGTTCAGATTTCTTCGTTGAGGGAGTTGCAACTGCCATTTTTTTGGTTTTTTGTTGTTGTTGATGAAGCTTTAGCACGGCATGTTGCTTCAGTGGAGGTTGAACATTTAAATTCCCATTTTGTTGTGAGTTTTCTTCCTTTGTTTGTTGTTGTATTAACATATATTGGCGCATTTTCTGAGCTCTTGTTTTGGCAAACTGAACCATGGACAACTTCTGAGGTACTACTTGTTGTTTGTCTCTCCTTTGATTATTTTCACTCACTACAATCTGTACAAAGAATTATCATTAAGTATAATAAATCTTATGATAATAATTAACATTGAGTATGTTTATAAAGAGTAAGAATACCAGATCTTCTTCTTCTTCTTGATCATGATCACTAGGTTCATAGTCACTCTCTCCATCTGGAATTTCCTCATCCACAAGTTGTTGTTCATTGCTCCTTGACAACAACACTTTATTGGCTAGACATTTAAAACCAGCAACTTCCATTCTTTCAGCATTGAACTGAAGTCTTTGATTCCTTAACTTTTCATATGGTGTTAAACCTTCAGGCCGCTAACTGTTTGATGCGTTTCTTTTCCCCATCTATCAAGATAATCATGAAGTAAACATATGGATGTTAGTATCGTAAATAAAACCGCCCCATTAAAAAATACACACGTCTAACTAATTACCTATCATAAATATGATATCTATAACTAATAACAAATGATTCAATATTCTCTTTCATTTTCAATTCCAAAATCCTCTATAAAACCTTCTTCATCTACGATGTGCTCATCCAAATCAATCATTGTTGCAGGAACATCCTCTCGAACACAAGTTATTTCATCTTCCACACCAATGGTAGTGATCTTATCATAAGTGAAGGAGTTAGCTTTTCTCCAAGACAAGTTGTTTGCTTCATCATTGATGATACCATTATCAACACAATTATCCTTTAGCTGGATATGAATTGCATAGCGCCATCCCGCACTAGTAGGGTCATCCACGTAGAACACTTAACGTGCTTGAGTTGCTAAGATAAATGGATCTTATTCACTAACAAGCTTGTTGTAATTAACTCTAGTAAGCCCATAATCATCTTCTTCAGAATGAAACCACAAGCATTTAAACAAAACAACTTTACACTTATCATGGCAGTGTATCTCTATTATTTCTTGTATTGAACCATAATAATTTACATCTCCAAAGATAGGACGTTGGTCCTTGCTACTAGCAAAACTTTCAGTTAAAGTTGTTAGAGTGACTCCACTATTTTTAGTAAGACAATTTGCATCACGTTTTATAGTGTGAAACCGAAAACCATGAACAAAATAACCTGTGAATCTTCTAGCAACAAGAGATGGCCCTGCCGATAACCATTTGATATGATCCAGAATATACTCTCCCTGTTGAAGCTGCCATTCAACTTTCTCCTTAAACTAATCGGTAAAATCTCTACCATGACTTTGAGCACCTTTCCATTTTCTTTTCTCTCGGCCACTAACAAAGGCCTTGTGCTCACTACACTCAAATAAATTTAATTAGTTGCAAAGTCTATACTTTTTTAAGAGTTATGATTTTAAATTTTAAAACAACTTAGTATAAAAAAAATATTTACCTAACATATTTTTCAACATCTTCATTTTGACAATTGAATGCGAAATAACGATGAGCTTGAGCTAAGGTGGCGTGTTCAATTTTATATATCCCGTGCTCCTTTTTGTTCTTCTTTTTTCTCCCCTTTCCTGGTATAACATGACCCATAGTTGGAAACATTGAAGACTGCTCAGCAAGCTCAGAATTCTCATGAGAACAAGTTTCAAAACTAGCAGATCTCGCTTTGAGATCAACACCCAAATATCTAGCACAAAATGTGATACATTCTTCAGCTATGAACCCTCGAGACGACTCTTATTCCGAACATATGACTTCAATATTCGAAGATAACTTTCAATTGGATACATCCAGCTTTCCGAAACAGGTCCGCCATACGTCACCTCTTCTACTAGGTGAATAGGTAGGTGAACCATGATATCAAAAAATGTTGGTGGAAATATCCTTTCGAACTGACAAAGGGTCTCACTAATCTCAATATGTAGACGAGCAAGGTCTTGGGGATCTACCCATTTACTGCATATTCCTTTGAAAAAAGCACTTAATCTCATCAGTGAGATTGCTACATCCTTGTGCAATGTTTTTCTGACAGCAACCGGAAGTAAGTATTGCATTATAAAGTGAGCATCATGACTTTTGTAACCATCAATCTTCCGATCATTAACATGTACACATCTTGCAATGTTGGAACCATATCCTTGTGGCAACTTCGCACTCTTAATAACACGACAAAATGTGCTCTTCTCTTCCTTTGTCATCCAAAATTGAGACTTTGCCATTTCAATTTTTTACCATCAGCAGATATCTTTGGATGGAGCTCGGGCATTATATTAAGCTCGGCTAAATCCCATCGTGCATTCATATGATCCTTAGACTTTCCAGGAATGTCTATCAATGTTCCAATAATATTATCAAATGTGTTTTTCTCTATGTGCATCACATCAAGAGAATGCGGAGATGAAATAAATTTTCAACATGGGAGATCGAAAAATATAGACCTTTTTCGCCATGGATTATCTTTTGGATCTTTCTTTTTTTTCCCAATGCGACTCTTTCCGAATTCATTTTGATAGTTAGCCTGCAATTCAAAATTTTCATGCCCTGTCAAACGAACTGGTGCAGCTACATCCCTATGATCCCAATAGAGTTTCTTCTGTATCTACTATACGGATGGTACCGATCTACAAATCTTTGATGGCCCATGTAACACATCTTTTTACTACGTCTCAGATATAGAGAGCAAGTTTCATAATGACAGCCCGGACATGCTATCTTTTCTTTGGTGCTAAACCCTGACAACATTGCTAAACCTGGAAAGTCACTAATTGTAGACAACAAGGCAACATGCATATTGAACATTTGGTTACTGGCAGAATCATAGGTTTAAACCCCAAACTCATACAACTCATTCAAGTCCTTGATCACTGGTTGCAAGAATATATCAATGTTATTCCCGGGAGACAAAGGACCCGGTATTAAAAGAGCTAACATAATGAATTCTGGCTTCATGCACATCCATGGTGGCAAGTTATAGTTATGGTCTGTTTACCTGCGGGTTTATAAACTTTCATTTAGTTTATAAATCCGAGCTT
This sequence comes from Fagopyrum esculentum, assembly GCA_033239045.1. Lineage (NCBI taxonomy): Eukaryota > Viridiplantae > Streptophyta > Magnoliopsida > Caryophyllales > Polygonaceae > Fagopyrum > Fagopyrum esculentum. Next base: position 29,862,399 of record BSUD01000003.1, read on the forward strand.
ATTTGTTGGTGGGTGTTTACATTTTAATGGGTTTATTTTCGAATGAGTTTATTCGTTTGGGTTTATAAACCTCTAGAAAATAACCTCCTCAATCCAAGGTTATTTTTCATGGATGAGTTTATTTTTCCTGTATACCCGAAACTGCCCTCGTTCTCATCTTTACAAATCTGACCATAACATTCATACCCGTGAAATTCCTTTCTTTCAAAACAACCACATCATTGTCGTCCACAACTATACCTTCTAGATTTGATTTTTCGATTACCATCCGATTCATATATATATTGGATTATTCTTTAATATTTTTAGGGGTAAAAATGTATTTTGCACTAAAATAAACCAACAAAAAAAACCTTAAGTAAACATCCTTATCGAAATAATTTATATAAACTGATCGAGTTTATAAACCCGAAAATAAACCATAAATCCATATAAGCCCATTTAGTTTATAAACTCATAAAACTACAAACTTCTAGTAAACAGGCCCTTAATCAACATAACTGGCCATGTGCTATGAACAATGCTCATGTTGTTGAAAGGGTTAAACCCATCAATTTCCAATGCCAGCCTCACGTTTCTAGGTTCTTTCGACAAGTCAGGAAAGGATAAATCAAAGTCCTTCCAAGCTTTTCCATCAGCAGGATGCCTTAGTAACTGTTCGCCACTTAGCGTGCGTGCAAATAAGCTTTAATTATAAAACTAGAAATCAAGCAAGCGAACCCGCAGTGTACGGATCGATATAGTTGAGCAAGAATTCCAGATTATCGAACACAGGGATTTGGGGGGAACAAATTCAATTGCAGATTATCAAGCGAGTAAATGTAAGAGCTTTTCGAATTATTGGGAAAACAACAATCCTAAAGATCCAAGTATCCAGCTGTGGCTATCGATTCAAGATATACTAATGATATAAGGACAGAGTTAAGATATGCAAAGGTACACTAATGTAAGGTAATCGTACGGTGAAGTTCCAAAAACCTTATATGACTCACCTACAAGACACTCTCTATACAGGTTGTTGAGGCTTCAATATAGAAAGGTTCTAAAGGTAAGAATTAAAGTCAAATACCCAAACTTGTAATCCAAGGATCAAGACTAACTAAATCGATTAAGGTTATGACACTCATAATCGAGGTAGAGGTTGTTGAGGCTTCACTACCACCTAGAAAGGACAAGCCTAAACTAAGTTAAAGCGAATCTTTAACTTTGGATTAAAGTAAAAGCAAGTTCGTAAACTTAAGGGAAATCACGGTTAGTTCTTGAGGTTCCACGGCCGTGGACTCAAGAACAGGCCGTAATTTAGGGTTCGTCGGCGATTCTCTCTAACTCTCAGGGTCCAATCTGTTTACGATCGATCTATCATCATCTAAGCCACAACTTTCAACCCTTCACCTTAGAATTGTTAAGGGTTTTTAGCCAACAATAGTCATATTGATATCAAATTCAAGAATTAAAAGATTAAAAGACGAAAGCTTCCGAAAACCTTTAATAAACTTCAAATCAATCTCAAAGTCATAATCAAGAACAATAATCGTCACTAGATTCGGAATAGGGCAAACAAACACAAATCTTAGATAAGAAAGAAGAACGGGATGTCAATCCGTCTTCTAAATCAAACCTAAACAAGAAGAGAAATCTTCTTGCGAACAATCTTCCGAATCTTCGATCTTCCTTCAATCCGGAAATCACAATGGCGCTGCGTCAAAATCTCTCCAACACAACTTCCACTAAAAGCGAAATTAGGGCAATTCCAAGCGCAGATGTAAGATGCGTCTATGCGTAAGCGAAGGTGACGGAATCTCTCTTCGTCCGTCCTTTTATAGTGTAAGATAAAATATCGGCCCGGCCCAATTGCGTAGGAGATCGTGGCTTAAAATATGGCAAAAAAGATCGCCAAGATCACGGTCGTGGAAGGTTCCACGACCGTAATTTAGAGCGTGGAAATCAACACGGTTTGAATCAATGATTCCACGACCGTAGAAGTTACTGGAATGAATCACGCTTCACTTGCTAAGGTTCCACGGCCGTGGACTTGAACGTGGAAAGTAGTACGGCCGTATTTTAGAGCGTGGTTTAGGGCAAGAACGTGATTCTTCCCTAGCCTCGTGCATTCCTCAAGTTGACACTCCTTTTGCTCCTAAGAATGTCCTTAATCCATGGACATTGCTCAACAACTCCATCCTTGCTCGATTCCGTTCGGAAATAGCTCTCAATTACCTATAATCAACATAAAGCTTGTGTAGATCTCTATATCGACATTATAGACAAACTAGCTCACAAATGCATCAATGCTCTATCAATGACTATCAATATGAATCAAATACACTTAGAAAACGTGCCTAAAATATCACAATATTTCATGCTAACAGTAACACATCCTTAATACGTCCATTTGTGTGACATGTCATATGACGAGTAGTCTCTGGACACATGTACAGTCTTTGCAATCTCTTCTTGATGGGGAAATACCGTAACACCTTTGCAGGAATTTGACGAGGATTTTTTTTGTCTCATCCTTATCACTTGACTTCCATCTCGACGATTTACATACATGACAACTTGTTGCTTCTGCATGCTCCTCCCAATACAAAATACAATCATTTGGACACGCATCTATCTTGGTATAATCAAGTCCTAATGCCTTTAAAGTATATTTAGCTTCATTAAATGACGACGGTAGATTAGCATCAGGTTGTAAAGCCTTTAGAAGCTCTAACAAGCTAGAAAATGCCACATTGCTTAGCTTGTGATCACACTCGAAAATAAAAAGCCTTATAGTGAAGGAAAGTTTTGAGAAGTTTTTGCACCCTGGATACAATTCTTGTTGACCTTCTTCTACTAACTTATAAAAACTTGTTGTCTCTTCATTAGGACTTTTTCCAAATGTACCATGCAATAAGCCATCCATGTCATCATCAAAATATAATCCAATACCATGCTCAATTGGTTGATCATCCACTCTTGGTTCTGAGTCCGGTTCTGATGTAGGTACAAAACCCTTGGAAATCACATGATCTTTCACAATGTTTTCTTCAAACCAATAACAATAGCAACAAATTTTGCAAGGACAACGAATTTCATTTCCATGAGCTTCAATTTCAAAGGCTTTTTCTAAATAGCTATCTAATCCCTTCTCATATTCATCAGTCCATCGATGAAGCATCCACCGATTTACATTTCCTCCATCCATGTTCAGAATTAGAGTAGCTACACAAAATACCCTCAAATTGCATGACTAAATTTTAATATTGCATGTTTCAACAATAAGAAATTGATTGTAAAAGCAATTATGAATCCATTCACAAAGAAAAAGAAAAGCACACACAAATCAAGTCATGCACTAGAGTAAAATATAAAAACTAAACATGAACCAATTAGAAATATGCATAAACTTATTAAAACTTAGCTATGAATTACCTCTCTTAACTATAACACAAGTCTCCAATCACATTCAGTAACCCACCAAAAACCAATGGTAAAATCAGCAAAAAAAAGTTGTATCCTAGTATAACTAAAGACACTGAATTGGTGGGACTAGCTAATCTCTATTAGACAAGTTAACAAAATACCAATTACAGAATTGAACCATTAATCCGTTTTAATCATGATATGAAGACCTATAATTACGTGGTTGTGCAAATTCAAGCATTCATCAACAATAAGATTGGTTTTCATTCAAAGAATCTTAGGGATATAAATAAGCATACCATTTATCTTTGTTTCCTTAGGACCATATAAAAATCCATACATATCATGACAACATAACATTACAAAAAAAAAAATTGAATCCAAGATTAGATGTGCCTTTAGTAATTTTAACAACAAGCACTCACAATATGATGAAGAATACTATGATTGCAAAATCCAAATACTTGACGAAATAACAAGTGAGAATGATTAGGACTAGGAACTTGAGCCCTTCAATTGAAACACTATCAAAATCAGTCCTATTTGTATACTAATCCTTCTAAAACTAAGCACAAGAGGAATCGGGTTTGAGATTGGTTTTGCCTAAACCTTAAATTATGCAATAAACTATAAACTCACCAAATAAACCTGATACATACATATTAGGGCTAAGATAAGGGTCAAAGAGGATAAAGGAAACACAGAAATGGTACCTTGTGGGATAAAGCTTGAGTTGTCTTCAGATTTTTGGTAAGGGGCGTGTTTGCTCGATGAAGGTGAGTTGTTTTCTGAAAAGAAAGAGTTGCGTACATACATACATACAGAGAAGAAAGAGTTGCGATTCCAAAGGGAAAAATTAGCAGTCTTTTAATTCCCTTGGCGCGGGGGTCCAAAAAATTCCCCCCAAATTTTTGCTAAAATTGTGTTACATTTGACTCTGTTTTTTGTTACTATTAAAAAAGAGTTACAAAATTTATAAAAGTATTACCATTGTACATAAAAACGTAACAATTTATTACTTCGTTTATAAAATGTTACAAGAAACTATATAGGTAACAATTTTAAAAAATGTTGCATGTTTAATGTTACCTTAGGGCAAGAAATGTAGTAGTGAACCTAGATAAAATTCAGGAATAATATAAATATCTAAGGGTATGCTCTAGGTTAATATTATCTATGGAGAATATATCTAATAACTACCTAAAATAACTCTTAATATCTAATATATTTCGTGCTAAAAAGATCCAAAAAGATAAGATTTTATCCCACGAAAACCGAACAAACAAACATGCGTAACAAGGGTTGGGTAGTCGATCGATTGATCGATCGGACCGATCAATCGATGGATCTGTGCAAAAGGTCATCAGGCAACGATCTGTGCAGTCGATTGATCGGATTTTCCAAGTCGATTTTTTACCCCTTCCCTTATGATTTTGGACTTGATATGAAGCGTAGCTCGTTGTGTTCGCTTTCAAATGCCATTGGAATCACCTCAATCGGAGTTACGTAGCCTCTTTACCGTTCGTCGCAAGAAAGTGTCAAAGTGTTTAAAAACCGCTCGACCGGTTTTGTGTCCTTGCTCGATCGATCACATACTTGGGCCCTTGGCTCAATCATTTGATCTCTCATTGTGTTTTCACATGTCCTTACTCGTCCTTTGTTCTCCTCTTACATGCTCTCGTTTTCGTTTTTGTTTCAGCTCCTATACGCTCCATTTCTTGCTCGAAAGTACTTGAAATGCAAACAAAGACTCGTGTAGACATCCATATCCAAAGTAATACGATAATCACACAATATATACAATTCTAACCTAAAATGCATGCAAAACTATACCTAAAACTATATAAATATCGTGCAATATATGACACTATCAGTATGTTGTAGGTGTAATATACTTTTTGGAATCAAAAAAGCATATTCTAGAACAAATATGAAAAAATAGATATTTTTTAAATTTTTGAAGAAAAAAATTTTTTGGGGATTTTTTTTTTTTTGTGATGAAACAAAACTTCTTTAAAAAAATTCGGATTTTTTTCTTTGAGGAAAAATAATGATTAACCGTACAAACACAATCGAGACTATTACTTCAAATTATCCGTACAAACACAATCGAGACTATTACTCTATACAATTAGGGCCCGTTTGGTTTTAACTCCGGAATCGGAAACGGAACGGAAACGAATATAGTTCATACGTATAACCTTGTTCATGAAAGTTTTTAAAATCATTCCTTATGGTTTGAAGTAATTGAAGTAGAGTTTGATAATTTTTGATACCTTATAGGGAAACGAAATGTGGGGAAGAAGTGCATTATGTATTAAACCATAAGGAATGATTCCACAAAAATTTATGAATAAAGATATACATATGAACTGAATTTGTTTCCATTTTGTTTTCGTTTCCGGAGTTAGAACCAAACATGCCCTAATACTCTATACAATTAGCCTGCTTGATTGGTTTATAAGAAGAGTTTATTTAGTCTTCTTCAACTTATAAAAGGCCCACTTAGCCAATTTTATTAGAAAAAAATGTCAAAGTTATTGTTACAACTTACAATGCTTCTGGTGGGAAAGATTTTCCCAAGTGTTGTCTTTATCAATACCAAAATAAATTCTGAAATTCATTAATACACTAAAGAGTAACAACTGTTATGCGAGACGAACAAACCGAGCTTTTGTATCCTCATTCAGAAGCGAGTCAAGCTATGAAAAGTGCGTTTCTTATATCCTCATTCAGAAGCGAGTCAAGCTATGAAAAGTGCGTTTCTTAAATAAGTTTAGTTTCGTTCAAGCTTGACTCATTTAGTCAAATGAGCGGACAAGGTCAAGCTTTTTTTGAGTTACTCGATTCATATGACACCCCTCTCATGCCTAAGTATTAGGCCTGTTATTCAAGCCCGACGCGACGAACCTAACACGAGCTACTCGATTCATATCACACTTTTCTCCTCATTTCTCGATTCATATCACACTTTTCTCCTCATTCCTTAGTACTACGTCTGTTATTCGAGCCCAACAAGTTGAACTATGTTATACTCATGTTCAACACGAACTATGTTATACTCATGTTCAACACGAACTATGTTACACAACAACCCTAGAAGCCGCAATCAAGTTTGCATCGCTCGATTTTATAATCACTCTTAGCGGCAGCGGGGAAAACTAGTCAAAATAGCAGCCAGAAAGTGCTAAATCAGCATTAATAGTAAACTCAAAGCTTGTCACAAAACAGACCAGCTGAAAATGCTACAATCAACTGGTTGCTTTAAATCAAGAGGAAAATTTTAGGATATACAAATCTGAACTTGAAGCCAATAATAATTAAGAAGAGAAGATTGCTGGTGTGAATTTTCAGGGTCTGTTTGGTGAGTTTACAGACCTTAAACCCAAACAGCCAAATTTACAGCCACAAAAGTCCCGAATCTCACAACTGATAGATAGCAAATCAAAGCTTATCACAAGCAACATAAAATTGCATTTAACCATAATAGAGTTTACAGACCTTATCAAAGGTTATCACAAGCAACATAGTCTTCTTAATTATTAGCAAACATCAACTTAAATACACTAGAGGTAGTCGTCAGAGTCCTCGGAGTCAGCATCAGGGCAATCCCGAAACAGATGACCTGTCTTATGACAGTCACAACATACGTTGGGTATTTTTTGCCCATTGAGGTATACAAATTCAGCGTGGGGGCATTTAGAAGTGGAATGATAACTGTTCTCATTACAGAACTGACAAAATGCAAAAAACTCAACTTGATCTTGGGTGAAGGTGGGGCAATGAAAAGTGTCATGATCAGCTTCTTTTTTGCACACCCCGCAATAATCAGGACGGCGAATTTGATTTGGACAGAACAAAGGAATGTGATTAACATTATCCTTGCATATCCAGCAATAACCAGCAAGAGTAGGAACCGAAGGCCCAAGCTCTGTACGCCAGTGCCAGTTTTTCCAGTTCACAAGATCAGCTTCAGTGAAACATTGAATACTTCCCTCCTCTTTATGATAATTACGTAATTTTTCACCTGAAGAAAACAAGTCAAAGACTGGAAATCAATTTAAAACCAAAAGATAAAAAGTCTCTCACCTTCAGGATCACCTTCAGGATCCATAGGCATCTTGCCTTCGAGGGGAAGTACTTGAGGGGGCTTTCCAGAATGATGATCTGACAAAGTGAAATCATAATATTATCAAGAGGTGTCTGAAAACTGTATTCCAATCAATATAAGGTGCTTTTGCCTTTCTGATTCCATCGCTTCGGCCGGCCGCTTTGCAGAATCGGAGGCTCGTGGGGATGCAATCATGCTCATGGTTAGGGTTTGGGAGATAATCAGCTTGAATATCGAAATTGTGTCGAGTCTTATCCTTTTATCGACGTTATGATTTACCAAGTTTGGAGGGTTAGGAATCTACTCCTGCGAGTGGGCCGGGCCTTCTCGGTCGGATCATCTTACTGGACCCTTCTTTTGTGTCCATTATTATTCATCTTACAGCCCAATAGTGTCCTTTTTCTCAGCTCACTGCTATTCCTTGATTTTTAAATTCATTTAAATACAAATTTTCTATCATTTTAAAACTCTCATCTTGCCATCCAAGCTTGCCTTCTTTACGGCCCAATAGGAAAATAGAGACTCGTTAAAAAAAAATCCCAAACAAAATATGAGGTTAAGGATCTAATTACTGGTGAGATTTGGGAGACGGCAGGCTTCACCAAGCTCGTCTTCTTTTGGTTCTTGAACTTTTTTGCAGTTCTTCAATGTTTTACGGTCAAAAGAAAAGGGGGAAGAAAATCACGAAAGTGAAGAAGAGAAATTGTGAGGAAGACGAACCTTAAGAGGAGAAGACGAAAACTGCAAGTTTCCAGGTGAAGCACGGATGCCCGATGGAAGCCCTATCTGAACGCATTTAAAGCGAAATCTTTGAAAACTGAACTATGGCATGATGAATCACCCGGCGGTGGCACATCGAGAAGAAAACACGTTACGAAGGCGTGTCGAGGAGCCACCGAAGATGTAGTCGTCAGAGTGCTCGGAGTCGGCATCAGGGCAATCCAGAAACACAACATTTCAAAAGTTATAAGAAAATAAATATTTAAGATTTTAAAGTGATAATTCAAAATTTACCAACATGAATGTATGTTTACATTTTATAACACGATTAGTGGTACGACATTCGTTCAACATTTATCAAGTAATAATGATTAAAATTAAAAGTTCATATTTTATAGTTGTATGCAGTTAAAGATTGTGTATGTTTGCACCCCGTGTGTAGGGTTGCCATATGAAATGAGTAGTTCGACTTCGGCTCGGGCTCGATTCAAAAAAGCTCAGTTTGAGCTCATTCATATAATTGAACGAGTTGAGTTTGAACTCAAAATAAAACTCGCCTAATAATAAGTCTCGACTCGTTTAATTTCTTAACTAGGTGAACATGAACATAGCAAAGTTCAGCTCGTTCAGAGTCAAATAAGATTTATAGAACCGAGAGTAGCTTGAGCTCGGCTCGAGCTTGTTCATTAGTAAAACGAGTCAAGTTTTAACTTCATAAAACAAAACTCGTTTTAAAATCAAGCTCGGGTCAAGCTAACGCATCGAATATGAGCATGTCAAAGCTTGACTCGTTTCTAAACAAGTCGAATATGAGCATACCAAAGCTCGACTCATTCGGATCGAATAACAACGTCCCGTATGCATTTTATATTACAACGTGGGGAGGGGGGAATAGAACAACAGTAGTATTGTAGTGGGATAAGGATCGAAGTTATGATTTGTTTCCTGTCGGCGTAGGAAAGGTTTCTAGCACTCCATGAGTTGATTTTCTTTGTGATCATGGTAATGAGGGGTAGGTAGTCAGCTTGGTTGAGTCTTTTGGAGCCTATAGGGATGTCAAGATAGGTAAAGGGGAGGAATCCCAAAGGCATGCCGAGGTAGACTGCAAGGTTGTTGCTTTCCTGGGTGGGGATTCCGCCAATGTAGAGGGCATACTTGTTCTTGTTGATGTGAAGACCAGAGTACTTGCCGAAGTGGATGAGGGTCTTCATTAATATGTTAATGGAGCCAAAGTCACCCTTGTAAAACAACAAAATGTTGTCAGCAAAGCAAAGGTGTGTGAGGCGAGGGGAGGAGCATTTGGGGTGTAGGTTGAAGTCGGGATTGGCTGAGTTGGTGTTGATCATGGATGAGAGGACTTCAAGAGCAATGACGAAGAGTGTCGGGGATAGAGGGCATCCTTGTCACAATCTTCTGGAGCCATTGAAGTATCCAGTAAGAGAGCCATTATAATTGATCGAGTATGAGGGGTTCGAGATGCAGGCTTCAATATATCTTATGAATTGGAATGGGAAGCCCATCTTGGCAAGACAGTTGAGGATGAATTGATGGTTGATCATGTCAAAAGCCTTTGAGATATCTACTTTGAGAGCGCTTCTAGGGGAGATGCGTTTTTTATTGTAGCTCTCGAAGAGTTCCTGGCTAATTAGAATGTTGTGCTTTATGGATCTCCCCTTAACGAAAGCCCCTTGGTAGTTTCCGAAGAGTAATGGCAGGGTGTCATTGAGCCTTGATGCGAGAATCTTGACAATCACCATGTAAGTGGTATTACAACAAGAAATTGGTATGTAGTATGATGGTAGGCTGGGGTTGTCATTCTTTGCGATCAAGAGTTGAACATAGTTATAAAAAAGGGTTTTAGTTACTTAATGAAAACTTAAAAGGGTACTTTTCACCCAATTCTTTCATTTCCAATTATTAGACTATTTTGTGTACCCCTAGTTTTTCTAACCAACAAAATGAACCCCTACAACTACCAACACCCAATAATATTCTCATACAACTAAACAAGTAGGGGTCTAGAAAACAAAAAGTCCATAAAAAAGAGCCTACTTCACTCAATTTTTTCAAAAATTAAAGACATCAATCAGATCATTATATAGTCTTAATTTATATATCGACAACTCTGCAACAAACATGACAAATTTGTGGTCGATAAAAAATGCAACTATGCAAGTATATATCAAATCAACAAGTATGTATACTAGTAGCATTAGTGATGTTACAGTAAAAAGGGCTATAACTATAGAGCCAACGCGAGAGATTAATCAAATTGATACGTAATACAATCAATTAAGTGTATGAAGACAAATGATGATAGGCTAAAGAGCTAGAACTAAGTTGATAGGCTGTCGTTTTCAGTGTTAGCTAGCTGAAAACAATTTGCTTCGAAGTGATGGACCCGTTGCATGCCCTCAAGGTTTTTCCTTTTCCACACAAGAGGGACACTAGCAATACCCTTTTTTAGTAGTTCACAAGCTTCATCTTGTGTGTATATAAACTCACAAGCGCACATCCACAAATATATAGCTTATGATTATCGATACGAATTAAGTACACAACATATATAGACGCAATAGCTAACTCGACGCATCGATCTAGCAACTAGCCACTCCGCTACTTAAGTTATCAACTCGACAGAAGAGGTGATTGAAGATCCGAGCAATGGGACACCATTCGTGTTGCAATCAACAGGAGGTGAAGAGAGGACTTTGGTCTCCGGAGCAAGACGAGAAGCTCAGTAGGTACATTACTACTCATGGCTATGGTTGTTGGAGCGAAGTCCCTGAAAAAGCCGGTAATTGTTCATCACTCTCGGTAGCTAGCTACCTTATGTACATTGTACTACATTATATGACTTGATCTATCTTTCAATATGATTTCATGTTATCAATATATATTGCCTACTATATACATGTATATGTACGTGTGTATATAGCTTGATTAATTTTTGATAAATTTCGGTGGGTCAAATAACGTGAAGGGTTTCGCACGTTCATACGCGCACACACGCACCACAAACCCAACACATAAACCCGGTGAGATTCTACTTTTAAGCCAATTAACAATAGAGGGTGTAGCTCACAAGACTTATATACTAGGCTTAGTTTTTCCATATATCCGATGTGAGATATTTTTTCCATTTCCCGGTTGTATATGATTAATTTTATACTAGTCTAATCTTTTGTTAGTAATTATTATTATCATATGATTATGATTTGTGAATGATATTAGGGCTTAAAAGATGCGGAAAAGGTTGTCGGTTAAGATGGATTAACTATCTTAGACCGGATATCCGAAGAGGAAGGTTTACTCCTGACGAGGAGAAGCTCATAATCAGTCTCCATGAAGTTGTAGGCAATAGGTATGCATGTAATTAGGTTTTTGTTAGGGCTTTGTTTTATTTTCTACCTTCTTAACTTGTATTAAATTAGGAATTCCCAGTAATTAATCAAACTTTAGGTACTCTTTGTTTGCATTCTAAGTAAAATAACTCACATTAAAAAGATGCTCCTTTGATATAGCATAATCAAATTGTTGCACAATTAGTTCATAAAATGAATGCATTAACTTAGTGCAAACAAGACTTGAAAGTTGAGCATTATTATTAGCTTCAATACAAAGTTAATTAATAGTATACCGTACTTCCTCAATATACTTATAGCACACCACTATTAATAATTTGTCTTTGCACGTTTTTATTTCTTTATATTACAATATTACAAATTTATTGTTTTTATAATTACTTCAAATACCAAAAACCACAAATTAGTTTAGTTCTCTGACTACTTGATTTAGAAATGAACATTATTAATTCTTACTCTTGGGATTAACTATAATACTTTAATCCTAGTTTTTTTTTAGAAGACATACTTACATACGTACCGACATTGTATATAGATGGACTCATATCGCAAGCCACTTGCCTGGAAGGACAGATAACGAGATCAAGAACTATTAGAGCGTGGAAGTTGGTCACGGTTTGTCACAACCCTCCACGGCCGTGTAAGTTGCTGGAATGGACCACGCTTCTCTTGCCAATGTTCCACGGCCGTGGACTTGAACGTGAAATGTAGTACGGCCGTATTTTAGAGCGTGGTTTAGAGGTAGTTCGTGGTTTTCCTTAGTCTCGTGCTATTCTTCAAGTTAGCACCATCCTTAGCTCCTAGAGATGTCCTCAATCCTTGGGCATGCTCAATCAAACTCCATTCTCTCTCAATCCATTCGGAATTAGCTCTTAATTGCCTACAATCAATACAAAGCTTATGTGGACCTCTATATCGACAAAATAGATAAACTAACTCACAAATGCTTCAATGCTTTATCAATGACTATCAATATGGATGAAATACACTTAGAAAACGTGCCTAAAATATCACAATATTTCATGCTAACAAATAACCCCATACTTGCCACTTGCTTGTCCCTAAGCAAGGTCTTTCAAAAAGCTTATAAAACACAAGTTAGGATGAAATATGTGTACCTTCTTAAAGCAAAACTTCTTTTGGATGAATGTGCCTTCTAATCAATAGATCATTCTCAAATCTTGCTTCATTTGTTTATAAGACTTTCATACACTTAATCAAAGAGTAAAGAATAAAGAAAGCTCATGAATCAATCAAACTTCCATGTAAACATCATAACCTTCAAACATTATCAAAATCAATCATAAGAAACTTCAATTTAGATCACCAAGCCATATAACATTCTTTTGATCTTAAGGACTTTCAACCAAGGTCTAGAATGTGGAAAGGGAAGGAAAACTTTAAGGAATGTGGTGCATGAATCCGGGAAAGTGGATAACTACTCTTTTCTTCTTCTCTTGCGGTTTCCGCAACACTTTCAACTTAGAGCTTCGCTCTCTTCTTTTCATTTTTCGACTTTACTTTTGGAGTTATGGATAGAGGTGCACAAAAACCGAAGCCTAGGAGATTGGCGTTTCTCAATTTTTATGAGATGCCTCAAACCCTTAGCGCACATACCATAATCCGCTAGGAATATCGCCCAATCCGACTTTGGCAAGACACAAACACCCGACTATGTGAATGGTGCCGAGTTACTCATCATCATGATTGACTTCCCCAAACCTATAATTTCTTTCTATTCCTTTGAATGCAAAGTATTGCTTTCATGGCCCTCCCACATCAAACATGCCTTTTTCATTCAACTCCTCCAAATTCCCGGATAGGTAAAGGAGATCAATATTTCAATGAGGGGCTAAATGATCAAAGAAAGAAGAAAGAAATTCGAATTGCCTTAATCATCTCAAAAAGAAGCATAAGAACTTATTATGTGATTTCAACCTTAATTCCTCAACATGATTTAAGTAACATTCATCACATTATGAAATTTGCAAAAGAGGAATAATCAACTCATTCAATTTCTTTTCAATTCACTAATTGTTTAAGCATGCGATTGTCATTAAAACTCAATTTACAAGTGGTGATTATCATAGAAATCATCTCTATCCCTAGAAGCACAAAATTTTCAAAATTTTTCAATTTTTATGGGTTTTTCAAATTCTTTTTCATGCAATGCAATAATGAAACGTGTAGAAATAGAATGAAACATGCAAGATAGTCTCAATAGAAGCAAATAAAGTGAGTAAGAGTTATTACAAACGATTAGTCACACCCCACCCCATACTTGGAACAAACATTGTCCCTAATGTTCAAAGAAAAGAAAAAGAAGAAAAGAAAGAAAGAAAAAGAACTCACAAAACGGTGGTGGAACGTAGAGAGGGGCTACCAATTTGTTCGCATGCATGGCAGCGAACGTCGCCTTCCAGTTATGGCGTCTAGCCATAATGGAATACTCTGGGAGCCACTCAATACCTCTCCTCGTCCTACTCTCCCATGGCATAACAGCGTAAGGTGGACCTCTATGGGTGGGGAAGATGAGGCCTCTAGTCATAAGGGCCTGAAATCCTAGGGGTACAGCGGGGATACGTGTGCAAGCAGAAAAATCTACCCCTAATGCCCTAGCAAGGTGGGTGGCTATCCCACCATATCCAATGTTGCCAGCCCTCTTGTTCTTTAGCTTACTCATGGTAGCAGCTAAGAGGGTGGCGTAGTCAGCAGGTCTACCGTATAGCATACAGTAGAGGAGAAAGAGCTTGTCTGTCTTGATCTTCTGAGGTGTCTCCGTCCTAGGGAAGAGACACTCAGAAATTACCTTGTGAGCAATCTTCAAGGCTAAGTGATACATCAACTTAGCCTTGGTATCAGCTGGCTGCCAGCGGTCCTCGCTGGCATAGATCATCGCGATCTCTTCCCAGAAATCCTTGGCGTATACGCCACTGGGGAAACGACCATTGAAGGTCTCGTGGAACCCAAAGAAGGCTCCAAACTCCCGGATGGAAAAATCATAGTTTCGTTCCATCAGACGAAAAGAAACTGTCCTATTAACATGGTTGTGCTCAAAAGAAACCACAACCTCTCTCGTAATCTCCTCATATGCATCTTCCCGAATAGCCGAGAAGATGACTAATCCGGCTCTATCCAAGAGCCAAGTAAGGTCCCCTATGACATGTAGAGGCTCTAAATCCTCCAACAGTAGGTATCTAGGTCCTATGACCGTGCTCTTATGGATCCTCTCTAAGGCGTCGAGATGATCCTCGTGAATGGTAGGGACCCTAGGGCGAGGTGGTGATGGTGATGAAGGTGATGATGGAGGTGAAGGGGATGAAGGTGGTGGTGCTCTAGACGAGGAGGAGGAAGAGGGGTTGTCCTTCCTCTTTTTACTCTTATCCTTATCTTTGTTCTTGTCCTTATTCCTACCGGACACTCTCCTCACAAAATCCATGTTCTGGCAAAATCCACGGTTTGTTCTTGGTGTTCCACGGCCGTGGAAGCTACAGGAACCGTGGTTTGTCTCGACTTTTCTCAAAACTCAGCAAAATCACACCAAATTTCATAGCAGCAGTCCTAGACTAATTCTCTTCCAATTTCAATCAGTTATTCCTAAAAAATCTAGCAATTTCAAGACCGAATCGACAAAGATAGAGAAGAGCGAAAAAACCTAGGACACGTTTAGCAATTTCAAGACCGAATCGACAATTTCAATCAGTTATCCCGTGTCCTGCCGTGTCGGAAACGGGGACACAACCGGACACGGCTCGGACACGGTCAAATATGACCGGACACGGTCAAAACACGTTTCAAAGGTAGGACACGTTTAGGACACGGTGAGGACGCGGATTGTGTCCGGTCAAGACATGATCAACGAAATAAAAACTTATATACCGTAATGTTTTTACTTCTTTCCCATTTTTTCCGACTAAACTTAGCTCCACATGACCACCTGCGAGATTGTGGTTGTCGAAAGTAGGACACCGATCTTCTTCTCCAGCTCTAATGTTGAACTGTTGTTCTGTCGGCCGACTCTTCTCTCCATTTTCTTATGATTTTATAAATTAATTTTGAATCTTTGATTATTAATTTATTTTGTAATTTTTATTTGTTGAATGTTGACTATGTTATTCTAATTCTTTCACTTTTTATAATTCACAAATATTTATTATTATTTTCCTTTGTTGATCATGTTGTTCGGTTATTGTTGATTTGCAAATGAATGATTCATTCTTCAATTTTGATACTAAGTATGATTATTTCATATTATAAAACTAAATATGTTTATTTTTATGTTTTGTAAGACTGAAAATGTTTGTTCCTAAGCTTTTGTCTCGATTATTTTATCATTATGTTAATATTTTTATCAAATCATATATTATTATTTTTTCATATATATGTATCTCATTATGATATAGTATTCTATATTTCAATATCTTTAAAATAATATATTAATTATTTTACTCGCCGTGTCCCCGTTTCCTATATTTTGAGGATTGCCGCTTCCCCGTTTCTCGTCGTGTCTGTTTCCCGTATCCGTGTCCGTGTCCGTGCATCATAGGTGATCACTTGTCTTTTTTTTTTGATTAGATTGGGTTTCTTAATGTTACAAATGGTTTATGTTCAGACAACAGAGACTTGCAAGGAAGGCAAGATTGACCAAGCGAAGAAAGAAGAATCAGTTCCCAACCCGAGGGCAACCATTCAATCGGAGGTAAATGATATTATCTCTAACACCTAGCTGCAATATGATGATTTTGAGTTGTTTATTGATAATCAGCTTGTGTAGAAATTAAGGTCTTTTGGTGAAGACCCTGCCCAAGCCAGATTCGAAAATGCAAAAAAGGAGGCTTGAAGAGACCAAGAAGCTGAGAATGGTATATATATCACTTTCCTTTAGACCTTCCATCTGTTTTATGATTCTTTTGGTGTCAAGTAAATTTTTATATAGGAGGAACCAACATTGTTGATAATTGTCATGATGAATGGGATAGGCTTTATAGGTGGGTTTTGGTGTGGTTTAGAGCAGATTGCGGAGAAGTGTTGTGGATTAAGCCGTCATTATAATGTGTTTCTCTGCCATTAAGAAGAGTGCTAATTTTTTTTTACTATTCTTTTTTGTTGTTGAAAGGATTTTAATCAAGGAGTTTTTCGCTATTAATGTGCTTCTTTGCCATTAAGAAGAGTGCTAATTTTTATTACTATTCTTTTTTTGTTCCTGAAAAGATTTAATCGAGGAGTTTTACCTAAGCAAATACAGTGGCAGTTTCTCTGTTTAATGATGCCGATAATCTTAGCTTCCAAGATATTAAGGATTCCGCTGGAATTGAGGATAAGGAACTTCGAAGGCTCTACAGTCCCTTGCATGCGGAAAAGTCCGTGTCCTTCTGAAGGTACATCCAACCGTTTGATTTCTAACTTGCTTCCTTTTATCTTACA
>BSUD01000003.1:29891919-29907025 GCA_033239045.1 Fagopyrum esculentum
GCAGGTGTGTGTTGCTTCTAGGCCTTCCTTAGGATGCCTTTGTTCCCTCCTTTTCTAGTATGAGTGTATAGGATCATGCTAGATGTGTGAGGATGTGTTTGGTTGAGGTTATGATCGGTTTATGCCTTGTACGGCTTTGAGGATTTAGGTTGATGTTGATTGAGGTTGTGAGTTTGAGTATGATCCTCATGGATCCCTTTGGGTCTAGGTGTGACCCCTTTGATGAATAGAGGTTGATATATCTTTATTCCTTATTATTAGGCAGTGCCCCTCTCTCAGGATTGGAGGATTGTTGTGGTTTAGCTGTGTACGAGGTTGAGGTAAGTCCGTAGGACTTACTTAGCTACCATCCCTATATTGGGTGTTTGCATGAGTGGTGTGTGCTTTATATGTTTGCTATGATAGTATGAGTTGTCGTTTTTATCGATCTATGTTCTATTGACTGCCCCACTGCGTAGCTGTGATAACCTTTCCCTTTCATCCCGCCGTGGAGTTTGGGAGGTTCTCTGATGTCATGCCAGACCTGGTATACGGGGAGGGCACAACCCACTCCCATAGGGTACACGGGTTGTGTGACCGAGGCTACTCCAGATGGCTATCAGGCTCAGAGGCGAGGATGTATCGGTCCTCGTGTCACATACTTTCATATATATATATATATACATACGGTTTTTGAGTGAATGATTATTATATAAAGATGATAAAATAGGTAAATGTGTGATAGCATGCTGATGTGTTTATCTTTCATGATTGTGCTTGTGCTTATGCATTACCTCATATATGTATGGTTAGTTAACGGTTTCATACCGTGTTGTAGATGTTTACAGGTTAGGCACTACTGGGTGAATAGCAGGGTAACAGGCCGAGGACTCTCGTACATTAGGTGGTTGGTTTGGGATGTTTACCCTTCCCCTCCTGCGTGAGGATGATATCTTGTTTTACCTCCTGTGTGAGGATGTCGTTTTATGTACTCGGCTATGTTGTTGTTTACTTTGGGTCGTACAGTTTATACTGTTTTATGTATTTGTTTTATATCTGTTAGTGCCATGTTGTAAGGTCTAGTGAACTTGTTGTCAGGCTAGGGTTAGGATCCATTGTGAAATCCTAGCCCAATGTGACATCCCGAGTCCCGCGGATTCGGGGTGTTACAGGAGGTGGGGAGGGGGGGAATAGAACAACAGTAGTATTGTAGTGGGATAAGGATCGAAGTTATGATTTGTTTCCTGTCGGCGTAGGAAAGGTTTCTAGCACTCCATGAGTTGATTTTCTTTATGATCATGGTAATGAGGGGTAGGTAGTCAGCTTGGTTGAGTCTTTTGGAGCCTATAGGGATGTCAAGATAGGTAAAGGGGAGGAATCCCAAAGGCATGCCGAGGTAGACTGCAAGGTTGTTGCTTTCCTGGGTGGGGATTCCGCCAATGTAGAGGGCATACTTGTTCTTGTTGATGTGAAGACCAGAGTACTTGCCGAAGTGGATGAGGGTCTTCATTAATATGTTAATGGAGCCAAAGTCACCCTTGTAAAACAACAAAATGTTGTCAGCAAAGCAAAGGTGTGTGAGGCGAGGGGAGGAGCATTTGGGGTGTAGGTTGAAGTCGGGATTGGCTGAGTTGGTGTTGATCATGGATGAGAGGACTTCAAGAGCAATGACGAAGAGTGTCGGGGATAGAGGGCATCCTTGTCACAATCTTCTGGAGCCATTGAAGTATCCAGTAAGAGAGCCATTATAATTGATCGAGTATGAGGGGTTCGAGATGCAGGCTTCAATATATCTTATGAATTGGAGTGGGAAGCCCATCTTGGCAAGACAGTTGAGGATGAATTGATGGTTGATCATGTCAAAAGCCTTCGAGATATCTACTTTGAGAGCGCTTCTAGGGGAGATGCGTTTTTTATTGTAGCTCTCGAAGAGTTCCTGGCTAATTAGAATGTTGTGCTTTATGGATCTCCCCTTAACGAAAGCCCCTTGGTAGTTTCCGAAGAGTAATGGCAGGGTGTCATTGAGCCTTGATGCGAGAATCTTGACAATCACCATGTAAGTGGTATTACAACAAGAAATTGGTATGTAGTCTGATGGTAGGCTGGGGTTGTCATTCTTTGCGATCAAGAGTTGAACATAGTTATAAAAAAGGGTTTTAGTTACTTAATGAAAACTTAAAAGGGTACTTTTCACCCAATTCTTTCATTTCCAATTATTAGACTATTTTGTGTACCCCTAGTTTTTCTAACCAACAAAATGAACCCCTACAACTACCAACACCCAATAATATTCTCATACCACTAAACAAGTAGGGGTCTAGAAAACAAAAAGTCCATAAAAAAGAGCCTACTTCACTCAATTTTTTCAAAAATTAAAGACATCAATCAGATCATTATATAGTCTTAATTTATATATCGACAACTCTGCAACAAACATGACAAATTTGTGGTCGATAAAAAATGCAACTATGCAAGTATATATCAAATCAACAAGTATGTATATTAGTAGCATTAGTGATGTTACAGTAAAAAGGGCTATAACTATAGAGCCAACGCGAGAGATTAATCAAATTGATACGTAATACAATCAATTAAGTGTATGAAGACAAATGATGATAGGCTAAAGAGCTAGAACTAAGTTGATAGGCTGTCGTTTTCAGTGTTAGCTAGCTGAAAACAATTTGCTTCGAAGTGATGGACCCGTTGCATGCCCTCAAGGTTTTTCCTTTTCCACACAAGAGGGACACTAGCAATACCCTTTTTTAGTAGTTCACAAGCTTCATCTTGTGTGTATATAAACTCACAAGCGCACATCCACAAATATATAGCTTATGATTATCGATACGAATTAAGTACACAACATATATAGACGCAATAGCTAACTCGACGCATCGATCTAGCAACTAGCCACTCCGCTACTTAAGTTATCAACTCGACAGAAGAGGTGATTGAAGATCCGAGCAATGGGACACCATTCGTGTTGCAATCAACAGGAGGTGAAGAGAGGACTTTGGTCTCCGGAGCAAGACGAGAAGCTCAGTAGGTACATTACTACTCATGGCTATGGTTGTTGGAGCGAAGTCCCTGAAAAAGCCGGTAATTGTTCATCACTCTCGGTAGCTAGCTACCTTATGTACATTGTACTACATTCTATGACTTGATCTATCTTTCAATATGATTTCATGTTATCAATATATATTGCCTACTATATACATGTATATGTACGTGTGTATATAGCTTGATTAATTTTTGATAAATTTCGGTGGGTCAAATAACGTGAAGGGTTTCGCACGTTCATACGCGCACACACGCACCACAAACCCAACACATAAACCCGGTGAGATTCTACTTTTAAGCCAATTAACAATAGAGGGTGTAGCTCACAAGACTTATATACTAGGCTTAGTTTTTCCATATATCCGATGTGAGATATTTTTTCCATTTCCCGGTTGTATATGATTAATTTTATACTAGTCTAATCTTTTGTTAGTAATTATTATTATCATATGATTATGATTTGTGAATGATATTAGGGCTTAAAAGATGCGGAAAAGGTTGTCGGTTAAGATGGATTAACTATCTTAGACCGGATATCCGAAGAGGAAGGTTTACTCCTGACGAGGAGAAGCTCATAATCAGTCTCCATGAAGTTGTAGGCAATAGGTATGCATGTAATTAGGTTTTTGTTAGGGCTTTGTTTTATTTTCTACCTTCTTAACTTGTATTAAATTAGGAATTCCCAGTAATTAATCAAACTTTAGGTACTCTTTGTTTGCATTCTAAGTAAAATAACTCACATTAAAAAGATGCTCCTTTGATATAGCATAATCAAGTTGTTGCACAATTAGTTCATAAAATGAATGCATTAACTTAGTGCAAACAAGACTTGAAAGTTGAGCATTATTATTAGCTTCAATACAAAGTTAATTAATAGTATACCGTACTTCCTCAATATACTTATAGCACACCACTATTAATAATTTGTCTTTGCACGTTTTTATTTCTTTATATTACAATATTACAAATTTATTGTTTTTATAATTACTTCAAATACCAAAAACCACAAATTAGTTTAGTTCTCTGACTACTTGATTTAGAAATGAACATTATTAATTCTTACTCTTGGGATTAACTATAATACTTTAATCCTAGTTTTTTTTTTAGAAGACATACTTACATACGTACCGACATTGTATATAGATGGACTCATATCGCAAGCCACTTGCCTGGAAGGACAGATAACGAGATCAAGAACTATTAGAGCGTGGAAGTTAGTCACGGTTTGTCACAACCCTCCACGGCCGTGTAAGTTGCTGGAATGGACCACGCTTCTCTTGCCAATGTTCCACGGCCGTGGACTTGAACGTGGAATGTAGTACGGCCGTATTTTAGAGCGTGGTTTAGAGGTAGTTCGTGGTTTTCCTTAGTCTCGTGCTATTCTTCAAGTTAGCACCATCCTTAGCTCCTAGAGATGTCCTCAATCCTTGGGCATGCTCAATCAAACTCCATTCTCTCTCAATCCATTCGGAATTAGCTCTTAATTGCCTACAATCAATACAAAGCTTATGTGGACCTCTATATCGACAAAATAGATAAACTAACTCACAAATGCTTCAATGCTTTATCAATGACTATCAATATGGATGAAATACACTTAGAAAACGTGCCTAAAATATCACAATATTTCATGCTAACAAATAACCCCATACTTGCCACTTGTTTGTCCCTAAGCAAGGTCTTTCAAAAAGCTTATAAAACACAAGTTAGGATGAAATATGTGTACCTTCTCAAAGCAAAACTTCTTTTGGATGAATGTGCCTTCTAATCAATAGATCATTCTCAAATCTTGCTTCATTTGTTTATAAGACTTTCATACACTTAATCAAAGAGTAAAGAATAAAGAAAGCTCATGAATCAATCAAACTTCCATGTAAACATCATAACCTTCAAACATTATCAAAATCAATCATAAGAAACTTCAATTTAGATCACCAAGCCATATAACATTCTTTTGATCTTAAGGACTTTCAACCAAGGTCTAGAATGTGGAAAGGGAAGGAAAACTTTAAGGAATGTGGTGCAT
This sequence comes from Fagopyrum esculentum, assembly GCA_033239045.1. Classification (NCBI taxonomy): domain Eukaryota; kingdom Viridiplantae; phylum Streptophyta; class Magnoliopsida; order Caryophyllales; family Polygonaceae; genus Fagopyrum; species Fagopyrum esculentum. The sequence goes on from BSUD01000003.1 coordinate 29,896,982, forward strand.
GAATCCGGGAAAGTGGATAACTACTCTTTTCTTCTTCTCTTGCGGTTTCCGCAGCACTTTCAACTTAGAGCTTCGCTCTCTTCTTTTCATTTTTCGACTTTACTTTTGGAGTTATGGATAGAGGTGCACAAAAACCGAAGCCTAGGAGATTGGCGTTTCTCAATTTTTATGAGATGCCTCAAACCCTTAGCGCACATACCATAATCCGCTAGGAATATCGCCCAATCCGACTTTGGTAAGACACAAACACCCGGCTATGTGAATGGTGCCGAGTTACTCATCATCATGATTGACTTCCCCAAACCTATAATTTCTTTCTATTCCTTTGAATGCAAAGTATTGCTTTCATGGCCCTCCCACATCAAACATGCCTTTTTCATTCAACTCCTCCAAATTCCCGGATAGGTAAAGGAGGTCAATATTTCAATGAGGGGCTAAATGATCAAAGAAAGAAGAAAGAAATTCGAATTGCCTTAATCATCTCAAAAAGAAGCATAAGAACTTATTATGTGATTTCAACCTTAATTCCTCAACATGATTTAAGTAACATTCATCACATTATGAAATTTGCAAAAGAGGAATAATCAACTCATTCAATTTCTTTTCAATTCACTAATTGTTTAAGCATGCGATTGTCATTAAAACTCAATTCACAAGTGGTGATTATCATAGAAATCATCTCTATCCCTAGAAGCACAAAATTTTCAAAAATTTTCAATTTTTATGGGTTTTTCAAATTCTTTTTCATGCAATGCAATAATGAAACGTGTAGAAATAGAATGAAACATGCAAGATAGTCTCAATAGAAGCAAATAAAGTGAGTAAGAGTTATTACAAACGATTAGTCACACCCCACCCCATACTTGGAACAAACATTGTCCCTAATGTTCAAAGAAAAGAAAAAGAAGAAAAGAAAGAAAGAAAAAGAACTCACAAAACGGTGGTGGAACGTAGGGAGGGGCTACCAATTTGTTCGCATGCATGGTAGAGAACGTCGCCTTCCAGTTATGGCGTCTAGCCATAATGGAATACTCTGGGAGCCACTCAATACCTCTCCCCGTCCTACTCTCCCATGGCATAGCAGCGTAAGGTGGACCTCTATGGGTGGGGAAGATGAGGCCTCTAGTCATAAGGGCCTGAAATCCTAGGGGTACAGCGGGGATACGTGTGCAAGTAGAAAAATCTACCCCTAATGCCCTAGCAAGGTGGGTGGCTATCCCACCATATCTAATGTTGCCAGCCCTCTTGTTCTTTAGCTTACTCATGGTAGCAGCTAAGAGGGTGGCGCAGTCAGCAAGTCTACCGTATAGCATACAGTAGAGGAGAAAGAGCTTGTCTGTCTTGATCTTCTGAGGTGTCTCCGTCCTAGGGAAGAGACACTCAGAAATTACCTTGTGAGCAATCTTCAAGGCTAAGTGATACATCAACTTAGCCTTGGTATCAGCTGGCTGCCAGCGGTCCTCGCTGGCATAGATCATCGCGATCTCTTCCCAGAAATCCTTGGCGTATACGCCACTGGGGAAACGACCATTGAAGGTCTCGTGGAACCCAAAGAAGGCTCCAAACTCCCGGATGGAAAAATCATAGTTTCTTTCCATCAGACGGAAAGAAACTGTCCTATCAACATGGCTGTGCTCAAAAGAAACCACAACCTCTCTCGTAATCTCCTCATATGCATCTTCCCGAATAGCCGAGAAGATGACTAATCCGGCTCTATCCAAGAGCCAAGTAAGGTCCCCTATGACATGTAGAGGCTCTAAATCCTCCAACAGTAGGTATCTAGGTCCTATGACCGTCCTCTTATGGATCCTCTCTAAGGCGTCGAGATGATCCTCGAGAATGGTAGGGACCCTAGGGCGAGGTGGTGATGGTGATGAAGGTGATGATGGAGGTGAAGGGGATGAAGGTGGTGGTGCTCTAGAGGAGGAGGAGGAGGAAGAGGGGTTGTCCTTCCTCTTTTTACTCTTATCCTTATCTTTGTTCTTGTCCTTATTCCTACCGGACACTCTCCTCACAAAATCCATGTTCTGGCAAAATCCACGGTTTGTTCTTGGTGTTCCACGGCCGTGGAAGCTACAGGAACCGTGGTTTGTCTCGACTTTTCTCAAAACTCAGCAAAATCACACCAAATTTCATAGCAGCAGTCCTAGACTAATTCTCTTCCAATTTCAATCAGTTATTCCTAAAAAATCTAGCAATTTCAAGACCGAATCGACAAAGATAGAGAAGAGCGAAAAAACCTAGGTTTTCGGATTTTCAAATCCGAATTCTGCTTTCCTTGATGAATTGCCGCTCGAATTGTTGCTTGGATCTTGTTGGTGATCGGATTTGCTTCTGTTTTGGCCAAAGAATCGTTAAAAACGATTAACGAACGAAGATTTGAGGTGAGGGGAGGCAAATCGGCGTTTAGGGTGTGGAATGGGTTTTGTGATGTTGTGTTTTTGTGAAGAACGTGGTTTATATAGTGGCCGTCAAAATTTTTGAAAATCACGGTCTGTCGGGGGGTTCCACAGCCATGAAAATGTACGGAACCGTGGTTTTGGTGATTTTTCAAAGGTTTTTGTAAATTACGGTCTCAGAGGGTTCCACGACCGTGGTTTAGGCCGTGGAACTCTCTGTAATGCTCCAAAGTCCAAGTTTCGTCACTTTTCTTCAAACTTACTCTTCTCTTTTCTTTTCCCACTGTTCCTACATCCAAAAACACGAACATACCGGAGGTATCGAAGGCAAAACAAAGCAAAAACGTCTAAACTAAGCTAATCTATGAATCAAAAACAAAAACGTAAATGCAATACCTTGGGTTGCCTCCCAAGAAGCGCTTTGTTTAAGGTCCGTAGCTAGACCAAATTCGCACTTATTCGAGTGCGGTAGGCGCGAACTCTTCAGCTTGGAGTTCCAGCGTATACTTCTTGAGTCGTTGACCGTTCACCTTAAAGCTTCTGCCCGCTTCACCCCATACTTCAACTGCACCATGGGGGAAAATACGTTTGATTAAAAAAGGTCCGGTCCAACGAGATTTAAACTTACCTGGAAAGAGATGAAGCCTTGAATTGAAGAGGAGAACTTGATCTCCTTCTTTGAAGTCATTTGGAATGATATGCTTATCATGCCAACGCTTTGCTCTTTCTTTGTAAATCTTGGCGTTTTCATAGGCGTTCAAGCGGGGTTCTTCAAGCTCATTTAGGTCCAAGAGACGCTTCTCTCCCGCTTCCTTCATGCTGAAATTTAGCCACTTGATTGCCCAAAACGCCTTGTGCTCCAACTCTACCGGTAAGTGACAAGACTTCCCATACACAAGGTTGTATGGTGTGGTTCCTATGGGAGTCTTATAGCAGTCCGGTACGCCCACAATGCATCATCAAGCTTCAAGGACCAATCCTTCCTTGTCCTTGAAACCGTCTTCTCTAGGATTCCTTTGATCTCCCGGTTTGAGATCTCAACTTGTCCACTAGTTTGTGGATGATAAGGGGTGACGATCTTGTGAGTAACCCCATACTTGGCTAGAAGAGCTTCAAAGCGTCGGGCGATGAAGTGAGAACCTCCATCACTAATGATAGTCCTTGGTGTCCCAAATCGTGGGAAGATGGTCTTGTTAAAGAACTTGACCACTACCATGGCATCATTGGTGCGAGAGGCAATTGCCGTCACCCATCTAGAAACGTAATCCACCGCCAAGAGTATTTATTGGTTTCCACAAGATGATGGGAACGGTCCCATAAAGTCAACTCCCCAAACATCGAAAATCTCCACCTCTTGGATGTTATTGAGAGGCATCTCATTCCTCCTAAAGATATTTCCTGTTCTTTGACAAGCATCGCAGCAGGAAACAAAGGTTTGCACATCTCTAAATAAAGTAGGCCAAAAGAATTCAGATTGCAATACCTTAGCGCTAGTTTTGTTTGAACTAGCGTGTCCTCCACATGGTAGTGAATGACAATGGCGGATGACGCTTTGCATCTCATCTTCCGGCACACATCGCCGAATGATGCCATCCGGACCTCTCTTAAATAGGAGAGGTTCATTCCAAAAGTATTCCTGAACATCCTTAAAGAACTTCTTTCTTTGTGCGTAGGATAATCCGGGCGGTATCTCCTGACAAACCAAATAGTTAACAAAATCAGCAAACCATGGTTCGTTACCTTTGGAGATCACGTCGATGCACTCCTCTATGATATGTAAGTGTTCGTCCGGGAAGGAGTCATCTATAGGTAGATGGTCGTCTTCTAGATGTGTTAGACGACTCAAATGATCCGCAACAGAGTTTTCCGAACCCTTCTTGTCGCGGATCTCTAGATCGAATTCTTGTAGGAGAAGAATCCATCTAATTAGCCTTGGCTTCGCATCCTTCTTTGCAAGGAGATACCGGATCGCAGCATGATCCGTGTACACAATCACCTTTGCACCTACAAGATAAGAGCGAAATTTGTCAATAGCATAAACAATGGCTAAAAATTCCTTTTCCGTAGTGGCGTAGTTGAGCTGCGCTTCATCTAGCGTCTTGCTAGCGTAGTATATGGCATGGGTTCGCCCTTCCTTTCTTTGTCCGAGAACAGCTCCTATAGCTACGTCACTTGCGTCACACATAACTTCAAAGGGAAGATTCCAATCCGGAGGTTGGATAATAGGTGCTGAAATTAGAGCTTCCCGAATCATGTTAAATGCATCCAAGCATTCCTGCGAAAACTCAAAAACTGCATCCTTCATCAATAGATTAGTGAGCGGTTTTGATATTTTAGAGAAGTCTTTTATGAAGCGTCTATAAAATCCAGCATGTCCTAGAAAACTTCTTATCCCTTTCACCGAAGTTGGGGGAGGAAGCTTTTCTATAGTCTCTATTTTAGCTCTATCTACGTCAATCCCTCTACTAAAGATTAAGTGTCCTAAAACAATGCCTTCCTTCACCATGAATTGACACTTTTCCCAATTAAGAAATAGGTTAGTGTCTTCACACCTTTGTAATACAAGAGCAAGGTTAGAAAGACAATTGTCAAAAGAGGAACCATAAACGGAGAAGTCATCCATAAAAACCTCCATGATTTCCTCTATATATTCGGAGAAGATGGCCATCATGCACCTTTGAAAGGTGGCTGGGGTGTTGCAAAGCCCGAACGGCATCCTCCTATAGGCAAACGTACCCCACGGGCACGTGAACGTGGTCTTCTCTTGATCATCCGGGTGTATCGGGATCTAAAAGAAACCACTATAACCATCAAGATAGCAAAAGTGCGAATGTTGTGCTAACCTTTCAAGCATTTGGTCGATGAAGGGTAGTGGGAAGTGATCCTTCCTCGTCGCGTTGTTTAGCTTGCGGTAGTCTATACACATCCGCCATCCTGTTACGGTTCGGGTAGGAATGAGTCCGTTGTTCTTGTTGGTGATGACCGTCATTCCTCCCTTCTTCGGAACTACTTGAACCGGACTCACCCACTTGCTATCGGAGATAGGGTAGATGATACCTGCATCAAGCAATTTAAGAATTTCCTTCTTGACAACCTCCTTCATGGTCGGATTTAACCGCCTTTGAGGTTATCTTGAAGTCCTAAAGTCCTCTTCCATTAATATTTTGTGCATGCATAGGGAAGGTTTAATTCCTACTAAGTCCTCTATAGTATATCCTAAAGCCTTTCTATGTTTCCTAAGGACAACCATGAGCTTACTATGTTCATCTTTGCTTAAATCGGAACTAACAATAACCGGAAAGGTAGAATTAGGTCCAAGAAATGCGTACCTTAGATGAGTAGGAAGTGGCTTTAGTTCCATGACTATCGGAGTTTCCAATGGTTCTTGAGGAGCATCCGATGCCTCCTTAGAAGTGTCTAAGGGTGTAGAAGGTGTGAGAGAAGAATCAAAAGAAGTTGAAGAAGTGGCACATTTGCCTTTGTCCACGGCCAAAATTACGGTTTCTCTGTATGCTCCACGGCCGTGATTTTGGGCGTGGAATGTAGTTACGGGTGCTCTGTTTCCTCCACGACCGTGTAACCCTCTGGAGTGAGCCACGCTTTTGTTGGTGAAATCCACGGCCGTGGAATATAGTGTATGGCCGTGGATCCGTACGTTTTCTGCTTCGTCGTGGAGTTTCTCAAACTCCTCTTCACACACTTCTTCTTGTGCTTCTAAGGCTTCAATTGCCTCATTGCACTCCTCTTCTTCCCCTACATCCATTAGACTCATAGTAATAACCTTTTGCAAAGGATCTTTGAAGAGAATAGCACTTACCTCCTCTCTAGACAACCCTTCTTCATCTTGGATATTGAATATATCCTCATCAAAGATTGGTTCCTTCACTAGAGTGGAAAGAACGAACTCTACCTTCTCTTCTCCTATGTCAAAGGCAAGTCTAGCATTCTTGCAATCGACTATGCAGCCGGACGTTGCAAGAAACGGTCTTCCGAGAATGATCGGGACTGGACTATCTGCAGGAATGTCAAGCACAACAAAATCTATAGGAACATAGAATTTACCTAGCTTGACCGGGACGTCTTCCACAATACCGACGGGATGAGTTATGGATCGATCCGCCATGTACAACGTCATCTTCACCGGTTTAGGGTCGCCTAAACCGATCTTCCTACATAATGCAAGTGGGATGCTGCTCACACTTGCTCCCAAGTCACATAATGCATCATATGTGACATCTCCCACTCCTATGGGAATGCAAAATGACCCCGGATCCTTTAGCTTTGGGGGCATCTTCTCTTTCATGGTCTTGATGAGATCCGAAGAATCCGAACTCATCTTAACCTCTCCAAAATCCTCTAACTTTCTCTTGTTAGAGAGGATCTCCTTTAAGAACTTGCCATAAGCCGGCATACCTACAATAGCATCAATGAAAGGTATATTAATATGCAGTTTGCTCATGAGTTCTATAAACTTACCGAATTGTTTATCTAGACGCGCTCTTGCTCTAGATTGAGGGAATGGTAGGGGAGGTTTGTAAGTTGGAGGAGGAACGTAGACATCTTCCTTCTCCTTCCCCTTTTCCTTCTCTTTCTCAATGGAGATTTCTACAAACTTGGGCTGCGGGTCGGTAGTTGTCACCCCGCTCCTAGTTGTGAATGCCATCACCCTTCCCTTTGGGTTATCCTCCGTTTTTCCTGGAAGTTTCCCTTGATTCCTAGGAACTTCCTCCGCATGAGTAAACATTTGGTTTTCTAAAACCTTTTGGGCTTTATCAACCTTAGTTATGTGATCATCAACCTTGATGATGCGAGTCTCTAACCCTTGAAGCTTTCCCAAAATCGTCTCCAACATGGGATCGGGCTTCTCCTTCCCCGAAGTGCTTCCTCCATTAGATGCTTGCCCCTGGCTTTTCAAAGGAGTGGAAGAAGAGGAAGGTGGAGTTAGTGAATTCGAATTGGAAGGATAAGAATTACTGGAGTTTTATTGATTGGAGCGCCAATTGTTGTTGTTTGAACCCCTATTGTTGTTCCAATTGTTGTTCCGGTTGTTGTTGTTGTTTCAATTATTCCGGTTGTTGTTCCGGTTGTTGTTGTTGCGGTTTGTATTCTCACCACCGTTGTGGTTATTGTTGTTGCCTAAATAACCCACATCTTTTCCTTGTTGCTTTGGAAAGTTGGTCTTGATAGCTTCCTTCAACTCTTTAATCTCATTGTTGAGGGAGAAAATTTGATTTTGAGCTTCATGTGTGAGCTTTGCTCCTTGCTCCACACGATTTCCCTCCACTTTCCGGTGAGAATACTTCTCTATGACTCGCGCTTGCTTCTCAATGAAGTCCCAAGCGTCATCTTCCCTCATGTCCATGAATGTACCACATGAGAGGGATTGGAGCTTGAATTGTGTCTCCACATCCAGCCCCTTATAGTATATCTCCAAAAGTGCAAGCTTGGATATGCCATGATGAGGGCAATCCAATAGCAAATCCTGAAATCTTTCCCAAGATTGAAACAAACTTTCGTTAGATCTCATGGAAAATGCATTAATCTTACCTCTTAGCTCCGCCATTTTGGATGACGGAAAGAACTTAGTGAGGAACTCCGCGGAAAGATCCTCCTATGTCTCAAGCTTTCCACTTGGAAGAGCTTGATACCAAGACAATGCTTTCCCTTTCAAGGAGAAGAAGAAAGGCTTGAGTTTGTAGCTGTTGGTAGTAGCGTTCTTAGGCTTCATCGTCTCCATCATAATCTCAAAGTTTTGTAGATGTTGGTGTGGAGATTCAGCACTTGTTCCACCAAATTGGTTTTGGCGAACAATGGTAATAACTTGAGGGTTGAAGCTAAACCCGTGTACATCATCAGCATCAAAGTTCACACCTAAACGGCGTGGTTGCTGCGTTGGGTCCATCCTTTGGCCAAGAGTTCTTGGCTCCTCATCCACACGTTCGATCCTCGCATTCCTAGGTGGAACACGGCGATTTGCAGCTGGCCGTGGATAGAATGGATTCACATTGATCGTGGGATCAATTTCCTCTAGCGGTGGCATGGAGGAGTCGCTATCCTCATTGGATGAGTTGGCTCTAACCGATCTTCCCGGTCTCCTCCTTTTCTTTTTCTCCCTTAAGGTTGTTTATCTCCAACCTCATTTGGAACATCATGTCCGATAGATCATCAACCTTTGTTTGATGACGATCCATCTCTTCCCTACGAGTTTTCTCACTCCATTGGAGTTGAGCTTCCTTTTCTGCTAACTCCGATTGGAGATCACGTTCTCTTTCTTCAGCCATTTTCTTTTCCTTACGCTTTCTCCTTAAAGTCCTCTCAAGCTCTTGATCAAGAGGTAAGAGGTCTTCGTTATTCCTAGACCTGCGCATGCACTTGAAAAGATATCAAATAACAAGGGAGAAAGCTCCCAAGCTTGACAACCGAAAACAGAATTCGGCCTAAACCAAATCCCCGGCAACGGCGCCAAAACTTGTTCTTTGGCAAAACTCTGTTCCGTTGCCGGAACGAGAACTTCAATTGTACCTAAGAACACAAATCTGCAAGAACACTCAAGTAGAAAAATCAATAGAAAAAGCAAGAACAGTACCCGGCAACGGCGCCAAAACTTGTTCGCCACTTAGCGTGCGTGCAAATAAGCTTTAATTATAAAACTAGAAATCAAGCAAGCGAACCCGCAGTGTACGGATCGATATAGTTGAGCAAGAATTCCAGAGTATCGAACACAGAGATTTGGGGGGTTAAATCCAGTTATAGATTATCAAGCAAGTAAATGTATGAAGCTTTTCAAATTATTGGGAAAAACAACAATCCTAAAGATCCAGGAATCCAGCTGTGGCAATCGATTCAAGATATACTAAAGATATAAGGACAGAGTTGAGGTATGCAAAGGTATACGAATGTAAGGTAATCGTACGGTGAAGTTCCAAAAACCTTATATGACTCACCTAAAAGACACTCTCTATAAAGGTTGTTGAGGCTTCAATATAGAAAAGATATAAAGGTAAGAATTAACGTCAAATACCCAAACTTGTAATCCAAGGATCAAAACTAACTAAACCGATGAAGGTTGTGACACTCAGAATCGAGGTAGAGGTTGTTGAGGCTTCACTACCACCTAGAAAAGGCAAGTCAAGACTAAGTTAAAGCAAATCTTTAACTTTGGATTAAAGTAAAAGCAAGTTCGTAAACTGACACAAAATTACGGGTAGTTCTTGAGTTCCACGGCCGTGGAAGCTCAAGAACAGACCGTGGATTAGGTTCGTCGGCGATTCTCTTTAACTCTCAGGGTCCAATCTGTTTACGATCGATCTATCATCATCTAAGCCACAACTATCAACCCTTCACCTTAGAATTGCTAAAGGATTTTAGCCAACAACAGTCATATTGATATCAAATTCAAGATTTAAAAGAATGAAAGATAAAAACTTCCGAAAATCTTTAATAAACTTCAAATCAATCTCAAATCCACAAATCAAGAACAATGGTGTCAATAGATTCGGAATAACACAAGCAATCACAATCTTAGATAAGAACGAAGAACGGGATGTCAATCCGCCTTCTAATCGAACCTAAAGATGAAGCGTAATCGTCTTACGAACAAGTCTTCCAAATCTTCACTCCTTCCGTCAACCGGAAATCTCAATAG